>JAZHRO010000031.1:156812500-157420681 GCA_037157565.1 Thalassia testudinum | reverse complement strand
CCCACACCTCGACTACTACACCTCACCGGTAGCCTTGGTCCTGGGTGCGCTCTAGGTCCAAACCCGATTACCCGGTACTATGGAAGGCTCTGGGAGAGAGTGACCCAAAGAGAGAAAGAGAGCTTGCGCGAGGGTAGGGGGGTTTTGCTGCAGAGGAAATTGGTTGACACTTAGCCAATTCAAGAAGTCCCCCCTACCTGTGTGAAGAGGCTGAACAGAAGAAGAAGGAGAGGACCCACAGTAGAAGAGGAAGAAGAAAAGAAGAAGAGAAGAGGAGCCACAGTAGAAGAAACAGAGAAGAAGTAGCTGAGGAGAAAGAGAGGGCTATACACTGTAGCTCGAGAAGATTAAGCCATCTGATTAAACACTCAGCCGTCTGATACTTGATTGCTAGGCTTTATTTGATTAATACTGTCGAGAAATTTGCTGTTATTGTGAGGGGTACTTGGTAATTTAAATTACCATTTTACCTCATTCTTTTTGCACTATTGACATTTGTTTTCATTTCTATATCATTATTGTTTGGAGTTTTATTATAAATTGCTTATGTTGCGCTTAAATTGCAATTCTTGAGATCTAAAGTCCATATTACTTCCTGTATTCGACCTCAGAACTTTTTCGAGTAATAAAATTTATTTTTTTAAGAGCTATTTTGGCTATACTACAACACGACAATCTTAAACACCGATTTAGCACGTAAAACATTTTGGCGCCGTTGCTGATTCAGATTCTAACTTGCTATATCTCTTTTGCTGTAGTTGTTTGATGAGAGATACATTCAAGGAAGATCAACTACACAATAAACACACCAGGGGCAGGTAAGTTCTAACTACTCTCTCAATCTTAAGCCCCTTATTCTGAAAAAGATAAAAGGAAAAAATCAATTAGGGCTACTTGCATTCTATTCGTCGATAATTCATCAAGTTTCCTAAGTTAAACATTTTATTTGGATGACATATCCTGATTTGTGCACCGACTTAAAGTTTAAGGTATCTAGGGCTATCACATTCTTATTTGATCCCTAGGTACCACATTTGGAAAAATTAAAGTGGACCAAATTAGAGCCAATTAAGGATTCCAGTTTAGGGCTTTTAGAGACACACTTAATAAAAAAATTATTTTCCCAAACAATGTGCACCTAGACCTTGATTGAACTAATCTATTCAAGCAAAACCCTAAAATCAGGTTCTTAAAGTCAATTGAACACTAAAAGAGGGACCTAAATTTTCAAGGACAATTCTGGTGGAGTTGACCCACCTTGTTTGGGTCAACCAATCTTCAAATTAGGTCACTTTTGCACTCAACACATCTTAAAGTTAGGTCAAGTCCCCATTTTGGTCTACCTGGAACATCAGTGACAAGAGAGGTCAGGTGAAGGAAACCCTACAACCCGTGAGGGCGCTCTACCATGTAGGGGTCTTTGCGGGACTCTCCCTCTCTGGCTACCTAGGTAATTCTCAGGTGGATGGCTTTCTGACTAGGGGTATCATCCGCCCTGAACCTCTGTAGTCATCCCAAATTTTTTGGGTGTCTTGATTGGGTCCATCACATTCTACCTCTCATCTACTCCATCGGTGCATGTTCGGGAGGAGGTCTCTAAGACCATCCTTGAGGCCTCCTTTAGTCACTCATTCACGTTGAGGCCAAGCCTCGACCTCCTTATTTATGCAACAACCCAATCCTATTGATATCTCTTCCGATTCATCTGAACCTGATTCTCCTTCATCCATCATCATGGCACAACCCGTAGAAGAAAATAATCTTGAAAATAAACTTCACCGCCTTAATGATCTATTCCAAGCCTTTGTGAACCCATTGTAGTGTCCGATGATGTGAGATCACTACAATCCCGCTGCGGTAGCAATCGAACCTCGAGTACAAATCCCTGCTGGAGGTCCTGACACTGAACTCAAGCCCAACATGATTCATGCCGTTCCCAAATTCCACAGGCATAATTTTGAAAATCCTTTCCAGCATATCAAACAACTCAAGCATCTGGCCCAGACCTTCGAGTTAGAAGCTCAAAATTATGATATTCTACTCATGAAAATGTTCTCCTTCTCTCTCATAGATAAAGCTGCTCCTGGTATCAAACCCAAACACGTCCAATCAACACCTGGGCGGAACTTCAATCTGAGTTTCTGAGAAAGTTTTTCCTTGTTGGTCGGAAAAATGCTTTGCGGTACCAGATCACACATTTCACACAAGCAGGAGAACCACTTCACGAAGCATGGGATCATTTTTTGGATCTCATGCGAAAGTGCCCCCATCACGGAGTTCCTAAATGGGAACAAGTCCAGTTTTTTTACCAAGGACACCATGAGGATTTTAGATTATTCGTCAATGCAACCTGCAGAAGAAACATCATGGGTCAACACGAAGACACCGTGAAGGAGATTCTCGAGAATATGTGTGAGAACTCCATCAATAATGAATCCATGGGCATGGTCGACCGGACGAATGCCCGTGCATGGACGAATCCAAAGAGAGCACATGAGATGCAGGGCCTATCCTCTTTCGTCGACTTGGAACTGATGGCTAGTCCTCTGGACAAGGTCTCTATTATTGAGAAGAAGGTGGATGAGCTAACTCAACATTTGTAGTGAGCCACCTCTACGCAAAACTCGTTCACACAACCACCCTCTGGCAAGGAGGCCGTGCACAACATCTATCACTGACCTTCTCAAGGGATGGACCCCTATCCACCCCTGTCTGATTCGGGCTACAGAGGAAACTCTAGATCCATGTACTCTAGTTGGGGGAACTCTAAACCCTCATATTCTGATTTTCTCAAGCTTCCTCAGACCTGCGAGGACCTCAACGCCATTTAGAATGATCCATTCTCAAACACCTACAACCTTAGATGGCGTAATCATCCCAACTTCATGTGGTCAGGCAATAATCAAAATCAGAGACCTTAATATCCGTCCAACCACAAGCTCCTCGTCCATATTAGCCACCTCAGCCTCGGCCGAACCCAACTTATCAATCTGGGCCAACTCAGACAGATCAAATGACCCTTATCCTTCAGACTCTAGCTGACATTCAAAAAACAAATGCGATTATGCAAAAACAACATAGAGATGAGATCATAGAGGTTCACAATCAACTTGCCCAGATGGAAAATCCTCACCAACCTCATGCACTTCCTTCTCAACTCTACCTAATCCAAATAACATGCCAAACCAGAGGTGCGTTATGAACCCAAATCCGGGCCAAGGTCACTTTGTTTATCAAGCCCCTTCTACTCCATCACCCGACAAGATGGAGGCTACGACATCATATACGGGTTACCAGCAACAAGCATCTCTTCTACCCACTCCAAACCAAAACCAGGCAGGATTAAATTTTGTTACTACCCGCATTGGCAAAACAACATAGGACCCACCTTATCCAAGCCAAACCAAGCCTGGTAATACAAACCCTAACCCAAGGTTAGTTATCCAGGACACCTCTATCCCAGATCAAGAACTTGAACCCATTCTAGAGGAAACATCTAAGGTTCCATTTCCTGAGGTCTTGACCAAGGGAAAAAGGATAACCAAAATCGTGGGACCTGAGGAGGACATGGTTAAGCTCTTTGAGTAGGTCCATATAAACATCCCCTTGATGGATGCAATATGCCACGTACCAGCTTACACACGATTTTTGAAAGACGTATGTATACCAAAGCGTAAATCGCGAACCAAAGACGAGAATCAATTGTACTGTTAGAGCAAGCTAGCTCTGTCATTTTGAGCAAACTCCCACCTAAGGCCAAAGACCCAAGCATCCATTTGATCTCCTGTGAAATTGGTGATATACGATTTGACTGAGCTTTATTAGATTTAGGAGCCTCCATAAAGTTGATACCCACATCCCTACTAGACTACTTCGAGGAATTTGAGCTTAAACCGATTGGAATGACTTTACAACTAGCAGATCGATCAATTAACTCACCAAAAGGAATTCTCGAGGATGTCATAGTTAGGGTGCATGATTTCTATTTCCCAATGGATTTCATCGTTTTAGACATGGACTCTCCGAGAATGTGAAGAATACATCGATCATACTATGGAGACCCTTTCTAGCCACTGCCAGGGCCAATATCAATTTTGAGGAGGGCCAAATTGAATTGAAATTTGGGAGCAAGGCACTAAAGATCGACATCTTTAAGGCCCAACAAGGAATTAATTGCGGAGTCATAGAACAAATTTGCGATATTTAAGCAGTGGTTGACGACTTCATCGAGAAGCCGACTATTTCTGATCAACCACAAGAGGATCAAAACCCGCAATTAGAGGAGCCCGAACTCAACCTAGACACACCCATAGCTACTTCCTTTTCTCCTAACATCCATCCTGAACTACCCGCTGCTGCTGAAAACCCGATTTTGGAATTAAAGCCTCTTCCCGATCATCTCAAGTACGTCTTTTTGGGTTCCAATCAAGCGTTTCCTGTGATTATCAACTCTCGACTCACACCTGATCAGGAAACACGCCTGATTTCTATTCCCTAGCAACATCGAAGAGCCATCGGATGGACTCTCGACGATCTCACAGGTATCAGCCCCTCATATTGCACACACCACATCTACACTGAAGTGGGCTCACGACCATCTCGTGAAATGCAAAGACGCCTGAATCCCAATCTGCAGGATGTCGCAAGAAAGGAGATTATCAAGTGGTTAGATGCAGGGATCATCTACCCAATCTCCGATAGTCGATGGGTGAGTCCAATCCAAGTTGTGCCTAAAAAGGTAGGGCTCACCGTCATCACGACTGAAATCGGAGAAACCATACCGACCCGTATAGCAAACTTGTGGAGAGTCTGCATTGATTACAGAAGACTAAATTCCTCCACGAAGAGGGATCATTTCCCACTACCGCTCATTGATCAGATTCTCGAGAAACTAGCGGGAAATCGATTCTTTTGCTTTCTGGACAGGTACTCTAGTTACAACCAAGTCACAATCCTTCCCGAGGACCAAGAAAAGACCACCTTCACCTGCCCCTTTGGAACTTATGCATTGCAAAGGATGCCATTTGGTCTTTACAATGCACCCGCTACTTTTTAGGGGTGCATATTCTTAGATATGGTAGGTGAGTACCTTGAAGTCTTCATGGATGACTTCTCAGTATTTGGTGAATCATTTGACGATTGCCTCTTGCACTTAGTTCAGATACTCAGGCAATGCATCGACGTAAACTTGGTTCTTTCCTAGGGAAAGAACTACTTCATGGTACCTGAGGGAATAGTCCTAAGATATCTTATCTCTGAAAAGGGCATCTAGGTTGATTGAGCCAAGGTGAATTTGATTTCCAAACTCCCTATGCCTAGCTCTGTCAAAGACATCCGATCATTCCTGGGGCATGTCGATTTTTACCGTTATTCATTCTCGATTTCTCGAAAATCGTGCACCCCCTGACTAATCTTCTATCTAAGGATTCCCTGAAATCACCAAGGAGTACACTCAGGCATTTGAAGTCCTACGTGATCGAGTTACCCAAGCACCTATCCTACAGCCCCCTGATTGGTCTCAACCCTTTGAGATCATGTGCGATGCATCTGATTACGCTATAGGTGCAGTACTCAGGCAGAAAATAGATGGGAAACCCGTGGTCATTTACTACGCTAGCAAGACACTTGACGAGGTTCAGCGTAACTATATAATTACTGAGAAAGAGCTGCTAGCCGTAGTATTTTCCCTGGAAAAGTTTAGATCATATCTTTTGGGTTCCCGTATTATCATTTACTCATATCACACTGCTGTGAGGCATCTCCTTGTGAAGAAGGACGCAAAACCTTGACTAATCTACTGGATCTTGCTGTTGCAAGAATTTGATCTCAAGATTTGCGACAAGGTGGGGAAATAGAATGTGGTAGCTGTCACTTATCCCGCCCTCCTTCTGATATTATCAACCCTTCCGGACCCATTACTGAACATTTTCCCGATGAGCACCTCCTAACTATCAGTACAAGATTTCCATGGTTTGCAGATCTAGTAAACTACTTAGCATCACATCAAATACCATCCGATTGACCAAAGGCCAAGAAGGAAAAATTGCTTTCCGTTACCAAGTGCTACTTTTGGGAAGAACCGTATCTTTTTTGCATTGGTGCTGATCAGATCATCCGACGATGTGTTCCGGAAGTAGAAATTCAAGACATTTTATCCTTCTGCCATGACCAGGCATGCTGTGGACACTTCTCTGGTCATAAAATCGCAACAAAAGTCCTCCAGTGAGGCTTTTATTGGCACTCAATTTTCAAAGACACATACAATCACTATAAGGCATGCACTCGTTGCCAGACCTTATGCAACATGAGCCACCATGATATGATGCCCTTACAGCCGATTCTCATATGCGAAATCTTTGATATCTGGGGCATTGATTTTATGGGACCCTTCCCTATTTCAAACGGCTTCAAATACATTCTTCTCGCTGTTGACTACGTGTCCAAATGGATCAAAGCCATTCCAACCCGAACCAACGATCATAAGGTGGTTATCAGATTCATTCATCAAAACATCTTTTCTCGTTTCGGGATTCCACGTGCCATAATCTCCAATGGAGGGACCCATTTCACGAATGCTCAGTTCAGATCACTGATGACCAAATATGGGGTGTCGCATCGAATCTCTATTTCTTATCAACCCCAAATCAACAGTCTAGCTGAGCTATCAAATTGGGAGATCAAGAAAATCCTCTAGGTCACTGTTTGACCTGATAAGAAAGATTGGTCATCCCTACTTACTGAAGCTTTGTGGGCTTATAGGCCACCCACAAGACCCAATTAGGCATGTCTCCATTCATATTAGTGTACGGGAAGGCATGTCACCTCCCCATCGAATTGGAGCACAAAGCCTATTGGGCAGTACGAAACTGCAATCTCGATCTAAGGCAAGAACCCACGGAAAGCTTCAAATGAGCGAGATTGATGAATTACTCCACGATGCATATGAGAACATGCGAATTTACAAAGAGCGGGTTAAGGCCTTTCATGACAAGCACATATCCAGAAAGATCTTTTTCGCTGGTCAGAAAGTCCTACTCTTTGACGCCAAACTCAAATTGTTCCCAGGAAAACTCAGATCAAAATGGATTGGACCATACCTTGTCTGATGAATCTTTGGAAATGAAGCTGTCGAAATCAGTCAACTCAACCACGATTCAGAACCTTTTGTCGTGAATAGTCAAAGACTCAAACCATTCATTGAACTCATCGATACAAATTTGGCTGAGATATCTTTTACCCTCCATTCTCCCTTAGCTTATTGCACCCGACTGATGGTGTTAAACTCAGCGCTTAATAGGAGGCAACCCGTCATTTTGAAAAAAATCGAAACCCTTCCTGACACATCTTATGCTGAACTCATATTGCACTTTAGGGTTCATCCATTAGAACAGCCGACTCCACCTCTAGTACCCGTACCCAAGTTTGAAATCGTCTGCAACAAGTCACCTCGACCCATTCACCAGCCCAACACCTATTCTAATAAATGATCTAAGTTGAACTCAAACCTACCTAATTACAATGAGGACATTGTAAATCGTAGGCATGGGGGGTATTAAGGTGCAAAACGTCGTGAAAATCACTTCATAAGAAAGGGTTTCATCAAAAAAATCACATATTCCAAAAATACCAAAAAAATAAAAAAAATTTGAAAAAGAACCAAAATATGAGAGGAGAGGAAATTTTGATGGCATATCAGATTTTGAGAAAAAGGGAGGAGATAAAAATGTCAAAAAAGAGCACAATTTGAAAAGAAAAGAAAAAGAGATAGTCATTAGTAAAAGATTAAGGAATTGACTTAGTTCTAAACCATATCAAAAGAAATAAAATGAACGGTAAAAAGTGCTAATAAAACAAAGAAGGGTTTAGTAGGAATGCCGATTTTAGGCCTCTTGGGTTGTAATCCTAGGCTTAAAAATTCAAGTACCCGCTAAGATCTTGATAATCCTCAAGAGGTTGGGGAAAATGCGAAGCTTAAGTATTAGGTCTAAGGCTTAGGGATTATTTGACCTTGTTAACTAACCTCTGGTTTGTGGGACACAGTAACCTAAGCACCCCAATCCACACACAGTCTGGTTCAGTGCGCCTAAGTATCAAAATCATGCAAATGCGTTAAAACTGTTCTGAAAAAGTAACCTAGATTAGGAGCTGCTGATCAAGACAAGTTGATTTGGACAAGTTCCCGACGTGGAGAGGCGGTAAATTCCCCTCGAAGATGTGCAATAACATATCATCTTTTCGGTGTTTGTCTCTTAGGATATCTACATATCCTACCGGGGGCATGTAAGCACCCTGTGCTGATTCAGATGCCATAGGCGGCATTATCTTGAAATATCAATTGCCAGGGTTTGGATTTAGCTACAGAACACCATGGGAGGGATTATCTCAAGATCTCAAAAGCCAGGGTTCTGGGGGTTGCCATGGGTGGTGCTATCTCGAAGCATCAATTGCTAGAGACCCTACGAGGATTGATGGTGGGGACTAGGAATCTGATATAAACCATGTTTCAAAGCTAATCTGAAGCTAGAAGTAAAAAGAAAAGAGAGTGAAAACTCTCCAAAAACAAAGAAAAATTCCTCTCTCTCTCTGACAAAAACACACTGCAAACTGAACCTGAGCTAGAAAATGTTACAAGCATGGGTGCTTTAACCACGGAGTTCAAAGAACCTTAGGTTAGTTCCTGTTGGCCTTAGAAACCATCGTGGCAGACTGAGGCTAGAGCTAGTCATGTTTGGATCTTGGTTGGCACTTGAGTACCTCTAGGCCTACTATTGACATTCTAACCTAATCTAAAAAAGGAAGCACACATCAAAGTTTTTAAGCATCTAAAGGTTTTATGCTCTAGAATCAAAGTTAATACCTTGAAATTTTGCTAAGGGACTAGTAAAAGCTAAGCATGGCGGTATGATGGGAACACCATCATGAGCCATAACTAGCTCATTTTGACCCAATTAAGTAAGTAAATGCTCCTACATAACCACTAGAGAGTCATAAGTCATTGCAAAATCATTCTGAGGGAACAATAAGAAATTAGGGTTAAAACTGCAATTTTACCGGCTTAACATGAATTCACTACAATCACAGGTTTTCTCAAGGGTTTGAATGAAGGTTAATTGGTCTTAAAAAGATAACAAGTGGGTTAGAACAATCAGAAAATGGTTTACACGTGTTTTTAGAATTAAATGACTTTTGAAATCCTAAAAATAGACCTGCTTAATTAACTGAGGTTCTGATCGGGATAAAATCTACATAAACCCTCTAAAATTCAAAGAAAAATCTTATCTAGTGTTTAGAACCTTCAATTTGACCATTAGAACTCATTTTGACCCAAAATAGAATCATTAACAGACATTTGCCCTAATTTAGGTTTTTACATAAATTACCTAACCAAACGTGGTCAAAATCAAAATCCAACTTCACCATTGGATTCCTTAAGTCTAAATTAAATTTATACCAATATTTGGACCCAAGATGAGTTTGTCTTGACCAAGTTTGCAAATTGGTCCTGTCTAATTATATTTCTACCCTTAACTTTCAAAACTCTTTCAAACAGGTCCCCAACTTTGTCATAGTTCTCACAAAAAGGTCCCCACCACGCAAAACTCCTACTCGTACAACTCCGGTGACAATCAATCGAGGATTTCTCCTTGATTGATTGATGAAACCCCCTCAAAATTGAACTGGAGATTCCCCTTGAAATCCACCTTCAATAAGACCGATTCTTATGCTTCAATTCTTTCTCAATTTCTAATGTGAATGCAAGAGAAATTTGGGTTTCCAATTCTGACGACCTTCCAAGCTTGAAAGCTTGGCTTCCAAGCTCTAATCGACCCCCTGACACCAATATAAAGACTCCCCAGGCCTATTCGATCCTCCAAGCTTGAATTCGACCAGAGAAACCCTCAAATTCCTCTCTCCTCCTCCGGCCGATTTTCTCTTCAAGCTCCAGCGACTCTCTCTACCTTCCCTTGTCGTCTGACCACAATACCAATGGCAAACTCTTCCTCCTTGTCTTCTTTCACATCGCACAGCACCTGCTGATTGTGCAGCAATGATAGGTCATAATTGGCCTAGATTAAGCTAGGACTTAGCATAAGTTAGAGTTATTTATGCATGCATATGCATTATCTGCATCTTTATTGCTTTCCTTTAGCTATGCATAAAATAATGTTATAATGCGCTGATTAAGTGCATTATGTCGCTTGCAGGGAATAAGCTGATCAGGAGCTGGATCTGAAGCTGGATCAGGAATAACAGGAGTTGCAGCAGAGCTGGAGCAGAAGGCTTAGATTAGATGTAGGAATAATGATGTAAGGGAGTTAAAGGTTTGCTATTGTATTAAGTAGGAATAAAGCAATAAAATGTGAAGAGCTTAGGTCCATCCTAGCCCTAGGATAGCCTAGAGACTTCCTCAATCCTTAGCCACCCTTAGATTAGGTCACAACACCTTAGGAAGCCATAAAACCCTAGTTCCAACCCTTCTCTGGACGTCCAGATAAGTTTTAAGACGTCCAGGACCCTTAGCCAACTCCCGCACACTTCAAACCCACTTCTGCAGTGTTATTGGACATCCAGACACTTTGTCAGACGTCTAATTTCTGCAAAATACCCAAAACAGAACCCGAAATCCTTCCTGACTCTGATTGGACGTCCAGACAACAAGTCTGGACTTCTGATTTTTTAGTATAACATGTCTGATTCTATTATTAGATGTCTGATACTACTCTTCAATTCCTGTTTTGAGATTTAAGCCTTGATCTTGGATCTCTAGGTCCCTAAACCCAATTCCAACCCCATAGGAACCTAAATTAAGGTGCCCTAACCCTAGTACACCACCTCTAGACCTCCCTAAGGACCTAATTAGGTCCTCAGTAAACCTAATTGACTTGGATCTTAGTCAATTCCATCAGCCTATTCAATTGGACTCATTGAGTCCAATTAGGCCCTGATCTAAGCACACACCGTCCAATTGGACTCAATGAGAGTCCAATTGACCTAGACCTGACTTAATTGAGTTGTTTTGCTCCCAATTAAGTTTTCACACGCCCAATTAAACTTGTATTAAGTTTAATTACCTTAGTGAATTAGGGTTTATAACCCTAATTTGAGACATACCTTGACCTATACCCACTAGAACCTAACCTAATCAACCTAGCCACCTAAGTTTCGACCCACACACACCCACACACACCATCCACACAAAAATACCTACCTTAGAGTTCTCTAGAACTCTCTACCATGTGTGGTTGCCTTGGTTGCCAAAAATAGCAACCAAGAGCCATTCAATTTTTAGATCCACATTTGGTGGATCTAAAAACCACCATCCACCTTCTCTCTCTCACTCTCCTACGAGCTCCCACCATAGGCCTCTCGAGAGAATTCCATAATTCTCTAGAGAGCTTCCCTTAGGTCTATAAAAAGATCCCATGGGTGGCCATTTGCACCCATTCACTTCCTTGGCATCCATTCCACTTAGGCTAGCCACTTCAATCTCCACTCCACCTCCACGAGTTGAGCACCGCCATGGAGGCCACCATCTCCATGCCAGGAAGCTGGATCAGCTCCCCAACCTCTCTCCAAGGGCCAGCCTAAGTTCCATTGGCCGCCCCTCCTTCTTCTCTCAACCATTCAAAGGCCATCGGGGACCACCCCTGAATGCCCTTCCATTCTGCTAGATTTAGATTATGCTCTTCGTATATTTACTGCTTTTATTTATTGCTTAGTAGTGTCGTCTTATTTCTCCCCCAATGATGCATGCGAAATCCCCCCCGTTGATTCTTGTATGCAATCGTTTTCTGGTAGTTAGGTTTAATTTTTAAGCATTCATGTAAAAGCTTTCCTCTAGATTTCCTTGTGCAACAACTCTCCAATGATGAATGAAATTGCATTATATATATATCTTATGTGTTTGAAATCACCACGAGCTGAATGATTATCTTATTTGCGTGATTTAAGTGCCTGTTCTTTAATTGCCTATATATTACGCACCAGCATGTCGTTTAAATAAAGTAGAGCGGCTTTAAGATCGATTTCAAAAGAAAAAAAATAATGCCTCCCAGGGACAAACGACCGGGACTCAAAGTCTCATTATTTTTACAAAATAATATCTTTGTTGGATCGTTTTTCGCAACTATACTACGATGCTTTTATCAAAAATGCGATCTACGACTTTCCAACAAATGGCGCCGTTGCCGGGGAGGCAACGTCATTTTCTTTGATTTCGATTTTGGAACTATCACTAACGAATTGGCCTCTACCTTGTTCTTGATGTGAAGGACAACACGGAAGAAAAACGGGATCTGCGCACACAACGAGCACGGAAAAGAAATCAGGTGCACATCACATTCTCTTAGATTAGGTTTATTTTCTAAACCCTAGGACTAGATCTACTTCCTGCAATTTCTTTTGAAAAAAAAAGGGAGATTTTTCTCATTTTCGTAAAAGAAAGAGGAGAAAAATTTTGAAAAAAATCTACAATAGGTTCCCTTTTGAATCTAGGTTAAAAAAAAGAAGAGAAAAAAGAGATATTTTTGTTGAATCTTTTGAAAAAATTCTTTTTGAAATAAAAAAAAAGTATTTTTGGTGTAAGGCTTGAATTTCAAGTTCAAACCTCTTTAAAAGCTTTTCCACCACCTTCTGATTTTCGGCCAGATTTCAAATCTCACTTAAAAATTCGATTGCCGAAAAATTCGTCAGCGAAAAATTCTAAAATTCGGGCAGAACCTTCATTTTCAAACAATCTTTCAAATGCCACCGTTATTTTAAAAAAACTCCAAGTATAAAATTTTTGAAAATTCGCGAAGTGCACAAGGCTTAGATTGACCCAGATTAAAAAATTTTTAAATTTCCAAAAGCGATTCCGAGCAATCCACAAATCTGTTTTGACTAAAAATGGTGGGGTTTGAAAGTTGATCAAATTGGCTTTATTTTCGATATTTTTCCTAAATTTTTAAAGATAATTTGATACTATTTCAAAGCGAAAAACCATCGAGGGGTCAAAGTTCCAAATCTGACCCCCTGATGTTTAAAATTCCCTAAAAATTCGGTTGAAATAGTAAAAGAATTTCAAAAAAATATTCTATGAAAAACTAATTGAAAAAGAGATCTACTCGCAAAATTTCAAATTAATTGGATTCCAATTATTACTAGAGAATCAACATTATTTCTGTGGTCTGTTGAAATAGAGAAAAACCTTAGAAGTGCATGCAACTTAGGTTGAACCTTTAGGGTCACAAATAGAGACCACACTTTTGGCTAACGTAGACTTAATCAAGTCTAGTTAGCCGGTGAGCTTGGTCACCTTGTGGGCCACTCACCACAAATCCCACTGAAGAAAACAGGTTAAAAACTAACTTTAAAATACGAAACCAACCCGAGTTCATTGTCATACTACTCGGTGAGTTTAATCTCTCTTTCCAAACTTGGTGACTAAGTCTGTGGGGTAGTGTCAAATGACCGTGGCTCGGGGGTCAACGGAACCGGAGGTGTAAGCCAAAGGAAGAACCTTCCCTTTAGTCCCCTCGTAACCAGACTGGCTAGGTTAGCTTGAGAGGCGGGATTCACTTTCAGTCGATTGTACGATGAACATATCTTCAGGAATTCAAATCCCTAACGAAAAATCTGGTCACCTGATCTATAAGGATCATTTGATTGATAGGGCCTTAGCCTTGTCCTGCGTGGCTACACCAACCCAGGGGTTGGGTGGTGTATGCACGGAAGGAGGTCACTTCGACCTCACTTGGTTGGACCTTGGGAGCCGCTCCCAAGGAGGCAAGTCACTTCTTCTATCTACTAAGCCGCGATGGCTAACATTGGATCTGGACCTAATCAGGATCCAAAAGAGTTGGACCCACGAGCTTATCTGAGAGCTTGGGTCATTGAATCAGCTCAACCTTGGGATCAGAACCCAAGGTGGCGAAGATGACTTTTCACTTCACCTGATCCTTCTCCTCGGGTTACCGAAATGGTTAACCCATATCCTAACCCTGGATATTATGACCCATACCAGTCGGTCCCTCAAAGGATCGCATCTTATAACCCAGGATATGGATTTCATACTCCTGCTTCTCACCCATGGAACATGGGTAGACCTGATTCACCCCCTGGAACCCCTGAAGAGCTACCGATGAATATGCGGCCACATTATAGAATGCAGAGAGCTATAGCGAGTGCTAAGGAAAAGGCCACATCCTATTTACGCGAAATCCAGGCTATCATTGAGCCGAACCAAAGACAAAGTCGGATTCCGCATCAACAAGCTGTGATGGAGCTCCTTCAGGAAACAGCAGAGGTAACAAGGCGAATGGGACAAAATTAGGAAACTCAAGAACTATTGCTTTTGAGATATCAAGTGGAAAATAGCATTGAAGACCTCGAAGAATCTAAAACAACTACGTCAGAAGAACACACAGAAGATTCTCGGGAGCAGATGCCCAAAGATCACTTAGGGGAAAAAGAATCTAGCATGGATATGAGACAAGCGCAGGATGTATGCCGGATGGGTTCATCTGAAAATGAGGAGGAAAGGACTGATATCTCCAGGACTGAGCCACAATCGTATTATCCTGAATCCTAGGAGACACCTTTTGGGTTGGATAACCCAATCGAGATAAGGGAAGCAGATCTAATTGAGGATATGGATCCTAAGGTAGACATTACATGCGACACTACTGATCAATCTAAACCACTTCCCATTGTAGGTGAACCTGTGCTAGAGCCAACATCTTCTGATTTGCACTCTTCTTCTTTCACCTACATCCCTAATTCAGATATTAGAGATTCTGAGATGACACTTTCTATCCCTGATCCTAACATCCGAAAACCAGAAGTAGCTATGGATGACTTAACTGAAGAAATAAATATGCTACCTGAGGCAGGAATTACTGAGGAACCCAATGCATATGAGGGTGAAGCTTTGAGCAGAAGGAGCTGGGGATGCACCTATCATCCTAGTAGATGGCTCGACTTTGAGCCTGAGGAGACAGCCTCTGATGAATCAGAGATGGGTACTGATGAGGACGAAGTAATTTCTGATGAGGATTTCAGTGACCCCCACAAATCTTCTACTTTCACGGATACCCCCATATGACCCAGAGCCTGGAGAGGGAATGATCTTTGATGTCAATTATCATTATGAGGATCCCTATGACTCAGATTCTGGTTCTGAGATACATGTTGATCTACTCCCTCAGCAACTTCATGCTGAATTGTGGGACATGATAAATCAGCTAAATCAACATCATGATCCCACCTCTGATTATCCTCTATTTTCCACTACCACTCCACACTTTCTTATAGCTAGACCTTTTGGAGTAGGGGTGCACAATCAGCTGGTTCACATCTCCGGACCACTGATTCTAGGAGCATACGAGCATATCTTTCTCTTAATCTTAGCCGGCTCCTATGCTAGAAATGACACATCTGATTGAGTTTTCGCCCAGCTGGAGGCGTTAAACTCAGCACATATAGATACCATTCGCCCCACATTCCACCATCATTTATATATAACCATTTTTATACATAGCATATTTTTCTTTTAGCATATTTCCCTTTTATATTGCATACTAACAGGTTGGTCGGTGCTGAATATAATTTCAGGAGCAATTATAGGTGATTTCTACCCATTCTCTCCCTACAGCATTTATTTTCTTTTACATTCATGCATGAGGACATGCAAGAACTTAGGCATGGGGGGGTAGATACAGAAAAATTGAAAAAATTTTATGCCAACACTTAGGAAAACCTCGGAGTTGCATGCAAAACGTACTTTAGGACCTTAAATAAAGGAACAACCGACTCCACCTCCAATGCTCTCATTGGAGCTAGAAATCGTTCGCAACAGCCACTTCCGACTCACTCGCCCACCTTTTGTTCTAAATTTAGGGTCAAGCTGATTGTAACCAGATACGGGAAATTCATGAAGTACAAATTATATGAGGTTACATGTTTATAGCATATATAGATATTGCATTCATGAATATGATTATTTTATTTAGAGAATGCATTAGGGATTTTATCCTTTAGTTGATTCCTGTAATCTGGAATCCAGTACAACTTTCCACACACACGTAGAATTTGTAATGGATTCACGGTGAAGGCAAATAAACGTCTTCAGTTTGTCGAGAAGAAGCAGTGCTTCTTTTCCTGAACCCCTGGACAGTGTTTTGGGAGTCAGGCTGATTTTCTTCCAAAAATCCACCAAATAGTGTGAGAGAGTAGAGTGTATTGGTGCTCTAAGATTAGTGCAAGGAATCTGGAATCCTAGATAATTAGGTAATGATACTCTGAGATTAGACATAGTTTTCGCTCTCGGTTCCTGCGTATACATTTTTGTGTGAAATTGTGAGAGCTACCGAATAAGGCAAATACGTGGAGAGCGAGTTTTCATAAAACTATGGCTAAGGTGGATGGTTACAACCATTCTTTACGGAATCCTCAGCTGAAGGAGGGTATTGATGTCAAGGTCAGAAATACACAGTCCTATCCATCTCTCCCGGTGCCATGAGTAGGCACTTCCACCAAATAAGCCACCCAATGTCTCTTGAGTACCACCAATCCCTAATAATGCCTCCTCAATAAAGTTCATGGATGTATGCCAGTTGTGTTATGCTGAAAAAAAAATATTAAAAAAAATCAAGAAAAAGAAAAAGAATGATGAAAAGAAAGAAAAACTGGAAAAAAAAATTAGAAAAAGAAGAAAAAGCAAAGAAAAGAATGAATATTTAGTGTTTATTTCATTGAGGCAGTACCACCAAATAAAATTGAGCTCCACCAAATATGGCCTTAACCTATTTTTCTTGTGTTTCTGACCACTTGAATAATGGCTGAGGAATCCTGACTTAGTGTTAGGGTTATGAGAACTCAATTAAAGTGTTAATGCCTAGTGAGACCACCAAATACAAATCCTACGTGTGAATCTGGTGAGGTTGTGAGCTCTAAGAAAAAGAAAGAAAAAGAGTAAGAGAGAATGAATACAAAGGAATCAAAAGGGAGCATAGTTTTTCTCGTCTTTCTCTGAGTTAAGTTACTTAGTAATCCGGGAATCTAGATTCTGTAGTACTAGTCTCTATGTAGCACCAAGTGAGAATGAGCCACCAAATATATAATCCTTTCCCTCAGAGATTCTCTACCTAAGCCTAAAGTCAGGGTGGAATTCATAAAATATCTTGAATACCTGAGGGAAGAAGTTCGCCTATCCCGCTAGAATTTTTACTAGGGGTCAAGTACAGGCTTTAGAGGTGTATTAGTTTTCACTCGAATCCGTTGCAAAAGCTACGTAGTTGCACCTTCACGATAGTCTGGATTTCTGGAGCATAGGATGAAAATAAAAAGGAGAAAAATCTCTACACAAACACTTGATAAAATAACCAGTCCCTGAGGGACCCTTGCTGTAAATAATTTAGTCTTGCATTTGCTAGGGACTAGCAAGATTTAGGCATGGGGGTATGATTGCGCAGCAAGCATAGGTCTTAATTGGCCTAAATTAAGCTAGGACTTAGCATAAGTTAGGGTTATTCATGCATGCATATGCATTATCTGCATCTTTACTTGTTTCCTTTAGCTATGCATAAAATAATGTTATAATGAGCTAATTTAGTGCATTATGTCGATTGTAGGGAATAAGCTGATCAGGAGCTAGATCTGAAGCTGGATCAGGAATAACAGGAGTTGCAGCAGAGCTGGAGCAGAAGGCTTAGATTAGATGTAGGAATAATGATGTAAGGGAGTTAATGGTTTGCTATTCTATTAAGTAGGAATAAAGCAATAAAATGTGAAGAGCTTAGGTCCATCCTAGCCCTAGGATAGCCTAGAGACTTCCTCAAGCCTTAGCCACCCTTAGATTAGGTCACAACACCCTAGGAAGCCCTAAAACCCTAGTTCCAACACTTCTCTGGACGTCCAGATAAGTTTTAAGATGTCCAGGACCCTTAGCCAACTCCCGCACACTTCAAACCCACTTCTGCAGTGTTATTGGACGTCCAGACACTTTGACAAATGTCTAATTTCTGCAAAATACCCAAAATAGAACCCGAAATCCTTCCTGACTCTGATTGGACGTCCAGACAACAAGTCTGGACTTCTGATTTTTTAGTATAACATGTCTGATTCTATTATTAGACGTCTGATACTGCTCTCCAATTCCTGTTTTGAGATTTAAGCCTTGATCTTGGATCTCTAGGTCCCTAAACCCAATTCCAACCCCATAGGAACCTAAATTAAGGTGCCCTAACCCTAGTACACCACCTCTAGACCTCCCTAAGGACCTAATTAGGTCCTCAGTAAACCTAATTGACTTGGATCTTTGTCAATTCCATCAGCCTATTCAATTGGACTCATTGAGTCCAATTAGGCCTGATCTCAGCACACACCGTCCAATTGGACTCAATGAGAGTCCAATTGACCTAGACCTGACTTAATTGAGTTGTTTTACTCTCAATTAAGTTTTCACACACCCAATTAAACTTGTATTAAGTTTAATTACCTTAGTGAATTAGGGTTTATAACCCTAATTTGAGACATACCTTGACCTATACCCACTAGAACCTAACCTAATCAACCTAGCCACCTAAGTTTCGACCCACACACACCCACACACACCATCCACACAAAAATACCTACCTTAGAGTTCTCTAGAACTCTCTACCATGTGTGGTTGCCTTGGTTGCCAAAAATAGCAACCAAGAGCCATTCAATTTTTAGATCCACATTTGGTGGATCTAAAAACCACCATCCACCCTCTCTCTCTCCCTCTCCCACGAGCTCCCACCATAGGCCTCTCTAGAGAATTCCATAATTCTCTAGAGAGCTTCCCTTAGGTCTATAAAAAGATCCCTTGGGTGGCCATTTGCACCCATTCACTTCCTTGGCATCCATTCCACTTAGGCTAGCCACATCAATCTTCACTCCACCTCCACGAGTTGAGCACCGCCATGGAGGCCGCCATCTCCACGCCAGGAAGCTGGATCAGCTCCCCAACCTCTCTCCAAGGGCCGGCCTAAGTTCCATTGGCTGCCCCTCCTTCTTCTCTCAACCATTCAAAGGCCATCGGGGACCACCCCTGAATGCCCTTCCATTCTGCTAGATTTAGATTATGCTCTTCGTATATTTACTGCTTTTATTTACTGCTTAGTAGTGTAGTCTTATTTCTCCCCCAATGATGCATGCAAAATCCCCCCCGTTGATTCTTGTATGCAATCGTTTTCTGGTAGTTAGGTTTAATTTTTAAGCATTCATGTAAAAGCTTTCCTCTAGATTTCCTTGTGCAACAACTCTCCAATGATGAATGAAATTGCATTATAGATATATATCTTGTGTGTTTGAAATTACAACGAGCTGAATGATTATCTTATTTGCGTGATTTAAGTGCCTGTTCATTAATTGCCTATATATTATGCACCAGCATGTCGTTTAAATAAAGTAAAGCGGCTTTAAGATCGATTTCAAAAGCAAAAAGCAATGCCTCCCAGAGATGAACAACCGGGACTCAAAGTCTCATTATTTTTACATAACAATATCTTTGTTGGATCGTATTTCGCAACTATAGTACGACACTTTTATCAAAAATGCGATCTATGACTTTCCAACACCTGCTGGCACTCCTACGCCCCTTCATCCTCGCCGACCACTTCTTATCAAAGCAGCTTCATCTCCGGTGCTGGCCACACCTCAATCGACGCCAACTTAGATCCCCTTCATCTGCCTCCCCTCCTAAACAACTTCTCATCTTCCAATCTTCGTTTTCAAACACTCACCTTACCATTTCGACCGCTGACTCAACCCACCGTCCGCCATCTTCCACCTCACTGACGTACCTCTGACGAACTCGCACGACCACTATGCTCCACCAAATCGGCCTCTGCTCATCCCTACACCTCCTCCTCGACCCCAGGAGCAAAAGCCCTAGCTTAGTTAGGTCGATTGCTCCTCCACAACCTCCGCTGAACACTGCAGTTTCGCATTCACCTTTCGTCACTATCTGACCACCTCACGCACTCTCACACCTCATGAACACTGTCGTTCACTTCCCTGCCTCACGGCAACGCTATTGAAATTTTTAATCAGGGCTTTTAGCCCGTATTTCATGTTTTAGGTAGCAGGTCCTTTGACCGCAATTGACGAACCTTCGACCGAAGCTTGAAGCTCTCATCAGACCTGCAGGTTCCAGGTGTCGACTCCAGCTTGCGCGGAATCACTCCAGGAGTCTGAGTGCACCAACAATTAAAGCCTTTGACTGCCATCTTGCGAGAATTGAATGAAGAAGCATCTGCAGCTACATGTAGAAGAAAGGCAGTGGGATTAGTCCCACCTCGGAAATGGAGGAGCGCCCGCTGACGCATAAGTTGAATTCCTGCCACGGGCTGTTTGCCTCAAACACAACGGGTGAGATCCCTCACACCGCTCACGTGCCTCATCCGCGACCTCTCCTCCACGGACCTAGTACACCCGACCCGCCTAAAACCCACACCTCAACTACTACACCACGCCGGTAGCCTTGGTCCCGGGTGCACTCTAGGCCTTAACCCGATTACCCGGTACTGTGGAAGGCTCTGGGAGAGCATGACCCAGAGAGAGAAAAAGAACTTACACGAGGGTAGGGGGGTTTTGTTGCAGAGGAAATTGGCTGACACTTAGCCAATTCAAGAAGTCCCCCCTTCCTGTGTGAAGAGGCTGAACAGAAGAAGAAGAAGGAGAGGACCCATAGTAGAAGAGGAAGAAGAAAAGAAGAAGAAGAGAAGATGAGTCGCAACAG
This sequence comes from Thalassia testudinum, assembly GCA_037157565.1. Taxonomy (NCBI): domain Eukaryota; kingdom Viridiplantae; phylum Streptophyta; class Magnoliopsida; order Alismatales; family Hydrocharitaceae; genus Thalassia; species Thalassia testudinum. The sequence goes on along the minus strand of JAZHRO010000031.1, from coordinate 157,399,935 downwards.
AAGAAACAGAGAAGAAGAAGAAGTAGCTGAGGAGAAAGAGAGGGCTATACACTGTAGCTCGAGACGGTTAAGCCATCTGATTAAACACTCAATCATCTGATACTTGATTACTAGGCTTTATTTGATTGATACTGTTGAGAAATTTGCTGTTATTGTGAGGGGTACTTGGTGATTCAAATCACCATTTTACCTCATTCTTTTTGCACTATTGACATTTGTTTTCATTTCTATATCATTATTGCTTGGAGTTCTATTATAAATTGCCTATGTTGTGCTTAAATTGCAATTCTTGAGATCTAAATTCCATATTTCTCCCTATGTTCGACTTCAGAACTTTTTCAAGTAATAAAATTTATTTGTTTAAGAGCTATTTCGGCTACACTACAAAACGACAATCTTAAACACCGATTTAGCACGAGAAATACCTAGACAACCAAGAAGAGAGAGCCCCGTAAAAACCCCTGCACGATAGAGCATCCCCACAGTTTACAGGGTTTCCCCCTCCCGACCTTCCTTGTCACTGCAGTTCCAAGTAGACTGGAATGTACAAACTTAAGACCTTAAGTCTGGCAATTTTATTTCTAATTAGTGCCTTGAATTTCACTTGATTTAGAAGTTGATTTGACTTGTGACCTAATTTGGAGATTGGTTGGTCTACAATGTTGGTCAACTTCACCTGACCTACCCTAAAGATGGCAGAATGAAATCTTGGTCAACACCCAGAAATGACCCTGAATGACTGTCAGGTTATTAAGTCCACAATTTTTAAGGTTCAAGTGAAATTAGAGCCTGATTTTTAGGGTTCTTCTTGATTAGATCTTTCCAACTAGGGGCTTGGGTAGCACAGAAATGTAGGAGGGTTAATTCTCTTTAGTGCAGGAAAATGTGTACTAACACTTCAAACCCTAATTGGCTCTATTTCAAGTCCAATTAAATCTCAAGCTGTTCTTCTTGGACTTCAAACAAGCAGTGCGTAGTCCAAGAAGATTAGAAATTAAGCATAATCCCTAATAGGTACAGGAAATCAAGGTTAGGATTTCTAAATAGAATCGCATCAAGATTTAATCAGATATTGATTTTTTCACAAATTAAGAAACTTGCCTCTTTAATGATAATTTACTAAGAAAATAGGGCAGGTAGTTCCTGATGGGAACACCATCATGAGCCATAACTAGATCATTTTGACCAAATTAAGTTAGTAAATGCTCCTACATTACCACCAAAGAGTCATAAGTCGTTGCAAAATCATTCTGAGGGAACAACAAGAAACTAGGGTTAAAACTACAATTTTATCAAATTAACATCATTGTAGTACAATCATGGGTTTTCTTAGAGTTTGAATGAAATTTAATTGGTCTTAAAAAGATAAAAAGTGGGTTAGAATAATCAGAAAAGGGTTTACATGTGTTTTGAGAATTAAATGACTTTTGAAATCCTAAAAATAGACCTACTTAATTAACTGAGGTTCTGATCCGGATAAAATCCACATAAACCCTCTAAAATTCAAAGAAAAATATTCTCTAGGGTTTAGAACCTTCAATTTGACCATCAGAACCCGTTTTGACCCAAAATAGAATCATTAACAAACATTTGCCCTAATTTGGTTTTTTGCATAAATTACCTGATCAAACGTGGTCAAAAGCAAAATCCAACTTCACCATTGGATTTTTTAGATCTAAATTAGATTTGTACCAAAATTTGGACCCAAGATGAGTTTGTCTTGACCAAGTTTGCAAATTGGTCCTGTCTAATTACATTTCTACCCTTAACTTTCAAAAATCTTTCAAACGGGTCCCCAACTTTATTGTCATTCTCACAAAAAGGTCCCCACCACACAGAACTCCAACTCCTGCAACTCCGGCGACAATCAATCAAGGATTTCTCCTTGATTGATTAATGAAACCTCCTCAAAATTAAACCGGAGATTCCTCTTAAAATCCTCTTTCAATCAAACCGATCCTTGTGCTTCAATTCTCTCCCAATTTCTCATGCAAATGCATGAGAAATTTTGGTTTCCAACTCTGGTGGCCTTCCAAGCTTGAAAGCTTGGCTTCCAAGCTCTAATCGACCCCCTGACACCTATATAAAGACTCCCCAGGCCTGCCTGATCCTCCAAGCTTGAATTCGACCAGAGAAACCCTCAAATTCCTCTCTCCTCCTTCGGTCGATTTGCTCTTCAAGCTCCGACAACTCTCCTTGCCTTTCCTCGTCATCTGACCACAATACTAGTGGTGGACTCTTCCTCAGTTAGGTCGATTGCTCCTCCACAACCTCTGCCGAACACCGCACTTTCGCACTTCACCTTCTGTCACTATCCGACCACCTCACACACTCTCACACCTCATGAACACTGCCGTTCACTTCCTCGCATCATGGCGATGCTATTGAGCAATTTAACCATGGATTTTAACCTGTATTTCATGTTTCAGTTAGCAGGTCCTTCGACTAAGATTGACAAAGCTTCGACCGAAGCTTGAGGCTCTCATCAGGCCTGCAAGTTCTAGGCATCGACTCCAGCTTGCACGGAATCACTCCTGGAGTATGAGTAGACCAGCAATTGAAGCCTTTGACTACCATCTTGTGTGAATTGAACGAAGAAGCATCTGCAGCTGCACGCAAAAGAAAGGTAGTGGGATTAGTCCCACCTCGGAAGTGGAGGAGCGCCCGCAGACGCATAAAGGGTTGTTTGCCTCAGACACAAGGGGTGAAGTCCTTCACACCCCTCACGTGCCTCGTTCGTGACCTCTCCTCCGCAGACCTGGTACACCCGACCCACCTAAAACCCACACCTCGACTACTACACCACTTCGGTAGCCCTGGTCCTGAGTGCGCTCTAGGTCTGAACCCGATTACCCGGTACTGTGGAAGGCTCTGGGAGAGCATGACCCAGAGAGAGAAAGAAAGCTTGCGCGAGGGTAGGGGGGTTTTGCTGCAGAGGAAATTGGCTGACACTTAGCCAATTCAAGAAGTCCCCCCTTCCTTTGTGAAGAGGTTGAATAGAAGAAGAAGAAGAAGAAGGGAGGACCCACAGTAGAAGAGGAAGAAGAAAAGAAGAAGAGAAGAGGAGCCATAGTAGAAGAAACAAAGAAGAAGAAGCTAAGGAGAAAGAGAGGGCTATACACTGTAGCTTGAGACGGTTAGGCCATCTGATTAAACACTTAGCCGTCTGATATTTGATTGATACTGTTGAGAAATTTGCTGTTATTGTGAAGGGTACTTGGTAATTCAAATCTCCATTTTACCACATTCTTTTTGCACTATTGACATTTGTTTTCATTTCTATTTCATTATTGTTTGGAGTTCTATTATAAATTGCATATGTTGTGCTTCAATTGCAATTCTTGAGATCTAACTTCCATATTGCTCCCTGTGTTCGACCTCGGAACTTTTTTGGGTAATAAAATTTATTTGTTTAAGCGCTATTTTGGCTATACTACAATACGACAATCTTAAACACTGATTTAGCACGTAAAACAGTTCCTAATTGATTTGTTTCATTTTCTCTCTTCCAAGGATTATGAGATTAGGGAAGAAGAGAGATTACCTACCATGGGAGTGGTTTGTTTTGCGCCAAAGATCACCTAGTGATGTACCTCGCAAAATCACCAGAAATCAAACAGGGCAAGTTATTGTTGAAATATAATCAAATAAAACAGAGAATAGTGGTGAATTGCACGTTGCTCCCCAGCAACAGTGCCAAAATGTTGAAACATGAAATCGCTATTTTAAAATCGTTGCATTGCAGTATAGTCGAAATCGCTTGTCAACAAATACAATTTATAACTCGAATATCTAAATGAAATCCGAGGTCGAACATAGGGAGCAAATGTGTAATTCACTGCTAATCTTTAATAAATGAGCATAGAAATAAGCATAGTAATGATATTCAATGAATACTAATCTATCACATTAAATATTCAATGAAACTCAATGTATTTCAAGAGTTAAAGAGGATAAAAAGATATCTAAGACAAAATAATGGTGGTTTAGATCACCAATTATTAGTCTAAGCACATATATATCAAATACTCATTAATGTCAAATAAATGAATAGTGATTAGACATCAGGATATCAAGTCAGATGGCTTAAATGTCTCCTGCTACAGTGCTTTCCCTGATCTTCTCCTTTTCATCTTTGGCTCTTCCTTCTTCTTCTCTTCTTTCTTTCCTTTCTCTTCTTCTCTTCAACCTTCAAAGCCCTTCCTTCTTCGTTCTCTCTTCGTAGCCTTCTCCTCTTCTTTCTTCAGAGAGCACAAGGGTCCTCTCTCACGGCTAAGTGTTGGCCAATGCACATAGGAGAAAAACCCACCCATCCCCCTCTCTCATTCTTTCTTTCCTCCTCTCCTCTTCTCTCAAATATCCGAGTTAATTGGGTATTCGGGTCGCATAATCGGGTCCAGGGCTCAGTGTGTGGGGTCGTAACTGAGGAGTGTATAGGTCGGGTCAGGTCGGGTCCAGTGCGTGGGTGAGCCGGGACCTCACCCCTGGTGTATTGAGGCAATAAGGCTTGAGCGGAAATTCAATTTATGTAGCTTAAGCATCTCCTTCGTTAAAGATGTGGGACTAAATCCACATCCCTTTTCTTCACGCACTGCTGCAGCGAGGTCTTCCTTTAATTGGCGTGGCTGCTAAGATTGGTGCCCCTAAACAAGGACCTGAGAAGGGTCTTGGGACTACTCCACACTACCTGAAGATGTCACATGGAACAAGCATGCCCTTGAACACAGCTCCAAGCTTGCTCGGAGCTTCCTCGTTAATGGTGACGAAGGGTGAAACTTGAAAACAAGAACACGACCTCTCGACCAAATCAAAAGTGTTCAAGAGCATTGTCAGACCATGGCTAGTGTGTGGATGGTGGTGGTGTGACATGTGAGGGTGCGTGGTGGTCGAATGGAGTCAGGGATGGAGGCACGAAGATGGGTTGGTCGACAGAGGGTTTGGGTGGGTGGAGTGGTGAATAGGTAGAGGGGTTTTGTTTTTGGTGTTGTGGCGAAGGTTGTGGAGGTGTTAGCGAGGTAGGCAGACGGGTGTAGTGAGCGGATAACCTCGCCGGAGAAGTGGCCAAAGCAGAGGAAGATGACGGCGTGCATGTGTGTTGAGGGGTATTTTTGGGTTTTGAATGGTAGAAATTATCCTAAAGATCTAACTAACCTAACTACCTAATCTAATTGGACGAAGGGGGTAGGATGGCGCTAGTTGTGGTATGGCCAATGCCATGGAAGGTGAAGCCTCTGATGATGGAGTGGCAAGGAATACAAGGTAGGAAGTGTTCGTCAGTATTACGAGATGCAGAAGAACGTGGGAAGAAGGAATCTACTAGCTATTGTCCGTGACAGCGGATGAGGAAGGTGGACGGAGGGTGATGTAAACATGTTTATATCACATAAACCGTCTATTTTTGCATGTTCTTAGACATAAAGTTGCATTATACATTATAAATATTGCATAACATGCAACATCATGCATTTAGGATAGATTGTATAAATTTTAGGTTAATTTTCCCTTTTTGCGGTCAGGTAATAGGGAAATATCATTTTGGGGCCTCGGATTGAAGATCCAACCGTACGGATCTGATCAGGGCGACAATCGGAGTTCAACGACTCCAAGATTGCCCTAATCGGACTTCCATAGCATTAGATGCAGTCCAAGAAAGATCATAGGTCAAGGGGCCAAGTGGTGTAAATCCATTCTTCAGACGACAAATCCAACCACACGGATGGGTTCGGATCGATGATCGCAACCCAACGGCATGAAAATCGGTCCAATCCGACATCTATGGCACCATCTACAAGACACAAAAGATGGACGGCCAAGATGGCACCATGTGGTGCCATCTTAGCCGCCCATACCGACCAAAGGCGCCTGCTCCCTCTCTCTCCTAAACATGTGATTAGATCTAGGCCATTGGATCTTGATCCAATGACCATGGGCGCACAAGCATTGGATAGAAACTCGACAAAGTGGCAGCCTTGGTGTGTTGGTCATGCACCCACCGGCGAGACAGAGGTCGTGGGGTTGAGCCCCCACGAGCCTCAAATCAAGCGCGAGCAAAGGATTGACTCAATTGAGCCATTGGATGGTGAGCAGATGGCTAGATGGAGCGTGATGTGGCATCATGGATGTGCGCGAATCGCAAACGCAAGCAATGATGTGCATTTGAACGCATGATGGCACACGAGGGAGGCGTCATGAAGGCGCGACGCGATGCATTCTCAGTTGTCGATTGCAAGATTGAATGGCTAAGATTTTTCAATCGTGTGTGTGCATTTTGTGCATAGAGAAGGAGAGGAGGCGCGGGCATGAGCGTCACTAAGCCCACATTCAGTGCTTTAGTGACGCTTAAATCCATCACTGAAGGCCCTTGCATTAATGTTTTTAACTTGAAATGACCTAATTGCCCCTTCAAACCTCACCTATAAATAGCCCTACGACCCCGACAAATTTCTCATCCCTTCCTTTCTTCTCTTACCTCCTCCAAAGCTCTAAGAGCTTGTCCCAAACTCGAGATGCTCCGTTAGAGTTAAAATTATAATTTTTCCACCTCACCTCCTTCATGGAGCATCTTGCAGTTGTCCTCTCACCTCCGTTCGGGAAGCAGATCCTGCTGTGATGTCACCCTACCCCGTTCTCCATCGTCAGTCTTCGTTCTCCATCGTCCCACATCTCACCATCTTCGTCCGGGCACTCCGACAATGCGGCTCATCCTCCAAGCAACTGTCGAGAAGGTTAACTTCTCTCCACCTTCTCTTTTATTGCTTTCTAGCGTAGATTTCCCGCTTTCTAGTGTAACGAGTAGTTGTAGTGATTAGTTGCAGTAGACATCATTCTGTGGTTATGAAATATATGTTTATTCTATCTCTATTTTGTCTTTATTTATAACAGTCTCTCTCTTCTATTGATTATTCCTTGAGTAGATAGCTAGTTTTGAATAAATTTGACCAGCTAATCTGCTTTCTGACTATAAAATAAATGTTGTTTTTAATTAAACAACCGCCTCCCTGTGTTCGACCCGGAATTCCTTTTGAGTTTCTGTAAAATTTATCTATTGATAGTTTTTCTCACAAATAGCACTACAACGGTAGGTTTTCGAAACTCAAAACCTTTTTGCGTAGAAATTTTCGATTCAACATTTTGGTGCCGTTGCCAAGGAGGCGACGCTCTTTGATTTTCGCATTTTCCCACCTTACTTATCTTTTACCTCATTTCTCTCCTTTCTTATTGTGATTGCAGGTACTCACTCGAGACGGGAAAAAGTGGTAGATTGGAGTAAAGTGCTATTGAAGGGTCTGTAAGTTTACCCGCATCTCCCCACCCACTAGATTTCATTCCATCACTTAATAACACAAGCCCTAATTAACCTAGGAGCTTGCATAAACTCTAATGGTAGTTTTGATGTTTGTTTGTCACCTCCACCCACCTCACCCTTCGTTTATATAAAGAAAAAAATTTTAAAAAAGTCTCACAGAGGTATACAACCTCTTCTAATTCTTCATACTCAACCGATAACCCAATCTTTGGGACCGATACACTCATCAACACATAATTGAGTAGAAATCAAATTAGGTAATCACTTGTGTGCCTAATTAAGTGGTGCATCAAGCCAATCGTTTGAGTTGTTTAGGCCGTACCACTTCAACTAAAACACAACTCATCAAGTAGCTGCCACATAAGTTCAACTTTTAGGGATTTGCAGGCACTCCACATTCTTTTAAGTTTTAAAGGAAAACATCTCCAACTGTGCTTTCAAAACCTGGTGTGCCAACTGAACTTCATTGAATACACCTAAAGTTGAATCCTAAAAGCTACTAAGCAAGATTTAAACCCTAAAATTCAACACATCCAAAAATAATCTTGCTTGAAAACCACTGGTTGTGCATGCACACACATCTTAACTGGTCATTAAAGGCACAACCCAGATAAAGGGCCCATCACATTCCAAAGCACATTCAAACCTAGCCCTAATTAAAAGAGAGTAGACATTGGCCTTTAAGATCAGACTCGCTCTTCGGAGCCCAGATCAAGATTATTTTCGATTAGTCTATTTCTACCGTTCAATCTAATGTCTAGCTAGTGGAGTAGAATCAAACGATTGCGGTTGGGGGATGCACTAGGAACTGAAGGCACAAGCCAAAGGAAGAACCTTCTCCCCAACCCCTTCTTCTAATTGGTTGGATTGACCAAAAAGAAGTAGATCAAATCATTTCTTCATCTCAAGATGGGTTCTGGGAATCTGTAGGTCTTGAGGCTAGCCCACTTAAGGACAGGTTTGATTATTTGTATTGTAGGGTGCCTTTCATCCTCCCGTCTATCATGGATCCTTCCACATCTTATTTGCACTTCCACTCCTACCCTCCTACCACTACTTATTCCCAAAATGATTATTATTCCAACCAGACTTATTTTCATCCATCTTCTAGCTAGGATAATCCTGATTGGGAATACAATTTCGAACCTCCGTGTTCAGGGTCTAACCCTGTACACCATGATCTTGATTCTTATCCTTCTCCGAGCTACATCGATTATGGATCATCGTCCTCATTTGGACAACCGAATATGATCTATAATCAAGAATGATATGCTGATCCATACCCTTCCCCAGATAACACTGCATATAGGTCATCACCTTCTTATGAACAACCCGAAATGACCTATTATCAGGGAGGGTATCAAGAACCTCAATTCGTTGACTCCCCTACGCTGAACCTAAACCCACCCAACCCTAAACCAAACCATTTGGTTCAGGTTAACTAGTTCCAAGATAAGGTGTTGGCTAACTTAAGGAATACCATTGAATCTCTAGAAGCTCAGCCAACACCTTGCATTGAAGAATTGGAGCACGTGATTAAAATGATTGATGATCTTAACAAGTATTTGCGGGATTGACTCCAAGATGTTAAGGATAAGGACCTGGGTGAGCTTTTACTTAGGAAGTTATCGAAATTGAGGATGAGATTTGTGATTGCTCTAGTCCAATCTTGGGAGGATTCCCAGGATGAACCCCTGATAGGAGAGCTGTTGTCAGAATCCGGCCAGGCACCTATAAGGGGGGACACATTTTACGAGACCAGGGTTGACCAGGTTGTTCTAGAGCAATCAAATAAGGATGAACTGATTTCTTCACCTAAGATCCCTGAGCCGGGGTACGAGGAAACGTATGTCTCCATGGAACAAAAAGTGATTGATGATTTTAAGACATACATTAATGCGGATTTAGAATTCTTTGATTCTGATGGTGAAAAATCATTATGAGAGTCTCACCTGAGTTTACAGTACACAATTTCAGTGAGACAACTGGGCCTGAGGAATTCAATAAATCATTTGATGGCCCTAAAATTAAGGAACTTAATCCTGTTGGGCCTCTCATGGTGGATTTAGATCCTGATTTCATGAAGGATTCAATTCATAGCCCTATTCCTCAATTACACCCTTTTGAGCATATTGATGATTTTGATTTTGAGATCACTAGACCTGAGTCAATTCTGATTCATCAACAAATCTTAGACTTGGACATTTTAGATGGGGTGATTAATATGTAGGTGGTCCCGGAATTCGAAATTATGAATGAGGATAGGAGTTGGGAAATGTTGATTTGGGAAGTCAGTTTCGAAGGAATCGGAAGATCGAGTCTAAGGGTGCCTATTTGTTTGAAACTACCAATCTTCTACCAGAACCCTTACGACATTTGTTCTGTGGATGTGCAACCCTAGCGCAAATTCATTGATTATCCTTTTGAGCTTAATCTCTCTGTTATCCGACTTTTTGGACTTGGGTTGAATCCTCAAAAATTGCAAGCCCGACCCCGCTTGCATACTGATCTCAGGTTTTGGATAATTTTTATCCAAAATCTTAGATATAATTGACCATGGGTCTACATCACAATCTAGTTCACATCTACAGACATCTTCTCCTAGCAGGTCCAAAGCTAAATTTTCTTATTCTGATTTTGACCTACACCTATGAATTCTTTGTTTCTTCTTTATTTGTATAGTGTGACTAGTTGAAGGCACTAAATTCAGCACGTATACAGTTTATTTTATTTTGGAGCTGACTGGATAGTCATGCCATTCAGGTTCTTTCTTCTCTACTTCACTCTTTGTCATGTATTTTTAATACAATGAGGATAGTGTATTAGATAAGCATGGGGGGGTGGATGTTCATCTCTGAATTATTTCGTTAGCTCTGCAGATTCTTTTTATTTTCTTTTTATTTATTAAAAAATTTTTAGAATTAGTCAAGAACTTGGGCTTTAGAAAATTTTCAATCTTAGAAAATAAAACTATATGACTTGAACACTTAGACCCTTCAAGTCTTCAAGCTTAATCAGCCTGGGTGCCCACTAAAATGTGGACCTGTTTATCGAGTTCTCGCCAGTCTAAATATATTTCTAATTTAATTAAATAAGTTGGGGTGATAAGTGCTTGACTTATCAACCCGACCTCTGATTTGAGGGAACTTTAAGTCCAAGCATTTACACACTTTTCGCACTAACTTGTTGTTCAACGATTTTTACAAAAATTGGGTAGCTAATGAACCTTCTAGGGTGGTATGGCTAGCAAGTTATCATGGGTAACAGCCCATTGGTAGGTTGTCTAGAGCCCAGTCACATGACCATTCTTTTCCTGCTGCCTTTAGGTAAATCATAGATCTAGGAAGCCACCTACTTAAACAAAGAAGAGAAAAAGAAAAATATCCAAAAAGAAAAGAAAAAAAAAGAAACTGAAAAGGAGAAAGAAAAAAAAAAGAAATAAGCCACACTTCGCCGCACAAGTATGGCTGGCAAGTTATCGTTGGTAACATTGTCCAGATCACAGCTCACCAAATTGCACGTATAATTCTTAAACACTTAGGAAGAAGTGGAGAAGTAGAATAAGCTAAGGAGATATATACTAGGTTTGCCCTTATGCTGACCCCATAAAAATAAAAGTAGGGAGAAATCTACCGGTCTGATAGATACACCTTTAGGTAGAATTCTTTTTTTAAGGTCACCTAGGGGTGTAGAAACCCGAAGTTTGTTCTAATCGCCGATCAATGAGTCTAGCACTTCACACAAAAAGATGCTTAGAACTTAGAGATCTCATCGAGTCTTGGGTGGTTTGAGTGGCTGTAGAAAGTTGCTTTGAAACCCTAAACTCAAAAATCCAAAAAAAAAAGAAGAAAAAGAAAAAAAGATCCTCCTTTGAATAAGGCAAGGGCTTGAGGGGGTCTACATTTTGGCAAACACCCAGGTGCTGTTGTATCTCTGTAGTTCAGGTTTTAGTTAAATCTCTAAGTGTTGAAAAAGAACTTTTGCCCAAGAAATCTAGTTCTAATTCTCTTATAAATAACATGTAGTTTTACTAGGAACTAGCAAAAGATAGGCATAGGGGTGTGATGTAAACAAGTTTATATCACATAAACCGTCTATTTTTGCATGTTCTTAGGCATAAAGTTGCATTATATATTATAAATATTGCATAACATGCATCATCATGCATTTAGAATATATTGTATAAGTTTTAGGTAACTTTTCTCTTTTTGTGATCAGGTAATATGGAAATATCATTTTGGGGCCTCAGATTGAAGATCCAACTGTACGGATCTGTTCAGGGCAACGATTGGAGTTCAACGACTCTAAGATCGCCCTCATCAAACTTTAATAGCATCAGATGCAGTTCGAGAAAGATCAGAGGTCAAGGGGCCAAGTGGTGTAAATCCATTCTTCAAATGACAAATCCGACCGCACGGATGGGTTTGGATCAACAATCGCAACCCAACGGCATGAAAATCGATCCAATCTGACATCCATGGCACCATCCACAAGACACAAAAGATGGATGGCCAAGATGGCACCACATGGGAACATCTCAGTCGTCTATACCAGTTAAGGGTACCCGCTCCCTCTCCTCAACGTGCGATCAGATCTAGGCCGTTGAATCTTGATCCAATAGCCACGGGCGCACGAGCATTAGATGAAAACTCGACGAACTGGCAGCCTTGGCGTGTTGGTCACGTACCCACGGGAAAGATAGAGGTCACGAGGTCGAGCCCCCGCGAGCCTCAAATCAAGCGTGGGCATGGGATCAGCTCAATTGAGCCATTGGATGGTGAGTGGACTACCAGATGGAGCGTGACATGGCACCACAGATGTGCTCGAATCGCAAACGCACACCATGACATGCATTTGAACACATGATCGCATGCGGAGGAGGTGTTATGAAGGTGCGGCGTAATGCATTCTCAACCGTCGATTGCAAGATCGGAGGGCTGAGATTTTTCAATCATGCGCGTGCATTTTGTGCAAAGAGAAGGAGAGGAGGCGCGAACATGAGCGTCACTAAGCCCACGTTTAGGGCTTTAGTGACACTTAAATCCGTCACTAAAGGCCCTTGCATTAATGTTTTTAACTTGAAATGACCTAATTGCCCCTTCAAACATCACCTATAAATAGCCCTACGACCCCTACATATTTCTCATCCCTTCCTCTCTTCTCTCACCTCCTCCAAAGCTCTAAGAGCTTGTCCCAAACCCGGGATGCTCCATTAGAGTTAAAATTACAATTTTTCTACCTTCTCACCTCCTTTGTGGAGCATCTCGAGGTTGTCCTCTCACTGCCGTTCGGGAAGCTGAACCCACTACGACGTTGCCCTGCCCCGTTCTCCCTCATCAGTCTTCATTCTCCCTCATCTCACATCTCACCATCTTCATCCAGGTGCTCCGTCAATGCAGCTCGTCCTCCAAGCAGCCATCGAGGAGGATAACTTCTCTCCTCTTTTATTACTTTCTAGCATAGATTTCCTACCTTCTAGTGTAACAAGTAGTTGTAGTGATTAGTTGTAATAGACATTATTCTGTAGTTATGTAATATCTATTTATTTTATCTCTATTTTATCTTTATTTGTAAGATTCTCTCTCTTCTATTCATTATTCTTTAAGTAGATAGCTAGTTTTGAATAAATTCGACCAACTAATCTACTTCGTGACAATAAAACAAATGTGACTATTAATCAAATGTTTGCCTCCCTAAGTTTGACCCGGAATTCCTTTTGAGTTTCGGTGAAATTTATTTATTGACGGTTTTCCTCGCAAATCACACTACAATGATAGGTTTTCCAAACTCAAAACCTTTTTACGTAGAAATTTTCGATTCAACAAAGGGGCTCACCAGAGTTGGTGGAGATGGAGGTCGGGAAGAAGGGAAGAGGAGGTGTCTGACCTCCAAACCAAGGTAAGGAAATAAGGTTTGCATCAAGGGCTTTTATAACCCATGGGAGGTCCTTCCAAGCTTAGAAACCAAGCTTGGAAGCTTCCAAGCTCCACAGTTTTAGGAGACCCAAACCTTCAAAAGGTTTGCACAAGCATTGGATTAGGATTCAGAGCCTCATACATGGCTCAAATGGAAGGTAACTTCCTCAAGAATCCCCTTTCTATTTTGGGAGAGATTCGTCAATCAATCAGGGAGAACTCTCCAATCAAAGGTTGCCGGAGTAGGACTCCCTCCATGAATATGGTAGAGGGACCTAAGTGCAAAGAATGACGACAACGATAGGGACCCATTTGCAATTATTTTAAAAGCTAAGGGCATAAATGTGAGAGAAAAGAATCAAATTGGACTGGAATGCAAACAAGGTCAAGGAAATCTTCGATTGGGTTGAAATTTTGGTAAAAAACCTAATTTGGAACCAAGGAATATGACGGTAAAGTTAGATTTTGGTTTTGACCACGTATGACTAGGTAATTTGCGTAGAAGCCCAAATTAGGGAAACTATCCAATTACGACTCTATTTTATGTCAAAATGAGTTCTAATAGTCAAATCAAAGGTACCAAACCTTAGAGAATATTTTTTAATGATTTTTAGAAGGTTTAGGTGAATTTTATCCCAATCAGAACCTTAGTTAATTAAGTAGGTCTATTTTTAGTGTTTCAAATGTCCATTAATTCTTAAAATGCGTGAAAACCCATTTCTGTCTACATAAACCTACTTATTAGACATTTATGACCATTTGACCTTCATTTAACCCCTAAGAAACTCCATAATTGCTCTACAATTAAGATATTCTGTTAAAACTGCAGATTTACCCCTATTTTCATGTTTATCTCTCAGAAAAGATGAGTAGTGAATTACGATCTTTTGGCGATTATGTAGGAGCATTTATTAATGGATTATGACTAAATAAAGCTAGATATGGCTAATGATGATGTTATCATCATATGTCGCATTGCTGTAGTTACGAGCGGATGGAGGTAATTAGTTAGTCGCCTTTACCTTTCATTAATATAATATTCTTATGCATGTTAATGAGGCTGGGGTTAATTTAATTTCGGCCCATTGGAATATACTTGCTTGTTTCTCTTCCCTACATATATGTATATATTGTAGTCAACGAGAACAAAGTATATGTCATTGGGGGATGGTAGGAGTCTATGCCTAGAATGCCTTGACTCTGCCATCATGGATACTGGTGATTGCCAACGCCTTTACCACTACATCAGAGATTACTATGAAGGAATGAACATGAGACTAGACCAACAGATTTCAATGCTCATGGTGGAAAGGTAAGCCCTTAGCGAGGCCATGGAGGGGGAGAAGGATGTAAGTTTTCACTCACACATTCATGCACCTATACATGTTGCATACATACATATTAATCTTTGGTGCCTCTCTAAAATCCTTGCTTCTCATGTGCCTTCTGTTATAGACTGGCCACCAACACATGCCTGAGACCAGAGGCTTGTGCCTCTCTAAGGAGCAGACAGTCAGCAGTGTAAGTCACAGAATAGTTTTGCCTTCTAACGTCATCAAATTATATATAAAAAGCTCATAAGTGAAAATGATGTTTTTTTATTTGAAGAGCCATGTAAGTTTTTTGTTTGTTTTTGGGTAATAGATACTTAAAAGGCCAAGAATAGATGGAAACAGGATATTGGACATGAAGACTTATCGACATAAATGAACCCTCAAGTGTAAAGTGACTGTTATTCCAATTCTTTATGGTCTTCCAAGGTAGATACTAAAAGCAAGTCTAGATTTTCTTAGTTAAACTAAAGTCTACAGTGAAAAAGAAAAAGAAAGTAAAAATAAAAGCTTTGGCATTTAATAAATGGTTGTTTTCTTGCTAATATTTGCATGCCGTGGAGGATTTTAGTGCAATTACGAGTTTATGGACATCTTGCTGGTTTTAATTTCCATTTTAATTACTCTCTCCATTCAGTTTGTTAACAGGTTCTATACTTGCACATGAATTGATGCATGGATGGCTATGCCTCAGAGGTACATTATCACTTTTAGAGCACATGAACAACTTTTTTCTACGGATTTCATATGTTCAGATCTGGAAAAAACTCCATGGTCCTTAAACCTTTTTTGTTTTCCTTATAGATTTCAAGCTCCATGGAAGATTCATCTAGTACTGAGCTACTTTCAATTTTTTGCTTGACAATTGGTTGACGCATAGTGCTCTAGTTGATACACTTCTCTGATAGTTTGCTTTGGCCTTGGCCTTGTTGGCAAGGGTGGTAGATTATTGAAATCAGGAGTGGGATATTGGGCCCCCATTGTTTGTGGGAAGGTTATTGGATCAAGGAGTAGAGGATTTCTTGAGTCTTTAGATGGAGGTATCCTACAATAGATGTTTGCCAAGGGTGCTTGATTGTTTGTGATGGAAAGGGAGAGCTTTCATTATTAAATTGGCCAACAAACACTTATTGTTCCCTTTAGAGACATTGGATTGATTTGGCAGGCTAAAATGCCTTTAAAGTTGAAGATTTCCACTTGGCAGGTGTATAGAGGGAAATTTAATAGTTAGGTGTGTAGAAAGAACCTAATGACAAAGTTTTGCAGATGGAACATTAAACCTACTGAGGATGCTACTTGTGTGGGGAAGAATAGGAGGACATAAAATATTTATTCCTTTCTTACTCCTTTGATTTGGAGGCTTAAATACTATCATTACTAGTTTCTGAAGTTTTCTTGGACCCAGATATACTTATAGGCAAATGGAGACTTGTTAGAACTGTCAAAGAAAACCTTAACTAATGGTATCACTAATTTTCTTTTCTTTTTCTCTTTTAGGATAAATGTGGAAAGAAGTGGGAGTATCGATGATTCTAAATAATAGTTGACTTCATTGAAATGGAAAAACTAATCACATGGTTTGACATCCTCGTCCAGAGTGTACCACGAAACATTATTGATATTTATTGATTCTTCCTTCACAAAGTTAAAGTATTCTGTAATTAATATCTATTGATTCCTTCATGATGTTGAAACTTTTTTTTTGTGGCAACAATTTACTATGTCTGACTTTTTCTCTCTAAAAATTTGATAGGTTGTTGCCAACTTTTCTATGTCTTGCGGAGTCCTTGAAAGAGAATTGTCCATTATTGCTGTGAGCACTATGAGAAGTACTCATTCATGTTCTTTGCAATGGATGCAAATGAATCAAGTGTAAGTCATAATTCAATTTATTTGACATGCTTCATTTTATTTCATAATTCATGATAGATTGGCCTATATTTTTATCACCTATCTTTGTCATATCAACAATCATGGTTAATATTTTAGAATCATTTCTACAGAATTATGGAAGGTTCTTCCTTCTGCTCTCAAGGATGTAATCGAGAAAGGTGAAGAACATGGATGGAATGTGGTACATAGGTTGGTAATTACCTTTATATTCTTTTCAGTTTGATAAATGTGTTGGCTATGTTGTCTTTACTAAAATTTCTGGGAGTGAAAAGCAACAAAAATGGGTATTTGAATTGACAACTCTCGTGGAATTATACTTGAAGTTGCTCATATAATAAACTGGCAAAACATAGCACAAGTATACCAGTTGATGAAAATGTGACCACCTTTGCATCCAAAACAAGTTTTTGTCCAATCTCTCGATGCAAAACCTGAAAGTATGTTTTAATCTTTCTGGTAGGAAGAAGTGGATAGCTATTGAGCTCAATAAAAACTCAAAAAATCATCTGTTAGCTTTTTTTTCTTCTCTTAGTTTTGCATAAGTGGTAGGTATAGGCAACACTTGGTTGGCTATCAAATAGGTTATAAAAAATGAATAGTCAAGATCAGGTGGGGAAAAAATCCTCTTTTATTGTGCTTCGATTTTGATTTCAATGCTTTGATTTTGATGTACTTTTTTGTCTGATGGTTTCTGTGATACAAGATTTTTCGTACTATTATAGATGTCATCTTCAGTCTTAGAAGAAGTTTCAATTTCAGACTGAAGTTTCTGTTAAAATTTCTTACCAAGTTCTAAAACGTAGAAGGGAAGATAATTTTGGTTAAAGTAAAACAAATATTCATGTGCCTATACTTGAAGTAGACCAGTAAAGCAGCATCACAAGTTTTCAAATAAACTTATTTCTAGGAGTAAGTGATGGGAACACCATCATGAGCCCTAACTAGCTCATTTTGACACAAAGAAGAGAACAAAAGCTCCTACATAACCAACTGGAGGTCCTAATCAATGAATAACCATTCTGAGAGAAAAGTAAGAAACAATGGATAAAACTTTAATTTTACCATTGCAGTATAGCAACGGGTTTTCTCATGAGCTAAACACAGGTCAAATGGTCTTAAAAAGAGAAAAAGTGGGTTGGTTCAAATAGAAAAGGTTCATGTGAATTCTGGGAATTAAATAACTTCTTGTAACCCTAAAATAGACCCGCTTGATTCAACAAGGTTTTGGTTAGGATAAAATTCACCTAAACCCTCTAAAAATCATATAAAAATATTCTCTATGATTTAGAACCTTCAATTTGGCCATTGAAACCTATTTTGACCTAAATAGGGGTCTCAGACAAATATTTGCTCTAAATTGGGTTTTTGAGTAAATTACATAGTCAAACATGGTCAAACCTAAAATCCAACTTCACCATTGGATTCCTTAGATCCAAATTAGGTTTATACCAAAATTTGGACCAAAGGGGAATTCATCTTGACCCACTTTGCAAATAGGTTCAGCCTAATTACATTTCTAGCCCTATCTTTTGAAAATCTCTGCAAAACCCTCCTAGCTTCTTCTTCGTTCTTTGCAATTAGGTCCCTCTGCCATTATAGCAGAGGGAATCCTCCTCCGACGAGATTTCAAAGGCAAGATCTCCCTGATCTCTAAGAGAATCCCCTTCAAAATTGAAAGGGAGATTGGCGAAAAAATTCGATTTTGGGGAAAAAATGAGAGAGAGGGCAAGAGGGCAATCGGCGTCGGGCGGCAGGCGGCAGTGTGGCGGAGCCATCTAGGGCTGGAGAAGGAGGAGAGTGGAGGATGTGGAGATCGAGGGCTTGGAGAATGGAGCGAGTCTGGCAGGAGCGAGTTTGAAAATGTTCAAAGACGACCCTGGAGGAGGATGAACGGTGACATTCTTTGTTTTAGATGTAGACAAAGGGGACATGTGGCGGCGATTTGTAAAAACCCTCTGATCTGCTTGGCGTGCAGGGGAGACAGGCACAAACACAAGTCATGCCCTAGGAGGATTCCTTTACAAACAAAGAGGGTATTCTCGCACCCTGTCTGGAGGGTGAAGAAAGAAACCCGACTGCCGTCGCCGCCGGCTTTGGGCAGGCACTCAATTGAAGTTGAGATCCTGACTTCTGAAGAGATCGCATCTTCAGAGATCATGCTGAAGGGTTCTTTGATTGGCGAGATCATGGCAGGCAAACCATCGATGGATAAGCTTCGAAACCTGGTATGTTCCTTAAATCTCCTGTTTGCGGGCTGGAAGGTAGCCATGATATCCCATTCTCGATTCCTGGTATATGGTTTGGGCATGTTGGATGTTGAATGACTAAGATTTCATTCAAGATCTTTTGAAGAATTTATTGTGATTTGGAGAATGGTGTCTCCCTTTAATGGGGCTCTCCCTGATCGACCTCTGCAAAGAGTGAGCTTTAGGAGGATTCTTCTTGAGATTTCTGGAATGCCGTTACATCTGAGATCAAAGGGGGTCATTTCTAAGATGCTAGCAGGCTTTGCATCCATCTATGATGGGTTTGAAATTTTGATTGGAGAGGGGGACATCAGATCTCTTATAATTGAGGCTGATGTCTTTAGTGCTGGATCAATTCCTGATATGGTCACAATCAGATGTGGGGGCAGTTCTTGGCTTATTCGGCTAGCAGTACCTAGACAGGTGCCTGGGCAGGTTGAACATGGACAGGATAAGTCGTCTAAGGAAGGACAGGTGCCTAGGGCCAACATTGAGGTGAGGAAACAGAATGATAGGTATGGCCGCATTCCTCCTATTGATGCTCCTGAGCCTAAAAAGAGGAAGGACTGTCACCAAGTTTATGCTGAGGAGGACCAGATGGAAGCGGTTGATATAGCTGGTGATTGTAGACAAGCCATGGTAGTCAAAGAAGATGGTTATCTAGAGGCTGCTGAGAATTCAGTGACAGATTCAGAGATGCATAGCAGTAAAGAGGAGGGCAGGATAGGAAGAGAACTGGTGCTCAGAAATGATAACAGTGTGCTCAAAGAGGCAAATCAGATGCAGCTCGCTATTCCTACTGATATGAAATATGGCAGTGGATCCAATCAGAAAAGAGGTGTAGGTAGATCTCCCTACATGCTGAGAAGGAGAAGGAAGGAGAACTTGCCCCCTATTGAGGAGTAGAATATTGCTAATTCTGTTATGGTTGAATTTGTGGGTTGTATGGCCCAAGGGAGTCATTCCAATGAGGAATGAGAGTGATGACTTGGAATGTGCGTGGGTTGCACAATAAGGTGAGAAGGACTTCCTTGTGTAGATATCTCTCTGAGTGGGAGATTAACTGTGCTCTCATTCAAGAGACACATTTGGAGATGGAGAATGGTCAGGAATGGGATTGTTTTAAGCAATTTGGTCGCAGTGATGTTGTGGTTAAGGGTGCCTCTGGAAGGTCTGGTGGATTGGCCTTTTGGTGGAGAAAGTCTTGCATCTTAGTAACTGAAGTGATTCGTGACAGGTACATGCTTTCTTGCAGATGTCAGTCTCCCCAAGGAGATATGGAATGGTTTATATCTTGCATTTATGGTCCTTGTGTGGCTGCAGACAGGGTTGGCTTGTGGGAGGAGCTCTCTGCAATGCACCAAAGAGTGCAAGAGGCCCCATGGCTGCTAGGGGGTGATTTCAATTGTTATCTCTCAGGTGATGACAACCCAGATGGGAGAGTGGTTAGCTCAATGGCAGGCTTTCAAATGGCTATGCAGAACATGGGACTGACTGAATACCCCATCAGTGGTGTGGAGTTTACTTGGGGAAATGGTAGTGGACAGGTTTCCAAATTGGATAGGTTTTCTGGCAGTCCTAGCTTGTTGGAGAGGCATCAATTATTAGCAGTTATGAGCCTTGATAGGACTTTCTCTGACCACACTCCACTTGTATGGGACAGTGGGATGAATTCAGACATTGGTTCATACTTCAAACGCAAGAGATCTTGGTTTAGGGAAGAAGGTTTTGTGCAAATGGTGTCCCAGTGGTGGCAGAACAAGGCTATGCAAGGTACTGCTACACAGCAGCTGGCTGCAAAATTGTCAGGCCTGTGTGATGTGCTTAAAGAATATGGGTAGGCTATGACTCTGATCAGAGAACAGAAGAGGAGGGAAGCTCTGGCAATAATCAGGGACTTGGATCTGAAATCATGCAGGCAATCCTTGAACCACCAGGAGCAGTAGTTGAGGCAGCAGATGCAAGCTGCAGTAGGGGAAGAGGATCTAAAAGTAGAAATTGATTGGCGTGAAAGATCAAGGCAGCTATGGATCAAAGAGGGCGATGCGAACATGAAGTTTTTCCATCTTGCAGCCAGTTCTAGGTTGAGATTCAATCTTATCTCATCTATTAAAGTGGAAGAGAGAACTGTTACCTCTGTTAGTGAAATCAGAACTGAAGCAGGTAAATATTTTAAAGAAATATCCAAGGCTGCTCCGAGAGGTTCTTGGAGGATGGCATCGATGGACTTCCCCTGTGTTAGTGATGATCAGAGAGACATGCTTGTCACCCCTATATCTAAACAAGAAGTACTAAAAGCTATTAAAGATTTAAATAATGAAGGCGCTCCTGGTCCGGATGGATTTCAGGTGTTCTTTTACAGAGAGCTATGGAATGTTGTTAAGGTGGATGTTTTAAAGGTTATTCATGAATTTGAACTGGGCAACTCTGGATTTGAGAGGTTAAACAAGTCCTATCTATTTCTGCTTCCTAAGAAATCAGGTGCGGAGAGATTTCCTAATTACAAACCCATTGCACTATCTAATTCCATCTATCTTATTATTAGTAAGGTTATAGCTAACAGATTGCGGGAGGTTTTAAAGGACTTGATAATGTGTGTTCATTCAGCTTTTCTTCCTGGGAGATCATTACAAGAGTCCTTCCTTGTTGCGTAGGAGATGGTAATGGGTTGGCACAAGAGAAAGACCAAGGCCTTCTTATGGAAAGTAGACTTTTCCAAGGCCTATGACTCAATTTTCTGGTCATACTTGTGGGGGATTCTTAGAAGAAAGTTTCCATGCCTCTCTTGGATTCAGCCCCAGTGTGGAGTTAGGCAAGGTTGCCTAATTGCTCCTCTGATATTCAACCTTACTGTGGATACTTTGGCTAGATTCGCCTGCAAACTGGCAGTGGATGGTTTTATAAGGGGGTATTCAATGTCTAATCATAGGACTCTAGCCCCTATACTCCAATATACAAATGATGCTATTTTTTTTGTGGAAGAGGGGAAGAGGGAAGTGCAAGCACTTATACATATGGTAAAGATTTTTGGAGAGATTTCTGGTCTCAAACTGCATGGAAATAGATCCTCCCTGGTCTGCTTTGGGATGAACAGTGTGTTACAGAACAACATCTCTACCATTCTAGGTACACCTGTGGTTTCACTGCCTATTAAATATCTGGGTCTGCCTTTAAAATGTTCTAAGATGAAGAAAGCAGATTGGTCATTCCTTTTTGAAAAGGTAGCTACAAAATTGGAGGGCTGGAGCAGTAGATACCTATCAAAAGGGGGGAGGTATATATTACTGAATTCCGTCATCACTTCGATTCCAGTATTCTTCTTCTTTGTCCTTAAAGCCCCAAACTTAATCTGGAAAAAGGTAGATGTGATGTGCAAAAGATTCTTTTGGAAAGGGGCCTCTCATCAAGGGGCTTTTTTCCAACCTTTGAAGTGGGAATCAATTTGCAAGCCAAAAAAGATGGGAGGTATGGGTGTTAGATCCCTTGAGGAATTCAATGAAGCTCTGCTATTGAAGTGGGTTATTCAGTTGCTGCAAAAGGAAAGAAAAATCTGGATAGAAATTATTCATGACAGTTATGGGACTGCCAATGATGAGAATAATCGTCTAAACCCCTGTAAACCTTCCCCCTTTTGGTCTTCAGTGGTGCGCACCCTGAGGGACAATTGGCATTTTTTCAAATCTGTATTAGGTGATGGGAAAAGCTTCAAGTTTTGGCTAGAAAATTGGGTACATGGAGGGGTGTTTAAAGACAGGTTCCCCCTTGCTTATGCAGTGGCCTCGGATAAAAATGCTGTGGTGTTCGATTATTGGGATGTGGAATCTGAGCAATGGTTTTTCAATAAGGTAGGGGGGAATAATCATGAAACAAGAACACGAGTAGAGAATGAACGTCTCATGCAAGAACTTGCTGCCTTCAAACTCATGCCTCATGAATATGACACATACAAATGGGAGGGTAAATTTTCTACTACAGCTGCTTATGACAGATTGATAATGTCCTCCAAGATAGCGGAATTTGATGAGATGGGGAAGAAGCTATGGAATTTAAAAATACCATTAAAGATACAAATTTTTTTATGGCTCTACAGAAGGGATGGCTTGATTACTGGAGATCTAAGGCACAGGAGGATGGGTAACCCCACCCAGTTTTGTCATCTATGTGGGATGCATAATGATTCTAGCATTCATATCTTTTCTTCATGCGCGATCACTAATTATGTATGGAGGAGAGTATGTAATGAGTCTCTACCCACATGGGAGAATTTGTGGCGTTGTCTTGTGGATGGGAATAAGCCATGTCTACATATGGTGGCTGTGCTATGGGCTGTATGGAGGGCTAGAAATGGGTGTATTTTTCAGGAGACCCCAGTGTATGTGGATAATATTGTAAATTTTTGCTGGAGTCTCATACAGCATTGGGGTTCGATCATGTAATTATTTCTTTATTATTAATAATAGCTCTCCTGGTTTGCTATCGATGATTCGATAGCATTCCTTTCTTTCTCAAAAAAAAACATTGAAAGGGAGATTCTCTGAGAAATCTCCTCCAGTATGAACCTAATTTGAGGCCCTGTTTGGTACCCAATCTCTCATGCGAACGCACGAGAGATTTGGGTCACTATCAAGTTGCCATCTCCGGTGAACCTCCCTTCCTTGGAAGCTTGGCTTCCAAGCACAAATCCATCCTTAGAGGCCTATTTAAGAAAACCCAAATCACCCCGCATCTCCCAAGCTTGAAATTGGCCGGAAACACCCCTCAAATCCATCTCTCCTCCTCCAGCCAGTTGGCTCATCAAGCTCCAGTGACCTCCCTCTCTCTCCCTCGTCTCCTAGCCACAATACCAGTGGCAGGTTCCTCTTCCTTCCGCTCGTCCTCGTCGCGTCGCACCTGTCGACACCTCTACACCCCCTTCATCCTCGTCATCCTCCCCCACTGAGCGCCTTCGTCTCTGGTGTCAATAATACGAACCGACCGCCATCTCTACGCCCCCTTCGTCCCTTGAACTCCCAGATAAGTTCCCTCTCCCTTCTGCTCCTTCCCCTTTTAATCTCTCAAAAACACCCCTCGACACACTCCACCACCATCATCCCTTGCACCTACGACCAGACCTCCGGCGAGGCATCCCCATCACTCCACACCTTCATCCGCCTCGCCAACCACCCCATAAGCTCCGCAACACCTCACTGAACGTAACCCCTCACTCCATACACGCCATCACTCACCCACAGGGGCCCTCGAACACACCCTCTCACATGCACACAGGGTGCCCTAGGCACGTGCACTCAGGTAGTCCCACGCCGCGCCGACCCCTGCAGTATACTCGCTGTGCCTCGGCGAAGCCTCCTAAGCATTTTGACATGGCTGCGAGGCCGTTTGTGTGATTGCAGGTACAGGAGGGTCACTGCCATTGATGAACAGTAAGGAGCTTGCTTGTAAGCTTCTCAGGGTCCACCTGCTCCAAGCTTATAGTCCCAGGCTGCACGGACTTCCCTCACACACATCTCCAGGCCTCTAATTCTAGTCGAAGGACTTAGCATCTGCTGCAATCAAGCAAAGACATTCGGTTGCAGACGTGCGTAACAAAGAGTGGAAATTTAGTCCCACCTCGGAAGAGAGTGACCACCCACACCTGCATAAAAGGAAAAACTACATAGGCCTTATCGCCTCAGTACCACGGGGTAAGGTCCCACTCACCCTTCACTGGCCTCGTTCGTGACCTTGCCTCCGTGGACCCAGCCTGACCTGCTTACCAGACCTAGCACACCTCGCCCACCACCGCACGATGGTGGGCCTGGTCTCGGGCGCATACCCAACCCGATTACCCAATACAGTGGCTATGGGAGAGCCAACCTAAAAGACAAAGAAGAGAAGAGAGCACGAGTGGGTACGGATGGGTTTTTCTCCATAGGGAAAGGAGAAGAAGAAGAAGCCAAGGAAGAAGAAGGAGGAAGCCAAAGAGGAAGCTAAGGAAGGAGAAGACAAGGCTGAAGAGGAAGAAGCTGAAGAGATGAAGAAGAAAGAGAAAGAAGGAACTGAAGGGAGGAAATGGCTGAAGAAGACAGAAGAAAAGAAAGGCTAAGGTACAAAATCAAAGGAAGAGAAAGAAAGGAGAAGAAGAAAGAGAGCAGCTAGAGACAGAGAAGAGAAATCAAAGAACCAAGCACCATAGCATCCATATTTTGAGGCATTTGATTCACAAATAAGATGTCCATTTTTTGTGCCTATTCACATACATTGATATTTCGTGCTTACATTTATCTTTTTGCACTATAACTCTGGTTTTATTACATATTATATTCAATTTCTCAAGTTGTGCTCTTGATTTCTAAACCCTAGTTTGCTCCCTGTGTTAGACCTCAAACTTAAACTTCGAGTAATAAAATCTATTTATTTTTAAAGCGATTTCAACTATATTACAATGCTTTATTTTAACACATGATTTCACCTTGTTAACATTTTGGCGCCGTTGCTAGGGAGCAACGGGCGATTTAAAAATCTTGATTACAATTACTGATTTGGTACTTGATAACGCTACATATGGGGGTGATAATTCTATTAAATAGGGCCCATCTTAAGAATAAAAGGCACAACATATGTAGAATGGGAGCATTACATGCATCATACACCAAGATTGCTTATAAAACTGTATTAATGGCCATTTGTGTAAGCACTTGTCAAAGCAGGCCTCAGATGAGCAAACGGACCACACGGATGGATTCAGAACGACGAATGGAGTCCAACGGACTCAAGATCGGCCAAATCCGACATCCGACGCTCCTACAATGGGCCCAAGAAGGTCTGATCGTTGATCTGATGATCAACGGCCCTCGATGCGCCACGTGGCCCCCGCTCACCGTGCGCCACTTCCACCTTCAGCTGGAGATCAAATCTCGGCCGTCGATCTTTGACCGGACGGTTGAGAACCGCGCGCTCACCCACAGTCGCCGTGACAAAGCAGCGGGCGTGGCGCAGAGGTTAACGCGCACGCCCGCACGCACGTGACGTGGGTTCAAGCTGTGCGGTGCAGGGAAATTAAAGGCAGCGAGGCGCACGGCAAAATTGGCCTGCCCGATCAGCAGCGGGAGGCCGAGATAGCACCACACGGCGTGCCCTCAGACAGCGAGCTTCCACGCGTGCCAAAGGCGCAATCCAAGCATGCCCGGGGGAGGATCTCAGTCGTTTGATCTTCGATCGGATGGCTCTCATGCGGTGGCCACGGATCAGGCGCGAAGAAGAATGGCACAGGTATGCAACCGGAGGGCTGGGGGCTTCACCGATGCTTTTGGATGGGTTTTAGCGATGTCCCGGACATCGCTAAAACCCCTTCTTCTTTTAGAAAGCCCTTCTTCCTATTTAAACCCCCTCCAACCACTCATTCAAGGCATTCACTTCCCTTGCAACTACTCTACCCCTCTCTTAGCTAGCTTTAGGTCCTCTTGTAATCGTCAGAGACGACGAGCTGCCGATGGAGCCTTCTCCACCACCATGGCTGCCTCGCCGCTCTCCCCTTCTCCCTCTCTCTCCCTCTCTTTCAGGCTTTCCTTTACTTATGTTCAAACATGTATCTAATGTTGTAATCTATGAACTAAAGCTGCATGATTAATGAAGTTACTTTCCATTCAGTTGTTTACTTTATTTCTTGTTCAAGTTGCATGTTAAAGAAAGAAACAACTCTAACCCTAATCTCTCTCTCTCTCGCATTCCAATCACACCTTTTCGCAAGAAAAACTCCGCAATTTCCGTGACAACAAGTGATAAGCAAAATTCAAATTTCACGCCTCCCTGAGACCGACACTCGGACTCACCTCTGCTTCTTTACTTTAAAATCGGCATTGCAAGTGCGACTATAACGACACTTCTTAACACACACGCACAAGCGCACGTCAGTTTTTGGTGCCATTTCCAGGGAGGCAATGGATTTGTTTTGTCACTTCCATTCCACATCCATTCTCACATCGTCAAATGCCCTATTTTCCTTTTTACTTGATGGTTCCAGGAATTCGACGCTTGGATGGCGAAGCGACGCATCCCACGACGGTAACAAGGGAGTAGGCGCAACAAGGACCGATAGTGAGTAATTCTTCACTCATGATTGTTTGCTTGCGTGAAAAACTAAAAAAATTGTAAAAATTGGCGTGGTGTATGATTGCTTGACCCATATCCTTAACACATCACCCCACAAAAAAATGTACACTCTAACATTCTGAATAAATTCTTGGAGTGTTCTTTTCTCTTTTTGAGTGGTGTTTGAGAAGCCACCGTGAATTGACTTGGGCCGCACCACTCAACCTTAAAACTGACTCATCTAATAGAAGCTACATGATCATTAGGATGAGTACATTAGGGTTTTAGAGCCTCTACACAATAAAAGGAAATCTACTTTCACCAAATTGTGTGCAAAACTTGACGTGCCCACTAAAACTTGTCTGAAGACATTAAGACACGTCAACCCTAAAAGGCACTAAAGTAAGGATGAAACACTAAAAGACACCACATCTTAAAAACAATTCTTGCTTGAAAACCATGTTTTGATAAAGGCACACACAATAAAAGTGGAAAATTAAGAGGCACCACCCCAATCAACGCCTCATCACGTAACCCTAGCACAAGCACTATCCTAGCCCTTTAAAACTGAGTAGACGTGCCCTAGGTAGGACTGAGTTAAGTCTCGAAAGGCGAGGTTTTGTTCGCTGGCACTTGGCTTTCATTCCCTTGGTAGAATTTGGTGACTAGGCTGCGGGGCAATGTCAAACGACCACGGTTGTGGGGTCTACGGAACCGGAGGCGCAAGCCAAAGGAAGAACCTTCCCTGCAATCCCCTCGTAATCAACCTGGCCAGATTAGCCTTGGGAAGGGGAGTCCAGTGCTTATAGACTTAATCACCTTTTGTGAGATTTCTAGGTCTCCTAAGGAATACACCATAAGGACTAGGCTTGTTTGCTTGATTGAACATATTTCTCGCATCTGTCGCTCTCTGCATCCCCTCCTCTTCTTCTCTAGTGTATGAACGGGAGACACTCACTACATCCCAAGTTGTTTGTTTTGGGGCAGGAATCTAGGCGACGTGATTCTGTTAGGAACATGGCTGAACCTAGGGTGGATGAGGCTGAGGATCAACCCCCACCAGACACAATGGCCATCATCCAAGCCCAAATTAATGCAAATCACCGGCTTCAGCAACAACAAATCCATACCATCATGCAAGCCATACACCGGTTACAGAACCCACAAGAACAACCACCACCACCTTTCCAAGGCGCACAAGGGCAACCACCACTCGATGTACCACCATTTTAGGATCCTCCGCAATTTCTATAATCCCTCTGCTATTAGAGTCGAGCCACACCTTAGGATCCACGAAGGGGGAGATGATTTTGAGCTAAAATCGAATGTCTTAAGTCTAATCCAGAGCCACTTTCATGGAAGCTCAAATGAGGACCCCTTCCAGCACCTAGAGGATCTCAACCGTATGGCACGAACTGTGAAACCTAGGAACATTAGCCTTGACATTGTTCTAATCAAGATGTTTCCCTTCTCATTAAGAGACAAGGCTTCTCACTGGCTTAGGACCCTAGGTAGACCCATCACCACCTGGGAAGAACTGAGGCATGCATTTTTAAAGAAATTCTTCCCCATAGGAAAGACCAATGCCCTCAGAAGAGCTATTACTACCTTTACACTCAAGGGTGGGGAACAGTTCCATGAGGCGTGAGAAAGATTCATTGAACTCTTAAGGAAAAGCCCACACCACGAAGTACCAAGGTGGCAATTGGCCCAGATTTTCTACCACGGTCTGGACAGCAACCTATGGAACTTCATCGATGCCTTATGCGAGGGGAACTTCCTGAACAAAGACGAGGAGAGCGCGTTTGAGCTCTTTGAGTCTATGAGCGAGAATTCGATCAACAATGCCTCCATGACCCAGTTCAATAGATCCAGTCAACCCCGTGGTGGGATTTGTGAGGTACAAGCAAATTCTGGAATGGTTGACATGGACATCATTGCCAAGAAACTAGATCGAGTGGAGTTGGTGAACAAAAAGATTGATGAGCTACTGAACTAGACCAGGAACCCCTTACAGACCTCCCTAACAAAGGGAGCACATAATGTTGACCTGGTCCTGCCCTTAACCCAATTGAACCTAGAACAACCCCTGACCACGTTCCAGGGAGGAACCTTTGCTCCCTCAACCCTTGATTACTCTCTTCCCTCTCCATCGACATCGGCTATACTTGAAGATGTGCAAGCTGTCCAAGGTTATGCAAAACCTGACCCTTTCTCCAACACTTACAACACTGGCTGGCGTAACCACCCCAACTTTGGTTGGACAAACCAGAAAACATCGCAATTCCAAAACCAGCCCAGGCCAAAGTAGCAGCCACACTTGCCCCTATCAACAAGGACCACCAATTAGACCCCAATATAATTAGAATAGGGTGACCTTTCCCCCACAAAATCAAATGGACACCCTAATAAAGATGATGGCTGACATGAACCAGAAACATCAGGAGGAAATGGCCTTGGTAAAGGGATAGTTAAGCCAACTCTTGGACTGTAAACAACAAGGATCCCTACCTTCCCAACCACAACCGAACCCGCGAAACATAATTAAAAGAGGCCCTAATTCGCAAGGGTTCCAAGGCAATCCCGGGCAAGCTCATGTTGCACGCACGAACCTCTATGCTAACGTGTTCGATTTTGGAAAACCTGTCGTTGTAGCTTAAAAGCGAAGAATTCGTGTTCAACAAATAAAATTTATACAGAAATGAAAATTCCGGGTCGAACATAGAGAGGCGGACGTTTGATTTAAAAACTACGCATTTCTTTTTATTTGTCACAAAGTAATTCAATTTAAAACTATCTAATTATTTACAATAAATAGAAGAGTGAGAGAGAGTAAGAGAGAAAGAGAATATTACACAGAGAAATCAAAATGAGATGTAGAATAAACAGAGAATTTATCATTAAGGAGATTGTTCATTTCACTCTTACAACTACAAAGCATAAAATAATTACTCTAGAAAGTATTAAAAGAATGGAGGGAGAAATGTCCTCTTCGACGGTCGCTTGGAGGACGAGCAGAACTACACTAGAAAGCAGTAAATCTATACTAGAAAGCAGTGAAAAGAATAGGGAGAGAGAAATCCTCCTCGACAGTCTCTTGGAGGACAAGCTGGATGGGACGACGCCTGGACAAAGGAGAATGAAGCAGGATGAAGGAGGACGAAGCAGAAGAACGGGAACGGAGCAGCACGCAGTCGTCGTCGCGGGATCCACTTCCCAAGGGGGACGAAAATTTGGACTTTATCTCGCGAGAAGCATCCTGGGTGTGGGACAAGATTCTCTTGAGCTTTGGAGAGGTGGAGAAGAGAAGGAAGGGATGAGAATTTCGCATGGAGGGGGTCTCCTTTTATAGTTGCAAGGAGTGGGGGCAAAATGGTCATTACATCTTCAAAATAATAAATGAGGGGTCTTTAGTGACGGATAAATCCGTCACTAAAGCGCCCAACATGGGCGTAGCTTCCGCGCCCACGCGCTCCTCCACGGCTGCCCGCTTCTACAACGCATATGCACGTCCATCAGTTCTCAGCCGTCCGATTGCGAGATCGGACGGCTTAAGACACATCTTCACCCGCTCGTTGTGCGCCTGCCTGGCACGTGCGATCGCGCGTCCATGCCGCGCGTTCAATCGTGCGTAAATGCTATCGGGCACGCGCGGTTGTTTGATCGCGATCCAACGCCTACCCACGCTCAATCGCCCGCACCTTCGAGCCCTTCACTGCGGCTCGAACCTGCGCCCGCCGCTTGCGTAAGCGTGCTCGACCGCTGGGCTACGGGGCGCAGATGGTCAAGCGGACGCTTTTAGGCGTGGCTGACCACAGCTGTTGGATCAAGATCCAACAGCGGAGAGCGAGCAGGCGTGGGGCTTCATAGAATGTAAGCGGCCGTTTGGGCGACCGAGATGGCACCACGTGGCACCATCTTGGTCGTCCATCTTCTGGAAGTTGTAGATGGTGCCACAGATGTCGGATTGACTCGATTTTTGTGTCGTTGGGCTGCGATCGTCGATCCGAATTCATTCGTGCAGTCGGATTTGTCATCTGAAGTGCAGATTTACACCATCCTGGCCCTTGATCTTCTAAGGTTCCCTAGTCACTATCTGATGCTACGGATACTTGATTAGGGCAATCTTGGAGTCGTTGAACTCCAATCGTCGCCCTGATCACATCCATATGGTTGGATCTTTGATCCGAGGCCCCGATAAAATGTTTGCCCTATCCAAGCACATAAAAGGAGACAATTAACCTACATTTTTTTCAAACTACTCTAAATGCAACATGATGCATGTTATGCAATATTTATATTATGAAATGCAATCCTATGCTTAAGAACGTGCATAAATAGACATTTTAAGTAGTGTAAATGTGTCCAAGATAGCCCTAACAGGCATCCATAGCATCAGATAGTGACCCGGGAACCCTAGAAGATCAGGGGCCAGGATGGAATAAATCTATACTTCAGATGATAAATCCGACCGCACGGATGAATTCGGATCGACGATCGTAGCCTAACGACACAAAAATCGAGTCAATCCGACATCCCTGGCACCATCTACAACTTCCAGAAGATGGACGGCCAAGATAGCACCACGTGGCACCATCTCAGCCGCCCAAGCGCCGCTTCATCTTGTGAAGGCCCCGCGCCCGATCGCTCTCCGTCGTTGGATCTTAATCCAACTACTGTGGGAGCTCGCTTTTAAAAGCGTCCGCTCGACCATCCGCGCCCCATAGCGCAGTGCTCGAGCACGCTATCGCGAGCGCCTGGCGCGAGTTCGAGCCATGGAGAGGCGGCTGGAAGGCGCGGCGATTGGGCGCGGGTGGAGCATCAGATGGAGATCGGACGGCCACGCGCGCCCGATAGCGTCGACGCGCGATTGGATGCGCAATCAGACGCGCGGGGGGTGCGCAACGCAGCGGGCGCAGACGCATCTTAAGCCGTCCGATCTCGCGATCGAACGGCTGAAAAGTGCTGGACGTGTGTGGACGTTGATGAGTGGGCAGCTGAGGAGGCACGCGTGGGCGTGGAAGCTACGCCCACATTGGGGCTTTAGTGACAGATGTATCCGTCACTAAAGACCCCTTATTTATTGTTTTGAAGTTGTAATGTCCATTTTGCCCCCACTCCTTGCAACTATAAAAGGAGACCCCCTCCATATGAAATTCTCATCCCTTCTTTCTCCTCTCTACCCCTCCAAAGCTCAAAAGAAGCTTGTCCCACACCCGGGATGCTTCTTGCGAGATAAAGTCCAATTTCCGTTCCCCTTCGGAAGTGGATCCCGCGACGACGACGGCGTGCTGCTCCGTTCCTGTTCTTCTGCTTCGTCCTCCTTCGTCCTACTTCGTTCTCCTTCGTCCAGGCGTCATCCCGTCCAGCTTGTCCTCCAAGCAATCGTCGAGGAGGATAATTTCTCTCTCCCATTCTTATTTACAGCTTTTCTAGTGTAGAATTTTCCTGCTTTATAGTGTAATTGATTTTCCGCTTTCTAGTGTAACTTTTATAAACAATTGAAATATTGAATGCTTGTTCTCTTTCTCTCTCTCTCTCTCCCTTTTAGTCTGATAGCTCCATTGTAATTATATCGCCTTGCTTATAAAAGAAATCCTAAAAAAATATAATTGCGAAAATAGATCAACGTAGCCTCCCTGTGTTCGACCCGGAATTCTTTTCGGTCTAAATTTTTATTTGTTGAACACGAATTCTTCGCTTTCGAACTACAACGACAGGTTTTCCAAAACCAAACACGTAAGCGTAGCGATTCGAAATACGGTTCAACATTTTGGCACCGTTGCCGGGGAGGCAACGATTTCCGATCTTTTCTTCGCATTTCTTGCACTTTATTTGTTTTCTAACTAGCTTTCTCTTGTGTCTATTGTTTTGCAGAGACCTCCATCAAGGAAACAACAAGCGGTAGACTGGAGTAAAGTGCAATTGAAGACAACTGTAAGTGCTCCCCCATTCTTTCCCCCTCCATAGATTTCATTCGCCACATTAAATCCAAATCCCAATTAACCTAGGTGTTTGCATAAATCCTAGGAATAGTTTGGTTGTTTGGATTTTCACTCATATTCATTCCACCCTCATCCATAAAAAAAAAAATAACAAAAAGATAATCTTGTGGGGTAATTTTCAACAAACACACAACACACACCCACATTCAAGGCACTTGATCAACTTGATTTGTTTTCTACTCAACCGGGTTCTGATCTGTGGAACCGGTACACATAAAGCAACACATAACAGAGTAGAAATCATTTTAGGTTAATCATCTTTGAGTGCCTAACTTAGTGGTGCATTTGTGGCCAATTGTTTGAGTTGTTTGGGCCGCACCACTTTATTTTAAAACCAACTCATCAAGTAGCTCCTCCTTAAGGTTTTCAATCTAGGTATATTCCAGGCACTCCACTTTCTTTCTGATTTTAAAGGAAAACAATCTTCACCCGTGTTTTACAACTTGGTTTGCCTAGAAACTTGATTGCAATTCACCTAATTTGAAACCCTAAAAGCTACTTAAGCAAGATTTGAACATTAAAATTCATGCATTATCAATAATCTTGCTTGAAAACCCTGGTTGTGCACGCACTTACACAAATCTCAATCAATCATTAAGGGCACAACCCATTGTAAGGGCCCATCACATTCCATAAGCACCACAATCCCAGGCCTTAATAAAATTGAGTAGACGTTGGCCTTAAGGTTTGAATCGCTCTTTAGGGCCTAGTCTGAGATTATTTTTGATTAACCTACTTGTACTGATTAATCTGATGTCTAGCTAGGGGAGTAGAGTCAAACGATCGCGGCTGGGGGGTACACTAGGAACTGGAGGCAAAAGCCAAAGGAAGAGCCTTCTCCCCAGTCCCTCCTTCTAACTGGTTGGATTAAACAGATGCAAGTAGAGTAAATCACTTACAGTCTTAAGGCTGGTTTTGGGAGTCAGTAGATCCTTAGGCTACCCCACTTAAGGACAGCCTTGTTTTGTTGTGCTGCAGGGTCCCTATCCCCAGTCCTTCTGACCTTCTCCTAGTTTATGCTAGGAAGACGGTCATTGAATCCCCGATTGGAAGGACCGTTAGAACATTCTAGGAGGCGCAAGTTAGATTTTGGTCAATTTGATCCCATGGCCGAACAACAGCCTCCTCTGCTTGAAAATCCACAGGAGGAATTTCGAAGGCAACTGGAACAAATGCAGAGAATGCAGGAATGGTTCCAGAGAATGCAGGGTGCTTAGCCCTTGAAGGATTTTTATGATCCTTCAAATTACGGGGAACGTCCTGGCGTCCAGATTCCAGCCGGTGACGTAGAAATCAAGCCCCAGGTGTTAAGCCTGATTAAACATTATCATGGGCTTGGCTCCGAAGATCCATTTCAGCATTTGGAAGATTTGACCACTTTGGTCCAGACCACCAAAGCTCAAAACATTAACGAGGAGCAAATGATCATGAGGCTCTTCCCCCACTCTCTTAGGGATAAAGTCGCGCATTGGTATAGTACAATAGGAAGACCAATTACAACTTGGAATGAGTTGAAATCGACCTTTCTGAAGAAATTCTTCCAGTTGGTCGTACCAATGCTTTGAGACGGGCAATCACTACCTTTACCCAGTGGCTGGGGGAGCAGTTTCATGTGGCCTGGGAGCGATTCCAGGACTTATTGCGGAGCTGTCCACACCACGAGGTGCCGAAATGGCAACACGTGTAGATCTTCTATCATGGGTTGAATGAGCAACTCAGAAACCATGTGGATGCTTCTTGCGGAGGCAATTTCCTCAGTAAAGATGCAAATAGTGCACATGATTTATTTGAGGAAATGAGTGAGAATTCAATTAATCATGCCTCCATGGATACTTTTAACCGGTCCCAGCAACCCAGATCAAATGTCAACGAAGTCCATGACTCTCATTCATTTGATATGGAATTGATTTTTAATAAACTTGATAAGGTGGACTTGGTTGCTAAAAGAATGGAAGAGTGGATGGCTGGCAATTCTATGAACAACTCTCAATCCACTCAATCCCAAAATTCGGGATTCCATTCCTCACGAGATCCTTCTGGATGGGAGTTTGTGAATCAACTCGATGTGACTCAACCTATGAGTCAGCATTTCTCGGAACCCCATGGGTTCCCAACTGGGGCCTTTGATCCCAGTTTTTCTTATCCTTCCCTTTCTTTCTCTCCATCCTCACCCTATAACGATGTCTGTGTTGTACAAGAGAATGTTAGATCCAACCCCTGCTCGAATGCCTATAATCCAGGTTGGAGAAACCACCCTAACTTCTCTTGGAAAAATCCACGGCAACAGACCCAATTCCGACCCAGCAACTATGCTCCACAACGACCAATGCGTCAGGGTCAAGTATATACTCAGTTGCCTCCGAATCAGGTCAATCAGCCAGCTTGGAATGCCCGTCAACGCGCAGGGCAGGCTGATTTGAACCGTCAAATGGTAGAGATGCAAGGATCTATGCTCCAGCTTATGCAGCAAATGAAAAACTCGCTGGACAACTTGCAATCCAGGCTCATTGCTAACTCTCGTCAACCCGGATCTCTACCATCCCAACTCATACCCAACCCGCGAAACATTATTAATTCGGGCAATCAAGCCCAAGGGTACAAAAATTAGAGGGACCCGCATGCACATGCTCAGGTGGTTGAGCAGGGTTCCTTGTCTTCTTCTTCTTCTTCTAATCAACAATTCATGGTCAATCAAGCCCCTCCAATCTTTCCTAACCCTCCCCAAGACCCAAATTCTTACGCTTCTGTAAATTCTATCACTTTGAGGAGTGGTAAGAAGACTCAGGATCCACAACCACACTATTCTAATCTTTTGAATCCTGAAGAATCTGAGGAGAGAGAGGAGAATTCTAGAGGAGAAATCAAGGCTCAGGAACCTGATTCCAAAGATCTGACTCATGTTCCTTTTCCTGAAGCCTTGCCAAAGCAAAGAAGAAGTCTGTTGATAGCAATGAGGAGCTTCTGAATTTATTTAAGAATGTTGAGATCAATATTCCGCTCCTTGATGCTATCAAGCACATACTGGCTTACGCAAAATTTTTAAAGGAATTATGTACACAAAAGCGTAAGTCGAGAGAATCTATTCCGAGGAAGGTGGTACTCTCCGAGCAGGCTAGCTCTGTTATCCTGCACTACCTCCCTCAGAAAAAGAGAGATCCTGGTGCTCCTTTGATTTCTTGCGTTATCGGAGATTACACATTTGATAGAGCACTTTTGGATCTCGGTGCATCCATCAACCTAATTCCTACTTCTCTCTACGAGAAGTTTGGGTTAGGTGAACTTCGGCCAACTTTAGTAACGCTACAGTTAGCGGACCGTTCGGTCACAAACCCGCGAGGCGTTATTGAAGATGTTATAGTTAAGGTCAAGGATTTCTATTTTCCTGTAGATTTCCTTATCCTTGACATGGATGTACCAGATAATCTGAGGAACACGCCCATCATTTTGGGGCGTCCGTTCCTGGCTACCGCAAAGGCCAACATTAATTGTGAAAGTGGTAGCATGGAAATCGCCTTTGGGGACCAATGAATGAAATTGGATATTTTTAAGGCGATCAACAAATTTGAGGATTGTGGATTTATTGAGAAACTTGATGAGGATTATGTTAATACTGAAACTTGTTTGACAGTTTCTTCAATTGAAAGTTCCTCTTTGGTTGATGAATTTGACCCGCAACCCTCTGACCTGACATCTTCGGAAGAGGTTACTGATTTTGTTCACTCAAAACCTCTTCCTCTTGTTGAATCTTCAGCATCTACCCTACCATCAATCATTACCCCACCCCAGCTTGAATTGAAACCATTGCCTGAGAATTTAAAATATCAATTCTTAGGACCGCAGAATACTCTCCCTGTGATTATTAGTGCTAAATTGACAAAGGAGCAAGAGATTAAATTGATTAAGATCCTAAAGGAACATAAAGAGGCAATTGGTTGGACCATTCATGACCTCAGGGGGATTGAGCCATCTTACTGTAATCATAGAATATTTTTGGAAGATGGATCCCGCCCTTCTCGCCAGATGCAGAGGAGATTGAATCCAAATATGCGAGAAGTGGTCAAAAAGGAAATCATCAAGTGGCTCGATGCAGGAATTATTTATCCAATCTCTGACAGTCCCTGGGTAAGTCCCGTTTAGATTGTTCCAAAGAAAGCTAGGATTACTGTTGTGACTAATGAGAAAGGTGAATCTGTCACAACTCATTCAGCTTCTTCTTGGAGAGTTTATATTGATTACAGGAAGCTGAACACAGCCACTAAAAAGGATCATTTTCCCCTACCCTTCATTGATCAAATCTTGGAAAAATTAGCTGGGAAGAAGTACTTATGTTTTCTTGATGGCTACTCGGGATACTACTAAGTTCCTATCCATCCCAAGGATCAGGAAAAAACTACTTTCACCTATCCCTACGGAACCTTTGCTTTTCGTAGGATGCCTTTTGGGCTATGCAATGCACCTGCGACTTTTCAAAGGTATATGCTAGCCATATTTTCCGACATGGTGGGAGAGTTTATGGAAGTCTTCATGGATGATTTCTCTATTTTCGGAGAATCATTTGACTCTTGTTTGGCTAATTTGGAAATGATTCTTAAGCGATGTATCAAGACACGATTGGTCCTTAGCTGGGAAAAGAGTCATTTCATGACCCAAGAAGGCATCGTTTTGGGTCATGTAATCTCTAAACGGGGATTTGAAGTAGATAAAGCTAAGGTTGATGCTATCGCTAAACTTCCTCCTCCCACATCTGTTAAACAAATCAGATCATTTCTTGGCCATGTGGGATTTTATCGAAGATTCATCAAGGATTTCTCGAAGGTTGTTCGTCCTTTGAGCAATCTTCTTACCAAAGAAATGCCATTTGTTTTTGACGAATCATGCTGAAAGGCATTTGATTTTCTGAAAACGGCAGTCACCTGTGCTCCAATTTTGCAACCACCAATTTGGATAGCCCCATTTGAGATCATGACCGATGCTTCTGATTACGCGGTCGGGGCTGTCCTGGGTCAGAAAATTGACCGAAAGCCCTCTGTCATTTACTACGCTAGTAAAACTTTGGATGAAGTCCATAGGAATTACACTGTTATTGAAAAGGAATTACTAGCTGTAGTATTTGCGTTGGAAAAATTCATGGCTTATCTCTTGGGGTCTCATGTTATTGTTTATACCGACCACTCAGCCTTGAGACATCTCTTGGCTAAAACGGATGCTAAACCCCGGCTTATTCGTTGGATTCTTCTTCAAGAATTTGATCTTGAAATCAACGATAAAGCTGGGGTGCAAACTGTGGTAGCGGATCATTTGTCGAGACTCCTAGGTGATTCTTCTTGTCCGGACATTCCGATTGCTGACACTTTTCCGGACGAAACCATTCTTACAGTTTTAGGTGTCCACTCCCCATGGTTTGCTAATATTGTTAACTATTTGGCCGTTGGTCAAATCCCCCAGGATTGGACCAACCAACAACGAGATAGACTCAAATCTGAGGCCAAATACTACTTTTGGGAGGACCCTGAACTGTATCACATCGGCTCTGATCAGATTATTCGCCGATGCATACCGGAGAATGAATTTAACAGTATACTCGAGTTCTGCCATGCATCTGGGTGTGGTGGACATTTCTCCGGGAGAAAGACGGCTGCAAAAATCTTGCAATCTGGCTTCTATTGGCCTTCTTTATTCAAGGATGCCCGGGACTTCTCAAGGTCATGTTCTCGATGTCAGTCACTCGGGAACATAACTAAGAGAGACAATGCCCCTAAACCCTATTCCTCTTGTAGAAATTTTTGATGTTTGGGGCATCGATTTCATGGGACCCTTTATCCCTTCATTTGGACATCAGTACATTCTTGTTGCTGTTGATTATGTGTCCAAATGGATTGAGGCAATTCCCACCCGAACCAATGACCACAAGGTGGTCATCAATTTTTTCAAGAAAAATATCTTCAGTAGGTTCGGGATTCCGAGGGCTATCATCAGTGATGGTGGCACTCATTTTACTAATGCCTAATTCCAGAATTTATTGGCCAAATACGAGGTTAATCATCGAATTTCCACACCTTACCATCCCCAAACGAATGGACAAGCTGAGATCTCCAATCGAGAGATCAAGAACATTCTGCAAAAAACGGTTAGCCTGATCGTAAGGATTGGACTCAAAAGCTTGAGGACGCACTTTGGGCCTACCGTACGATGTATAAAATGCCCATCGGCATGTCTCCATTCTGTTTGGTGTATGGAAAGGCGTGCCATCTACCCGTAGAGATTGAACACAGGGCATTCTGGGCAATCAAACAATGCAATTTAGATCTGAATCTACCTGGAAAGACCAGGAAACTCCAACTATCTGAGTTGGAGGAGCTTAGAAATGATGCTTATGAGAATGCCAAGATCTACAAGGCTCGAACCAAAGCTCTACATGATCAATTGATTTCCCGCAAGAGCTTTGAGCCAAACCAGAAGGTTAGGTTATTTGATTCTAAGCTTAAGCTCTTTCCTGGTAAACTTAGATCTAAATGGAATGGCCCATTCATAATTGATCAGATTTTTCCTAATGGTGCCGTTCAGATTTCTGACCCAAAGATAGGTAACACCTTTAAAGTCAATGGTCAACGTTTGAAGCCTGTTGTTGACCGTAATCTTCCAGAACCCATCTCAGACTCTGTTGCTCTAGCCATTCTGTGACTTCTTTGGCTGGACTTCGCCTAGCTGACAGCATTAAGCTCAGCAGTTGTACATATGACACAAGGCTGATACGAGCTTCAGGTCTTTGGAATTAATTAGCCTGTGTATCCACTAAAATGTGGATTTGTTTTTGAGTCCTCGCCATCTTAATTCTTTCGTAATTGGAGTAAATAAGTTTGGGTGATAAGTACACGACTTATCAACCTGCCCTCTGATTTGAGGGAATTTTAAGTCTTAAGCATCTACACACTTTCTTTGCACTGACTCGTTGTTCGACGATTTTAACGGAAATTGGGTAGCTAATGAACCTTCTAGGGTGATATAGCTGGCAAGTTATCGTGGGTAACAGCCCATGGGTAAGTTATCCAGAGCCCAGTCACTGGACCTTTCTTAGTTTGCTGCCTTTAGGTAAATCTTAGACTAGGGAAGCCACCTACTTAAAAAAATAAAAAATAAAAAAAAAATAAAAGGAGAAAAGAACAAAAAGAAATAAGCCACACTTCGCCACACGAGTATGGCTGGCAAGTTGTCGGTGGTAACAGCTCATCGACCGGTTATCCAGAACCCAGCTCAGAAAATGCACTAAAAATTCCCAAAACACTTAGGAAGAAGCAGAGAAGTAGAATAAACTGGGGAGATATACACTGGATTTACCCTTGTGTTGACCCCGTAAAAAAAATAAAAGTAGGGAGAAAGCTACCAATTGTAAAGATACACCTTTAGGTAGAATTCTGGTTAGGTCACCTAGAGGCGTAGAAATCCAAAGTCCGTTCTAATTGCCGGTCAACGAGTTTATCACAATCACAATAAAATGCTTAAAGCTTAGGGTTCTCATCAAATTTTGGTTGAGTTGAATGGCCGTAGAAAGCCACTCTTAAACCCGAAAATTTGAAAATCAAAAAAATTAGAAAAGAGAAAAAGAGAAAAAAAAAGAAATTTTTCTTTTAATAAGGCGAGGACTTGAAGCGGTTTGCATTTTGGCTGATACCCTGGCACTGTTGTGTCTTTGAAAGTTCAGTTCCTAAGTAGACAATTTCTTAATGATTGAAAAATAACTCAAGTCCAAATAATCTAACCTAATTGTTTTATAAATAGCATATAGTTTTTGCTAGGGACTAGCAAAAGATAGGCATGGGGGTATGATGTAAACACATTTACACTATTTAAAATGTCTATTTATGCATGGTCTTAAGCATAGGATTGCATTTCATGATATAAATATTGCATTACAAGCATCATCTTGCATTTAGAGTAGTTTGAATAAAATGGAGGTTAATTGTCTCCTTTTATGTGCTTGGACAGGGCAAACATTTTATCGGGGCCTCGGATCAAAGATCCAACCATATGGATGTGATCAGGGCGACGATTGGAGTTCAACGACTCCAAGATCGCCCTAATCAGGCATCCGTAGCATCAGATAGTCACCCGGGAACCCTAAAAGATCAAGGGCCAGGATGGTGTAAATCCGCACTTTAGATGATAAATCCGACCGCATGGATGAATTCGGATCGACGATCACAGCCCAACGACACAAAAATCGAGTCAATTCGACATCTGTGGCACCATCTACAACTTCTAGAAGATGGACGACCAAGATAGCGACACGTGGCACCATCTCAGCCGCCCAAGCGGTCGCTTCATCTTGTGAGGGCCCCACGCCCGATCGCTCTCCACTGTTGGATCTTAATCCAACGGCTGTGGGTGCTCGCTTTTGAAAGCGTCCACTCGACCATCCGCGCCCCATAGCGCAGTGGTCGAGCCGCTATCGCGAGCGCCGGGCGCGACTTCAAGCCGTGGAGAGGGGGCTGGAAGGCGCGGCAATTGGGCGCGGGTGGAGCGTCAGTTGGAGATCGGACGGCCGCGCGCGCCCAATAGCATCGATGCGCGATTGGACACGTAATCGGACCCGCAATCAGACGCGTGGGGGGTGCGCAACGCAGTGGGCGCAGACGTATCTTAAGCCATCCGATCTCGTGATCAGACGGCTGAAAAGTGCTGGACATGCGTGGACGTTGATGAGCGGGCAGCCGAGGAGGCACGCATGGGCGCAGAAGCTATGCCCACGTTGGGGCTTTAGTGACGGATTTATCCATCACTAAAGACCCCTTATTTATTGTTTTGAAGTTGTAATGTCCATTTTGCCCCCACTCCTTGCAACTATAGAAGGAGACTCCCTCCATACGAAATTCTCATCCCTTCTTTCTCCTCTCTACCTCTCCAAAGCTCAAAAGAAGCTTGTCCCACACCCGGGATGCTTCTTGCGAGATAAAGTCCAATTTTCATTCCCCTTCGGAAGTGGATCCCGCGACGACGACGGCGTGCTGCTCCGTTCCCATTTTTCTGCTTCATCCTCCTTCGTCCTGCTTCGTTCTCCTTCGTCCAGGCGTCGTCCCGTCTGACTCGTCCTCCAAGCAGTCGTCGAGGAGGATAATTTCTCTCTCCCATTCTTATTTACAGCTTTTCTAGTGTAGAATTTTCCTACTTTATTGTGTAATTGATTTTCCACTTTCTAGTGTAACTTTTATAAACAATTGAAATATTGAATGCATGTTCTCTTTCTCTCTCTCTCTCTCTCTTTTAGTCTGATAGCTCCATTGTAATTATATCGCCTTGCTTATAAAAAAAATCCTAAAAAAATATAATTGCAAAAATAGATCAACGTAGCCTCCCTGTGTTCGACCCGGAATTCTTTTCGATATAAATTTTTATTTGTTGAACATGAATTCTTCGCTTTCGAACTACTACGATAGGTTTTCCAAAACCAAAGACGTAAGCGTAGCGATTTGAAATACAGTTCAACACCTATAATTTGCACAAACTAATCTAAATGCATGATGATGCATGTTATATAGTATTTGTAATGCATGATGAAATTATAGACCTAGGAACATGCATAAATAGCCATTTTAGGTCAAATAGATGTGTGCACATCACTCCTAAAATGCGAGAACCTACTCTGATACCAATTGAAATTGAACTAAAGGGGGATGAATAGTGAAATTGACTATATAATTGGAAAATAAAATTTCAATCACACAAATAACACAATGATTTTTAGGTGAAAACCCAAACCAGAATAAAATCACCACCTAAATCAATTCTTGACCTAGAATTTTTTATCACCTAGTGATCAATCCACTAACCACACTACTTAAAATGAGTGTAGTGTAACTCAATTACAAGTCTCACCTCCAATCCCGAAATGAAGGTTTCTCTCTTCGCGAGGAAGAGATAATGATCCGACAAACTGGATACCCAAGTACAACGTATAATTGAAATAAATGTAAAAGACATCCTATAGAGCCTGCTAACGATATTTATATTGATATCTAGCAACTAGGGGTGAAGGTGAACTCCCTTATGATGATAGTAGCAGCACACCAAAGAGGGAGTGTGGGAGTACACCAAAAAAATCTATATTGCACAACAATAGGGCACTAGAGTGAGTAGAGCAAGTGTGTTTGCTTGTAGAATTATCTCTCAATGTTGTGTTTAGCCTAGTAGGGGTTAAGAGATATATATAGGCATCATAAGAAGATTTAAGAAGGCTTGGGAGGCTCCTCTTAACCGTTAGGGACATCTCGTAAGAGATTTGGTCAAAATCCAAACCAAATTAGGCTCATGATAACTTTGACAGTAGAATCATACATCTGATTTTTAGGTCATATGTCATATTAAATGTCTGACAATTTTCTTGGTTGTCTGATCTTAAGGGTCAAACTCCTTGGAATTGATTGGAATGAAACAGGGTTTTATGTTAGACGTCTGGGATGACATTATAAGACGTCTGGTAAAATCCTAGGCATCTAATTTCATGTGGGTCAGTTCATGAAGGTCTGATGTCTGACTGGACATCTGATAGTGGTTTTGGATGTCTGAACGTCAAGATGATCTTGAGCTTTGGATTTCTTGCGAATCCAAAAGCATGATTTCATTTGGCAAACTTTTCATTGAGTCTAAGGGTAACGTTCTATTATTGGAACAAGAGTCAAATACCCCAATGACTGGATATGTTCTGACATAAGGAGATTTTGAAATTATTAGTGCCAACAGTAGTGTCAATGGGCTATTGATAGAATTGCCAGACATCTAAAGTGATCTATCGACGTTTGGAGTTATATCTATTCATCTGGAGCCTATGTGGTCAATAGAAAAGTACAACTCTTTGTAAAATCATACAGTAACTCCTAAGACCTGAACATAAACATGTCTTTATCCTTCAATTCCTTATCTTTGGAACAGTAGGACCTACAATAGGATTATGATAAAGAGAATGGTACAACTAGTATTTATTTTTCTTTTAGTTATTTTGTAAAATCATCAAAACACTATTTAGGAGAGGTTGAATTAACAACGTTGTTCTAAAAATAAAGGAAATAGAGAAAATTAATGCTTCATCATACTGTGAGGATAAAAAGCTATGCATGCATAAGGGATGAGGTACATTCTTTATTCTCAAAATTTTCAATTTTTAAGATAATGATTTAAGGGCTACAATTTTTATTACTTTTAGATAGAGAAACAAATGTGAAGAAAAGTAAACAAGATCGACTTATTTATGAATGTTCATAAAAAGAAGGATGGCAAACCAACGGATGAAAGATCAACTTTTATGATTGTATATTAAACACGTTATATAATTATTCTTGATGTGTAATTTATCTTTTGATCTCTGTTTACATCTATATTCATTTATATTATCAACCTTATCATGCAATTAGGAGAACAAATA
The DNA here is from genome assembly GCA_037157565.1 of Thalassia testudinum. Lineage (NCBI taxonomy): Eukaryota > Viridiplantae > Streptophyta > Magnoliopsida > Alismatales > Hydrocharitaceae > Thalassia > Thalassia testudinum. Next base: position 157,355,759 of record JAZHRO010000031.1, on the reverse strand, counting down.
CTAACTTTGCATATGTAAGATACTTGAAACATTAAAAAGTGGTAAAATTATAATTCTTTTAGATAAATCATAATTTGTTTACTGTAATGTATACCAATGAAAGAATAAACTTCTTTTTTATCATGGCAAGAGTTTTAGTGCACATATAAAGTAGGAAGTTAATTGCATATTAATTATGTTTTAATTTGGCCCCTTTTTATATGCCATTTTAGTTGAGACTTTTATTAGCTTTAATTTCTTCATAACTATTTTAATAGTATAGAGGACTATATGATGGCAAGCTTTCCTTATAGGAATAATTTAACGAGGCAACTAAGAAGATGGATGGTTTAGAAGACCCTTCATTGACAAAAATTACGCAAAAGTTGTTGGAAAAGATAAATGTGGTCATGTTAAGGGATATGGATTAATATCGCCACATTTTGATTTGTGGAGGCGAAAGAAAATTGAGGAATAAAAACAAAGGAAAGAGAGAGGGAAAGACAAATTGAGATGAGATTTATGGAAGAGATTAAAGAAAGGGTAGTCTTATACATACCCCATAATATATACCCAAATCCTAGGTGTAATCCTACTAGGATTCCATGTGTAACCCCTCCCCCCTACCCTCCCTCTCCTATGGGGTCCACCAATTTTGAATTTGAATTTTGCCTATAAAAGAAGCATCCCACGTACTTCCCCCCCTCCCACACCACCCACCCACCACCCACATCCATTGCTACCCCTACTAGCAACTCCTTGACACACAACATCAAGCTCTGGTGAGGTCCTCTTCTGGTGAGCTCCCCTTCTTGCGACCACGACCTCCACCAGTCGAGCTCCTCATGGATTTTCCTCCTCCAACCTTGAGCTTGACCGAGCTCCTCCTCCGACCCTGACCTCATCTCAGCCCCAACCCCATCCCAATCCCAAGCAAGCTCCAATGAGCTCCTCTAACCCCAATCGAGCTCTTCTAACCGAGCTCGGTCAACTTTGGCTCCAATGAGAGCCTCCGACTTCGACCTCCTCCAACTTCGACTCCAATGAGATCCTCTAACTCCAACATTTATATGCTTTCCTTCGCTCGTGACGTATATCCATTGTAGTTTACAACTATATAAATCCAATGATGCTGCCATTAGCATCGACCTTGATGCTGACAACATTTTCGTGTAACTGCATTGTTGATCCCAATGACATTGACCTTCAATGCTGACTGCATCTCCATATACTACATGTAACACTTTACAAGTAAATAAATGCTAACCACTAATTGATTAGTGGTCTGGAATACCTTTTTCTCGTAATTTAACTAACCTCAGGATGAGATGGATTGATGATCTTAGTTACAGTATGATATTCCTTACAAGTTTCTGAATGCTAACCACTAATGCTACCAATTCTTATGTCCTTTTCATTTTGTCATTTTTTTTTGGCTGCATGGTATAGCTCATTATTCATTCTTATTCACAATTAAACACATAATAAGAGTATATTTTGCTCATAGTTGTGATGTAGTCTTGATAAAAAGAGCAGCACTTATTGTCTATTTGACCAATCAGCAATAAGCTTTACTTGTTGGGCATAATCAAAAGGGTAAGCTTGATATGTTGGACATAATCAAAATGTACGTGATGATGTTGGTATTTAAATTTACATTTTTGTGATTCTTATCTTGTTTGTTTGAGGTGTTGTGAGCATCTCAACATGAGTGGTGGTGATGCCATTAGCATCAAGGGTGATACCATTAGCACCTATGGTGGTGCCATCAGCATCACAATAGGTGTTTACATAATTGAGGCCAACAACAAGATAAGTGATAAGTAATTGATGCCAACAATATCACGATAAGTGATAAGTGTTTGTAGTAAATACTTGAGGACTATAAAAGTTATTGAATAGGTGCCAAGGGCACCAACATGAAAATGTATGTGGTGATGTTTGTATTTAAACTTACGTTGATGTGATTCTTATCCTTTTTATTTGAGGTGTTGTTGGCATCTCAACGCGACTAGTGGTGATGCCATTAGCTCCAATGCCAACAATAGGTGTTTTTGTAATTGAGGCCAACAACACCACATAAATGATAACTGTTTGCAGTAGATACTTGAGCCGTATAGAAGTTACTGTATAGGTGCCAAGGGTACCAACATAAAAATGTACTTGGTAACATTGGCAGCTAAACTTACTATTGGTTCTTCATAGTGATGATCTAGAATTGGCAGAGAGTAAGGGCTTCATCCAAAGCCTATGAGTAAGGGCTTGATTGAAATCCCTTACTACCTACCTTTTCTTGCTGTCCTCAATTGCATGAAAGGATCACAGTTGTTTCTTCATAATGATGCTTACATGATACTTACATGATGTTGTAGGCATTCAATTACCTTATGCTATCAACACTTAACATTCAACGATCTTCTCCTTGCATGACCTTATCTTCATCACCAATGATGATGCCGTTAGCATTCGCTTACATGATGTTGTTATGATATTTACGTGATGCTATCGGCATCCGCTTACATGATGCTATCCGCATTCACATTCATTTTATTTCTTCATATCGATGTTCTAAAATTGGCAGAGAGTAAGGGTTTCATCCATAGCCTACAAGTAACGGCTTAATTGAAAACCCTTCTTTCCTACCTTTTCTTGGCATCCTCAATTACATGAAAGGATCACAATTGTTTCTTCATAACGATGCTTACATGATATTTACGTTATGCTGTTGATGGGGCGGAGATTTATCGCGAAAAGGTTTGAGTTTAGAAACCTATCGTCATAGTTCGATTTGCAAGAAAATCCGTCGATCAGATAATATTTATAACCGAAACATGAAAGGAGTCCTGGGTCGAACACGGGGAGGTGAATGTTTGGTTTGAAAAATCCGCGCTTCAATTTTATTTGTTTTAATTATTTTTATCTTTTATAATTTTTTTGGTGTTTTTATCAAGCAAAAGATCAAATCAATGAAAACATTATCTAACTAATCTGCTTGTAAAATATGAGAAAGCGAGAAAAAATATCAATATATTGATGAACAAATGATTCCTACAGCTATGAAAGCGGAAAAGCTATACTAGAAAGCAGTAACATCGGCAGAGGAAGGACGATGGGGCAGGACGTCGTCGCGATGAGGATCTTCTTCTCGAAGGAGGTGAGAGGACGGCTGTGGGATGCTCCATGAATGGAGATGAGAGGTGGGAAAATATTTGATTCTACTTTAGAGGAGCATCCCTAGCTTGGGACAACTCTCGCTAGAGCCTTGGAGGTGGTGAGGAGAAGGAAGAGATAGTGAAGAATGGAGGGGGGTAGGTCCTTTTATAGTGGAAGGAAGACGAGGAATTCGTGCATAGGGAATTAGTGACAGCTACAATCGTCACTAAAGACCCACCCAACTATCGTTGAAGATCCACACCAACCCTCTTCCCCGCTGGCGAGTGCATCATGCACCCGTAATTCATGCTCCTTGCTGTGCGCACATGCACTAGCATGCATTGTGCGCGCTTGTGCACGCGGTCATGCTATGCGCACATCCAAATGCCAAATTAGGGGGGCCGCGAGGATTCAAACTCGCGCCCCTCCCTTGGAAGATAGGCGCGCTACTAATGTACCAAGTTTGCCTTCATGTCGCAAGGAGAGCATGGGAGTAGCGTGCGCGGAGGAACCTCAGCCGTTGGATCTTAATCCAACGGCTTTGGTGAGAGATCTCTGATGATGAAGGGGTGTCTGTGGTTGCCGATGGCCAGTGTTGGGTGGCCGAGATGGTGCCACATGGCACCTTCTAGGCCGTCCATCTTCTTTCTGTTGCAGAGGGTGCCATGGTGCTCGGATCAAGATGATTTTCATGTTGCCAGACTACGATCGTCGTTCCAGATTCATCCGTACGGTTAGATTTTTCATCTGAAGCCTGTAAGGATGTTGCATTTCCCCCTGGCCAATATGCATGAATAGGCATTTTATCCTCAATAATTGTGTCTACATCATACCCCCGTGCCTATCTTTTGATAGTCCCCAACAAAATTAAACTACATGCTATGTATAAAAATAGAATTAGGGCTCAATCGCTTAGGCCTAAGTTGTTTATTAACAATATAAAATTTCAACTAAGGTCCTAAACTACAGAAACTCAACAGTACCCAGGTTTCTGCCAAATTGCAGACAACCCAAGTCCTCGCCTTATATGAAAAGGGAAGATACATTTTTTTTATTTTTTCTTCTTTTCTAATTTTTTTGGACTTTTGGAGTTTGAGGGTTTCGGGATAACTTTTTACGGCTACCCGACCCACCCAAGACTCGAAAAGGACACTAAGTATTAAGCATCTTGTGAAAGAGTGAGACTCATTGAGTGGCCATTAAAACAAACTTCAGGTTTCTACTACTCTAGATAACCTTAAGAGTTTCTGCCTAAAGGTTTATCTTTCCGACCGGTAACTTTCTCCCAACTTTTTTTTACCTTTTTATGGGGTCAACACAAGGGCGAACCCAATGTATATCTCTCCGATTTATTTTACTTCCCCACTTCTTCCCTAAGTGTTTTGGGAATTATTTATGCATTTTTGTGAGATGGGTTTTGGACAACTGGCCAATAGACTGTTACCTACGACAACTTGCCAACCATACTCGTGTGGTGAAGTGAGATTTTTTATTTTTTTTTCCTTTTTCTATTTTTCTTTTTCTTTTTGGGTATTTCTCTTTTTTTTCCCTTTTTTTCTAATTAGGTGGCTTCCCTGATCTAAAGTTTACCTAAAGGCAGCAGGAAGAGAATGACCATGTGGCTAGGCTTTGGACAACCAGCTGATTAGCTGTTACCACCGACAACTTGCCAGCCATACCACCCTAGATACTTCATTAGCTACCCAATTTCCATAAAAACTACTGAAAAGTGAGCCAATGCAAATAGTGTGCAAATGCTTAGACTTACAATCCCCTCAAATCAGAGGGTGGGTTGAAAAGTAGTATACTTATCACCCCAATTATTTACCAATTAAAATAAATTATTTGGTGAGGACTCAAGACTAAGTCCACATTCGAGTGGACACCCAGGCTTATTAAGCCTGAAGACCTAATGAGTCAAAGTATTTAGGTCCTATCTATCATTTCCTAAAGTTAATTACGCCTAATGCCTAAGTTCTCTTCTCCTAATTCAATTTTTTTCTTTTTTTGTCTCTTTGAATTTTCAATATATATATATATATTTTAAAGAAAAAAAAAGAAATTCTATAGAGCTAACGAAATAATTTTAGGATTAAGTATCCACCCCCATGCCTAAATGATGCAATGTCCTCATTGTAGAAATAAAGACATGAAACAGGTGGAATAACAGAATCTCACCTCAGTTTTGTGACAATCCGATCAGCTCTGCAGAGAAAAGAGAGTATACATGTGCGCTAAGTTAAATGCCTTTAGCTAGGCATAAAATACATATAAGGAAGAAATTGATAATTCACAACTACAGGTTAGAATCAAAATCAAAAGATTAATCCTCAAACCCACAAGCAGAAGATGTCTACAGATGTGGACCAAGTTATGGTGCAGACCCATTTCCTACGGTCGAGTGGTTCTAAGGTTCTGGATGAAAATCACCAAGAACTGAAGATTATTGAGCTTACGAGGTCAGGCCTACGGTTTGGTGGACCCAAGACTAAAGTGTCGAACAAAAGGTAGATTTGAATCACTAGGTTCGGATGTCCACTTAAATTTTAGCTTAGAAAGATGTTAGTTATTCCAAGCTTGGGTCGCACGTCAATGATATCATAAAGGTCCTAGTAAAAAGTAGGTGGTTTTAGGTCAACAGGAACCTTTAAATCCAAAATTGTGCTTCCCTCTGAGTTAGCCTTCCAGATTTTCATTGCCAAATTCCTATCCTCTAAAATCAATATTTCTGGGACCTCCAAATCGTTGTACACCCCATCTAAAGTATCCAAGTCCAATAATTGTGGCTCAATCGAGATTGACTTGGGTTTGGTGATCTCAAGAATATCATGAGATGGGACTGATCTCAAGGATGTCGAGATTGACTTGGGATGATTGTGTTCTTGGAATGTGATGGACCCTTTAGATAGGTTGTGCCCTTAATGATCAATTAATATGTGTGTGCGTGCACAACCAGGGTTTGCAAACAAGGTTATGTGATGATGTGTCTTTTAGGGTTTAACCTTGTTTAGTAGCTTTTAGGGTTTAATCTTAGGTGCATTCAATCAAGTTTAGGAGAACACTCCAAGTTTTGCAAGCACCGATGATGATATGTTCCATTAAAAACCAGAAATAATGTGGAGTGCTTGGTTCAGCCCTAAAAATCAACCCTAAGTGGCATGCTACTTGATGGATCAATTTTAGATTGAGTGGTGTGACCCAAAAAGTTCAAACAATTAGCCTATTGCACCACTTGATTAAGGCACACAAAAATCTTTAACCTAATCAAATTTCTACTCTTTTATGTGTTGATTTGTGCATGTACCGATTTCACAGGTCAGAGTCCTGGTTGAGTAAAAATCAAAAGATGTTAAGTGCCTTAAGTGTGTGTGTGTATAATATGTGTTTTACTTTCATCCCACAATTAGATCAGATTTTTTTTTTCATTTTAAAAGAGGGTGAGATGAGTGGAGGTGGCAAACAAGATAAACAACTTTTATCCTAGGGTTCATGAAAACACTTAAGTAGATTAGGTCTTGATTATTAAGGTGGAGAAATGAACTAGTGGGTGGGGAAGTGGGGGGAAACTTACAGAAATCTCTACCAGCACTTTACTCCAATCTGCCACCTTCAGTTCCTCAATTGGGTTCTTGCAAGATAGTGAATCGAAGAAGAAAGATAGGTTAGAAAAATATGTAAGTAATGCAGAGAAACACGGAAAGAACCAATGAGCGTTGCCTCCCCGGCAACGACTCGAAAATGATGGGGTGAAGATTCGTTGCAAAAAGGGTTGAGCTTAGAAACCCGTCGTTGTAGTTCGACTAGCAAGAAAATCCATCGATTAGATAACATTTAGAACCAAAACTCGAAAGGAGTCCCGAGTCAAATATGGGGAGGCGAACGTTCGGTTTGAAAACTTCATGCTTCAATTTTATTTGTTTTTGACATTTTTATCTTTTACAATTTTTTTGGTGTTTTTATCAAGCAAGAGAACAGAACAATGAAAACATTATCTAACTAATCTACTTGCAAAATATGAGAGAGAGAGAGACAAAATGTCAATATATTGATGAACAAATGTTTCCTACAGCTATGAAAGTGGAAAAACTATACTAAAATGCAGTAAAGATATATAGACATGAGAAGAGTCCCCCTCGTTTGGAGGATGGCTCGCTCTGACGATGCCCAAATGAAGGTGGTGAGGAGCGAGACCAGGAAGAACGGCGATGGAGGAAGGAGGATGGGGCAGGACGTCGTCGTGACAAGGATCTTCTTCCCGAAGGAGGTAAGAGTACGGCCACGGGATGCTCCACAAATTGGGATGAGAGGTGGGAAAATATTTGATTCTACTCTAGAGGAGCATCCCGAGCTTGGGACAAGCTTTCTCTAGAGCCTTGGAGGTGTTCAGGAGAAGAAAGGAAGAGATGGTGAAGAATGGAGGGGCATAGGTCCTTTTATAATGGAAGGAAGAGGAGGAATTTGTGCATAGGGCATTAGTGACAACTACAATTGTCACTAAAGACCCGTCCAGCGATCGCCGAAGATCCACGCCAACCTTCTTTCCCGCTGGCGCATGCATCACACTCTCGTGCCTCACGCACCTTGACGTGCGCTCGTGCGCTAGCATGCGCTGTGCGTGCTTGTGCACGTTGCCAATGTTGTGTGCATGTCCAAATGCCAAATTGGGGGGAGTCGCGAGGATTCGAACCCACGCCCCTTCCTTAGAACCCAGGTGCTCTACCAATGTACCAAGTCTGCCTTCATGTCACGAGGTAGGCATAGGAGTTGCAAGCGCAGCCATTGGATCTTGATCCAACGACTGTGGTGCGAGATCTCTAATGATGAGGGGGTGTCTGTGGTTGCTGATGGGCAATGTTGGGCAGCCGAGATGGTGCCACATGGTGCCATCTGGGTCGTCCATCTTCCTTCTGTTGTAGAGGGTGCCACGGTGCTCGGATCAAGATGATTTCCATGTTGCCGAACTGCGATCGTTGTTCTAGATCCATCCGTATGGTCGGATTTTTCATCCAAAGCCTATAAGGATGTCACATTGCCCCCTGGCCATTGATCTTCTTCGAACTTCATAAGGTGCTACGAGATTCCGATTTAGACAATTTCAGAGGTGTTAGACTCCGATCGTTGTCCTGATTGGATCCGTACAGTCAGATCATCAATCTGAGGCCCTGAAATAAATCTCCTTCTCCCCTTGCCATAAAAAGTACACAATTAACCAAAAATATACACAACTACTCTAAATGCATAATGATGCATGCTATGCAATATTTGTAAAATGAAATGCATATCTAAGCCTAGGAACTTGCATGAATAGGAATTTTATCCTCAATAATTGTGTCTACATCAGCTGTTGACATCCGCTTACATGATGTTGTCAGCATTCGCATCCATCCATTTGTTTCTTCATAATGCCGCTCACATGATTTTTACGTGATCCTGTTGACATCCACGTACATTCAGCATTCGCAACCATTTCTTTCTTCATAATGATGCTAACATGATTTTTACATGATGCTGTCGGCATCCGCTTACATGACCTTACCTTCAACATGTAACCTTCAATGAATAAAAGTGCATTGAAGGTTTATTGATAGACAGTACTGAGGACATTATGTGAAGTAACTGAGAGGAAAAAATTCATAAAGAATGTAGTAAAAAGAAATGCCTTAACCATCAAAGGCGATGCTTAGTAGAAGAAATTAATATAGAGTTTATCTATGGTTGTTTGAAGTTTATATTATCCCAGCAATCATTTAAGATAATGCTATTAGCATTTATTTAGTTGTAAAATACTACATATAGAACTAGATATGCTATCAGCACCAACAATGGATGCCGATGGCATCGAACGTATTTGCTGCGCATAGATGCTGTTAGGTCACTCACATCCATTTGCTTCTCCTTACTCTCTTCAAGTTCTTCGGATTCCTCTCAACACTTAGCCAATTTCACATCTCACTTTGGCAAAAATTAAGATTTATATGGGCGAGCTCACTTTTTGGAGGATCTACGGTCCAATGGGCTGGATCAGTACCCGTACTAGGTGAGCCCTAGTTTTATTAGTATATTTTTGTGTATATTCAGGCCTAATTAGGCACACAAGCTCACACGACCCAGGCTCACATGTCTCGCATACACGCGTCCATGTGCACGTGCACATGCATGTGCTAGATAGGTACCTGTATTCTCGATTTTCTCATTTCAGCGTATCTAGTATGATAATGATACAATTTTTTTGGGTGAATGAACATCTTCTTTACCGAGGTGGGTCTATACATTCTAGGTCTCCTTCAGAAATACGTCATCTCTAGCTAATCTTCGAACAACAATTCCAATCACTTCACAACTCCATTTCAAGCAAATAAGAGCTCATTGGAAAGCTCTATAGGTCTTCCTTCGATTGGACTAATCAATTTGGAGATTGGATCTCATTTGATCCGTGAAATCAAATGATGAACATGGCTCTATTGCCATGCATCTATACGTGCTGTTGATGATGAAATCAAGTCAATTGACCTGTAGATCTTGGTTAAAACTCTCAATTGAGAATTCAGAAAGAATCAAGTAACCAATCCACACTCAAAAGAGTGGCAGAAGAGTATCAGGGAAGCTTAGAGAAGCTTCAAAGCTTTAGAACTATCATATTCAGTATTTTGGACTCTGATTTTATAGTTAAATAGCATAACAGATGTATTAAAGCATTAACTTACATGATATTTATGTGATGTTGTCGGCATTCGTAACCATTTCTTTCTTCATAACGAGGCTTACATGATATTTATGTTATACTGTCAGCATCCACTTACATGATGCTGTCAACATTCACATCCATTTGTTTCTTCATAAAGCTGCTTACATGATTTTTACGTAATGCTGTCGACATCTACATACATGATGCTGTCTGCATTTGCAACCATTTCTTTCTTCATAATGATGTTGACATGATTTTTACATGATCCTGTTGGCATATGCTTACTTGACTTCACCTTCATCACTTATCCTTCAATGATTAAAAGCGCATTGAAGGTTTATTGAAGAACAGTGTTGAGGACATTATGAGAAGTACCTAAGAGAAAAAAATTCATAAAAAATGTAGTAAATAGAAATGCCTTAACCATCAAAGGCGGTGCTTAGTAGAAGAAATTAATATAGAGTTTATCTAGGGTTGTTTGAAGTTTATATTATCCCAACAATCATCTAAGATAATGCTATCAACATTTATATAGTTGTAAAGTACTACATATAGAAGGTAGATACGCTGTCAACACCAATGGTGGATACCGTTGGCATCAAACGTATGCATTGCATGCAGATGCTGTCAATATAAAGGATAGTGTCATAAGCATCAATAAGATTGCTAAAGGCATGATAATTGATTTTCAAATCAGTCCCTGCATGTAAGTGACCTAAAGGTTTCATGCTAACAGAGAAAGAAGACTGACACCATTCACAATTATAGCAGTGTTATCTAAAAGAGGCAACATGCAGGGACACAGGTTCAACCATCAAGATGTAGTGCTCAACCATTGAGGCATGGACTAGCAAGCTCAACTACACGGTGGGATGCAGGCATGCAGCAAAGGACGATGCTGAGGAAAACCGTAGGGTGGGATGCTAAATCATCATCAATGTGGCTGACATGTCAACTGGGTATGATTCTGGGTATATGGAAGAGTATCCCTCAAATTTTTCTAAAAGAAATGAAAGAAAAGAAAACTTTCAAGAAATGCTACTCCAATATTTAGGAAAAGTAGATTTGCAGATTTCCTCATCATTGAAGGGGTCACAGGTATTATGATTTTTAGTTAAATAATTGAGTATATTTAAGTTAAGAAACTAATCATATCATCTACAATCAGGGTACTTAAGATGTGGTAACGCAAGGAAACATTTGTGCAAGTTTAAGGAAGACAAAGAATCCACATAACGATGGGACTTAATCTATGCTGGTTGAAGGCCAAGTGAACTTTTATGTAAAAGTATGTTAAAATTTTAAATTCAAATATTAAAATTTCAATTACATTGATTTTGATGCTATCATCCTATTGCTATTATATTTCACATGTACGATGTGTATCTACTAAGCATGGCAAACATGGAGAGTGCATACTATTAATCCTAGTGCAATTATTGGAGGAGTTGCCATAGGTTCCACTTATGCAAGGGTCTATGTTGAAGTTGCCATTGATGAGGAAGAGATGTTGATCAAGTCATATGGCAATTATGAAGTTTTAGATAACACAATTGGAGCTATCATTGTTTGGCCTAAGATGTTTGTTATTTCGCGACAGGTAATGTGATAAAATTATTTTGAACCATGCTATATAAATGTAACTTTATCTTTATTTAATGTATCCAGAATTATTTTTTGACAAATTTTTTTTTATGATCTCTTCAAGTTGCTAATAAAAGATGCACTCCAATCATCAGCAAAAATCCTTTTACGTCTTTTAATTTAGTCCAAATATTTTTTCAAACCTTTTTTTATTTATGTTGGACATGTATCTTATTTGATTATGTTATTCTATAACTTTAACTTATTTAAGGAATTTCTTCTCTCCAATAAAAGACTATTGGTTGATGAATGAATATTGTTATGATTGACATATCATTTTAGATGTTTGCTCTTTCCTACTACCATTAAATTTAAAAAACATACAGATGGTTTAGACCTCTTACCACTTTTCTAGTATTTAATTTTGAAATGAAAATATTTATTTTTTATAACAATAGATCTTTAGATTATTTTATTGTTTAAATATTTATTCATTTCAATTTAGGAGTTGTCTAAATAATAATATATATTTCAGAATCAAAGTTGATGTAAATTAAAGTGTAATAACAACCCTTAAGATATAGCATTCGGTAGCAATCAAAGCTAATTAATCAACTATGTAAAACAACGATGATATTAGTGATAAAATTATGTCATTGAATAAAAAGTTTATTATCTAAAATTACTGACATATTTTACTACCCTTAATAATCTCCATTAGCGACATCAAATTTTGTCGTAATAAGAATAAAAGAATTGTGAGATTAATTAGCGGTGAAAAGTGATTGCCTCTAAAGCATCTTATATCATCAATTTGTTGTGACAACTATTTTTGTCGCTATTGTTTTATAATAATGTCAATTATAGCAAAAAAAAAGATAGCCGTTAAAAGCAACATTTACTGACAAAAATATTAACAAAAATAATTACTGCTAAATATTAAAAAAATAACAATAGTCTAAAATTTTCAATAAATCTTTAGCGACACTAGTTATACCGATGGACAAGTGACGAATCTAGAAATTGTCAGAAAATATCTATAGCAACAAATATTAATGCTTTACCGATATATCTCTTTTGTCTGTAAAAAATATTTTTTTTGCAGTAAAGGAGTTTAGAGAAAAGGAGGTTGGTGGGGGCTTTGGGGGCTATGAAAGAGGAAGAAGATAAGAAGGGTTAGGATAGTGCCAGCATTGGAGGTGGCTAATTGGTGATGGTGGTGGGTGTGTGGTGGATGAGAGGAAAAGGGAAGAGATGTGTGTGTGTGAGAGAGAGAGAGAGAGAGGTGGAGATCCAGCGATGTGGAGCTATATAGTGGAGGTGAAGGGAGGGAGAAGGGAAGAGGGAAGAGAAGAAGAAAGATAGAGGTAAGGAGGGGTTGAACTGTCACCTACCTCTCTTCGATGGAGAAGCGGAATAAGAAGAGTTGAGGAGTAAAACGATTACATAAGATGTTGTAAGGAAAACATTTAGAGGAATGGTTACTTAGGATCGATGTAGGTGGGAAGGTCTTGGGATTAAGGCAGGGGCAAAAAATATGTGCATTAGATTAAAGAGAGAAAAATTAAAATTAAGGGAAAATTAAAACAAGATGAAGAATTAATTTAAATAAAATTGGGTTAGATTGGCTAACTACGTCCTAACTTGACCAATTCAAATATCAATTAACTTAAATCAAGGCCAATTAGAAAATTAAACCCAATCTTAGTTAATTAATTTAACAGAATCAAATTAAGGTCAATGTGAGTAGAATTAGGGAATTCGTAGGTATTAGGTCTCTTTCCATGCATTTATAGCAATAGGGCTTTATTTGACCTCTATTACCTACACATATAAAAGAATTATGATGTTTTATGTAAATATGCACAAATTAACATTAATTAATTTCTATATATACAAGTATGCCAATTGTATTTTTAGTCATTTTTCAACTAATTGAATGCATTAAACTATGAAACTACATTAAAATTAAAGAATTATGGCATATAAATGTAGCATAATCAAGGTGGCAGGCAAGGAAGGTGGAGGAGGGAGCGAGAAGAGTAATCGAGGGGAAAGGACATAGAGGTGGACGTTGTTGATTAGAGAGAAAAACATAGTATATAGAGATAAAAATGTCTATTATTTAGTTAATAAGAATTAGAACATGCAAAAAGATATTTGTTTCAAAAAAAACATGCAGAAAGATATTTTCAAAGAAACATATGCAAATACAATTTATATTGGAGCATACACATCTTTTCAAAGTTTCCAAGGAGATGTATGTCAAAATTCCCTTTTTTTTATTTGGTGCTAAGCTATTTATTTATCTATTTTTGACTAAAATATAATTTGGATATAATTTATTAACTATCTTGTCTCCGTTTTAATATAAATTTCTTAACTCCAACACCAATGTTTGCATTCGTATGTTACGTCGACTACCCACCTCTAAAGGAAACTCCCTACACGTACATTAATGTCCCGTTTGTTACCTAGGTTATCTCACTTAACCCAGTGCATTAGGCACTTAACCCGGTGAGGGTTGCTCCGTCTTTTGTCAGAGATAGTCTGCCCCAAAGATATTCCATCGACTCCTACCGAAGAAAACCCGATGGCCCCCTCAGGCAAAGGAAAAGGAAGTTCTCAGGCTTGAGGTCCCGATGCATCACCCCCAGGGAGTGGCACACCTCCACCACCCCAACGATGGTCCTAATGAGGTGCGCGGCCTTCCTCTCACTATAGTGCCCCTTCTGCATGATCCTATCAAAGAGCTCCTTGTTGACATAGAGCTCCATGTTGAGGTGCACAAAGAGGGCATCCTCGTAGGAGGGCTTGGAGGGACTTGGGTTCGCCATGGTTGGAGGGGGAAGTTGCTTCTCTAGAGCAGAGGTGGGATTCTGGGCATGAAAGGTGGGATTTTGGGAGTTGGGTTTTGGTCACTGTGGTGTGATTGCGTTGTAGGGGGGAAGGAGACTTCATGGACCAGACTTGGATTTGGGTTGGGGGGGGTGGAGGGAGAAGGGGTCCACTACTGTCATGAGTCGGGTTTGCTTTCTCATTCATGAGCAGAGATTATGCCAGTGGAGTTATTAAAGCTTCCTTCCTTGCCCGCTCTCTTGCTCTTTCTTCACATTTCTTTGTTAGGTAATCAAGCACCCAATCAAAATAACTTCATTTTCTTCCACAACTTATTCCACTAAGCAAACACCTTAGGTGGAATAACTTTGCTCTATCCCTCCACTTATTTAACTACCAGCCAAATACCAACATACACTTACCCCACCATTTATTTCACTCCTTCAACTTATTCCATAAACTTATTCACTTAACAAACAAGACCTAAAAATATTCCCTTATTCAGAATGAGATAAATAATAACAAACAAGATTACTTGTCGACAGGTACCTAATATAAAAGCCAGTCATTAAATCATATGTCAAAAATATGGCTATTTTTTTGCCGGACGAGCAATCCATTATTCCTTTTTGAATCTTCCCCCATCAAAAGATTCCTTCTTGATGGGCTGCACAGTTATGCTTAACCATTCATTTCCGTTCTCCTTTTTGATAAACTTATATATATATAGCCAAAAAGTTGAGAAATGGAGGTTCTGAAGCAAAAAGTGACGTGAGGTGCTATTTTCGTATTTCACACAACGTTGAGAACATGGGCCCACTTGATAATTGATATTTAGTGTAAAGAAACAAAAGAACGTAAGGTTTGTTATGTAGTGATCCCCACCACATTCAAAAAAATGATCACACCACTTTAACCTAAAACGCACAGGTGATAAATAACTTTGCATTGGTGATAAACTACTTTGCACCAATGATAAATTATTCTAGGGTGTCTTTGCACCAGTGCGATCTCATTTTACACCCGTGATAAATTATTCCAAGGGTAGTTTCACTTGTCCAAAGTGATTTTTCACTTGTGCAAAGTGATTTTGACCTATGAGTTTAGGATTTAGGGTTTAGGGTTTACATTTATGAAAAGTGATTTCATGTATGAGAAGTGATTTTTCACTTGAAAGGTGATTTTTCACCTTAGGGTTTAGGGTTTAGTCTTTAGTGTTTAGAGTTTAGCAAACCCTTTGCTAAACCCTACCTAAACCTTAAATCCTAAACCCTAAGGTGAAAAATCACCTTTCAAGTGTAAAATCACTTGTCATAGGTGAAGAAACACTTGAAATATAATTTTGCACTGATACAATCTTAGTTTGCACCCGTGCAAAATTATTTTGAAGGTGCAAAGTGATTTTGCACAGGTACAAAATAAGATTGCACCATGCAAAGTGATTTTGCACTAGTGCAAAGTGAATCTAAAGGTGATTTGAGTGGTTTGCACCTGTACCAAAGTGATTTGTTGCTGGTTTCAACAATGGTGGACCCCACTATGTGTAGCACTTTTTTGTATAAAAAGAAGGGACACGGGTTGGGACCATGTTCACATTGCTGCACGTCACCTTTTATGTTAGCTTTTGTGTTTCCCAACTCGCATATATATATATATATATATGAAGTAGATCCAGAAAGTACAGTCTATAAAATGCATGTTGGGCATGAAATAATGATCATCTGATAACAATCTTGTCGTCCATACAAATACCATCAATTAATTGCATAAGCGCTATTGAAACATCGGTGAAATTGATGATTGAAGATGAATTCATAAATTATATAAAATATAATTGGTACCATGCCTAAATAGTGTAGCATAAATTCAGCTGATTATATGTGTATTTACTAAAAGTAGATTGTTTATACAATCGTATTATATACTATTCAAAACAGAATCAAAATATACACATTTTCGAGTGCTACATTTCTCATTTGTAAGCAAAATAGTGAGAAAAAATGTAAATTTATTGTAACAAAATATAGAAATTGATGTAACAACTATAAAATTAGGTTGTAACAAATGTACATATCCAGTGTAACTGAAATATACATTTTTGCAACAGAAAGTAAATAGCATTGTAATTGGCTAACAAATTAGGTTTCAAAGGAGTACAACTATTTTAATAATCACTTGAGCAAACATGGGCAAAAATAATGAGTTTCTACCAACCTTGTAATAGAAGATGTTAATTGCACAATCAAGTGCACTAGAAGTACTATATAGTATTCAAAATGGAATCAAATAAATGCATTATTGAGTGCTCCTTATCCATTTGTAAGTGATATAGTGAGAACAAATGTAAATTTGTTGTAACAAAGTACAGCAAATGATGTAACGACTATACCATCAGATTATAAAAAATGTACATATCCAGTGTAACAGAATGATGCATTTTTATAATAAAAAGTAAATAGCATTGTAACTAGCTAACCAGTTGGGTATGGAAGTACTACAACTATTTTAGTAATTGCTTGAGCGAAGATGGGCACAACCAATGAATTTCTACCAACCTTATAATACAAGATGTTACCTACTCACATCAATTCACTAGAAGCATATTTTATTGTAATATAACAGTTAGAATACTTACACTTCATGTTGAGTTAGTTTATGATAGTAATTAAAGGTACTGCATAATACAAAATTAGTTCTTTTTGTAATACGTACGGTAATGATTTATGTAACCAATGACAACTAGATGATACTTGTGTTACAAGAAATTGTCATTTAAAATAATAAAAAAGAATTCAAACCTGTTGTACAGCGTGAAAAGATGATTGACAAAACCTGAAGTGACGCATTCATTAGCGATTACAAAGGAAAAAGGGGAAAAAAATCGCACACAAAAAATTATCATTACAGAAGGGAGCATAAGGGAGAATGCAGTGAACAAGGAAGAAAGGGTCCATTGTAGAGGATCAAAGGGGTGAATGAGAAGATTCTCAGCAACCGAGTAAGTTCAACTACTCAAACCTAAAATAAATGCATATATGTTGGTATCTAACAACAGTTCAGAAAATGTATTTCATTAAAGTGTGCTAGAACGTTCTTCACATATAGAAAGATAAGGATTTCATCGTGCATGTCAATGATTTGCATGTATGACTGTGTATTTATCATCTAATATTTGATACATTAGTGGTATGCTTAAATTTGCAATATTATTGTTGTGATCAGGAAAATCGCTTGTTCCAATGATGTGGGTAGAAGAAAACAATACTATGTTATATACCAAATGTTTGATGGAGTATGGGTCCAATAATATAATGTTCCCTATTGCATACCTGTACTCTTGCTGTGTGGATCATAAAAAACTATTTTAAAAACATGCACCCTTGAAAATGCATAATATTGTAATATAACATTATATACTCGTTGGATATACATATCTGAAAATGTCTAAGGGGTGGATGATTTGTGTTAGAATTAGTTCTTTTAATTTGTAATAAAAAAATGAAGAATTGTAACACATAATACCTAATATTGTAATAGACATTTCCTACCCCCAATATCCAACGCGTTTGTTTGCTACAGATATTATATTCATGTGAGAACAAGATAACACTACATATGGGGGTGATAATTATGTTAAATAGGGCCCATCTTAGGAATAAAAGGCACAACATAAGTAGAATGGGAGCATTGCATGCATCATATACCAAGATTTCTTATAAAATTATATTAATGGCCATTTGTGTAAGCACTTGTCAAAGCAGGCCTCACATGAGCAATCGAACTGCACGGATGGATTCAGAACGACGAACGGAGTCCAACGGACTCAAAATCGGCCAAATCCGACATCCGGAGCTCCTACAATGGGCCTAAGAAGTTCTGACCATTGATCTGATGATCAATGACCCTTGTTGCGCCATGTGGCGCCCACTCACCACGCATCGCTTCCACCTTCAGCAGGAGATCCAATCTCAAGAACCACGTGCATGCCCGCGGTCACCGCAACAAAGCAGCGGGTGTGGCGCAGCGGTTAACGCGCACGCCCGCACACACGCGACGCAGGTTCGAGCCACGCAGTGTGGGAATTTGAAGCAGTGAGGTGCGCAGACAAAATTCAGCCATAGATTAGCATTTGGACGGTGGCGATAGCGCCATGCAGTGCGCCCTCATGCGGTGATTGGCCACGCGCGCGCACATGCCAGATGATGACGCCCACCCGCACGTGCGCTTAAGGCGCAATCCAAGCGCACCCAGGCGAGGATCTCAGTCGTCCAATCTTCGATCGGATGGCTCTCATGCCGCGGCCACGGATCTAGCGAGGAAGAACGGTGCGAGCAAGCGACCGGCAGGTTGGGGGCTTCACCGACGCTTTTGGAAGGCTTTTAGCGACGTTTTGGACGTTGCTAAAAGCCCTTCTTCTTTTAGAAGGCCCTTCTCCCTATTTAAACCCCCTCCAACCACTCATTCAAGGCATTCACTTCCCTTGCAACTACTCTACCCCTCTCTTAGCTAGCTTTAGGCCCTCTTGTAATCGCTGAAGATGACGAGCCACCGACGGAGCCTTCTCCACCGCCGTGGCTACCTCGCCGCTCTCCCCCTCTTTCTCTCTCTTCCTCTCTTTTAAGCTTTCCTTTACTTATGTTTAAGCTTGTATCTAATGTTGTAATCTATGAGCTAAAGCTGCATGATTAATGAAGTTATTTTCCACTCAGTTGTTTACTTTATTTCCTATCCAGGTTGCATGTTAAAGAAAGAAACGACTTTAACCCTAATCTCTCTCTCTTGCTTTCCAACTGCACCTTTTCGCAAGCAAAACTCCGCGATTTCCGTGACAACAAGTGATAAGCAAAATTCGATTTTCACGCCTCCCTGAGACCGACACTCGTTCTCATCTCCATTTCTTTACTTTAAAACCAGTGTTGCAAGTGCGACTATAATGACACTTCTTAACACACGCAAGAGCGCACACCAGTTTTTGGCGTCGTTGCCGGGGAGGCAAAGGATTTGTTTTGTCACTTCCATTCCACATCCATTCTCACATCGTCTAATGCCCTGTTTCCTTTTTACTTGATGGTTGCAGGAATTCGACGCTTGGACGGCGAAGCGACGCATCCCATGCTGGTAACAAGGGAGTAGGCGCAACAAGGACCAGTAGTGAGTAATTCTTCATTCATGACTGTTTGCTTGCGTGAAAAACTAAAAAAATTGTAAAAATTGAAAAAATTGGCGTGGTGTATGATCACTTGACCCACATCCTTAACACATCACCCCACAAAAAAATGTACACTCTAGCATTCTGAATAAATTCTTGGAGTGTTCTTTTCTCTTTTTGAGTGGTGTTTGCGAAGCCACCGTGAATTGACTTGGGCCGCGCCACTCAACCCTAAAACCGACTCATTTAATAGAAGCTGCATGATCATTAGGATGAGTACATTAGGGTTTTAGAGCCTCTACAGAATAAAAGGAAATCTACTTTCACCAAATTGTGTGCAAAACTTGATATGCCCATTGAAATTTGTCTGAAAACATTAAGACACGTCAACCCTAAAAGACACTAAGGTAAGGATGAAACATTAAAAGACACAACATCTTAAAAATCCTTGCTTGAAAATTATGTTTTGATAGAAGCACACACATTGAAAGTGGAAAATTAAGAGGCACCACCCCAATCAATGCCTCATCACATAACCCTAGCACAAGCACTATCCTAGCCCTTTTAAAACTGAGTAGACGTGCCTTAGGTAGGACTGAGTTGAGTCTCTAATGGTGAGGTTTTGTTCGCTAGGCACTTGGCTTTCATTCCCTCGGTAGAATCTGGTGACTAGGCTGCAGGGCAGTGTCAAACGACCGCGGTTGCAGGGTCTACGGAACCGATGGCGCAAGCCAAAGGAAGAACCTTCCCTGCAACCCCCTCATAATCAACTTGGCCAGATTAGCTTTGGGAAGGGTAGTCCAGTGCTTACGAACTTAATCACCGTTTTGGAGATTTCTAGGTACCCTAAGGAACACACCATAAGGACTAGGCTTGTTTGCTTGGTTGAGTACACAACTCTCTCTTATCTGTTCTTCCAACATCCCTCCATTTCTTCCAAACCATGGGTTTCAATGCCTATCCATCTTACCCAAACTACCCCCAACATGATTTGTATGCTAACCCAAGTAAACCATATCCACAACCTACTTGGGATAACCAACCACCAAGTTGGGGATATGACCTTGAATATCCCTCTTGAACCAACTGTCCTAGTTATGACCAAACCGCACCAGCCTCTTATTAGAATACACCCAACATATCCACCCAAGGGTACGATTCAAATCGTGGGGCTCCATATCTCGATTCTCCTCACGATGCCTCCTCATTTAGGTCCCACCCGTTCTACTGTGATAGGACCTACACTTTAGGAGAACACCAAGAACCCTACCCTTCTCAGGACAATAACCAAGAAAGGTCATCTGAATTTAACAACCTTTCCTACTTGACCTTTGGATTGGAAGGAGTTCTAGACAAATGGAAATCAAAGAATGATTGGAAATCTAGGCAAGCCCAGGATCATCAACCTTTGATTTGGTCCCCTGATGAAGAATCTGACTGGGAGGAGAACTTAGAACCTCAACTATTCTGGAGTAGGACCAAACAGAGAATGGTTCCTCTTGAAGAACTGGACCCTGAACATGATAAAATAGAGGACCCACCCAAGAACCTAAACACCAGTATGGACTCTGATCCACAACCTCAACCATACTCTCTTAACTTGGATTTCAAGGAGGAAATCCAAAGGACACCAAATGACACCATGTCAATTCTTGATAACCTCCAGTTAGAACTACACAGACAGAATCAAGAATAGGTTAAAGGGCAACAGGCCATGTTGGATTTGTTCCAACAATTCGGCAAAGAAGGCCATAGAAAGCTGTTGCACACAACGCCATTCATGGAATTCGTAAAGCAAGGACCTACCATGATCAATTGGACTACACCCAGTCACCCTAATTTGGTTCAGTCCACCATTGATACCCCTCAGGAGTTGGACAGCTCAATGGATAAGGTCAGTAAGGATTCCTCGGAACACAATTTGGGGAGCATTGAGGACAAACATCAGGAGGAAACTGAGAATGTGAGGGGAGATGCCTTGGAATCCGAATCTAATTGGCCTAAGAGAAGTAATCCGGTGGGAACAACAGCCAACATCGGAGATGGGGAATGGAGTTACAATTTCAAAGAAATTGATTATGAATCGGTTGGAATCCCCATCACAAATTTGGAGGAAGGCCGAGAGAAAGAATATGATCTAGAGGATGAAATTGGCCCTACCTCTAATGCAACCCCAAATAGTGAATTTGATATAAAGGAGGTTGAAGAAAATATTCTTGAGATTGAGGGCTTGGAGGGAATGAGTAATGAAACCATAGTTGTGGAAGAGATGGATTCGTCTTTGGAGAGAGGCCTCATGCTTGATTGTAGGGCTCATTATGAAACTCTTGATTTTGTTACCTGCCTTACCAGAATAAAGATCCCGCAACCCAAATGCACTGGAATTGATACACTTTTGACAGATTACAATTTTATGGGGACACAAGCTGAGTGTAAAACCTACATCTTTAGTATCTAGCACGTCATATTCGGGGTACACTCGTCCACATCAACTTCGTTGCATGCCCGCAGGCTCAGAAAGGATCGAACACGGGCATGCATGATACATCTGTTGCAGAATTCCTGCCCCATAGGAACGGGACTCCACCACAACCTTGTTCGCACCTGCGGACTTCTGATTTCAGGTTTGGCTGATTTTGTACAAACCTCCTTGACCCAAACTATTCCTATTTGTGCACTATGCCCAACTGGAGGAGTTAAACTCAGTGCTTCCTGGGAGGCAACCTAGAGGATTCAGACTGATCCAGTATTTCAAGTCACTCAGGTACTATCTTTTTGAACCCCTGTTGCATCCATGTATTTGCAAATAAGGACATTGTCCAACTTAAGCATGGGGGGGTGATAAAATGCACAATCCTGAGCTCATTTAATCAGTGTGAATAAAATAAAATTTAAAAAAAAATTGAATTTAGGAAGAAACTTAGGCATTAGAAACTTGTCAATAGTGGGAAATAATACAAAAAGAACTTAAACACTTAGACTTTTCAGGCCTTCAGGCTTAATTAACCCTGGTGTCCATTAAAATATGGATTTAGCTTAGAATCCTTGCAACCTTAAACTATTCTAATCTACCTACTAAATAAGGTGATAAGTATACGACTTATCAACTTACCCTCTAACTCAGAAGAACTTTGAGTCTAAGTATCTGCACACATTTTTGCACAGACTCACTCGTCGAAAATTTTGACAGAAATTGGGTAGCTAATGAACTCGCTAGGGTGGTATGGCTGGTAAGTTGTTGTGGGTAACAGCCCATTGGCAGGTTATCCAAAACCCAGCCACGGGACAACTTCTTCTTCATTGCCTCTAGGTACATTTGAGATCAAGGAAGCCACCTACAAAAAAAAAAAGGGAGAAGTAAACCACACTTCACTGCACGAGTATGGCTGGCAAGTGATCATGGGTAACAGCCCATCGGTCGGTTGTCCAGAGCCCAGCTCAATACTTCCACAAAAAGAACCAAAACACTTAAGGAAGAAGCGGGGAAGTAGTCCAAGCCGGGGAGATATACATTGGAAAAATCCTTGTGTTGACCCCAATTAAAACAAATGTAGGGAGAAAGCTACCAATCGAACAAATACACCTTCAGGCAAATATATTTCCTCTTCCGGTCACCTAGGGGCGTAGAAACCCGAAGTCTGTCTGAATTACCGTTGAGTGAGTCTATCACAATCTTCACACCAAGATGCTTAGCACTTAGGGTTTTGACTGAGTTTTGGGTGGGTTGGGTAGCCGTAAAAAGTTACCAACCCACTTTAAATTCTAAAAAAATTCTAAATATATATATATATACATATAGTTATATACATTAAAGCAAGGATTCAGGCGATTCATATTTTGGTGGACACCCGGGTGCTACTTAGTCTTTGTAGATTAAGATCTTAGTATATTTCCTCCTATTGACAACTGACGAAGTGTCTAAGCAATTACTTATTAAATTTTGACAGAAAATAAAGGCTAGAATAAACCCTACTAGGGACTAGCAAGGAGTAAGCATGGGGGTATGATAACACTGCATATGGGGGTGGTAATTCTGTTAAATAGGGCCCATCTTAAGAATAAAAGGCACAACATAAGTAGAATGGGAGTATTGCATGCATCATATACCAAGATTGCTTATAAAATTGCATTAATGGCCATTTATGTAAGCACTTGTCAAAGCAGGCCTCAGATGAGCAATCAGATCGAACGAATGGATTCAGAACGACGAACGGAGTCCAACAGACTCAAAATTGGCCAAATTTGACATCCGAAGCACCCACAATGGGCCCAAGAAGTTTTGACCGTTGATCTGATGATCAACGGCCCTCGTTGCACCATGTGGCACCTGCTCACCACGCGTCACTTCCATCTATAGTCGGAGATCCAATCCCAACCGTCGATCTCTGATCGGACAACCGAGAACCACGTGCACGCCCGCGGTCGCCGCGACAAAGCAGCCGGCGTGGCGTAGTGGTTAACACGCACGCCCGCACATACGCGATGCGGGTTCGAGCCGCGCGGTGCGGGAATTTGAAGGCAGCGAGGCACGCGGATGAAATTTAGTCGTAGATCAGCACTTGGACGATGGCAATAGCGCCACGCAGCGCGCCCTCAGGTGGCGATTAGCCACGTGCGCGTGCACGCCAGACGATGACGCCCGCATGCACGTGCGCTCAAGGCACGATCCAAGCGCGCCCGGGAGAGGATCTCAGCCGTCCGATCTTCAATCGGATGGCTCTCATGCCGTGGCCACGGATCGAGCGCGAGTTAGAATGGCCCGGGAGAGTGACTGGTGGGAAGGGGGCTTCACCGACGCTTTTGGAAGGGTTTTAGCGACGTCCCGGACGTCGCTAAAACCCCTTCTTTTAGAAAGCCCTTCTCCCTATTTAAACCCCCTCCAACCACTCATTCAAGGCATTCACTTCCCTTACGACTACTCTACCCCTCTCTTAGTTAGCTTTAGGCCCTCTTGTAATCGCAGTAGACAACGAGCCACCGACGGAGCCTTCTCCACCACCGTGACTGCCTCACCACTCTCCCCCTCTCTCTCACTCTTCCTCTCTTTTAAGCTTTCCTTTACTTATGTTTAAGCATGTATCTAATGTTGTAATCTGTGAACTAAAGCTGCATGATTAATGAAGTTATTTTCCATTCAGTTGTTTACTTTATTTCCTATCTAAGTTGCATGTTAAAGAAAGAAACGACTCTAACCCTAATCTCTCACTCTCACTCTATTTCTCTCTCTCTCTTGGTTTCCAACAGCACCTTTTCGCAAGCAAAACTCCGCGATTTCCATGACAAGTGATAAGCAAAATTCGATTTTCATACCTCCTTGAGACCGACACTCGGACTCACCTCCGTTTCTTTACTTTAAAATCGATGTTGCAAGTACGACTATAACGACACTTCTTTACACACACGCACGAGCGCACGCCAGAACACAACTCTGTTCCTAAAAAAAACTGATTTCAGTTTAAACAAATAAATTCTTTGCATTGCAATAAAGGATCAACTTATTATGTATCAAATGTTTTAAAGGTGTATAATAATGTTTTATTAACTTGCAATTACATATTGTAATATATCATACATTTGTATTTTTGAATATGTTTTTTATAAAAATATTACATGTAATATTGCTAAACAAAGTCCATGTATAGTGAATACATGATTGTCTAATGTTGCAAAAATTGATTGTTTGTAATCTGATTTTGACTTTAATGTGTTTCTTAATAATGATTGATGGTAACTCATCAATACCAACTTTTTTTTGAATGACGAAGATCAATGGCACCTGGCAACGTTAAGGACACTAACAAGATGGATGATGCATCCAATGCTGGCATTAAGGAACTATTACAAAGGGGGTAGAACAGCCTATACCTATAACATGAACACGAAGAAGAAAAATGCAAATCAATGCTCATCTAGGTCAATTTCTAAAGATTCCAAGAACAAAGGTTATCTACATA
This sequence comes from Thalassia testudinum, assembly GCA_037157565.1. Classification (NCBI taxonomy): domain Eukaryota; kingdom Viridiplantae; phylum Streptophyta; class Magnoliopsida; order Alismatales; family Hydrocharitaceae; genus Thalassia; species Thalassia testudinum. Next base: position 157,330,417 of record JAZHRO010000031.1, on the reverse strand, counting down.
CATCTTACATCATCTTTATTAAAATATTACACTCTCCTAGGAGCATTACATATAAAAAAATTTCATTATATAAGTAGTATTTCCTTTATATTAAATGTGCATTCCAAGATCTAACAAGAATATCTAACAAAAAATCAGACAGAGGTAAGATCACACATAGATGTTACATCCAGTATTTCAAGGATTTCATGCAAAAGCATGAGTTGACAGATAAGCATAAAGAGCTACTTGAAAAGATCACATTTTGTAGACTAGTTGGTGTTGCAAAGGTGAACATTGATTTAAATGTTCTCAGATGGGTATTCAGGAGGTATAAAGGTAGCAGGAAGTTTCTACCTTGTGGGAGTGAGTTGGAATTCTCAATGATGATATTAGGCTCAAAGTAGTAATACCCAGTAGTGGGTATGATGTTAAAGTAAATGAGAAGATGCTCCCTTGGATAAGTTATTGTTAGGAGAACATTTTCATGAGAAATAGGCACTTGAACCGGTGGTTAATTGAACCTATCTTACATTTGTATTACCATTACAATGATAATAAGTCAGTCTACATAATCGAAACACGCTTGATATGCATGATGTTTACTATGTTCTTGTTTTTGGATTCTAGTTATTCTTTTCCAAGAATCCTTCTAAATTACATCGACTCTTTGGAGGTCATGAAATACTTCAATTGGTCATCGGCTATAGCTGACTTCATGTTGTTCAAGATGAGGGACATGACAAGAAAATTAGAGTCAATGGACGAAGCACTACATAAAGAAATGACCTTTAGTGGTGAATTAGATAGTGGCATATAATGCATTTGCCACTAATTACTTTGATTTAGCGAAAAATTTTTTATATATCCCACTATAACATTTTGCTAGATGATGATTAGTATTAGTAGCAAATATATTTGATGCTATTAGCTTTGATTTAGTGGCAATTGTTACTTAAGCCACTATAATATTTTTGTCAAACAACAATTATCATTACTAGCAAATATATTTGTCATTATAGTCTTTGATTTAGTGGCAATTTTTACTTATTCCACTATAATTTTTTTTCGAACGATAAATTAGTGTAGGTGAAATGAGGCCAGTATTTCATCTTCAACATTCTTTTAATAATGTAAAGAGCAAAAAGATAAATTGAAACTTATCCCTTTAAACATAACAAAAAAACTTTTAATTTCATTTAGTGTTAAGATACATGTAGGCAGGAATTAGAGTAATCTGACAACAATGTTGGAAAAAAAATTTGTTAATTAATGCTATAAGATATAATTTAAAATGTACTTCCACAAAAGTGTCCATTTTTTGTGAAAAGGATTAGAGCAAAAATTTTGATGCCTATTATTTTGAAACGTCTAATAATCCCTTTCTCTCAAATGCATCTCGTGACTCCAATATTACAAAAATCCTCCAACCTTATCACAAAATCCCCCAACCTTATCACAAAATCCCTCCCTTGCCTCCACGAAAAGCCTACCCGCACTTGGTCAAAACCTCGTTTCCTCCCCACCCCCTCTCTAAATCCCAATCCCCTCGCAACCCCACTCCAAATTCAAATCCCCTCATGCTCCCAAGAGCTGCAACCATCCCTTTCCCCCACGATCTCTGCCACCCCCTTCATGATCTCTGTCAGCTTGCCTATCCTTCTCAAACATGGAGCAGCGGTCATGATTTGAGGCTGCATCTCAAATCTGAGCAGTGGTACTCAGATTTGAGAGATGGTGCATCATCCTATCAAAAACTTTTGGTCAATGGTGTGCTCCTGTGGTTGAAATTGAAGAGTGTGGCGACATTGGAGAAGTGGTGACACTAGAGAACTAGCAACACTTAGGGTTCGGAGGCACATGAGCTGTGGCAGCACTGTTGGAGAGGACCATTGGCAATGCCCTATGTGAATCATTCTTGGTAGAAGAGGGTGAAGGGTCAAGTGATGAGGTCTGATCTAGAGCTGTTTTTGATTTGGATAAAATGTGGATGAGTTCCTGCCTTAATCTGATTGAAGAGGAGGTGTATGGTCGCGATTCAAAGCTGTGAAGATTTGAAGAGGAGGTGGATATCGTTTAGATATGAAGGAGCAATGTCTGGATAGATTTCGGTGATGGTGCTCTATTCGACACAGCACTCAGTTCTTATCTGTCTAGATCTGAGTGGTGCGTGGGGAATTTCTAGAACTATAAAGGAGGTTGTTGTTACTGATTGTTTGAAATAGGAGCAAATTACTGCAGGTAATCTATTACAATGCTACTTACCTTGAAACCTAGTATATTCATAGATGAGAATAGAAGTTGGATGGGTGGATCTCGTTGTTAAGGAATTATTTTAAAGAAATTTAGGGAAGGTAGTCACATTACTAGTCACTCTACCAATGTAGAATGATTTTGCCAGATGTTTTTCTTATAGTTCTTTGTCTAAAAAGGATTATGGTTTTCTTTTAATGAAAGAGACCATTTGTCATCAATTTAACTTTGGGAAATGTATAGCTTTCAGTAAGTATTTTCATAAACTCTTCTCCTTCGTGCTAAGCTTCTAACTAACTTTTACTAAAGATGACAATAGTTGGAACACACAGAAACTCAACAGCACCCAGGTGTTTGCCAAAATGCAGACCGCCCAAGCCCTCACCTTATTCAAAAGCAAAAGCATCTTTTTCTTTTTCTTTTCTAATTTTTTTTTATTTTTGAGTTAAGAGTTTTGGGACAGCTTTCTACGGCTACCCAACTCACCTAAGACTCAACAAGAACTCTAAGTGCTAAGCAATCAGAACGGACTTCAGGTTTCTACACCCCTAGATGACCTTGAAAAGAAATTCTGCCAAAAGGTATATCCATATGACCGGTAGCTTTCTCCCTACTTTTTATTTTTATGGGATCAACACAAGGGCAAACCCAGTGTATATCTACCTGCTTATTCTACTTCTCTGCTTCTTCCTAAGTGTTTGAAATTATACGTGCATTTTGTGAGTTGTGTTCTGAACAACCAGATAATGGGCTATTACCTACAGCAACTTGCTAGCCATACTCGTACGATGAAATGTGACTTATTTCTTTTCTTCTTCTTTTCTATTTCTCATCTTTTTTCTTTTTGGATATTTTTCTCTTTTTTCTTTTTTTTATATAGGTGGCTTCCCTGATCAAAGATTTACCTAAAGGTAGTAAGAAGAAAATAGTCGTGTGGCTAGGCATTGGACAACTGACCAATGGGCTGTTACCCATGACAACTTGCCAACCATACCACCCTAGAAGGTTTATTAGCTACCCAATTTCTATTAAAATCGCCAAAAAGTGAGTCAATGCAAAGTGTTTGTAGATGCTTAGACTATAAGTCCTATTAAATCAGAGGGCAGGTTGATAAGTGGTGTACTTGTCACCCCAACTTATTTAACCAATTTGAAATAAATTGACAAATGGCAATGACTCGACAATTGAGTCCACATTTTAGTGGACACCCGGGCTGATTAAGCCCGAAAACCTAAAGGGTCTAAGTGTTCATTATTAACGTATTATTTCCTATGGTTGATAAATTTCTAAAGCCTAAGTTCTCTTTTCCTAATTCAATATTTTTTAAATAAAAAATAAAAAGAATCTACGGAGCTAACAAAATGATTCAGAGATGAATATCCATACCCCCATGCCTATCTAATGCAATGTCGTCATTGTATTAAATGTCATGAAAAAAGAGTAGAGTAGAGAAGAAAACACCTAAATTTTGTAATTACAGGTCAGCTCCGAGATGAAAATTGACTGTATATGTGCTAAATTTATTGCCTTCATCTAGGCACACTATACAAAGAAAGAAAAAATAAAGAATTCACAATTGCAAGTCAACATCAGAATAAAAAGATCAATTTCTGGACCTGCAAGGAGAAGATGTCCACAAATGTGGACGAGATTGTGGTGCAAACCCATGCCCCATGGTCGACTAGTTCTAAGGTTCTGGATAAAAATTACCCAGAACTTGAGATTAATATGCAAGCGGGGCTGGGCCTACAATTTGTGAGGATGCAACCCAAGTCCAAAAAGTCAGACAATAGGAAAATCTGTATCAAAAGGATAATCAGTTAATTTGTGCTTGGATTGCACATCCTCAGAATCAAAAATGCCATAAGGGTCCTGCTAGAAGGTTGGTGATTTCAAGTCTATAGGAACCCTTAGACTCAAATTTCTGCTTCCCCCCGAATTGGCTTCCCAAATCTTCATTTCCTAGCTCCTATCCTCCATAATCACAGTTTCTAGGACCTCACAAATGTCATCATCCCCATATAAAATATCCAAGTCCAAAATTTGTGGTTGAATCAGAATTGACTTGGGTCCGATAATCTCAAAAATCGAATCATCATTATGCTCAACAGGGTGTGATTGAGGAAAGGGGCTATGAATTGAATCATCTATGAAAACAGGATTTGTATCTTCCAAGCTTGCCCCAACAGGATCAATTTCCTCAATTACTAAGCTATTAAATAATTCATTGAATTCCTCAGGCCTAGTCGTCTCACTAAAATCATTTTCCCCAAACTCAAGTGAGACTTCACATAAGGATTCTTCACCCTCAAAATCAAAGAATTCTAGATCCACATTTATATATGTCTCAAAATCATCAATCATTTCCTGGTCCATGGAGACATACTTTTCCTCGTACCCTAACTCAAGGATCTCGGGTGAAGTAATCAATTCCCCCTCAATTTGTTGCTCTAGACTAAGCAGGTCATCCCTGATCTTGTAAAATGTGTCTCCCCCTATAAGTGTCTAAATGGATTCTGACGTTGGCTCACCTGAAGGGAGTTTATACTAGGAATCATCCCAAGATTGAACTAAAGCAACTACAAATCTTATCCTCAATTTTGACAATTTCCCAAGTAAAACTCACCTGGGTCCTTATCCTTAACATCTTGGAGCCAATCCAATAAATATTTGTTAAGATCATCAATCATTTCAATCAAATGGTCCAATTCATCAGTGCAAGGTGTTGGTTGAGCTTCTAAAGATTGAATGATTTTCCTTAAGTTAGCCAACACCCTATCTTGGACCTAGTTCACCTCAACTAAATGGTTTGATTCAGGGTTGGGAGGGTTTAGGTTCAATCCAAGGGAGTCAAGGAATTGAGGCTCTTGGTGCCCTCCCTAATAATAGGTCACTTCAGGTTGTTCAAAGAGGGGTGGTGACCTATATGCAGTGTAGTCCTAGGGAGGGTAGGGATTATAATCAGCACATCCTTCTTGATTGTAGATCGTATTAGGCTGTCCATAGGAGGGCGATGATATATAATTGATGTAGCTTGGAGAAGGATGAAAATCAAAATCATGGTGTCTTGGATTAGACCCTGAACACTGAGGTCCAGAATTGTATCCCCAATCCAAGTTATCCCAACTAGTAGATAGTTGATTACAGCGTGGGTCGGGATAATAATCATCATATTGGGGATAAGAAATGTCAAGAGGGTAGGAGTGGAAATGTGTGTAGGATGTGAAAGGATCCATGACAAAATGGGAGGAAGAAAGGTGCCCTGCAGTACAAACAATCAAACCTGTCCTTAAGTAGGATAACCTAAAGATCTATAGACTCCCAGAGCCCGTCTTGAGATGAAAAGAATGATTTGGTTTACTTCTTTCCGATCAATCCAACCAGTTAGAGGGAGGGATTGGGGAGAAGGTTCTTCATTAGCTTTTGCCTTAGGTTCCTTTGATACCCCCCAACCGCGGTTGTTTGACACCACTCCCTTAGCTAGACATCAGATTGAACGGTATAAGTAGATTAATAAAAAATAATCTCGATCTGGGTCCCGAAGAGCGAGTCCAATCCTTAAGGCCAATGCCTACTTAATTTTAGTTAGGCTTAGGCTTGAATGTGCTTTGGAATGTGATGTGCCCTTTTATTGGGTTGTGCCCTTAAAGATTGATTAATGTGTGTGCGTGCACAACCAGGGATTTCAAACAAGGTTTATTGATGATTTTTCTTTTAGGGTTCAACCTTATTTAGTAGCTTTTTGGGTTCAACTTTAGGTGTATTCAATCAAGTTCAGTTGGCACACCAAGTTTTGAAAGCATAGGTGAAGATATTGTCCCTTGAAATCAAAATAAGGAGTGTCTGGTACTGACCCTAAATGTTAACCCTAATGAGTAAGCTACTTGATGAGTTGTTCTTAGATGAAGTGGTGCGGCCCAAACAACTCAAGCAATTGGCCTGATGCACCACTCAATTAGGCGCACAAGTGATTACCTAATCCAATTTCTACTCGATTATGTGTTGATGAGTGTACTGGTTCCAAAGATCAGGTTACCGGTTGAGTATGAAATATCAGAAGAGGTTGTGTACCTCTGTGGGATTTTTTTTAGATTTTTTTATATATGGAGGGTGAGGTGGGTGGAGGTGGCAACCAAACAACCAAACTAAGCTTACGGTTTATGCAAGCTCCTAGGTTAATTAGGGTGTGCTATTTATCTAATGGAATGAAATCTAGGGGGTGGGAGGTGTGGGGGAATCTTACAGACCCTTCATCAACACTTTACTCCAATCTACAGCTTTTGCTCTCCTCGAGAGAGTATCTGCAATCACAGTAAGAAAAGTGAAAAGTGAGGTAAAAGATAAGTAAGGCAGAAAATGCGAGAAATCAAAGAGTGTTGCCTCCAAGCAACGGTGCCAAAATAATTAACGTGATTTCTACGCTAAAAGTTTTGAGTTTGAAAATCCATCGTTGCAGTTGCGTAAAAATCCATTTATCAGATAAATTTACCAAAGCTCATGGTGAGCCCCGAGTCGAAAACGGGGAGGCGAACGTTTGATAAAAATCGTCTTAGAATAATTGTCACGAAAGTAGATTAGCTAGTTGAAATTAATCTACTAGCTATTCTACTTAAAAAATAATTAATAGAAGAGAGAGATAGAATAATATAAATAAAGAGAAAATAGGGAGAGAACAAATGTTTCATAACCATAGCATCATGTTAATTACATCTAATCACTACAACTAGAATGCTAGAAATCGACACTAGAAAGTGGTAAAAAGAAAGGGATGAGAGAAATCCTCCTCGATGGCTGCTTGGAGGATGAGCCACATTGACAAAGTGCCCAGACGATAGGGATGAGATGCTGGATGAGAGAGAACAGAGTTGGACGATGGAGGATGAAGTAGGGTGACGTCATAGCAAGATCCACTTCCCGAACGGCGGTGAGAGGATAACCCCGAGCACTCCACAAACGGGGATGAGAAGGTGAAAAAATTATGTTTAAGATTCTAGTGGAGCATCCCGAGTATGGGACCAATTTTTAGAGCTTTCGAGGGGATGAGAGAAGAGAAGGGATCATTTACAAAGGGGAGTGTGGGGTCCTTTATATAGTTGAGGTATAAGGGCAAAAGGGTCCTTTAAAATGTTGAAAATTAAATTCAAGGCTTTTAGTGGCGGATGCATCTGTTGCTAAAGGTAAACATCGGTGAAGACACGTGTTCCATCTCCGCTATTTGCCTCTGATCAAACACACGCCATGCGGCCACATCAGCGCCTTTTCTCCTTCATACGTTTAAGGCGTAGGCTGATCTCCGCCCTCCAATCAAGATCGTCCAACCCAGATCAACCAAATGTCGCTTCACCTTCACCTGTTAGAGGGTGATGTAGCCCCTTTAATTGTCGTCCAATGAGGGATCAATGGCTTAGAATGCAAGCATGCATGCCTTTACCAATTACGCCTCTCGCATGTGTGATCTCATGTAAGATCGAGTGTCTAATCATGTGTCCATCCAATTTGCTGATCTGAGCCACATGTTCTTGATCGGAGGGTTGAATTTCGCTCTCATGCGCAAGGAGGAAGCACAGAGAGGAGGCTCGAAAAGGCAACCTGCTTGTGGCGGAGGCTCTTATCCACTACGCTGTGTGCATGGCTTGGCAAGAAGTTGATTGGATGAGCGAACGGTTGTGACCTTTGGATCATAGATCGACGGTCCAAATCGCGTGACGAGAGATCTTTTGAAGATGTGAGGGTGCAGCAAGAATGCATCTCAACCACTGAATCTCGATCCAACGGTCAAGATCTAATGGCACGGATGAAGAAGGAAGAGGCTGGTGGCTGTGGGCCGCTTGGATGGCACCACGTGGCATCATCTGGGCCATCCATTTTCCAATGCTTGTAAATGGTGCCACAGATATCGAATTGAACCGATTTTTGCGCTGTTGGTCTATAATTGTCGATTCGAACACATCCATGCGATTGGATTTGTAATCTGAGGTATGGATTTACACCACCTTGCCCCTTGACCTCCAATCTTTCTCGAACTGCATCTGATGCTATAGAGGTCCGATCGAGGCAATCTCGGAGATGTTGGACTCCAATCGTTGCCCTAATCAAATCCATATAGTTGGATCTTCAATCTAAGGCCCCAAAATGATATCGCCCTGTCCCCTTGCCACAAAAAGGGCAAATTAACCTAAAATTTGTACAAACTAATCTAAATGCATAGTGATATATGTTATGCAATATTTATAATGCATGATACAATTATGCACCTAAGAACACACATTAATAGATAGTTTATGTGATATAGATATGTCTATATCAGGGAGATGAAGGCTAAGGGAAAGAAAAAGATGAAAACACCGAGTTCAATGGTTAGGAGAATAAAAACAACAACAATCAAGAAGGGAAGGGATGGACAACTGGTTAATGAAGTAGTGAGAAACCATGGTGAGGAACAAAACAAGGAAGAATGCAAGGTTGATGCAAAAAAACCAAAGAGAAAGAAAGAGAAGGAACATTCAAAAGTTTTAGTTGATGTCGAAGAAGAACGTGGGGATGAGAAGAATAATGGAAAAAATGAAGAGGATAAAGGAGCAATAGGCTTAAACCTACCATTGAACAGTGATGTTGATAGTGATGCCATAAGTATTTGCATTGATGTAGCACACTTAAATTTTATCATAATTTCTAATATTCATAAAGAAATTATTAATGAAACTATCTTTTTGCTGTATAGTATCTATGCGACCCTAAGGATGACTACGAGGGTCATCGAGATGTAATGGAAGAAGAAAATCAGATAATACAGTCATTCCTATGAGACCCAGCTAACAAGTATGAGTTTACCTGTAATACATCTCAAATCTGTGATATTTGTTTCCAATATAATAACTATTATTTATGTTTTATAATTCAATTGAGTGTTGCAGCAAAACCATGCTTTGAACTACAACATTAGGTAGTATCGCATGAGGCCATTAAGAGTTTAATTGTAATACACGCAAAAATTGTACTGCATACAATAGTGACTTACAATTCATACTTGAGAAAATGTACTACAAGTGTAATGACCCGACACACTTTTAGCCTTTTAAGACGTCTGGAGTCTCAGTCAGACGTCTGTCCAGACGTCTGGACCCCTTCCTGGACAATTGAAAATGAAATTTTTGTATGCATGCTGCGCCCTGCGTGTTGGTGGCACACAAGACCTTCTTCTCTCTCTCCCTCCCCCTTTCTTCCCCAAACCCTAACCCTACACCTTATATATAAACCCCTCCCCTCTTCTCTCCACTCTACACACCAGTCACCACCACCTTCAGAGCTGTGAGGAAGTGGCAAGAGGAGGAGAGCGAGGGAGAGCAAGAGGGAGAAGGAGGAGAGTGTAGGAGGAGGAGGCTGAGGTCGAGGAGCTTTAATGGAAGCTCGGTGGAGCTCGCACGGCCATCGCGGGCGTGTGTGGGAGGAGAGAGCTCGGGGAGATGGCCTCCCGACCCTCTGCAGCAGCTGGAGCTGCGACAGTGCGAGGCAGAGCGAGCGGAGAGTGCTGGAAGGAGTTTCTAATATTGGAAGTTTTCCAGTATCAGATGTCTGGAGTGGAGTCCAGACGACTGATGGGGTACCTGGACGTCTGGAGCTAAGGCCAGACGTTTGAAAGCTCATTTATCGCGAAGGTATGTATCTCCTTGCGCCATGCATATCACAATTCAGGGATATTTGTTAGCTGACCGCACCTGCGTTGTCGTACGGAGGTGCAACCTTAGGAAGGAGCATGGACGGCACGCTTTTGGACGTCTAATTAGATCACCAAACGTCAGGAGGTGCATCCAGATGACCGAAAGCATTGTCCGATGTCTGGAACTACCTTGAAATGATCCCAGAGAAGGCCTGAACATCTGAGGACACCGCAGGGACTTAAGGTAAGGATCTAGCACCTTTTAAGATGTCTGGGAGTATCCCCAGACCTCTGATTTTGAACAGTAGGCACGTTTTCGACCAGTTTGGATCCGATCGGGGTCCATTTTATGCAAACAAAATACCTGTAGTTTCTTTGTGAGTTTCTCTACATACTAGAGTCCTTTGTACACTGTTCTGAACCTTCCTTTTGTGATGTATTCCCTGGTATAGGGTTTCAGCCTGCTGCGTGTTTGGGTCTCGCAGAGACGCCTGAGTCTGCTGTTCGAGCCCCCATTACTCCCGTTTTGCCTGGTAGAGTGGTTAATTCTATTAATAAGATTTAAACAAGAATGTGCTTGTGGAAATAGCCGAATGGAACCTTAGGATGTGGCATGAATCCTAGGGTAGAGAAATGAATGAACCGTTTGTATTGTATGATGTACTTGCATGCATGATTGAGCTAAACTGCTAGCAATTGCCTATTATATAATTGTGAGTTGCCTATTAGAATATGAGCTACCTGTACTTAATGAACAATTACCTGTGAAATCACCAGTTGCATGTATTGAGAATTGAACTAAGGAAACACGAGTTGCCTGTATATGGATGAGGGATAAATTATGAATGGTACAATCTGGATCGGAATAAATGAGGTGAACATGAGCATGAACCCTAAGGGAATTAGGAGTAGAATTCCTGTGGATAGACGGAAACCTGGAATGTAGATGGGAAGTGTGCTGGCCCTTGAGTACGTAGTACCAAGGAGAGCAACTGTCCCCTTTTGTGTAGAGCGGAGCTAGCCTCCCTTGGGTTGAGACCCAAGTTTAGGATTGGCCACTCTACATCGACTCCTATTGGCCCTCGTGTACGTGGTATCGAGGAGAGCTACTAGTGTAGGGAGGGAGCTAGCCACCCCACAAGGCTCGGGGTTCAGCTAGCCACCCTACATCGACTTGTTAGGCCCTCTGGGCAAACCGGGGTAGTCAGACGAGGGTGCGCAGACTGTGGAGGGGCGAGACCCCTATTTGGTTCTGAGGGGGCAAGAACCTATAGTATTCCGTGCTATACTTTGGGCATAACCGCTAGCAGAAACGACTAACCGTGTGTTAGTGCGAGGTAGCTACCCGTGCACTTATCACATGTGTCATAGTCACCGCTACATCTTGACAGTGACCTCGAGGTGGTTGACTGGGTGTAGGACTACCACGGGGGACTCTCCCGACCAGGAGAGCACCACATGTACCTTCTACTCTATGGAAAAGACTGCAATCAAGATCGTTCCCACGAGGAACATGCAAGATCAAGAATATCTGGATGTTTGAGAGAAATGGGTGAAACGGAAATACATATAAAATAGATAAATGGAAATGAGAATTAAACCTGTTTCTTTTTACTATTTTTAGATAATATAGATACCATTCTACTCAACGTTCGCTTACTTTGTCTTTTCATAATACTGTCCAGGACTAGGAGTTGAGCAGCCCGAGCTTCCGGCTACAGAGGGTGTTGGGCCCAGTCGTGGTTTTTCAGCACTTCCTTTTTGGTTCCTTTATTATTGTAGTAAGTATTGGACCTTTAGTTACTGTTTGTCTCTACTGGTTACTTCAGTTTTCTGTTGTTTTTGTTGTTGTGGTGGTATGTACTGAAACGGTAGATTTACTTTCCTTTACTGCTTTGTACGTTTCTTCTACTTAGTTATATGGCATATGTGAATATGGTTTACTTTCCTACTTTTTGGTTATTTCTTGTTGGACGACTGAGTCTTTGGATTAGTCGAGGCGAGCCAATCTTGGGTCCTGTAGGAATCCGAGAATCGGGTTGTAACAACAAATGTATCATGCTCTTTGTATAATAGTGCATCTAATTTAATTGTAATATAATATTTACAATTAATCATGTTCATTCTATACCTTGTATAATAATCATGTAATACAATGCAAGATCAATAATTGCATTAACACTTCTGGGTCTTCTAATTCCATCCTAATTACTCAGATTGTGTAGAAACTACCACACACCACTTGACGACTACTGCACAAGCCAACATCTACACAACCTTCTATATGGTAGAATGGTGGAGGATATGGTACGTAAATTAGAATTTCAATTTAGTAAATAATACTTAGAGCCATTTATATTAATAGTCTTAAGTGTGTGTGATCAAAATGTAGATAGTAGATGCATACATGGATTGCCTTTTCCACAAGCATTCTATTCTCTCAAAGGAGGAAGCGCCTTATTTCTTCACCTCATTGACCATAATGGTGTGTATAACTACTGCTCAATGAAATCCCTTGCATTAAAAAAAACTTAAGCATGTGCATCATGTTGATTTAATTGTCTTTTGTGTATAAAGAGCTTGATAAAAAACAAGGGGCCAAATATGACTAGGGACGAACATAAAACTTTGGAAGAAATATTTGATGCGAGGTGAAGCACGTATGGAAACATCAAGAAGTCATTTTTTCCTATTCATCTACCAAGGCATTGGATACTACTAGTAGCTTGCTTCGAAAGCGAGTTCTAGGTGTATGACTCCTTGGGTCATGATAGACGAAGCAAGGCTGAGCATATAGATGGGTAAGCTTAAATTATACCGAGATAAGTTTTAATAAAAGGGTTTGAAGTAATGTAAATGTTGTGCAACATTTTTTTTTCCAGAGGGACATCGCAGCAAGATTCTTTGAAAGGACAATTCAAAATGAGAGGACATGGGATTGGGGTATACAATTTGTGAAGGACGTGCCCCAACAACCAAATACCAACATTGACTGCTGGATCTATCTAGTCAAATACATGGCCTTCATCTATGAAGGAAAGGATATCAGATTCAAGCATAGCAAGATTGGGATGTTCAGGGAACAGATAGCAACAGTCCTTCTCGAGAGTGGAAATGAGGGGAGTGACAATTTCGTATTTAATTTCGTGAATAGACTTCATTGATTGTGGATAGTAGTTGAATCAACATCAGAAAAGCTTATTTTTGTCTTGATGTATTTTGGATCTTTTAGTGGTGATAAGCACAGTGAACATGGTTAGAACAAAGGTTTGATTGGACATATGATACATGTAAATGTTTTTTTGGGTTGTGCTTTAACTACTTCATATCTTAGCATTCTGAGTATTGGACAACATGTAGTGTTATTGTGTGAAGCTTGAAAAAACATCAAGCATGTTTCATGATATTTTTAAACAACATTAAACCTATTTACATGTAGATGAGGTGTTCATCTGAAGTTAAATGTTATACATGTATATAGACTTTAAATGCATGTTGTATTTCAAAGTGTTCAACCTTCTCCGAATTTGTTTTAAAATGTTGTTCTATGATGTGGTAAGGTATGTGAATCTTATTACTTTTTTAGTTAGAAACAAAAAGCTATATGCAACTTTCAAATTGTTATTTTATTGTGCTTAAGGATTTAGAAAAAACATAAAATTATATGGTGATCAACCATGTGTAATGCTATTAAATGTGTGTTTGCATTACATAATGTACAGAAGTTGTGTTACATCATGTGCAGTTTTTCTGGTACACCGAATAACTTTTTCACAATGTTGTATTACATGAATAGGCATATGAAATATTACAAAACATTCGTGTGGGGATGGAGTTGGCTGGGAACATATGTCTCAACAAAATGTTTGTATTACGTTTATAGAATTGAAATGTAATACAATATGACCAATGAATGCAACACAACATACCACCATTATTTTACGAATCGTGTTTCACTAACGGTGCCTTGCTTTGCGTAATATCATACTTACAACCCGATTGGTAAACTAGAATTGAAATAACCAAACAATATACTGTTGGTACAAAGGCACCACGATCATTAATTTTAATGATAGCAAAACACTTATTATTTCACATTTGCAATTGATCGTTTAAGATTTCAAGATTATTGCAAATGATAACAAGAGTGAAGGAACTCAAGCTCAAGACCATGAAGTATTAGAGGAGCTTGATGGTTGGACAAAAGCATCAAGGAGCATGGAACTAGGAAGAGATGGTGCTTTGCTTGGAAGCAAAAAGCTTGAAGATGCAAGGATAAGAAGAATAGGATAGAAAACTAGATGTATTTGTAATTGTATTTATTTGTCTTTATTCTTCTTTAGATTCATGTTAAAGGGCCCAATAGTACATTACCTTAGTCCTAGGAATGCTTATGCATCCTTAGGACACTTAGGCAAACCTTAGAATAGAATTAGAAAGCCAAAATAGGAATCAAACAAACTAATATGATGTCCAACATTATAATCAGACATCTGATCCAGACTTTTAAGTTGTCTGATTTTATGCCCAGATGTCAAATCACCTAGGTTAGAAATTAATAGTTTGAGCCTTCCCTTTTAGATGTCCTGACTCAATTCCAGATGTCTTGTAAGATGTCTGATGACCTTAAGAAATGTCCAATAATAGGACCGTTGGATTGTTAGACCAATATCTTCAAGATCCAACATAGAAATAATTTTATATTTATCACAAACATCCATTGAGCCTTTCAGACGTCTAATAAAGAGATGTGTTTACTCGATAGTGAAATCAGGTTTGTAAATATCGCGTTGCAGTATAGTTGAAATCGCTTCGAAAAATAAATAATAATTTATTACTCGAAAAACTAAGATTCTGAGGTCGAACACGGGGAGCAAATTATGATTTAAAAACTAAGAACACAATCTCAATTTGATAAATGTGATGTTTAAGCAAATGATGAAGCAATAGACTAGTCTCAATGTATATAAAAGCTCAGAAAATATGGATAAAGATGTGAAAATAAGATGCTTCTAACTTGGCTTTCTCTTCTTTCTTCTTCTCTGATGTCTTGTTCTTTCTCTTCCTTTTCTTCCTTCTTTGATTTCTCCTTCCTTCCTCTGCCTTGGCTTCTTTCTCTTTCTCTATCTTCAACTGAGCCTTCTTCTTCTCTACACCTTCCCTCTTTAGCCTTCCTTCAGCCTTGAGCTTTCCTTCAAAGTCCTCTTCTTTCTTCAGCTATTTCTTCTCTTTCCTTGGTTCTCTCTTTGCTTTGGCTTCTTCCTTCTTTTGCTTCCTTCCTTAGCTTCTTCCTTAGCCGTGCCTTCTTTTTCCTTTAGCTTTTGATCTCCTTCTTTCTCCTTCAGATTTGCCTTCAGGTCCTCAGCTTCCTCTTTGGCTCCTCCTACCCTTAGCCTTCTTCAACTTCCTCTTCCTTCTTCCTTTCTCTGCACAAAAGTCAAAACCTACCCTTACCCTCTCCCTCAAATGCTCTCTCTTTTCTCTCTTACGCTTGCTCTCCCAGAGCCTTTCTGGTAAACGGGTTGGGATAGTGTGCTCGGGTCCAGGCGCACCAGCGTGGGTGATGCGGGAGGAGTGCTGGGTAATCGGGTTAGGCAGCCAGGTCCACGTAGCGTGGGCACGGACGAGGCGTGAGTGGGTGAGGGGACCTCACCCCGTGTTAGGAGGAAAAGAGCCTATAACATAAAAAAAACTTATATCACACAGGCAGCTCGAAACTTACCGAGGTGGGACTAAAAGTCCCACCCGTTTCTTCGCGTGTGCCCGCAGGGAGTGTTGCTCAATTGCTGCAGCTGTAGAGTGCTTTGGCCCTTGATAGATGGCTGATGCTGTTCATAAAGGGATTCCGTACACCTGGGACTCCGTCTCCTGGAGCGGGGCTACCTAGAGCAAGCTTCGCTTCCTCTCCAATGGCAACGGAGGTCAAACCCTGTCAACACGAATACGGCCTCATGGCTCTGTCAAAAAGCTCAGAGAGTTTCACCGTGACACGGCGAAGGTGGCTCGGGTGTTGGTGCGGGATGGCCCGGGCGTGCGTGCCTAGGTCATTCTGTGGTCGTGAAGGTGGGGTTGTTCAGGAGTTGTGTTTGCCACGTGTGGCAGTCAATGGAGAGGGGGAAGATGATCAGTGGACAGAGGCAGAGCTTTTGAGGTAGTTGGCGAGGCATGTGGGTGTGTGGAGAGGTGGATGCACCTTGCCGGTGGTCTGCCAGAGATGAAGAAGGTGAGGGTGGTCTGTGGCTGTCGAGGTGCGAAAATAGAAATAAAGTGGGGGAAAATGAAGAGTAGGGAGAGGGGAACTTATCTGAGAGTGGATAGACGAAGGGGGAGGCAGTGGGGCAGATGATGCGTATATGCTGTCGTCGGAGACGAAGGCCCTGAGATGAAGGGGCGACAACGATGAGAGGGATGTAGACGCAGGCACAAGTATGGCACAACGCAGAAGAATGAGGTGGAGAAGACTCTACCACTGGTATGGTGACAAAGCGACGAAAAGAGGGAGGAAGAGTAGCCAGAGCTTGTGGGCTTCTTGGCCGGAGAGGGGAAAGGAAGAATTCTAGGGGATTCTTCAACCAAAACAAGCTTAGGATGGCCGGGAGTATCTGGGGCCCTTTAAATAGTCGCGAGCAGAGGGCCTTGTGCTTTGAAGGCAAGCTTCCAAACACGGCAACCTTGCCGGACTTGGAAGGTCGAGAGATGCCCATATCTCTCATGCGTTCGCATGAGAGATTGGGTGGGAATCTGAGCGCATAATTGGGTTCACACGATCGGGAATTCCTCAAAGAATCTCCCTTTCTAATTTGAGAAGGATTCTCTGAGGAATCAAGGAGATCTCCCTCTTGAATCCTTGCCAGAGTAGGATTCCTCCACTGTAATGGCAAAGGGTCCTAGTTGCAAAGAACGACGAGGAAGCTATGGGGGTCTCTGCAATGGTTTTCAAAAGCTAGGGCCATAAAAGTAATTAGGTTGGACTATTTTACAAAGTAGGTCAAGGTGAACTCTCCTTAGGTCCAAATCTTGGTATAAACCTAAATTGGACCTAAGGAATCCAATGGAGAAGTTGGATTTTAGGTTTGACCATGTTTGACTGGACATTTTGCATAAAAACCCAATTTAGGGCAAATGTTTGACTAGGACCCCTATTTAAGTCAAAATAGGTTCTAAAGGACAAATTGATGGTTCTAAGCCCTAGAGGATATTTGTCCAGGATTTTTAAAGGGTCTAGTTGAATTTTATCTTGACAAGAACCTTGTTAAATTAAGTGGGTCTATTTTAGGGTTACAAGAAGTCATTTAATTCCCAAATCTCACATTAACCTTTTCTGATTGAACCAACCCACTTTTTATCTTGTTAAGACCAATTAACCTATGTTTAGCCACTAAGAAATCCCATTGTTGTACTGCAATGGTAAAATTACAGTTTTACCCTTTGTTTCTTTCTTTTCTTTCAAACAAGTTATTCCCTATGTTAGGTCCTTCACTTGGTTATGTAGGACCTTCTGTTCTCTTTTCTAGGTCAAAATGAGCTAGTTAGGGCTCATGATGGTGTTCCCATCATACCCCCATGCCTAGCTTTTGCTAATCCCTTAGCAAAATTTTAAGTTTCTAACTTCTGTTCTAGACCATGAGTTTCTGTCACAATTTATGATAAGTGCCTTTTCTTTTTCTTTTTGATTAGGTTAAAATGCCGACAGTAGGCCTAGAGGTACTCAAGTACCAACCAAGATCCAGACCTGACCAGCTCTAGCCTCGATCCTCCGCGAAGGTTTTTAACCCCACAGTAACTATCTTAAGGTTCGTTGGACTCCGCGATTAAAGCACCCATGCTTGAGACATATTTTAGCCTCGATTCAGTTTGTAGTGCATTTTTTGTAAGAGAGAGAGAAGATTTATTTGTTTGGAGAGTTTTCACTCTCTTTTCTTTTCATTTCTAGCTTCGGATTGTCTTCTCAACATGGTCTGTATTGGATTCCTCGTCCCCATCATCAATCCTTAAAGGTCCCAAGCAATTGATGCTTCATGATAGCACCGCCCATGGCAACCCCTAGAACCCTAGCTTTCGAGATTTTGAGATAATCCCTCCCATGGCGTTCCATAGCCGAATCCAGACCCTGGTAATCGACATGTCGTGATAATGCCACCCATGGTATCTGAACTAGCAGAGTGCTTGCGTCCCCCAGTAGGATATGTAAAGATCCTAGGAGACAAGCACCGAGGATACGATATGTTTTGCATCTTCGAGTTGAATTTCCCGCCTCTCCGCACCGAGAACTCATCTAAATCAACTTGTGTTGATCGGCTGCTCCTAATCTAGGCAACTTTTTTTAGAACATTTAAATGCTTTTGCGTGATTTTGATAGTTATGCGCACTGAACCAGACTGTGTGTGGATTGGGGTGCTTAGGTTACCGAGTCCTGCAAACCAAAGGTCAGCTAACGAGACCGAATACTCCCTAAGCCTTAGACCTAATACTTAAGCTTTGCATTTTCCCCAACCTCTTGAAGATTATCCAGATCTTAGCAGGTACTTGAACTTTTAAGCCTAAGAGTCTAGCCGAAAAGGCCTAAGATCAGCGTTCCTACTAATCTCTTTTTGTGTCTCATTAGTACTTTTTCCTATTTTTTGTCTTTTTCTTGATGTGGTCTAGAACTTTGATTAATCCCTTAATCTCTTACTAATGACTATCTCCTTTTTCTTTTCATTTTGTGCTCCTTTTTTTTTGTCATTTTGCTCTTTACCTCCTCATGTTTTGTATGGCCTCCAAAATTTTCTCTCCAACCTCAATTTTTTTGTTCTTTTTCAAGATTTTTTCACTTTTTTGGTGTTTTTTGTGATATGTGATTTTTTTTTGTTGAAACCATTTCTTGTGAGATGAGTTTTCATGAAGTTTTGCACTTTCATATCCCCCCATGCCTACAATTTGCAATGTCCCCATTGTAAATTAGGTGGGTTCAAATTCAGCTTAGTTCATTCATTAGGACAGGTTTTGGGTGGGTGAACGGGTTGAGGTGACTATTGCAAACGATTTCTAGACTCGGGTACAGGTACCTGAGGTGGAGTCGGCTGTTCTAATCGATGAACCCTAAAGTGCAATATGAATTCAGCATAGAAATGTTAAGAAAGGTTTTAGGTTTTTCAAGAATGAAGGGTTGCCTCCCGTTAAGCACTGAGTTTTATGCCATCAGCTGGGCGCAATGAGCTCAGGGAGAATGGAGGGTAAAGGATATCTCAGCCAAATTTGTATTGATCACGTCAATGAATGGTTTAAGTCTCTGACCGTTCACAATGAAGGGTTCAGAATCGTGGCTGAGTGGACTGATTTCAATGGCTTTGTTTCCAAAGATTCGTTGGACTTAGGGTTCGATCCATTTAGATCGTAGTTTTCCTGGGAACAGTTTGAGTCTGGCATCGAAGAGTAGGACCTTTTGACCAGGGTGAAAGATCTTTCTAGATATGTGCTTGTCGTGAAAGGCTTTAACCCGCTCTTTGTAAATTCGCGAGTTCTCATACGCATCATGGCGTAATTCATCGATCTTGCTCATTTGAAGCTTTCTATGGGTTCCAGCCTTAGAAAGATCAAGGTTGCAGTTCTGTACTGCCTAATAGGCTTTATGCTCCAATTCAACAGGGAGGTGACACACCTTCCCATACACTAATCTGAAGGGAGACATACCTAATTGGGTTTTGTGGGCGGTCCTGTAAGTCCACAAAACTTCCGGAAGCCGGGATGACCAATCCTTCCTGTCAGGTCAAACAGTAACCTGGAGGATTTTCTTAATCTCCGGTTTGATAGCTCTACTAAACCATTAGTTTGGGGGTGGTAAGGAGTAGAGATTCGGTGTGACACCTCGTATTTGGTCATCAGTAACATAAACTGAGCATTTGTAAAATGGGTCCCTTCATCAAAAATTATCGCATGTGGAATCCCAAATCGTGAGAAGATGTTCTGGTGAATGAATTTGATAACTTTATGATCATTGGTTCGAGTCGGAATGGCTTCGATCCATTTGGACACATAGTCAATAGCGAGTAAAATGTATTTGAAGCCGTCCGAGATAGGGAAGGGTCCCATAAAATCAATTTCCCAAATGTCAAAAATTTCGCATACCAGAATCGGCTGTAAAGGCATCATATCTCCATGGCTCATGTTTCCCAAGGTTTGGCAATGGGTACATGCCTTACAGCGATTGTATGTTTCCTTGAAAATTGTGGGCCAGTAAAAGCTGCACTGAAGGACTTTTGTTGCGGTTTTATGTCCTGAAAAATGTCTACCGCATGCCTGGTCATGGCAGAAAGAGAGTATGTCTTGGATTTTCGCTTCCGCGACACATCGTCGAATTATTTGATCAGCACCAATGTGGAAAAGATATGGTCTTCCTAAAAGTAATACTTAGCATTGGAAGGAAATTTGTCCTTCTTGGCCTTCGGCCAATCAAACGGGATCTGATGTGATGCCAAGTAGTTTACTATGTCAGCAAACCATGGAAGCCCTGTATTGATAGTCAGAAGGTGCTCATCAGGAAAAAGTTCCGTGATGGGTCCAGAAGGGTCGATAATCTCAGAAGGAAGGCAGGACAAGTGAATAGCTACCATGTTCTATTTTCCCGCTTTGTCGTGAATCTCGAGGTCAAATTCTTGCAACAGCAAGATCCAGCGGATTAATCGAGGTTTTGCGTCCTTCTTTGCAAGGGAGATGCCTCACAGCTGTGTGATCCGAGTATACGATAACATGAGAACCCAGGAGATAAGATCTGAAATTTTTCAGGGCAAATACTACGGCTAGCAGCTTTTTCTCAGTAAATGTGTAGTTAAGGTAAGCCTTGTCAAGTGTTTTGCTAGCGTAGCAAATGACCACGGGTTTCCCGTCAATTTTCTACCCCAATACCGCTCCTATAGCAAAATCATATGCATTGCACATGATCTCAAAGGGTTGAGACCAACCAGGGGACTGTAGGATTGGGGCTTGTGTAACTCGGTCACGTAGGATCTCAAATGCTTGAGTTCATTCCTTGGAGATTTTGAAAGGTACATCCTTGGAGAGAAGAATGGCCAGGGGGCACGCGATTTTTGAAAAATCAGGGATAAATCGACGGTAAAAACCAACGTGTCCCAGAAAAGATCAAATGTCCCTGATCGAACTACGCATAGGGAGTTTGGAAATCAAGTTCACCTTGGCTCAATCGACTTGGAAGCCTTTCTCTAAAATCAGATGTCCCAGGACAATTCCTTCAGGCACCATGAAATGGCTCTTTTCCAAGGAAAGAACCAGACTCACGTCAATGCACCGCCTGAAGATTTGGACAAAGTGTAGGAGGCAATCGTCAAATGACTCTTCGAATACTAAAAATTCATCCATGAAGACTTCCATATAATTGATTGAACCACAAAAATACACCTGCAATTGTGCCAACTTGTGCTATTTCCTAGCATTACCAGTGCATATTAGGGTTCCATAATCGCATTTGTAAAAATACACGCATGCATGCATTTAATTGATAGGGGAGGAGAGTGAATAAAATGGCTCGCAATTCATGTTTTCCTCAAGTGCTGCTTCACAATATTTCCATCTCCATTTTTTATTTCTTTTTGATTTTGACTTCCTTCCTGCGGCTGCATTGCATGACAACATCTTCTTCGCACCGTTCCCTACTCATGCTCTCCCTACCAGCCATGCCAGCCTCTCCCTGCAGCTACATGAGAGCCATGCACAGCCTGGGCATGGATATGCATGCTCTCCTCTTCCTCTATAAAGCTGCCATGGCTCCTTTGCAGAAGCCGGCCTGGTCCTCCACTTCAAAAACCCAACGCAGCTCACTTCCAGGCCACCATCCTCTCCTCCCTCTCCCTCCACACGCCGGCCCTCCTTCGCAGAGGAGACACTCGGCGGACAGGAGTCTTCACTGTGGTGAACACCCACCTCTGTGAAACCACCACCACCCAGCTCTTCAAAGAGCTGGTGGGCGTGGTGGCCTTCTTCCCTGTTTTCACCTTCACGCCATTTCAGCCATTACCGCAAGCTTCAAGCTGTGAAGCTCAACCGGCCACCCCACACCCTGCAGCAGCCGGCCAAGCCCCATAGTAGCAGCAAGGCGGCAGCAGGCCACCTCGCCTTTCCACGTGCGCCTGTAGGCGTGCTCACCTCTTGCTCATTCGCACTGCATTTGCCTTCCCGCCCGCAGCCGGCCACCGCACACCATTGCAGCGGCCGGCCAAGCCTCTCCATGCACCCCTGCCAACTCCCTCAAGCCTCCTCACAAGCAGTAGGCTACCCTCGCCCTATACCGCGCACGCCAGCAGCCTTCTCCACGTGCTCTGTCGCAACCTTCCGCCCGCAAGCCACCAGCCGAAGCCACTCCACCGCTCACGCCGAGCCGGCCGCACTCACAACACCGCCCGCTACCGGTTGTGCGGCTCGCCCATACACTCTAGCCACTGTTCACGCCAGTCTGCACGACATTGTGGCTACAGTGGGGTGACCGGTGAGCTTCTCACTTAACTGGTCACCCGGCACGCCGCAACCGGCCTTCGACCACGCGTGCGACCGCCCGCGCGTCTGCTAGCCCGCGTACTCCTGCGTTCGCCCGCCCCACTCGCCCGCGTGCGCCTGTGTCACCCGCTTCACTCACCCGCGTTTGCCTTTCCATGCAGTGTTGTGCGCTGCGGCCCCTCCTCTCCTCGCCACTCCCTCCAGCGCACTTCTCTCTACGCACATACGCACCTGCGCGTGCGCGCATGGATCAGACGACGCTTCTGACGCTGCAGATGACTTAAACGCTCAGTCCTCAACTCCAGCAGCGCCATCTCTCCTGCCCTCTCTCTCTCTCACTCTCTCTTACAACACTCTCTTTACCGACGCTCACACACACATACACTCACACTTCCATACACACACACACCTATACACTATTATATACATATATATATACATATACATATATATATATTGATATATATGCATATATTTATATACATATATATATATACTTATATTTATACATATAGTAGTACTTATATACTTATGTATTAGTATACATACATATACCTATATACCTATATATATATATATACATATATATTTACATATATACGTATACTTATATACATATATATATATATATTTATACATATATCTATACATATATTAGTATTTATATAAATATGTATTAGTCTATATACATGCACAATATATATATATATATATATACATATATATACTTATATATATATATATATACATATATATAAACATATACTTATACATACATATATATACATATACTTATACATATATATATATCTAGCTACATATATCTATATATACATATATTACTATATACATATACATGCATATATATTTACATCTATATAGTTATATACACATACTCATACCTATACATATATAGCTATACATATACTTATATATATATACATATATATATATATACATATATAACTACATATATATATATATACCTATATATTTATAACTATATATATATATAAACATATAGATATATTTACATATATACACATATATATATATATATTTTCACATTATTTACCACACGTGGTATCGCGGGAATATCTGCACCAGTTGCTGATATTCCTCGATACATGCGTACAAAAAGCGTGTTCGCATTCATCTTCCACCATCCATCCTACACCTTATACGCGGCACTTCGTCCTGCTGGTTGCGTCTTTCTAGATGACGACCGACTCGACTCCGTGCTACACTCCATCTCCGCCTCCACCCCCACCCCTTTATACATATATAATATATACCTATATATATATACTATATTTACTTTATTTCTGCTTCTTTTTCAAGACAATAAAAAGATAAAAAATATATATATAAAAGAGAAAAGATAATCCTTGACTTGCAGGTACTCCGTCTTGTGAATAGCAAGACCCATTTTGGAACCCTATTTTGGATCAAAGCCAAGAACCCAATTTTGAGGGTGTGCCTCAAGGACAAAGATTACCAGAAAAAAATCTAAATAGAAAAACACCAAAAACACAATAAACAAATGGAAGAGACTCCTTGTAAGAAAGGCATAGAAACTCGACTTCTAACCCCACTTCCCTGAGTTCGACCCTAGGCCCAAAAGTGGCCAAGATAAAATCAAATAGGCCAGGTGAAAAAGAAATTTTGTAAAGAGATGGTTAGGTCCGGTTTAGGTTAACCACTATACACACTTCAACGATAAAATCATCATATTAACAACCTATTCGGGTCCGACACCACACCTTTTCTGGTGCCGTTGCCAGGGAAGTGCGCCTTCAAGTAAGTTTTTACTCCATTCTTGTAATTTTTTCTCTTCTCTCTTCACAGGTGTTCTTGTTTTTGCTGTGCAGGTAAACCTGTTGCAAGGAGAAGGCAGGCAGATGAAGTCAGAGACGTGAGCAGATCCAAGGCGGGAACGAGAGTGTGAAGACCCCGACACCGCACTGGAGCTCCGCACACGTTGCTGCACAAGTAAGTCTTTCTTTCTTAGCAACCTAGGTTAACTTGTAACCTTAGTAAAAAGAAAAAAAACTAAAACTAAAAAACTAAAAACTAGAAAAACTTCTTGGGATCTCTTGGGGCAAGTGGATTAAAATTCACTTGCTTGATTGATTGCCTTTACTCCCACCGCCCTGGGATTTCCCACAAAACTTTGCATAGCGAAAATCCAAGAATCTTGATTCTTGAATTTTTTGCCGTGTGAAGTATTCTTTGAGGCAAATAAAAAGATTGATTGCACCCCTCTTTGACTCATTTACCTGCAAATTCGAGATCACATTTTTGGTGGGGAGACTTGGAATTGAGTTGATTCCAATCCCACTACGACTTTTCAACTTGCCTCAGATTCGATCCCGAACATTTCAACCTCAACAATTTAATTTTCTTTGTCTTTTGGTTGAGCCTTGTGTGTGGACATCTTTTTGGTGATTGGGAGCACTTGAATTGAAGTGCTTTGGCTCCCTTTCACATAAACTCTAAAACTGATTCATGCATCCACACATAGAAATCTCCATTTAGGGTAGTCCATTGCATTTTAGCATGCATTAACCAACTGATATTGAAGAAGGGTTTGTTGGGCTTTGAAAAAAACTTGTATTCTCTCAAAAACCCGGAGATTGGTTGAATTGGTAATTCAGCAAAATTCTAAAATTCATACTACTTAATTCTGAACTCTAAAAACCATTCACCAATTAAAAACTTCAATTCGGGGATATTTCCCCATTGCATGCTTGGATTACACACTTTGAAAAATCAATCACTTGGGCATTACTCGTAAACAACTCCCTTCACATTCCAAAAGCACTTGACCCTAAGCCTCTAACTAAAATTGGTAGTAACTTGACCCTTCATAAGGATTGGAGGTCTAACTACCTACGTGCTGGTGAGGGTTCCCGCGTGCTATCGGGTGTTTAAGACTGGGGCAAACGGCCTTTCAATCTGTCCCAATGATTCCACGGTGCTCGCATTCGGTTCCGTAGTTCGTGATAGTAGGTAACATAGATCTTTAGGTCTAAGGGCACACTGTATAGGTTAGGAACTTTACTGCATTGATTTGTAATCAAGTGTACCTTTGCGGCATCATTTCTCTCATCTCTTTTCCCTTCTTATCTCCCAAATTCTTCCTGCGGTAGTGCATGTTTGGGAGGAGGTCACAAAACCCTGAACTGTTTGAATTGCTTGATAATTTTAGAAAAGGAGCCGAATCGTCCTCCTCCTCCACAAACATGGCTACACGCCCACCCCCAAATTCCGAGGGAGGAAACCGCCCTCAAAACCCACCAGGTGGTGTAGCCTTAGATCCCATAACCCGCCTCCAAGCCCAAATGGAAATGTATAATGAACAAATTGAAGCCATTCGGGAAACATTGGAGGAAATGCAGAACCCTACCGAACGGGAGGAGCCTAGGCTCTTAGCTCTTATCAGAATCCCACTGCTACAGAGACCATAGGATAAATTTGGTCCCCATGGGCGGGGATGACTTTGAACTAAAATCGAACATAATTGGCCTAATAAATTTTCACTTTCATGGTCTTGCAAGTGAAGATCCATTTCTCCACTTGGAAGACTTAACCCGATTAGCTGAAACTGTTAAACCAAGAAATATCAGGTTACCTATAGTCCTCATGAAAAAGTTCCCATTTTCATTGCGAGATAAAGCGTCGCAGTGGTTACGCACCCTTGGGAGAACCATCCACTCTTGGGAAGAGATGCGAACTGCGTTTCTCAAGAAGTTCTTCCCAATCGGGCGAACCAATGTGCTTTGCCATGCTATCACCTCTTTTATGCAACAAAGCGGTGAACAATTTCATGAGGTGTGGGAGAGGTATAACGACCTCCTCAGGAAGTGTCTGCACCACGCTCTGCCCAAGTGGCATATAGCCTAGATTTCTACTATGGGCTAAATGAGACTTTGAAGCAGATTGCAGATGCTTCCTGCGGAGGGAATTTTATGAATAAAGAACAGAATGGAGCATTTGAATTGTTTGAAAATATGAGTGAAAACTCAATGAACAATGCTTCCATTGTGGCCTTTAATCGTACTAGCCAACCCCGAAATGTCCACGAAGTTGACATGGGACCCTCCCATTCATCCACTGATCTAAGCCTTATTGCACAAAAACTGGATGAAGTCGCCATCGTGCACAAGAAGCTAGACAAGCTTCTGGCCAACCCCACCCGATCTCTGGAAAACACCACCTCTTCACCACTTTGTCACAATTCCAATTCTTCCAACACCAGGCTTATCCCGAGAAACCCCGTAAGACCTTCCTTACCGAGTGTCGCGCCAAGCGACTCGGTAAGTCATGTGGAACTGGCTTCTGCGAGCCAGTATTTTGACATGGAGGACCAAGCCTCCGTGTGCTCGGATGTGTATTTACATGCGGACACGTCTTCTGGCATAGAAGATGCTTGCGCCCTGGGGAACAACCCGTTCTCTGCCACGTATAACCCAGGGTGGCGTAATCATCCGAACTTTGCATGGTCCAACAACCCACAGCACCAAAACCCCACGGGTGGACCAATGCGGCCGTTCGCACCCATCATTCCAAGGGCCCAGTCTGAATCCGCCATCAGACCCTTGCGTACCACAAACAGAACACGCATCAAGTCCTTTTGACAAATTTATGCGTATGATGACGGATATGTCAAAGCGCCATGAAGAGAACATGACCTCTCTTCAGCACCAATTGGCGCAGCAGAATGCCGAGATCAGTCAACTACGCATCGCGACTCGATCTCAGGGCACTCTTCCCGCCCAACCTATCCCAAACCCGTGAAATTTCGTACCTTGTGGTCCTCAACCACAGGTACGACCTTCTCAAGGTCAGGTTAATCAGATTCTGCAAGCTCTGAGCATTCCACTGGGATTTCAGGCTAATCCCGCTGCAGCACCGCACTCTTATGTCCCTATTGCGAACCCTCCTCCGCCGTATGATCCCACTGGACCCGCATTGTCCAATGCTATCACTACGAGGAGCGGTAAGCAGACCATTGATCCACCTTGACCTGATCCTGGCCCGTCTTCTTCTTCATCACCCTCTCATTCGGGATGCGCACCGCATTCACGAGAGGACGATACACCCAAATTCGTGCCAGAATCAGTCCCATTCCCTGAGGCTCTATTGAGGGAGCATAAAGGTAAGAAGAAAGACACGTAGGCCTTTGATAACTTGCGTAATTTGTTCAGGGATGTAGAAATCAAGGTACCCCTGCTCGAGGCTATCGATCACATACCTACTGTCACCCGATTTTTCAAAGACCACACAACACCTAGGCGACAATCAAAGAAAACTAAAAATCTAGTGGTTCTCTCACCTCATGCGAGTTGTGCTATACTGTCAAACCTACCACCGAAGCAGAAAGATCCGGGCATACCACTTATTTCCTGTAGCATCCAAGGCTGCAGTTTTAACCGTGCCCTGCTTGATCTAGGATCTTCCATAAATCTTATACCGACCATCATGCTCAAAAAATTTTCCTTGGGAAATATGAAACCCACCCCTGTCACGTTACAATTGGTAGATCGTTCTATCAAAATCTCGAAGGGTGTGGTGGAAGATGTGGTGGTTAGGGTCAACAGTCTCTGTTTTCCTGTTGACTTTCTCATTTTACATATGGAAGTTCCTAGTTCACTTTCTGATTGTCCGATCATCCTCGGTCAACCTTTCTTGGCCACAGCCGGTGCCCTTATTGACTGCGAGTCGGGCTGTATTGAGATTGCCGTTGGATCTGAAAAGCTCAAGCTTAACATCTTCAAGGCAGCCAATAACTTTGATTGCGATTGCATCGAGGATGACACGTCTGACGAGGACATGACTGTCAGTGCGTGTATCGGACTAATTGGGACCAATTCTGACTGCTGCGGATTGCCTATAAACACTGTCGATTGCCTGACCAACACATATTGTGATGTTCCCCATTCCCTCCCTATTCCCGTACCTTCTCCTAACCAGACTTTTGATGAGGTTTTCTCCGCTTCCCATACCTCGCGGTCTGAGTCATATCCGGGCTACTCACCGCCGGTCCACACCATTGAAGACCGGATTGCCCTTTCTTTCCAGCCAAATCAGGAGGATTTGCAACTCCACACTGGGACCTTGAGCCCACATCTTACTCACTGGGGCTATTCCCTTTTGGATCCATCTATCCAAGAAGCCCCTCTTCTTGGCCAATCTGAGGGCCAACTTCTTCTTCCCGACTTGTTCTCCTATCTGCCTGGGACACTCTCGTCCCATGAAATGCCAGACCTTTCACCATCCACCATCACTTTTCAAGTCGCTATCATGATCTCTTCACTTTTCACTTCACCACCCACCATCACCCACCCTACCACCATGCTGTATACCCTGCACCTCAACTCTCGTTACCTGATCTTTCACCCTTTGTCTACCTTTCCTTGCATGCATATGTGGACATAGCATCGTTTGGCATGGGGGGGTGGATAGGCATCCATAGGATCTGGGTATTTTATGGTATCATGCAGTTCCCACCTATTTATAAATATGCAAGAAAAAGAAAAAGAAAAAAAAAAATATATATATATATATAATATATATAATATATATAAGAAATGGTGTTTAGTAATAATCTGAAAGCTGAAACAAAAATACAATAAGTGTTTATGGATATTGAACCGCTGTCTTGAAGATTTTCCAGGCCACAGAAGCTTGATTCGCTCAGGCTCAGCTTAATTCACTTGAGCATTGACAAGATAGATCGAAATCTCTCCTAACTAAGGACGTATTCTTGTACCTGAGACACCAGTACAGGATTTGTTGGTTTGCTTCTATTTGAGAGCTTAAGTAAACTTGGTTCACACTACACATATCAGGAAAGACCAGGTGAACATAAGATCCAACCATAGTGTTCATTAGGGAAGGTGGAGTCCTTACCTGTGCGTGCAGGTAGACTTTTTAACCCAAGTTTTAGTCTTGTGTTTAGGAGAAACTCTTTCCACAAAAAAAAAACTCTCCCACCAAAAAGAAAAGTGTGCTCCTTCAAAAAATGTTGTAAGAGATATACTGACACGTGTTTCAAAAAAAAAAATGTTACAAATAAGTCAGTATATCTTACAAATGTCTGTAAAGTCTTCGCCCTACAAGAAGTTCTTCAGGGCAGGTTACAAATACCTTATTTTCTTTGAGCCATGAATGTCAGAAAATGGGAGTTGAGTGTTGTCAACGTTTTTGTGCGAATTTAAAGGCGTATTATGTTGCAGTAGAACCGACAAAACGTTTAAACAAATATAAATAATTTTATTACTCGAACAACTAGAGTATCCGAGGTCGAACACAGGGAGCAAACTCAGTACTTTGTAAAACCCAAGAATACAACTGTTAAATGCAAATATAATTGATTCAAAGAGTTTTTAAGAAAGATGTAAAAAAAAATAGAATTAGACGTCTGATTTATGTATCAGACGTCTTAAATGTGATCTTTCTTTCTCTCTTCCTTCTTCTGCTTTGCCTTTCTGATCTCTTTGCAATCTTCCCTTGTCCTTCTTCTTCTTCTCTGCGAAGACTTCTAATCTTTCTGCTTTCCTTCTTCTCCTGGGAAGACTTCTTTCTTTCTTCTTCTTCTGTCTTGCTCCTCCTTTCTTCGTTGCCTTCTTCTTCTTCTTTGGCTTGCTTTTCCTTCTTCTGCAGCGGCCAAGTCCTTCTCCTGCGATCAGCCTGCCTGCATAGGAGCAAAACCTAACCCTTCTCCCTCTACCCGCGCGTCTCTCTCTCTCAAGCAATTCACTCAAACCGCTCTACTAGAGCCACAGTCTTAAATCGGGTCGGATCGTACCCGGGACCAGGCGCACCGGCAGGTGTGTGGTGCGCGAGGAGTGCGGAGGTCTAGGTCGGGTCGGATCCGCCAGGTCCGCGTGGTCAGGCCACGGACGAGGCGGGTGGGGTCAGTGAGGGACCTCACCCCTGTGCTTACTGAGGCGATAAGAGTAGAATGCAAAAACAACTTATATGGTACCTGCCGGTTGCAATCCCACGATGTGGGACTATCTGGCCTCGCCTTCACGCGCGCCTGCAGAAGCCTCGTCGTGCGATTGCCTCGCAGCTGCTGGCTCTGCTAGCACTCCTTGGCTGGACTCGTTCACCTCGCGACACCCGCGCTAGTATGCAGCACCTGTAGCCTGGAAGACCGGGTGCCTGGAGCTTCGTGGGAGCTTCATCAGAGGTCGTCCATGGCGGCAGCCGCTCAAATCCTGTCGTACACAAAACGCACCTCTCGGCCAAATCAGAATAGCTAGAGACCTTCGCCGTGGCACGGCGAAGGCGGTGGGCAGTGCTGCAGGCCGCAGGTCGGCCTAGGCGTGCGTGCCGAGGTCAACCTGTGGCCGGAGATGGTGGGTTGGTTGGGGGGTGATTGTGGAGGGATGGAGTGGCAGTGGTAGGGTGGAGTGTGTTCCTGGAGGTGAGGCGGAGCTTTCGAGGTGGTTGGCGAGCCGTGTGGAGGGCTGGAGTGGTGTGGGCGGCTCGCCGGAGTGTGGTCGGAGGCGAAGATGATGGAGGTGGTTAGCGTCTGTCGAAGGTCGATCAAGGGAGATAACAGGGGGAAAAGAGAGAGGAGAAGGTGGAGAACGTATCTGGGGTTGTCTGGAGGGAAGGGAGGCGGCGGAGAGGACGGCTCGTAACTGCCGTCGTCGGGGAAGAAAGACCCTGGGGGAGGAAGCGGCGACGAAGATGAGGTCGGGAGCTTGCGCGCAGGGTACAGCGCGCCGCGGGAGGAAGAGGCGGAGAGGACTCTGCTGCTGGTATGGCAGCAGAGTGACGAGAAGGAGGGAAGGCGATCGCCGGAGCTTGTGGGTCATTTGGCCGGAGATGGGAGAGAAGAAATTTGGAGGGGATCTCCGTCAAAATCAAGCTTAAGATGAGCGGCCGGGTCCGGGGGGTGTTTTATAGGTGCTGGCCGCTCCTATCAGTGCGTGAAAAACGTGCAATTAGGTCAGCCGGCTCGCCGGAGTTGGAAGGAAGAAAGATACCCAAATCTCTCATGCGTTCGCACGAGAGATTGGGTTCACGCCAGCAAATTTGATTGGCTTTAGAAGGAAGGGAATTCCTCAGAGAATCTCCCTTCCATTTCTGGGAGAGAATCTCTGAGGAATTAGAGAGCAATCTCTCTCGAAACTTCGTCGGAGCTCGGTTCTGCCCTAGCAATGGCGGCAGGACCGGTTTGCAAAGAAGGCGAAGAACCTAGGGGGCTCTCTGCAAGGATATTCAAAAGATAGGGACCTATTTGTGATTTGGGTGTAATAACTTGCAAAGTAGGTCAAGATGACCTCCCCTTAGGTCCAAATTTTGGTACAAACCTAATTTGGACCTAAAGAATCCAATGGTGAAGTTGGATTTTAGGTTTGACCTCGTTTGACTGGACATTTTGCGTAAAAACCCAAATTAGGTTAATTGAAGAGTTAAGACCCTATTCTAGGTCAAACTAGGTTCCAAAGGCCAAATTAAGTGTTCTAAATCCTAGAGGATGTTTTTCTATGATTTTTAGAGGGTTTGCTTGATTTTTATTCTGACCGGAACCTTGTTAATTTAAGCGGGTCTGTTTTAGGGTTACCAAGTGTCATTTAATTCTTAGATTGCACATAAACCCATTTCTGATTAATTCAACCCACTTTTTATCTTATTTGGACCATTTGACCTATGTTTTGCTTCTGAGAAATCCTGTTTATGTACTGCAATGGTAAAATTACATTTTTAACCTTTATTTCATGTTTTCTTCTCAGAGCACTTGTTCCTTCAGTTAAGCCTTCTTCTAGGTTATGTAGGAGCTTTTATCTTCTTTATTGGGTCAAAATGAGCTAGTTATGGCTCATGATGAGGCTCTCATCATTGAGTTTCCATCATCTTTTTAGGGGTCAATCCGAAGAAATAAGCTGAAACTGGGACCAACCTATACTTAAAAATTCATGAAACCCTGGGCTTGAGTCTTAATGTTCATCTGGACAGTCTTGATCCTTCACTAAGCACAAACCATAACCTCTTGAGCTCTTGAGTACGGCAAAAACCTCCTGGGTCCTGGAAATTCTACTTAAGGTTTAAATATCAAAAGTCCTGGTTAGTTGAGAGATGATCTATGTCATACTTAAAGTACTGGTAGTCTTCTCTGCAATTGGTTCTCACAATATCCAACAATAAACACACCTTTGTCACCACAGAAGAAAATCTTCAGCTTAAGATCATTTCTAAATATTGTTTTGCTAGGGACTAGCAAAAGATAGGCATGGGGGTATGATTGCACCGCAAAAATACACCTGCAATTGTGCCATCTTGTGCTATTTCCTAGCATTACCAGTGCATATTAGGGTTCCATAATTGCATTTGTAAAAATACATGCATGCACGCATTTAATTGAGAGGGGAGGAGAGTGAATAAAATGGCCTCACAATTCACGTTTTCCTCAAGTGCTGCTTCGCAATATTTCCATCTCCATTTTATATTTCTTTTTGATTTTGACTTCTTTCCCGCGGCTGCATTGCATGACAACATCTTCTTCGCACCATTCCCTTCTCATGCTCTCCCTGCCAGCCATGCCAGCCTCTCCCTGCAGCCGCATGAGAGCCATGCACAGCCTGGGCATGGCTGTGCATGCTCTCCTCTTCCTCTATAAAGCTGCCACGGCTCCTCCTTTGCAAAAGCCAGCCCGCGTGTCTGCCATCCCACGTATGCCTGATTTCGCTCACCCCACTTGCCCACGTGCGCCCGCGTCACCCGCTTCACTCGGCCGCATGCACCTCTCCGCGCAGCGCTGTGCGTTGCGGCCCCTCCTCTCCTTGCCACTCCCTCCAGCGCGCTTCTCTCTACGTGCATACGTGCCTGCGCATGCGCGCGTGGATCAGACGATGCTTCTGAGGCTGCGGACGACTTAAATGCTCAATCCTCAACTCCAGCAATGCCATCTCTCCTGCCCTCTCTCTCTCTCACAACACTCTCTTTATCGACGCTCATACACACATACACTCACACTTCCATACACACACACACACCTATACACTATTATATACATATATATATACCTATACATATATATATATTGATATATATACATATATATATACTTATATTTATACATATAGTAGTACTTATATACTTATGTATTAGTATACATACATATATATATACATATATCTATATACATATATATATATATATATTTACATATATACGTATACTTATATACAGATATACATATATATATATTTATACATATATCTATACATATATTAGAAATTATATAAATATGTATTAGTCTATATACATGCACAGATATATATATATATACAACTATATACTTATATATATATATATACATATATATAAACATATACTTATACATACATATATATACATATACTTATACATACATACATATATACATTTATATCTATATAACTATATATACATATATACATATATATATATCTAGCTACATATATCTATATATATATATATATATATTACTATAGATATATACATGCATATATATTTACATCTATATAGTTATATGCACATACTCATACCTATACATATATATCTATACATATACTTATATATATATACATATATATATATACATATATAACTACCTATATATATATATATATATACCTATATATTTATAACTATATATATATATATAAACATATAGATATATTGACATATATACACATATATATATTCACATTATTTACCATATGTGGTATCGCGGGAATATCTACACCAGTTGCTGATATTCCCTGATACACGCCTACAAAAAGCGTGTTCGCATTCATCTTCCACCATCCATCCTACACCTTTCACGTGGCACTTCGTCCTACTAGTTGCATCTTTCTAGATGACGATCGACTCGACACCGTGCCACACTCCATCTCTGCCTCCACCCCCACCCCTTTATACATATATAATATATACCTATATATATATACTATATTTACTTTATTTTTGCTTCTCTTTCATGCAATAAAAAGATAAAAAATATACATATAAAAGAGAAAAGATAATCCTTGACTTGCAGGTACTCTGTCTTGCAAATAGCATGACCCGTTTTGGAACCCTGTTTTGGATCAAAGCCAAGAACCCAATTTTGAGGGTGTGCCTCAAGGACAAAGATTACCAGAAAAAAATCTAAATAGAAAAACACCAAAAACACAATAAACGAACGGAAGAGACTCCTTCTAGGAAAGGCGTAGAAACTCGACTTGTAACCCCACTTCCCTGTGTTCGACCCTAGGCCTAAAAGTGACCAAGATAAAATCAAATAGGCCAGGTAAAAAAAAAATTTTGTAAAGAGATGGTTAGGTCCGATTTAGGTTAACCACTATATACACTTCAATGATAAAATCATCATATTAACAACCTATTCGGGTCCGACACCAATAATCACCTACCATATCTGAGAATATGGCAAGCATGCACCACTGAAAAGTCACAGGTGCATTGCAGAAATTGAACGGCATCCTTCAGAATGCGTACGTCCCAAAGGGGCAGGTGAAAGTGGCCTTTTCTTGGTCCTCAGGATGGATTGCCACTTGGTTGTAACCGGAGTACCCGTCAAGAAAGCAGAAGAACCTATTTCCTACCAGTTTCTCGAGGATCTGATCAATAAACGGTAGTGGGAAATTGTCCTTCTTCGTGGAGGAATTGAGTCTTCTATAATCAATGCAGACTCTCCATGAGTTAGCCATACGGGTCGGTATGACTTCTCCAGTTTTAGTTGTAATGACGGTGAGTCCTGCCTTCTTAGGGACAACCTAGATTGGACTCACCCACCGACTGTTTGAGATAGGGTAGATGATCCATGCATCTAACCACTTAATGATCTCCTTTTTCATGACCTGCAGATTAGGGTTCAAACATCTACATTTCTCGCGAAGGTTGTGTGCCCTCTTCGGTGTAGATTCGGTGTGTGCAATAAGAGGGACTAATGCCAGACAAATCATCGAGAATCCATCCAATGGCTCTAAGATGTTGCTAGAGAACAGTAATCAGATGGGATTCCTGGTCAGGTGCGAGTCTGGAGTTGATAATCATAGGAAACGTCTGATTAGAACCCAAAAAGATGTATTTCAGATGGTCGGGAAGAGGCTTGAGTTCCAAAATGGGGTTATCAGTAGCAACGGGTGGTTCAAGGTGTGTGTCAGGAGCAAGGGAGGGAGTTATGGGTGCATCTAGATCAGGTTCAAACTCCGCTGTTCGCGGGTTTTGATCTTCTGGTGGTTGATCGGGGATAATCAGGTTGTCCTCGATATACGGTTCATCAACCATGGCTTTGATATCACATATTTATTCTATAACACTGCAATTAATCCCTTGTTGGGCCTTGAAGATGTCAATCTTCAGTCTTTGGTTCCTGAATTTTAGTTCTATTTGGCCCTCCTTACAGTTTATATTCGCCCTAGCAGTGGCTAGAAAAGGTCTCCTTAGTATAATCGGTGTATCCCTTGCGTTTTCAGGTGCATCCATATCCAAGACTATAAAATCCACCGAGAAGTAGAAATCCCTTACCCTAACAATGATCAGCTAACTGCAACGTCACCTCTGTCGGTTTATGCTCGGATTCTTCAAGGTAGTTAAGGAGGGATGTAGGTATTAGGTTTATGGAGGCACCTAGATCTAATAAGGCTCTGTCAAATTGGGTATCACCAATAGTACATGAAATCAGGGGAGTACCTGGGTCTTTAGCCTTAGGTGGGAGTTTGCTCAAGATTATAGAGCTAGCTTGCTCTGACAGTACAATCGGGCTCCCACTTTTGGTTCGTGGCTTACGCTTGGGTGTACACATGTCTTTTAGAAATCGTGCGTAAGCCGGTACGTGCCTGATTGCATCCATCGAGGGGATGTTTATCTGGATCTGTTCAAAGAGCTTGACCAGATCCTCCTCAGGAGCCATAGGTTTGGTTATCCTCTTTCCCTTGGTCAAGGCCTCAAGAAATGGAACCTTGGTTGGTTCCTCTAGAATAGGTCTAGGTTCTTGATCAGGGATAGGGGTATCCTAGATAACTATCTTAGGGCTTGGGTTACTATCTGGCTTGGAGTGGTTTGGATAAGGTAGGTCTTGAGTTACTTTACCATTACGGGTTGTTACAGAGTTTAGTCCTGCCTGGTTATGGTTTGGGGCTGGTAGAAAAGGTGGCTGCTGTTGAAATCCCATGTAAGATGTCGAAGCTTCCATCCTGTCGGGTGATGGAACAGAAGGGGTCTGATAGATCATGTGGGCGTGGCCTAGATTTGGGTTCATAACGCACCTCTTGGTCAACACGTTATTTGGATTCGGCAGAGGTTGCGAAGGAAGTGTGCCAGGTTGGCAGGAATTCGCCATATGGGCGGGTTGATTGCGAACCTCTGTGATCTCATCGTGTACTGTTTTTGTATTACCGCATTCATTTTCTGAATGTCAGCCAAAGTTTGAAGGATAAGAGTCATTTGATCTACTTGGTTTGGCCCAGATTGATAAGTAGGGTTGGGTCAAGGCTGAGGTGACTGATATGGACGAGGAGTTTGTGGATGGGGTTGATAAGGTGGTCTTTGATTCTGAGAATTTCCCACCCACAGGAAGTTGGGATGATTCCGCCATCTAAGGTTATAGGTATTGGAGAATGGGTCATTCTGGATGGCGTTGAGGTCCTTGTAAGTCTGAGGAGCCTCAGGAAAATCAGAGTATGAGGGTTCAGAGTTCCCCCAACTAGAATAGAGTGGATCGGAGGTCCCTCCAGTCCTGGTGTTAGACCAGGGTGGATACGGGTCCATTCCTTGAGGAGATCGGTGATAGATGTTCTGCACGGTTTCCCTCGCCAAAGGTGGCTGTGCAAATGAGTTTTGTGCAGAGGTGGCTCGCTGCAGATGCCGAGTCAGCTTGTCCACCTTCTTCTCTTTGATAGAGACCTTTTCTAACCAACTGGCCATCAGTTCCAAGTCGACGGTTGCAAATAGGCCCTGTGTCTCATGCGTTCCCCTAGGATTCGTTGATGCACGGGCATTCATCCGGTCAAATAAGCCCATGGAGTCATTATTGATGGAGTTCTTGCATATATTCTCGAGAATCTCATACACCATGTCCTTGTGTTGAACCATGATGTTTCCTCCATAGGTTGCATTGACGAACAATCGAATGTCTTCATGAAGTCCCTGGTAAAAAGACTAGACTTGTTCCCATTTAGGAAATTCGTGATGGGGAAACTTTCACATGAGATCAAAGAATCGATCCCATGCCTCATGAAGAGGTTCTCCCGATTGTTGAGTGAAGTGAGTGATCTGGTGGCTCAAGACATTTGTTTGGCCAACGGGGAAGAACTTTTTCAAAAATTTGGATTGGAGTTCAACCCATGTGTTGATCGGACGTGTTTGAGTCTGATACCAATGAGTAGCCTTGTCCATGAGGGAGAAAGAAAACATCTTCATGAGCAGAATATCCTGATTTTGTACATCTGACCCGAAGGACTGGGCCAGATGTTTGAGTTGTTTGATGTGATGGAAGGGATCCTTGGAGTTAAGCCAATGGAATTTTGGAATGGCATGAATCATGTTGGGCTTGAGTTTAGAATCAGGACCTCTAGCTGGGATTTGGATTCAAGGCTCGATTGCCACCGCAGCGGGATTATAGTGATCTCGCATCATAGGATGCTGCGGCGGGTTTACAAAGTTCTAGAATAGATCATTCAAGCACTGAAGTTGGTGTTCAAGGTTGTTCTCTTCTTCAATTGGTTGTGCCATGATGGAAGAAGAACTTGGTATTGATGAATCAGAGGAGAGATCTATGTGGTGGGGTTGTTGCACAAATACAGGCATCAAGGCTTGGCCTTGGCGAGAGTGGATTTCTAAAGGAGGTCTTAAGGATGGTCTTAAGGACCTCCTACCAAACATGCATCGAAGGATTAGATGAGATTAGAATGTGCTGGACCCAATCGAGACACCCAAAAAATTTGGATGACTATAGAGGTTCGAGCCGGATGATACCCCTTAGTCAGAAAGGTCGTCCACCTGAGAAATACCTGGGCAGCCAGAGAGGGAGAGTCCCATAACGACCCCTACACGGTAGAGCATCCCCATGAGTTATAGGGTTTCCCCCACCCGACCTCTCTTGTCACTGAGATTCCAAGTAGACCAGAATGGGGACCTTGACCTCTTAAGTCTACCACTTTTAATTAAGATCAAGGTGCTTAGGGTTCCACTTGAACTTTAGATCTTTTGAGTGCAAAAAGTGACCTAATTTCAAGGTTGGTTGACCCAAGGGGTGAACTTCACCTCTTTGTCCTTTGAGAGCTTTTAGGTCCTTTCTTTTAGGGTTCAAGTGGGTTAAGAGCTTGATTTTCTTAGGACTTCTCTTGGATAAATCTCTTCAAACAAGGCTTAGGCACATCTCCTTTTGAAAATTTTGATTCTTTGCTTAGAGAAAATGTGTCTCTAAAAACCCTAGATTGAAATCCTTAAGTTGGCTCTATTTGGTCCAATTTAGTTGCCACAAAGATGGTATCTAGGGCTCAATCAAGAAGGTGCTAACCCTAGTTACATTAAATGGATGCACAATTCAAAATATGTTGCAATTAAAATCAGGCAACATTGATGAATTACTAAATATGGAAAGAAGGTTGTCCTAAATTGATTTTTAATTTCCTTTTCAGAATTGAGGGGATTAAGAGAAAGGACTAATGAGAAATTACATGTTCCTGTTGTGGTTGTTGTGCGGCTGTTTCCTTTTCTTCCCCTGAAACACTAACAACAGAAGAAATAGATCAAGTCCGTATTGAATCAGAAGATGTGATCAAAGTTTCTAAACTGCCTGTTGCTCCCTGGCAACGATGCCAAAATGTTTACTGGATAGCGAAATCGGGTTTGTAAATATTGTGTTGCAATATACTTGAAATCGCTTCAAAAAATAAATAAGAATTTATTACTCGAAAAACTAAGAATCCAAGGTCGAACACGGGGAGCAAATTAGGATTAAAAACTAAGAACACAATCTCAATTTGATAAATGTGATTTTTAATCAAATGATGAAGCAATAGACTAGTCTCAATGTATATAAAAGCTCAGAAAAAATGGATAAAGAAGTGAAAATAAGATGCCTCTAGCTTAGGCTTTCTCGTCTTCTTTCTTCTTCTCTGATGTCTTGTTCTTTCTCTTCCTTTTCTTCCTTCTTTGATTTCTCCTTCCTTCCTCTGCCTTGGCTTCTTTCTCTTTCTCTATCTTCAGTCGAGCCTTCTTCTTCTTCTCTACAGCTTCCTTCTTCTTTAGCCTTCCTTCAGCCTTGAGCTTTCTTTCAGAGTCTTCTTCTTTCTTTAGCTGTTTCTTCTCTTTCCTTGGTTCTCTCTTTGCTTTGGCTTCATTCTTCTTGGGCTTCCTTCCTTAGCTTCTTCCTTCGCCGTGCCTTCTTCCTTCAGCTTCTGATCTCCTTCTTTCTCCTTCAGATTTGCCTTCAGGTCCTCAGCTTCCTCTTTGGCTCCTCCTACCCTTAGCCTTCTTCAGCTTCCTCTTCCTTCTTCCCTTCCCTGCACAGAAGTGCAAAACCTACCCATACCCTCCCCGCGAACGGTCTCTCTCTTTTCTCTCCTACGCTCGCTCTACCAGAGCCTTTTGGGTAAATGGGTTGGGTTAGCACTCTCGAGTCCAGGTGCACCAGCGTGGGTGATGTGCTAGGTGATGAGTCCATTTTAATGGACTAGTATTACGCCTAAGTAACTTTAATCGTACCTTTTAGGTTTGTTAATAACTACATTAAGTAATAGAATGTTTGCATTCATCATGATTTAAGTTTACATCTATTTTATAGTATTCTATAACTTAATACATAATGATGTTACATTTTTATGTTAAAGGAATGATATTTAGAAAGAACAAGGGGGGAATAAATTTCCCCAACATTTATCTGATCTCCGGCCAGCCGCAACTCCTCCCGCACATTTGTCTGATCTCCTGCTGCCCTCTCTCAACAAATGAGGCCAGAAATAGCTAAGGGATTTGAAAATCCCTTAACTCACGCACGTGCAAAGGAGAGGAGTTAAAAAGGAGGCAGAGAAAGGGGAGGAACCATCATCCAGAAAGTGGGCAACCCCAGCGTGCACTGTGGACCAGGATCTTCTTCCCCCTAGCAGGGAACCATCATCTAGAAATGGGCGACCATCGCGTGCACTGTGCACCAAGTTCTTCACCGCATCCTCCTTCTAGCACCTAGCGCTCCCAGCGAGCACCACATGCCAAGCGCCTCCAGCGCTCTTGTAGGCGCGCACCATCCTGCAGGCGCTCACGCCATCACCTCTGTTCGCTCTGCCCGCGCCACCCACTCCAGCAAGGTGATCCCATCTCCAGCGCAGCACCCTGCAGAAAGGTGCCCGCTCCACCTTGCATGCCCCTGCCAGGCCGAGCCCATCTCCAGCCGCCTCTCCAGTCACCGCAGCCAGGCCGCACCCTCACATCACCTCCCTGCAGCTCACCACCCTCCTACAGGTGCCCGCTCGTGCAGGCGCTTCCTCCTTCCAGTGTATGCGTTCCCCCTTCTCCAGCGCTCTCCACTGCAGAGTGAACCGCAGGCACCGCGCCTGCACCAAGCAGCCTGCAGGCTCGCATAGTGCCTCCTTTCAGCGCTTCCTCCTTCCAACGCCCCTACTGCAGGCGCGCCTCCATCGCCCTGCAGGCACCTTCTCCACTGCAGAGGGAACTGTAGGCACCGCGCCTGCACCAAGCAGCCTGCAAGCTCTCATAGCACCTCCTTTCAGCTCTTCCTCCTAGCGCCCCTACTGCAGGCGCACCTCCATCGCCCCGCAGGCACCTTCTCCACTGCAGGCCCTCCTCTAGTGCCTCCTCCGACGTTCTTCTCCTCCGCCAGCTGGCCACCTCCAACCATCTCCGTCGACGCTGCGGCCTCCATCGGATAGGCCTCATCTTTGCCAACCTCCCTAGCACGTTAACAGCCCCGCCGACGATCCTCCCCGCATGCAAGCAAGAGAGAGAGCAAATGCTCTGTTTTGATGGAGATTAAAAATTACATTTACTGCCATTTCCACCAGAAAGTAATTTTCATTTATGATTATTTTATTGTGGTAAAGTTACAAATGCACACTCATACTTTCTAATAATTGCACATTATTGATATTCACCTGTTTCAAGATTGGTTTTGGGATCAACACATGCATCAATTCTCTCTAGTATATGTCAATTGAAAATTACACAAAATCATCATATATTTATTGAAGATTTCAGTAAAGGAAAATTGTACATATACTCTTATATATTTGAGTTATTGTGAATCTTCCTTCCATAGCAATTTTGTGTCAGATTTGATTGGGGATTTCGCATTTGATCGAAAGAATACGACATAATCGGGAGTTTATTGCATAATTGCCTCCCTGTGGACACGACCCGCTCTTCTGTGAGTGGTTATTTTTATCGTTGATTAGTCGATTTTTCCACCACTTAAATACT
The DNA here is from genome assembly GCA_037157565.1 of Thalassia testudinum. NCBI lineage: Eukaryota > Viridiplantae > Streptophyta > Magnoliopsida > Alismatales > Hydrocharitaceae > Thalassia > Thalassia testudinum. Next base: position 157,288,599 of record JAZHRO010000031.1, on the reverse strand, counting down.
ACAACGCATAGTGGAAAATTGATTCGTCAAATTGGTGCCGTTGCTGGGGAGGCAACAGACACGATAGATTTACTTCATTGTTTTTGAATATTCTGAGTTGCGAAATTATCTGATCAATTTTTTTTTATTGTGCGAGGAATCTGACGAGGCGACGAGGCGCAACAGAGCAATGACAGCAACCACGAGTTAAGCCACACAAGGAAAAGATGAAGGAGACCAAGATCCTGCTTTCGCAGAGGATTATCCATCATCACAAATTTATTTCTATCTTTTCTCCCTTGTAGTAATTGGGGCTGAATTTTTGGGGGTTTGTCCTGCATTCTTTAGCTACTAGGGCTTACAATATTTTTTCTGCGTGCGTGATTCTATTTTCTGCTTGCCTGTTTTCAAAACCAACAAAGAAAATATCGAGCTGCCTATTTAGAAGTTGCATGCCCTTAGGTGCGTGCATTTAGGGGTGATTGAGCAGCACATTAGATCTTATTATTGCATTGCAAGCATATTAGCACGAAGATTGCTGGAGGCAGGTACATCTTTCTAACTTTTGCATCCAACTCCTGTTCATGCATTTGCATTCAAATTAAAATCCAAGACCACCAAGCTGTTTGAATTTACTAATTCAGTGGTCACATAACTAAAAGTGGGACTGACAATCTGATTCAACCCTAAAAGCAATTCACATTTGTTCTGATTCTAAGGGACTTGTCTGCAATTTCAAAAGAAATTACAAAGATTTACGGTGTGTTGCACACTTCTGACACTGAGCATGCACATTAGGCACCGCACTAAAGCTCGATCCCATAAGGCTATAGGCAACTATCTCTTTATCGGTGCAAACCCTCCTATTGTGCTTTGTGGTGGTGGTGATACTATCTTTTGACCAAGTATTTTGATACTCCATGGAGGGGGACACCCCTTAAAGGAACAAAAGGGTAGTTAAGGGGCACCGCATACGCATTGCCTCAAAGGAAGGGTTCGCCCTACTTGCATCCCTTTGTTCGTCCTTGGAGTAACTTCTCACTTGATCACCTGGGAGTATCATCCAAGCAAAGTATAGGTCCTAGGGCACTCGAAGGTTGACTTAAGGCACGTAATTGCAGTGAAAAACTTGTTTCGCCATTTATATTAACTAATTCGACCTCCGCAATAAAGAAGGTTAAGATTTCAAGTCCACACCCCTCTTATACCACTTACGTGGGAACAGAGGGATAAGTCTTGATCTTTTGACTTATCTTTGGAGTGGAGGTTTAACTTACTCAATAAAAACCTAAACTGCGTATTGTATGCTTCGTAGATGCCCTCTTGAGAGTAATCTAGTGTTTGATCCTAAGCCTGAGAGAATTCTTAGGAGAGCTCTCCTAGGAGAGGAAAAAGAAGGAATGGCTGAGCAAGGTGCAAATCAACAAAGGACCCCAAGGGACTATTTTATTCCAACTAACCAACCTGCACAAGCACTAAGACGACCGGCAGGGGATAATCTATATGAGATCAGGAGCAGTACCATATCTTTATTGCCCTCTTTTTATGGTACTACTAGGGAGGACCACTACCGACATTTGGAGGAATTCACCAAGGTCTGTTCCACGGTGAAGCTCCAGGGCTTCACTGATGAAGCCCTGATGAGGACTCTATTTCCTTTCTCCCTAAAGGATAAGGCCAAGCACTAGTATCATACCCTCGATGCAAGGGTAAATGATTGGGCCACCCTTAAGGGAGAATTTTTGAAAAAGTATTTTCCTATGAGTAGAATCAACCATTACAAAAGAGAGATTATGGGTTTTACTCAACAGGAAGGGGAGCAATTTTATGAGACTTGGGAGCACTTTAATGACCTTCTTAGGTTATGCCCCCACCATCAAGTGCCAAGATGGCAGTTGGTCGAAAGGTTCTATAACGGATTATCTGAAAGGCATAGGCAAACCATTGATGTAGCCAGTGCAGGAACCTTCATGACCAGAACTGAGGATGAAACCTGGGCATTATTTGAAACATTAAGTGACAACTCCATACATTTGTCCTCTGCCTATCAAGAAAGAAAACCATCATCTTGCAGAGGAAGATAGAGGCCCGTGAAGCCAGGGCTTCTCAGGATTTGGCTTTTCAGATTCAACTATTGAATAAAAACTTTGATAGGCTTTAAGCAAACCCCGGCATGAACCCGCAAGCTACCTCTATTTTTCAGGGTTCAAGAGAATGCTCCATTTGCCAAAGCACAACGCACACCACTGTAGAGTGCCATCAGGTAAACCAATTCCCTGAGTTGATTCAAGCCGACTTGAATACGGCCCAAGGTTTCCGCCCCCTCGCAATAACCCTTACTCCAACACTTATAATCTAGGGTGGCGGAACCATCCAAGCTTCTCTTGGAAGCAAGGTGATGCTTCTAACTCAGGGAATACATGACCCTTACCTCCCCAACCCACATACCAACCTTCTTATGAAAATCCTCCTCCAAATAAGCCCTCTGAGATGGATGAACTGAAGGCCATGATGAAAACAATGCAAGAGCATCACAATATGGTTATCCAATCTCAGAATAAGATGATTACTGATATGCAATCCCAAATTGGTCATCTTACTGAGGCAGTTAGGCAACGTGATCTAGGGAAGCTGCCTAGCTCTTCTGAGGAGAACCCTAAGGGCAAGGGGGTTGTATTCAGGGAGCACGCCCAAGCAGTGACCATGTTAAAGAGTGGAAAAAAGATTGACAAGCCTAATAACACTCCTACGTTTACATCTCAGAATTCCCCTTCCACACCTGACCTGACTTCCATCTCACCCGAGGAAGAGCCACACCACTCTCCCTCTCACAAAATCACCCATAGTGAGGATGTCGTCCTTCCACCGCCCCTTTCCCGTCATGACGACCCCTCTACCCAGAAGCCGAGGGTGCTTTATCCAGAGCACCTATCTGCACCTAGGGAATCTTCTGTTGGCTCGTCTGGAGCTAAGGATAGGATGGAAGAGATTGTGGATACTTTTAGGCAAGTCCAGATTAACTTGCCTCTATTGGAAGTGATTAAACAAATTTCGTCCTATGCCAAGTTTCTGAAGGACCTATGCACCCAGAAGTGCCGATCTAGGAAACAGGTCCAAACCAAGGTCATCCTGCCTGACCATGTTGGATAGGTACTCCAGCATGGAACACCCCCCAAAATGAAAGACCCAGGGGCCCCATATATTTCAGTGGTCATAGGTAACCAACACATTGACGAGGCTCTGCTCGATCTGGGTGCAGGAGTAAACATTCTACCGAGCTCTGTCTACGACCTTTTGGGAGGAGGAAAGCTGAAGCCTAGTCCAGTAATCCTCTAGGTTGCAAACAGATCACTTAAGACACCACAAGGATTGTTGGAAGATGTCCTTATGAGAGTGGAGGATTTCTTCTTCCCTGTTGACTTTCTGGTACTTGATACTGACCCATCTAATAAGCCCACAAAGCCATCCATTATTCTGGGATGCCCCTTCTTGACCACAACCAATGCCTCTATAAATTATAGATCTGGGGCACTTAAAATGGGCGTTGGGAACAAGAAGATCCGATTGAATGTTTTTGATACTTACAAGCAACCTAGATTTGAAGATTGTTCTCAGATTGAGGTCATTGATGAAATAATTGAAGAGACTACTCCAGCACTCTTATGTAGAGATCCCCTACAAAAGGTCATATCTAAGGACCATCCCTCAATTATTAAAGAAACTGAAAGGGAAATGCCCGAATTAGAAGAGTTGCTGGGGATACACACTGAGTCTCTATCCCCACCCTAGACTGTGAAGGTAGATCCACTGCCTGAGGCGAGGACATCTCAAGTAAAACCCTCAATCCAAAAGGCTCCTGAATTGGAGTTGAAACCCCTCCCAAGCACATTGAAATATGCTTTCCTTGGCCCTAACAACACACTCCCCGTTATTATCTCGTCTGCATTATCTAAATTGCATGAGGGAGCTCTACTTGAGTGTTTACAAAGGCACAAGGAAGCAATTGCTTGGACAATTGCTGATATTAAGGGTGTTGATCCCTCTCTTTGCATGCATCATATATACATAGACAAGTTCGTGAAGCCTTTCCGAGATATGCAGAGAAGGCTCAATCCAAATATGTAGGAGGCTGTTAAAAAGGAGATTCTGAAATGGCTGGATGCAGGGATTATCTATCCCATTTCAGATAGTAAATGGGTCAGTCCTTTTCACGTGGTTCCCAAAAAGGAAAGAATCACTGTGGAAGAGAATGACCAAGGAGAACTGGTGACCACTTGACCCTCAACTGGTTGGAGAGTCAGCATTGATTACCACGGATTAAACACGGCTACGCAGAAAGACCATTTCCCCTTACCATTTATCGATCAAATTCTGGAACGATTGGCAGGGAACAAGTACTTTTGTTTTCTTGATGGGTACTCTAGGTACAATCAGATAGCTATTTTTCCTGATGATCAGGAGCGTACCACCTTCACGAGTCCGTATGGCACTTTTGCATTCCGTCGAATGCCATTCGGGTTATGTAATGCTCCTGCCACTTTCCAACATTGTATGATGGCTATCTTTTTTGATATGATCGACGAGTTCGTTGAAATTTTCATGGATGACTTCTCCATTTATGGCTCATCGTTTGACCTATGCCTTTCGCACCTTGATAAAGTCTTAACCCGTTTCCAAGAGGCAAAGCTGGTGCTTAGCTGGGAAAAGAGCCACTTTATGGTCCAGCAGGGCATTGTGTTAGGGCATATAGTTTCCGAGAGAGGATTAGAGGTGGACACCACAAAAATCTATTCCATCTCTAAGTTTCCATTGCCCGCCAATATTCATCAGGTTAGATCTTTCCTTGGCCATGCTGGATTTTATAGGCGCTTCATTAGAGATTTCAGTAAAATCTCTAAGCCACTCTGCGACCTGTTAGCGAAGGATGTCTCCTTCGATTTTGATGATAGATGTGGTGAGGCTTTCCAAGTTTTGAAGAAAGCCCTCATTACCGCGCCGATTCTCCAAGCACCAGATTGGACCCTCCAATTTGAGCTTATGTGCGATGCTTCTGATTTTGCAATGGGAGCGGTCATAGGTCAAAGGGTTGATAGCAAACCTCATGTGCTGCATTATGCCAGCAAGACCCTTACAGATCCTCGGCAAAACTACACGGTCACTGAAAAGGAATTACTTGCTATTGTATTTGCCTTGGAAAAGTTTCGATCTTATCTTTTGGAATCCAAGGTTATGGTGTTCACTAATCATTCAGCCTTTAAGCATCTTCTGGCTAAAAAGGACACCAAACCTCGCCTAATTCGTTGGATTCTGCTACTCCAAGAATTTGACTTGGAAATTAAAGACAAGAAAGGAGTTGAGAATGTGGTACCAGACCATTTGTCTAGGATCCCTATTGAGGCATCAAACCCTGCTGGTAGTATTCAAGAGACTTTCCCTGATGAGTCTCTAATGGTCGTGGAAGATAAAACTCCTTGGTTCGCTGACATAGTGAACTATCTGGTCATGGGCATTACCCCAGTACTTAGGACAAGCAGAAGCGAGACAGGTTTCTCGCCAACACTAAATTTTATCACTGTGAGGAACCTGAGCTTTTTAGAGTAGGCCCTGACCGGCTGTTTCGCCGTTGCATCCCTGATGAAGAACAAAGAAGTGTTCTGAGTTTCTACCATGACCTCCACAGTGGGGGACATTTTAGTGGGAAGAAGACTGCCCAAAAGGTTCTTCAATCTGGTTTTTGGTGGCCCACATTATTCCGAGATGCACATACATATGTGGGCGCATGTCTACATTGCCAGCAGACGGGAACCATTGGAAAAAGGGATGAGATGCCCCAACAACCTATCCTCCCTGTTGAAATCTTTGATATTTGGGGCATTGACTTCATGGGTCCCTTTCTTGTGTCCTTCAGATATGAATACATCCTTGTGGCTGTTGACTATGTATCGAAATGGATAGAAGCGATACCCACGCGAACCAATGGCCATTCCGTGGTCTTAGGCTTTGTTAAGGCTAATATCATTTCTCGGTATGGGTGCCCAAGGACGATCATAAGTGATGGAGGACCTCACTTTAAGAATGTACACTTCATAAGACTACTCCAAAATTTGGGAGTCAACCACATGATAGCCACACCTTATCATCCCCAAACGAGTGGACAAGTTGTAGTGTCCAATAGGGGGATTAAGCGAATTTTAGAAAAAACTGTCAAGCCTGATCGGAAGGATTGGTCTAAAAAATTAAATGATGCTCTTTGGGCCTACAGAACTGCGTATAAGACTCCCTTGGGCATGTCTCCTTTCCATCTTGTCTATGGAAAAGCGTGCCACCTTCCCGTTGAAATCCAACATAAAGCTTATTGGGCTATTAGAAATGTTAATTTGAATTTGGATAAAGCGGGAAAGGCACGTATGTTAGATTTAAGTGAGCTTGAGGAGCTTCGTAATGAAGCTTATGAAACTTCTCAAGCTTACAAGCAATGTACAAAAGTCTTCCATAACAAGCACATCATTAGAAAGACTTTTGAGCCCAACCAGTGGGTCTGGCTTTTTAATTCTAGACTTAAATTATTTCCTGGAAAGCTCAAGTCCCGCTGGGATGGGCCATACATTGTTATCAATACTTTCCCTCATAGAGTTGTAGAGATTAGGAACCCTATTTCAGGTGCGAGCTTTAAAGTAAATGACCAACGACTTAAACTGTATATTACTCTTTCAGATGGCCAGGTTTTGGATGCACTTCGGCTTGAGGAGCCTTAGCTCCTCCCACTCTCCTCCTCAAGTGATATTCTTCTATGTCAGCATTTTTCCAATGTGGACATTGTAAGTCTTAGGCATGGGGGGTATAACCTGAGAATGTTTCTAGCATTTATAAATATTTGCATACATATTTATATATATATATATATAAAAAGTTCTCTTTTCTTGAGCTGAATGGGTTAGTCCCTAGCAGAATACCTTTATCATTGGAGGTTTTTTTTCTTAAAATTATTTCTTAAGTTTAGAATCCAGTACATTTATTTCACGTGCACGTTGACTTGGTAATAGATCCTTGAAGAAAACCAATAAGCATTCGTAGTCTACTAAACCCTTGGACAGTTCATAGGGAGTCAGGTATACCATCTTCTAGTAGATCCACCTCATATTTGTGAGAAGAAAGTAGAGAGATTACTGGTGCGCTAAGTCTACTGCAAGGACTCTTAAGTTTTGGACAATTAGATGATGATACTTCAGAGTTAGACATAGTTTTTCGCTCTCTGTTCCTGTGTACGTACTTTGTGTGAATTCCTGAGAGTCACCAAATAAGGCAAATACATAGAGATGGGGTTTTAATAAAGCTATGAGTCCTTGGCTGAAGGAGGGTCATAGTGTCAAAGGTCAGAAATACGCCTATCCTATCCATTCCTTCTCGATGCCGAGAATAGGCACTTCCACCAAATAAGCCACACAACTTTCTCTTGACCATCATGTTGAACGTTTACGAACGCTAAGCTAACGTGTTCGATTTTGGAAAACCTATCGTTGTAGTTCGAAAGTGAAGAATTCATGTTCAACAAATAAAATTTATACCGAAATTAAAATTCCGGGTCCAACACAGGGAGGCGGACGTTTGATTTAAAAACTACGCGTTTCTTTTTATTTGTTACAGAATAATTCAATTTAGAACTATCTAATTATTTACAATAAATAGAAGAGAGAGAGAGTAAGAGAGAAAGTGAATATTACACAGAGAAATCAAAATGAGATGTAGAATAAACATGGAATTTTTGCATTAAAGAGATTGTTCATTACAATTAGAAAGCATAAAACAATTACTCTAGAAAGCGATAAATTTACTCTAGAAAGCATTAAAAGAATGGAGGGAGAAATGTCCTCCTCGACGATTGCTTGGAGGACGAGTAGATTAATCTAGAAAGTAGTAAATCTATACTAGAAAGCGGTAAAAAGAATAGGGAGAGAGAAATCCTCCTCGACGGTTGCTTGGAGGAAGAGTCGGACGAGACGACGCCTGGACGAAGGAGAACGAAGCAGGACGAAGGAGGACGAAGCAGAAGAACAAGAACGAAGCAGCACGCCGTCGTCGTCGCGGGATCCACTTCCGAAGGGGAACGAAAATTGGACTTTATCTCGCGAGAAGCATCCCGGGTGTGGGACAAGCTTCTCTTGAGCTTTGGAGGGGTAGAGAGGAGAAGGAAGGGATGAGAATTTCGTATGGAGGGGGTCTCCTTTTTAAAGTTGCAAGGAGTGGGGGCAAAATGGACATTACAACTTCAAAATAGTAAATGAGGGGTCTTTAGTGACGGATAAATCCATCACTAAAGCTCCCTTCATGGGCGACGTGGGCGGCTCGCACGTGCCCGCTCGGCTGCTCGCGCGCGCAACGCCCATGCATGTCCATTGATTTTTAGCCGTCCGATCGCGAGATCGAACGGCTTAAAATCGTACCTTCATCCACTGCAGCCCGCCCGCCTGGCGCGTGCGATCGCGCGGGCTTCCAATCGCGCGTCGGTGCTATTGGGTGCGCGCAGCCGTTGGATCTCCATCTGACGCTCGTCTGCGCCCGCTCAACTGCGCCTTCCAGCCCCTCGCCGCGGCTCGAACCCGCGACCTCTGCTTCACCCGCGGCTGCGTCACCGCTGCGCTACTCGGACGAAATGGTCGCGCGGATGCTTTTAAGCGCGAGCGACCACAGCCGTTGGATCTCCATTTGACAGCGGAGAGCGATCGGGCGGGGGCCTTCACAAAAAGCAAGCGGCCATTTGGGCGGCTGAGATGGCACCACGTGGCGCCATCTTGGCTGTCCATCTTCTGGAAGTTGTAGATGGTGCCACGGATGTTGGATTGACTCGATTTTTATGTCGTTGGGCTGCGATCGTCGATCCGAATTCATCCGTGTGGTCGGATTTGTCATCTGAAGTGCGGATTTTCACCATCCTAGCCTTTGATTTTCTAGGGTTCCCCGGTCTCTATCTGATGCTACGGATGCCTGATTAGGGCGATCTTGGAGTCGTTGAACTCCAATCGTCGCCCTGATCACATCCATACGGTTGGATCTTTGATCCGAGGCCCTGATAAAATATTTTCCCTATCCAAGCACATAAAAGGAGACAATTAACCTCCATTTTATTCAAAGTATTCTAAATGCAAGATGATGCATGTAATGCAATATTTATATCATGAAATGCAATCCTATGCTTAAGAACATGCATAAATAGACATCTTAAGTAGTGTAAATGTGTTTACATCATACCCCCATGCCTATCTTTTGCTAGTCCCTAGCAAAAACTATATGCTATTTATAAAAGAATTAGGTTAGATTATTTGGACTTGAGTTATTTTTCAATCATTAAGAAATTGTCTACTTAGGAACTGAACTTTCAAAGACACAACAGTGCCTGGGTATCAACCAAAATGCAGACCGCCTCAAGCCCTCTCCTTATTCAAAGAAAAATTTCTTTTTCTTTTTACTCTTTTCTAATTTTTTTGGATTTTCAAATTTTAGGGTTTAAGAGTGGCTTTCTACAGCCATTCAACTCACCCAAGATTTGATGAGAACCCTAAGCTTTAAGCATCTTATTGTGATTTGTGATAGACTCGTTGACCGGCAATTAGGACGGACTTCGGATTTCTACGCCTCTAGGTGACCTCAAAAAGAATTCTACCTAAAGATGTATCTTTACAACCGGCAGCTTTTTCTATACTTTTATTTTTTTATGGCGTCAACACAAGGGTGAATCCAGTGTATATCTCCCCGGTTTATTCTACTTCTCCTCTTCTTCCTAAGTGTTTTGGGAATTTTTAGTGCATTTTCTGAGCTGGGTTCTGGACAACCGGTCGATGAGCTGTTACCACCGACAACTTGCCAGCCATACTTGTGTAGGGAAGTGTGGCTTATTTCTTTTTATTCTTTTCTCCTTTTCTTTTTGATTTTTTTTTTTTTAAATAGGTGGCTTCCCTGGTCTAAGATTTACCTAAGGGTAGGAAAAAGAGAAAGGTCCAGTGACTGGGCTTTGGACAACCTACCTATGGGTTGTTACCCACGATAACTTGCCAGCCATATCACCCTAGAAGGTTCATTAGCTATCCAATTTCCGTAAAAATCACCGAACAACGAGTCAGTGCAAAGAAAGTGTGTAGATGCTTAAGACTCGAAATTCCCTCAAATCAGAGGGTGGGTTGATAAGTCGTGTACTTATCACCCAAACTTATTTATTCCAATTATGAAAGAATTAAGATGGCGAGGACTCGAAAGACAAATCCACATTTTAGTGGATACACAGGCTAATTAAGTCCAAAGACCTGAAGGATCTTTGTGTTCAAATCATAATGTAGTATTTCTTAAGATTGAAAATTTTCTTAAACCCAAATTCTCTTTCCTAATTCCGAAATTTTTTTTTTTATAAAAGAAAACAAATCTACGGAGCTGGCGAATGAATTCAGAGATGAATATCCACCCCCCCATGCCTATCTAATGCAATGTCCTCATTGTATTAAAAAGACGTAAACAGAGTGGAAAAGCATAGAAAGCACCTGAATTGCGTGAATATCAAGTCCGCTCCAAGATGAAAATGAAAAAGAACTATATAAGTGCTGAGTTTAGTGCCTTCAGCTAGGCACACTATACAAAGAAAAGAAATGAAGAATTCACATGTGCAGGTCAGAATTAGAATGAACAGAAGAATCCTCTAACCTGTCAGCAAAGGTCCACAGATGTGGACCAGATTGTGGTGCAGACCCACACCCCATAATCGAGAATATCTTAGGTTCTGGATAAAAATTACCCAAAACCTAAAATCAGAATGTAAGCAGGATCGGGCCTGCGATTTCTGAGGATGCAACCCAAGACCAAAAAGTCGGGTTACAGAGAATTGAAGCTCAAAAGGATAATCGTTGAATGTGTGCTTGGGTTGAACATCCTCGAAACAAATGTCATAAGGGTTCTGATTTGATGGTTTAAACTTAAAAGGAACCCTTCGACTCAATCTTCCATTTCCTCCAGAATTAACTTCCCAAATCAAAACTTCGTAGCTGCTATCCTCCTCATTTAGCATATCAAATTCCAGGACCTCTTGTATATTCATAACCCTGTCTGAAATCTCCAAGTCAAAATGATGTGGCAGAATCAAAATTGACTTGGGTCTAATTATCTCAGAATTAGAATCATCAATAAGCTCAACAGGGTGTAACTGATAATCAGGGCATTGAATTGATTCCTCCAGAAAATGTGATTCTGGATCCGTAATGTGTGCCCTAATAAGATCAGTGTTCTCAGTTATTGGGCTATCAATTGATCTATCAGATTCCTCAGGCCCAATTGTCTCACAGAAATCATGTTCAGAAAACTCGCGTGAGACTTCGCAACTTGAATCTTCACCATCAGGATCCGTATCAATGTATGTCCCAAAATCATTTGTCACTTTTTGTTCCAAGGAGACATACGTTTCCTCGTAACCCGGCTTAGGGATCTCAGGCAAAGAAATCAGATCATCCTTAATTAGTTGTTTTAATTCAATCTGGTCTGCCTCGTAACATGTGTCCCCCCCAACAGGTGCCTAAGCGGGTTCTGTCATTGGCTTTCCTGAAGAGAGTTCATCCTGGGAATTATTCCAAGATTGAATCAAAGCAACCACAAATCTCATCCTCAATTTCGCTAATTTCCCAAGTAGAAACTCACTTAGGTTCTTATCCTTAACATCCTGGAGCCAATCCAACAAAGACTTATTTAAATCATCAATCATTTCAACCAGGAGCTCCAATCTCTCAATGCAAGGTATTGGCTGAACTTCTAAAGATTGAATAATATTCCTCAAGTTAGCCAGAACCTTATCTTGAACCTGATTAACCTGAACCAAATGAGTTGGTTCAGGGTTGGGCGGGTTTGACATCAATGCAGAAGAATTAACGAATTGAGATTCATTATACCCTTCCTGATGATAGGTCATTTCATATTGTTGAAAAGATGGTGATGACCTAAAGGCAGTGAAATCAGAGGATGGGTAAGGATCGGTGTATCCTTCTTGATTGTAGATCGTATTAGGTTGTGCATGAAAGGAAGACGATCTATAATCGATGTAGCTCTAAGAAGGATAGAAATCAGAATCAAAGTGTTCAGGGTTAGACCCTAAACACGGGGGTCCGGAATTGTATCCCCAATCCGAATTATCCCAACTAACTGATGGTTGATTACAATACGAGTTGGGATAATCGTCATGTTGAGGATAATTCACAACAGGAGGGAAAGAGCGGGAATGTGTGAAATATCTGGAAGGATTCATGAGACTCGGGAGGAAGAAAGGTGCCCTGCAATACAAACAATCAAACTTGTCCTTAAATGGGTTAGCCTACAACCTACAGACTCTCAAAACCCATCTTGAGATAAAAGAACGATTTGATCTACTTATGTCTGTTCAATCCAACCAGTTAGAAGGAGGGACTGGGGAGAAGGTTCTTCCTTCGGCTTGCGCCTCCGGTTCCTAGTGTACCCCCCAGCCGCGATCGTTTGACTCTACTCCCCTAGCTAGACATCAGATTGAACAGTAGAAACAGACTAATCGAAAATAATCTCGTTCTGGGTTCTGAAGAGCGAGTCCAATCCTTAAGGTCAACGTCTACTCTGTTTTATTTAGGGCTAGGTTTGAATGTGCTTTGGAATGTGATAGGCTCTTTAAATGGGTTGTGCCCTTAATGATTGATTGATTCGTGTGTGAGTGCACAACCAGTGGTTTTCAAGCAAGATCATTTTTGATGTGGTGAATTTTAAGATTCAAATCTTGCTTAGTAGCTTTTAGGATTCAACTTTAGGTATTTTCAATCAAGTTTCATTAGCACACCAAGTTTTGCAAGCATAGGTGAAGATGTTTTCCTTTAAAGTTTAAAAAGAATGTGGAGTGCCTGGTAAATCCCTAAGAGTTGAACCTAATAGGCAGCTACTTGATGAGTTTGTTTTATTTGAAGTGGCGCGGCCCAAACAACTCAAACAATTGGCCTAAAATGCACCACTAAGTTAGGCACACAAAGATGGTTAACCTAGAATGATTTCTACTCTTTTATGTGTTGCTTTTTGTGTACCGGCTCCACAGATCGGAACCCGGTTGAGTAAAAATAAATCAATTCGGTTAAGTGCCTTTAAATGTGGGTGTACATTGTATATTTGTTGAAAATTGCCCCACAAAATTATCTTTTTATTTTTTTTTATATAAATGAAGGTGGAATGAATGTGAGTGAGAATCCAAACAACCAAACTATTCCTAGGATTTATGCAAACACCTAGGTTAATTGGAATTTGGATTTAATGTGGCGAATGAAATCTATGGAGGGGGAAAGAATGGGGAATAACTTACAAAACCTTCCACAGCACTTTAGTCCAATCTACCGCTTTTGCTTGTCTAAAAAGAGTACCTGCAATTACAATAAGAAAGGAGAAAAGTGAGGTAAATGATTTGTAAGTTACAAAACACGAAGAGAAATCAAAAATCGTTGCCTCAGGCAACGACGCCAAAATGTTGAACATTTACGAACGCTACGCTAACATGTTCGATTTTGGAAAACCTGCCGTTGTAGTTCGAAAGCGAAGAATTCGTGTTCAACAAATAAAATTTATACCGAAATTAAAATTCCGGGTCGAACACAGGGAGGCGGACGTTTGATTTAAAAACTACGTATTTCTTTTTATTTGTTACAGAATATTTCAATTTAGAACTATCTAATTATTTACAATAAATAGAAGAGAGAGAGAGAGAGTAAGAGAGAAAGAGAATATTACACAGAGAAATCAAAATGAGATGTAGAATAAATAAGGAATTTTTGCATTGAAGAGATTGTTCATTACAACTAGAAAGCATAAAACAATTACTCTAGAAAGCGATAAATTTACTCTAGAAAGCATTAAAAGAATGGAGGGAGAAATGTCCTCCTCGACGATTGCTTGGAGGACGAGTAGATTAATCTAGAAAGCAATAAATCTATACTAGAAAGCGGTAAAAAGAATAGGGAGAGAGAAATCCTCCTCGACGGTTGCTTGGAGGACAAGCCGGACGGGACGACGCCTGGACGAAGGAGAACGAAGCAGGACGAAGGAGGACGAAGCAGAAGAATAGGAACGAAGCAGCACGCCATCGTCGTCGCAGGATCCACTTCCGAAGGGGAACGAAAATTGGACTTTATCTCGCGAGAAGCATCCCGGGTGTGGGACAAGCTTCTCTTGAGCTTTGGAGGGATAGAGAGGAGAAGGAAGGGATGAGAATTTCATTTGGAGGGGGTCTCCTTTTATAGTTGCAAGGAGTGGGGGCAAAATGGGCATTACAACTTCAAAATAGTAAATGAGGGGTCTTTAGTGACGGATAAATCCGTCACTAAAGCTCCCTTCGTGGGTGACATGGACGGCTCGCGCGCGCCCGCTCGGCTGCTCGCATGCGCAACGCCCACGCATGTCCATTGATTTTCAGCCGTCCGATCGCAAGATCGGACGGCTTAAAATCGCGCCTTCATCCGCTACAGCCCGCCCGCTTGGCGCGTGCGATCGCGCGTTACGCGCGGGCGTCCAATCGCGCGTCGGTGCTATTGGGCGCGCGCAGCCGTTGGATCTCCATCTGACGCTCGTCCGCGCCTGCTCGCTCGCGCCTTCCAGCCCCTCACCGCGGCTCGAACCCGCGACCTCTGCTTCGCACGCGGCTGCGTCACCGCTGCGCTACGCGGACGAAATGGTTGCGCGGACACTTTTAAGCGCGAGCGACCACAGCCGTTGGATCTCCATCTGACGGCGGAGAGCGATCGGCCAGGGGCCTTCACAAAATGCAAGCGGCCGTTTGGGCTGCTGAGATGGCGCCACGTGGTGACATCTTCACCGTCCATCTTCTGGAAGTTGTAGATGGTGCCACGGATGTCGGATTGACTCGATTTTTATGTCGTTGGGCTACGATCGTTGATCCAAATTCATCCGTGCGGTCGGATTTGTCATCTGAAGTGTGGATTTTCACCATCCTGGCCCTTGATTTTCTAGGATTCCCCGATCTCTATCTTATGCTACGGATGGCTGATTAGGGCGATCTTGGAGTCGTTGAACTCCAATCGTCGCCCTGATCACAGCCATATGGTTGGATCTTTGATCCGAGGCCCTGATAAAATATTTGCCCTATCCAAGCACATAAAAGGAGACAATTAACCTCCATTTTATTCAAAGTATTCTAAATGAAAGATGATGCATGTAATGCAATATTTATATCATGAAATGCAATCCTATGCTTAACAACATGCATAAATAGACATCTTAAGTAGTGTAAATGTGTTTACATCACATCATCATCCATAATAATGCCTCGTAAATAAAAGTCCATATCGAGTTGTGTTGATTGAAAAAGAAACAAAAACAAGAAGAAATAATTAAAAAAAAAGGAAGAGAGAAAAGAAGATGAAAAAGAAGAAACAGAAAGAACAAAAAGAAGAAATAGTTATATTACAAAAAAAAAAGTCCAAGTTTATGATGTAACACTATTTCTGACGCAACAGAACACCTGTCGCGTTCCACCAAATATGACCCATACTTACCTTCTAGTATTTTTGATCGCCCGAATACTGGTTGAGGACTCTAACTTAGTTGTAGAGTTATTAGGACTTTAATTGAAATGTGGATGCCATGTGAGGCAACCAAACAGTGAGTACAATTACTAAATCTAGCAAGATTTGTGATCTCAGAAAGAAAGAAAAGAGTGAGTGCCCAGGAACATCAAGAGAGCATAGTTGTTTAGCCTCTCTCTGAGTTGACTTTTCTACTAGTCTAGAGCTCTAGAGTCTGTAGTACTAGACTACATGTAGCACCAGATGAGTGTGTGCCACCAAATACAAATCCATTCTACTCGATATCTCCTACGTAAGCCAAAATGTCGGGGTCAAATTATAGATTATCTTCTGCTTTATCCCCGGGGGAAGTAGTTGCCTATCCCGGCAGAAATATTTACCAAGGATGAAGTACGAACTCCCAATGCGAATTGGCTTTTGCACTTGGATCTGTTACCTAGGCTATCAGCACTTCACATTTGTCTGGATTTCCAAAGTTTTGAAGTAAGAAAAGAAGAAATCTTCTGATTACTTCTATTATTTTTCATTTTTGCTAGGGACTAGCAAATCTTTGGCATGGGGGTATTTGATGAGTCCATTTTAATGGACTAGTATTATGCCTAAGTAACTTTAATCGTACCTTTTAGGTTTGTTAATAACTACATTAAGTTATAGAATGTTTGCATTCATCATGATTTAAGTTTACATCTATTTTATAGTATTCTATAATTTAATATGTAATGATGTTACATTTTTATGTTGCAGGAATGATATTTAGAAAGAACAAGGGGGGGAATAAATTTCCCCAACATTTATCTGATCTCCGGCCAGCCGCAACTCCTCCCACACATTTATCTGATCTCCCGCCGCCCTCCCTCAACAAACGAGGCCAGAAATAGCTTCGGGATTTGAAAATCCCTTAACTCAGTCACGCACAAAGGAGAGGAGTTAAAAAGGAGGCGGAGAAAGGGGAGGAACCATCATCCAAAAAGTGGGAAACCCCAGCGTGCACTGTGGACCAGGATCTTCTCCCCCCTGGCGAGGAACCATCATCCAGAAACGGGCGACCATCGCGTGCACTATGCACCAAGTTCTTCACCTCATCCTCCATCCAGTGCCAAGCACTCCCAGCAGGCACCCCACGCCAAGCACCTCCAGCGCTCCTGCAGGCAAGCCCACTCCTACAGGCGCTCACACCATCACCTCTGCCCGCTCCATCCTCGCCACCCGCGCCAGGAAGGCGCACCCCTCTCCAGTGCCAGCACCCTGCAGAAAGGCTCCCGCTCGACCTTGCTCGCCCCTGCCAGGCCACGCCCATCTCCAGCCGCCTCTCCAGTCACCGCAGCCAGGCCGCACTTTCACAGCGCCTCCCTACAACGCACCACCCTCCCACAGGCGCCTACTCGCGTAGGCGCTTCCTCCTTCCAGCGCACGCGTTCCCCCTCCTCCAACGCTTTCAACTGTAGAGCGAACCGCAAGTATCGCACCCACACCAAGGAGCCTGCAGGCTCGCATAGCGCCTCCTTTCAGCACTTCCTCCTTCCAGCGCCCCTACTGTAGGCATGCCTCCATCACCCTGCAGGCACCTTCTCCACTGCAAAGCGAACCGCAGGCACCGCGCCCACACCAAGCAGCCTGCAGGCTCGCATAGTGCCTCCTTTCAGCGCTTCCTCATTCCAGTGCCCCTACTGCAGGTGTGCCTCCATCGCCCCGCAAGCACCTTCTCCACTACAAGCCCTCCTCCAGCGCCACCTCCAGCGTTCTTCTCCTCCGCCGGTCGGCCACCTCCGACCATCTCCGTCGACGCCGCGGCCTCCATCGGATAGGCCTCATCTTCGCCAACCTCCCTAGTGCATTAATAGCCCCGCCGACGATCCTCCCCGCATGAAAGCAAGAGAGAGAGCAAATGCTCTGTTTTGAGGGAGATTAAAAATTACATTTATTGCCACGGCCACCAGAAAGTAATTTTCATTTATGATTATTTTATTATGGAAAAATTGCGAATGCACACTCATACTTTCTGATAATTGCACGTTATTGATATTCACCTATTTCAAGATTGGTTTTGGGATCAACAAGTGCATCAATTCCCTCTAGTATATGTCAATTAAAAATTACATGAAATCATCATATATTTATTGAAGATTTCAGTAAAGGAAAATTTCACATATACCCTTATATTTTTGAGTTATTGTGAATCTTCCTTCCATCGCATTTTGTGTCTGATTTGACTGGGGATTTCACATTTGATCGAAAGAATACGACATAATCGAGAGTTTATTACATAATTGCCTCCCTGTGGACACGGCCCGCTCTTCTGTGAGTGGTTATTCTTATCGTTGATTAGTCGATTTTTCAACCACTTAAATACTACAACGCATAGTGGAAAATCGATTCGTCACGAGGAGTGCTGGGTAATCGGGTCTGGCAGCTAGGTTCGCGTAACGTGGGCACTGACAAGGCGTGAGTGGGCGAGGGGACCTCCCCCCGTGTTAAGGGGCAAAGAGCCTATAACACAAAAATAACTTATATCACACAGGCAGGTCAAAACTTACCGAGGTGGGACTAAAAGTCCCACCTGCTTCTTTACGTGTGCCCTTAGGGAGTGTTTCTCAATTGCTGCAGCTGCGGAGTGCTTTAGCCCTCGATAGATGGCTGATGTTGTTCGCAAAGGGATTCCGCACACCTGGGACTCAGTCTCCAGGAGCTGGGCTACCTGGAGCAAGCTTACAAGTAAGCTTCGCTTCCTCTCCAATGGCGGCAGAAGTCAGACCCTGTCAACATGAATACGGCCTCACGACACTATCAAAATGCTCAAAGAGTTTTGCCATGACACGGTGAAGGTGGCTTGGGTGTTGGTGTGGTGTGGGATGGCCTAGGCATGCGTGCTTAGGTCGTTCTGTGGCCGTGAAGGTGGGGTTGTTCGGGGGCTATGTATGGCATGTGTGGCGGTCGATGGAGAGGGAGAAGATGATCAGTGGATGGAGGCGGAGCTTTTGAGGTAGTTGGCGAGGCATGTGGGTGTGTGGAGTGGTGGATGTACCTTGCCGGTGGTCTGCCAAAGATGAAGAAGGTGAGGATGGTCTATGCCTGTCGGGGCACGAAAATAGAAATAAAGTGGGGGAAAATGATGAGTAGGGAGAGGGGAAATTATCTGAGAGTGGCTAGACGAAGGGGCAGATGGCGTGTATATGTCGTCGTCGGAGACAAAGGCCCTGAGATGGAGGGGCAGCGACAACAAGAGGGATGTAGACGCGAGCGCAGGTATGGCGCGATGCGGAAGAATGAGGCGGAGAAGACTATACCACTGGTATGGTGGCAAAGCGACGAAAAGAGGGAGGAAGAGTCGCCGGAGCTTGCGGGCTTCTTGGCCGGAGAGGGGAAAGGAGGAATTCTGGGGGATTCTTTGGCCAAAACAAGCTTAGGATGGTTGGGAGGATTTGGGGGCCTTTAAATAGTCGCGAGCGGAGGGACTTGTGCATCGCATGGCAACCTCACAAGACTTGGAAGGTCGAGAGATACCCATATCTCTCATGCATTCACATAAGAGATTGGGTGGGAATCAGAGCATATAATTGGGTTCACACAATCAGGAATTCCTCATAGAATCTCCCTTTCTAATTTGAGAGGGATTCTCTGAGGAATCAAGGAGATATCTCTCTTGAATCCTTGCCGGAGTAGGATTCCTCCGCTGTAATGGTGGAGGGATCTAATTGCAAAGAACGATGAGGAAGATAAGGGTGTCTTTGCAATGATTTTCAAAAGCTAGGGGCATAAAAGTAATTTGGTTGGACTATTTTGCAAAGTTGGTCAAGGTGAACTCCCCTTAGGTCCAAATTTTGGCATAAACCTAAATTGGACCTAAGGAATCCAATGGTGAAGTTGGATTTTAGGTTTGACCAACTTTGACTGGACATTTTGCACAAAAACCTAATTTAGGGCAAATGTTTGACCAAGACCCCTATTTAGGTCAAAATAGGTTATAAAGGCCAAATTGAAGGTTCTAAACCCTAGAGGATATTTTTTCAGAATTTTTAGAGGGTTTAGTTGAATTTTATCCTAACCAAAACCTTGTTAAATTAAGTGAGTCTATTTTAGGGTTACAAGAAGTCATTTAATTCCCAAATCTCACATTAACCCTTTTCTGATTGAACCAACCCACTTTTTATCTTTTTAAGACCAATTGACCTATGTTTAGCCACTGAGAAATCCCATTGTTGTATTGCAATGGTAAAATTGCAGTTTTACCCTTTTTTTCTTACTTTTCTTTCAAACTAGTTATTCCCTGAGTTAGGTCCTTCACTTGGTTATGTAGGAGCTTTTGTTCTCTTTTCTAGGTCAAAATGAGATAGTTAGTACTCATGATGGTGTTCCCATCAAGATGTTAGGCCAAATCTAACTATTGCATTTGCTAATCAAGTCCTGTAGAGAACCTTTACTTTCAAACATCTAATAGGTAGTCCAGACGTCCTATAAGACATTTGAAATCTTTGCACTAAAGCCCTGTTTAGATTTGGTCCAAAATAAGAACAAACTCACACAAAATTAGACATCCAATTTTTTACCCAAACATCTTAAAATGATTTATCAAACATCTGACCTAGAACCCTATTTCCATCCAACTAAATCAGGAACTCTGACTCATGCATCAGACGACTAATTCTTTCATCAGTCGTGTGACCCGTCATTTAACCCAAAAATAAGAGGTCTAATTCTTCTGTTAGAGTCATTATGGCCCTGATTTCGACCTGGTTTGTCTTAGAATCTATCCCAATGACTATGACCCTTCTCCCAATCCTTCATGAAGGTTCCTAAGGGCTATATAAATAGAGGAGAACCTCTACCTTGTTAGATACCCCTTCAGAAAATTCTTTCCGCCATTATACACACTTTGTGAAAGCTCAAGAAAAGAAAACTCTATCAATTGCTCTCCACACGTCATTTAATTGCTGGGCACCTCATGTCTACTCATTTCCATCTAACCTATAGAAGCATTAGGTTAAACTTCATATTTAGTTTCTACAGGTTTTATTGTTTGTATTTTGTTTTCTTTGGTTGACTATTCACATGGCAAATTCCCGTCTCCTTCGTGAGACAAAATTCTCTCCATAAAGAAGAGGGATTAAGGTACACTATGCTCGGTTGTAAAGTTGTGTGGCTATATCGAGGTTGTACTACCCTCGTTTAAGTAGTACAGTTAGTGGATTTAATCGACTCAATTGATCGGGAAATCCTAAGTCAAGAGGCTTAGGTGGTGGTTTTTACCAGGGTTGGATTTCCATCTAAAAATACTTGTCTCTTGTGGTGAATGTCACATCACTTTTGTCAAGTTTTAAGAAAATGCGTCATAGTATAGCAAACAAAAGCGATGCAGTACTTAAATTTATAAACTTGAAAACATGAGTTTAAGGTCA
This sequence comes from Thalassia testudinum, assembly GCA_037157565.1. Classification (NCBI taxonomy): domain Eukaryota; kingdom Viridiplantae; phylum Streptophyta; class Magnoliopsida; order Alismatales; family Hydrocharitaceae; genus Thalassia; species Thalassia testudinum. The sequence continues at coordinate 157,267,658 of JAZHRO010000031.1, read as the reverse complement.
TTCACAGGGAGCAATTATAAGCAATTCAATCCACTAATCACAATATCAAGAATAATATACAATTGAAATCAAAATGATAATCAATAAATATCAAGAGAATATCTCAAAATGTTAGGAATAAGAGTGCAAAAAGATTGGGTTAAAATGGTGGTTTGAATCACCAAATTAACCCTATAATTAAGCTCTAATCAATATCTCAAATAAATCACAGCAATCTGCAACCACTAATAGCAAATTCCACGTTAGCAAATGTATCAATAGTAACCAATCAATCAGGAACCAAATCAGATGACAGAGCCAAGGCACGGATGCCTTAATCTCAAGCCTCAGCAAAACTAAGGCAAAGCACCACAAAGAGTGACACAAGGGTCTCACAAAGCCTCAGAAGGCTAAGTCTTGAGCATGGGAGACGATGCACGAATCCCAAGGCAATAGTAATGCAAAAACCCCCCTTCCCTCTCATATTTTCTTTTCTCAAAACCAAGTTGGACCTGGGTATGTAGGTAATCGAATCCAGCCCAGACCCATGGGTGTGATCGTGAGCGAGGGTGCATGAGCAAGCATGTGCAAGCGTGCGCGATGGGGGGTGCAAGAGGACCTCACCCCCTGCTCTTGGAAGCAAAGAGCTGAGAGCACATAATCACTTTATACGCCTTCGCACAATTCTGAGTTCACGAGGTGGGACTAATCCCACCTCATGATTTGCTATAGGTTGCTTCGCATGCCGCAGAGATGGTTCAACAAATTGAGGCTATAGCTGCTAATGGTTACTTCGTTTGAAGACTTGGGAAGCTCCAGCACTTGGACTTGTTCTAAGTGCTCGCTGTAGTAGGTTGGTTGGGGTTCGAAGAGAACAAATGACGTCGGAGAAGATGAAGGTGGTGACAGAGGGTTCGGCGAGGACCTAAAACCACGAAAACAACCTCTCAGCCTGATGTGAGAGAATTTCTCTTGATTAAGAAGATAATAGAATGATATGTTGTAATTTATGTGGTGGAAATCTCTCAATCAAAGATATTTAATAATTCAAAACTAACCGTGAAGGGTTAGGTCGTATCCACAGGGAGGAATAGATCCAATAAATTCACAAGTATAGAGCCATCATGTTCGCAGACACATTCGCGAAATCAATTTAATGAATTTACTGCTCTAAATGTCACTTTGAATTTCACGAGATGTTCGAGGCTATTTATGTAATTTTCACATCAGAAATCAAGCTGCCAAAAATATGTAGATATGCATGTGTAATGGCCTTATTATGTAATTTTGAATTACAAGCAACTCTGAACCCAATTTCAATGAGAGACGATATGCATAAAATGAGAGAGAGAGATTAAATTCAATCATAGCAAGCATGGAAATAAAGAGAATCGTGAGGAGTTCGTATTAAATGCCCCCATATTGCGTTAAAATATTCAACTCAACTCAATATACTTGGCAATGTTAGAAGAATGTAATAACTAATGCATCGAGTACTGTAGTGTTGGGCAAAAAATCGTAGATTGCATTTTTAATAAAAGCGTCATAGTATAGTTGCAAAATACGATCCAATAAGGATATTGTTTTGTAAAAATAATGAGACTTTGAGTCCTAATCGTTCGTCTCTGGGAGGCATTGCTTTTACTTTTGAAATCGATCTTATCCAACTCTACTTTATTTAGAATCGCATATCGGTTCGTGATTATTACGTATTTAAGTACGACATGCTTAGTTGCAAAATTGATAGACAATTAAGACAGGTAACTTCAATCACGCAAATATGATAGCAATCAATAAGCTCATTGTGATTTCATAACATGGAGATAGATATATATAAATAAACATTTTTTTTATTCATTCAGAGAGAGTTGTTTGCAACAGAACTATAGATGAAAGCTTATACATAAATGCTTGAAAATCAAACCTAACTACCAGAAAATGATTGCATACAAGAATCGATGGGGGGATTTCGCATGCATCATTGGGGGAGAGTAAGACTACACTACTAAGCAGTAAATAAAAGTAGTAAATATACGAAGAGCTAAGTTACTAATCTAGTAGAAGGAAGGGCATTCGAAGGTGGTCTTCGATGGCCTTTGAGTGGCTAAGAGAAGAAGGAGGGGCGGCCAATGGAGCTTAGGCCGACCCTTGGAGAGAGGTTGGGGAGCTGATCCAGCTTCCTAGCGTGGAGATGGTGGCCTCCATGGTGGTGCTCAACTCGTGGAGGTGAAGTGGAGATGGAAGTGGCTAGCCTAAGTGGAATGAATGCCAAGGAAGTGAATGGGTGAAAATGGCCACCCATTGGGTCTTTTTATAGACCTAAGGGAAGCTCTCTAGAGAATTATGGAATTATCTAGAGAGGCCTATGGTGGAAGCTCATGGGAGAGTGAGAGAGAGAGGGTGGATGGTGGTTTTTAGATCCACCAAATGTGGATCTAAAAATTGAATGGCTCTTGGTAGCTATTTTTGGCAACCAAGGCAACCACACATGGTAGAGAGTTCTAGAGAACTCTAGGCTAGGTATTTTCGTGTGGATGGTGTGTGTGGGTGTGTGTGGGTCGAAACTTAGGTGGCTAGGTTGATTAGGCTAGGTTCTAGTGGGTTTAGGTCAAGGTATGTCTCAAATTACGGTTATAAACCCTAATTCACTAAGGTAAAGTGCAATTAAACTTAATACAAGTTTAATTGGGTGTGTGGAAACTTAATTGAGAGTAAAACAACTCAATTAATTTAGGTCTACGTCAATTGGACTCTCACTGAGTCCAATTGGATAGTGTGTGCTGAGATCAGGGCTCAATTGGACTCAATGAGTCCAATTGAATAGGCTGACAAAATTGACTAAGATCCAAGTCAATTAGGTTTATTGAGGACCTAATTAGGTCCTTAGGGAGGTCTAGAGGTAATGTACTAGGGTTAGGGCACCTTAATTTTGGTTCCTATGGGGTTGGAATTGGGTTTAGGGACCTAGAGATCCAAGATCAAGGCTTAAATCTCAAAACAGGAATTGGAGAGCAGTATCGAACGTCTAATAATATAATCAGACACATTATACTAAAAGTTCAGAAGTCTAGATTTGTTGTCTGGACGTCCAATCAGAGTCAGGAAGGATTTCGGGTTCTGTTTTGGGTATTCTGCAGAAATTGGATGTCTGACAAAGTGTCTGGACGTCCAATAACACTGCAGAAGTGGGTTTGAAGTGTGCGGGAGTTGGCTAAGGGTCCTGGACGTCCTAAAACTTATCTGGACGTCTAGAGAAGGGTTGTATCTAGGGTTTTAGGGCTTCCTAGGGTGCAGTGACCTAATCTAAGGGTGGCTAAGGCTTGGGGAAGTTTCTAAGCTATCTTAGGGCTAGGATGGACCTAAGCTCTTCACATTTTACTGCTTTATTTCTACTTAATAGAATAGAAAACCTTTAACCCCCTTACATTATTATTCCTACATCTAAACTAGGCCTTCTACTCCAGCTCTGTTGCAACTCCCATTATTCCTGATCCAACTTCAGATCCAGCTCCTGATCAGCTTATTCCTTGCAATCGACATAATATACTTAATCAGCACATTATAACGTTATTTTATGCATAGCTAAAGTAAAGCAGTAAAGATGTAGATAATGCATATGCGTGCATGAATTTCCCTAACTTATGCTAAGTCCTAGCTTAATCTAGGTCAATTAAGACCTATGATTGCTGCGCAATCATACCCCCATGCCTAAATCTTGCTAGTCCCTAGCAAATGCAAGACCAAATTATTTACAGCAAGGGTCCCTAAGGGACTGATTATTTTATCAAGTGTATGCGTAGAGATTTTTCTCCTTTTTGTTTTCATCCTATGCTCTAGAAATCCAGACAATCGTGAAAGTGCAGCTATGTAGCTTTTGCAATGGATTCGAGTGAAAACAAATACACCTCTAAAGCCTATACTTGACCCCTCGTAAAAATTCTAGCAGGAAAGGCGAACTTCTTCCCTCGGGGTATTCAAGATATTCTATGAATTTCACCCCGGCTTTAGGCTTAGGTAGAGAATCTCTGAGGGAAAGGATTATATATTTGGTGGCTCAATCTCACTTGGTGCTACATAGAGACTAGTACTACAGAATCTAGATTCCCAGATTACTAAGTAACTCAACCTAGAGAAAGACGAGAAAAACTATGCTCTCTTTGATTCCTTTGTATCCATTCTCTCTTACTCTTTTTTTTCTTTCTTTCTTTTTTCTTTCTTAGAGCTCACAACTTTACCACATTCACATATATGACTTGTATTTGGTGGTCTCATTAGGCATTAACACTTTAATTGAGTTCTCATAACCCTAACACTAAGTCAGAATTCCTCAGCCAGTATTTGGGCGGTCAGAAACACAAGAAACATAGGTTAAGGCCATATTTGGTGGAGCTCAATTTGGTGGTATTGCCTCGATGAAATAAACACTAAATATTCATTCTTTTTTTTCTTTGCTTTTTCTTCCTTTTCTAAGTTTGTTTTTCAATTTTTCTTTCTTTTCATCATTTTTTTTTTCATTTCAATTTTTTTTCTTTTTTTTTCAGCATAACACAACTGCCATACATCCATGAACTTTATTGAGGAGGCATTATTAGGAATTGGTGGTACTCAAGAGACATTGGGTGGCTTATTTGGTGGAAGTGCCTACTCACGGCACCGGGAGAGACAGATAGGACGGTGTATTTCTGACCTTGACATCAATACCCTCCTTCAGCCGAGGATTCTGTAAAGAATGGTCGTAACCATCCACCTTAGCCCTAGTTTTATGAAAACTCACTCTCCGCGTATTTGCCTTATTTAGTGGCTCTCAAAATTCACTCAAAATGTATACACAGGAACTGAGAGAGGAAACTATGCCTAATCTCAGAGTATCATCACCTAATTATATAGGATTCCAGATTCCTCATGCTAATCTTAGAGCACCAATACACTCTACTCTCATCTCTCACTATTTGGTGGATTTTTAAAGGAAAATCTGCCTGACTCTCAAAACACTGTCCAAGGGTTTAGGAAAAGAAGCACTGCTTCTTCTCGACAAACTGAAGACATTTATCAGCCTTCATCGTGAATCCATTGCAAATTCTACGTGTGTGTGAAAAGTTGTACTGGATTCCAGATTACAGGAGTAAACTAAAGGATAAAATCCCTAATGCATTCTCTTAATAAAATAATCTTATTCATGAATGCAATATCTATATATGCTATAAACTTGTAACCTCATATAATTTGTACTTCGTGAATTTCCCGTATCGGGTTACAATCAACTTGACCGTAAATTTAGAACAAAAGGTGAGCGGGTGAGTCGGAAGTGGCTGTTGCGAACGATTTCTAGCTCCAATGCGAGCACTGGAGGTCGAGTCGGTTGTTCTTTTATTTAAGGTCCTAAAGTATGTTTTACATGCAGCTCCGAGGTTTTCCTAAGTGTTGGCATAAAATTTTTTTCAATTTTTTTGTATCTACCCCCCATTCCTAAGTTCTTGCATGTCCTCATGCATGAATGTAAAAGAAAATAAATACTGTAGGGAGAGAATGGGTAGAAATCACCTGTAATTGCTCCTGAAATTATATTCAGCTCCAGCCAACCTATCAGCATGCACTATGCAAAGGAAATATGCTAAAGGAAAAATATGCTAAGCATAAAAATGGTTATATATAAATGATGGTGGAATGTGGGGCGAATGGTGCCTATACGTGCTGAGTTTAACACCTCCAGCTGGGCGAGCACTCAATCGCACGTCCTCACTAATATGAATAGTCTCGTCAGGTGGAGGAGGTTCCTAGGTCAAAAATGACTTGAGGTGCTGGCCGTTTACCATGAATATATGCCTAGATTTTAGGTCCTTGATCTGGACTACCCCATTAGGGTATGGCTGCATCACAACATATGGGCTAGTCCACTTGGACTTGAGCTTCCCCGCAAACAGTTTCAGCCGTGAATCAAATACCCAGACTCGCTGGTTGGGCATGAATACTTTCCTCTAGATGTGGCCGTCGTGAAAGGCCTTGGTCTTGTCCTTGTATATTAATGCATTCTCATAGGCCTCCCACCGGATTTCTTCTAATTCGTTGAGCTGGAGTTTTCTTTCTCGACCTCCTGCATCGAGGTCGAGGTTGCATTTTCGCACCGCCCAAAAGGCGCGGTGTTCCAGCTCTACAGGAAGGTGACAGGCCTTGCCATATACCCTACGATATGGTGACATTCTGAGTGGGGCCTTGTATGCGGTCTGGTATGCCCAGAGTGCATCGATTAATTTGTCCGACCAGTCCTTCCTATCTGGTCTAACCATCTTCTAGAGAATCAGCTTGATTTGACGGTTAGACACTTCAGCCTGCCCATTGGTCTGCGGGTGATACGAGGTGGCTATGCAATGATGTACCCCATATTTCTTTAACAACGACCTGAAATGGGCATGGATGAAGTGGCTTCCCCCGTCGCTAATCAGAGCATGGGGTATTCCGAATCTCACGAAAATATTTTGCCGTATGAAAGAAATGACGGTCTTGTGGTCAGCCCGTCTCGCCGGGATGGCCTCGACCCACTTCGAGACATAATCAATGGCTGGCAATATGCACTCGAAGCCATGTGAGTTCGGAAAAGGGCCCATAAAATCAATGCCCCAGGCGTCGAACACTTCTACGACCACGATGGGTTGGAGTGGCATCATGTCTCTCCTGGTCATAGAACCGATTGACTGACATCGTTTGCAGCGTTGGGCGTAATCGTGTGTATCTCTGAAGATGGTTGGCCAGAAAAATCCCAACTGCAAAATTTTTGCAGCGGTTTTCCTCCTGAGAAATGGCCACCACACGCACTATTGTGGCAGAAAGATAACACACTGGGGATCTCAGAGTCTGGGATGCATCTGCGAATAATCTGATCTGCTCCAATGTGGAAGGGCAGTGGGTCATACCAAAGCTAGTATTTGGCTTCTACAATGAATTTGAGTTTCTGGTTTTTGGATAGGTTCGCGGGAATTTTTCCTGCGGCAAGGTAGTTCACGAAATCCGCATACCAGGGGAACTCAACAGAATGAATTGGCAAAAGTGATTCATCTGGAAATTGTTCATGGATAGGCAGGGAATGAGGAATGTGGTCTGGGTCCAATCTGGATAGGTGATCTGCCACAACATTTTGTTTTCCAGCTTTGTCGCAGATCTCGATATCAAATTCTTGCAATAGAAGGATCGATCTAATGAGTCATGGTTTGGCATCCTTCTTTGCCAACAAGTGCCGAAGGGCGGAGTGGTCAGTGAAAATGATGACCTTGGATCCTAATAAATATGATCTAAATTTCTCCAACCTAAATACTACTACTAGCAGTTCTTTTTCAGTAACAGTATAATTGCGCTGAGCCTCATTCAGCGTCTTGCTAGCATAGTATATGACAAAGGGTTGTTTCTCCCGACACTGGCCTAAAACAGCACCGACTGCATAATCAGAAGCGTCGCACATCATTTCGAAATCAAGCGACCAGTCGGGTGGTTGGAGAATCGAGGAGTCGGAAACAGCGCTTCGTAAAGTCTCGAAGGCATTGAGACACGAGGTATCAAATTCAAATGGGACATCGGTAACCAGGAGATTCGTCAAAGGCCGCGCAAATTTTGAAAAATTGCGTATAAATCTCCGATAGAAGCCGACATGACCCAAGAATGATCTGATCTACTTGACCGAGCTAGGTGGCGATAAGTGAGAGATAATCTCTAATTTAGCCTGGTCGACCTCGAGTCCATTTTTGGAGATCCGGTGCCCTAGTGCTATGCTATCCCTCACCATGAAATGGCTTTTCTCCCAGGATAATACTAGGTTGACCTCAATACATCATTTCAGGATCTTGGTGAGGTTATCAAGACAAGACGTGAAATCATCTCTAAAAATAGAGAAATCATCCATGAATACCTCCACATAATCCCCAATCATGTCAGAGAAGATAGCCATCATACAATGTTGAAATGTCGCTGGTGTGTTGTAGAGAACAAATGGCATCCGCCTGAAGGCGAATGTTCCAAAGGGGCATGTGAATGTGGTCTTGTCCTGATCTTTCGGGCTAATTGCTACCTGATTATACCCGGAGTATTCATCCAGAAAGCAGAAGAAACTGCATCCAGCTAACCGTTCCAAGATCTGATCGATGAACAACAAAGGAAAGTGATCCTTCTGGGTAGCCGTGTTCAATTTCCTATAGTCTATGCAGACCCGCCAAGATGTCGCAGTGCAGGTCGGGATGGATTCGCCCTTATCATTTTTTATGACGGTGAGTCCTACTTTCTTGGGCACTATCTGAATCGGACTCACCCACTAGCTATTTGAGATTGGATATACAATGCCTGCATCCAACCATTTGATGATCTCCTTCTTAACAACCTCTATCATATTCGGGTTTAGCCGTCTTTGAGGTTGTCTCGAAGGTTTCACCCCCTCATCCATGTAAATGTGATGAGTGCATACAAGGGACGAATACCGCGGAGATCAGCAACACTCCACCCAATAGCAGCCCTATGGTCTTGAAGTGTAGAAATTAATCGATGCTCTTGTTCTTGGGTTAAGTGGGCATTGATAATGACTGTATATGTCTCACTTTCGCCCAAGAATACGTACTTGAGTGAGTCAGGTAAGGGCTTCAATTCAATTACGGGTGGGTCAGAATCAGAACTGAGAGTGGGAGGAGTAGAATCGAGGGTGGGAATCTGCTGATTCATGTACACATGAATTCCCGCTGAGTCGCTCCCTGTGAAATCTGTTGTGACTGCATTAACGGGAAACCCGTTAGCTATAGTCACGTCTTCCTGTAATAACAGGGGCGATTCAGTAATATATGGATCAAGATAGCTAGATTCAGGGGTGCTGTGGTCAGAAGCACACCCCAAACAGTCAGATCCTTGGGGAGATATGTGTAATGCAGTGGTTTCAATCCCAAGTGGATCAAGGTCCAAGAACCCTGATAGTGTAGACGAATGAGACATTGGGTCATCACAAAGGGGCCCAATGTTACCACAGTAAGCCGAATCTTCATCTTCATCATCCTCCTCTATTCGATCACAGTCGAAGTTCTTTGCTGCTCTGAATATGTCTAATCAAAGTCGCTCATTGCCTAGGGCAATCTCCATACACCCAGATGCACAATCATTGTTCGCTCGGGCTGTTGCCAGAAATGGGTGACCCAAAATAATTGGTGCATCTCGGAGATTAGGAGGAACTTCCATATCGAGAATGAAAAAATCTGCGGGAAAACAGAACCTGCAGACTTTCATGATCACATTCTCAACCACCTCCCTCGGTGTTTTGAATGATCTGTCAGCCAGCTGAATTGTAACAGAGGTGGGTTTCAACTCCCCAAATCAAAATCGATCAAATACGACAGTGGGAGTTAAGTTGATGCACGAACCCAAATCTAGAAGGGCCCGATCAAGTGGAGAATCCTATAAAACGCAAGATATGAGTGGGGTGCCAGGGTCTTTCTTCTTCGGCGGTAGGTCAGCTAGAATCACGACGCTAGCTTCTTTCGACAGTACCGCCTGTCATCCAATTCTTGGCTGTCGCTTCGGGGTACAATAGTCCTTGAAGAACCTAGCGATAGTGGGAATGTGATCGATTGCCTCGAGGAGGGGGACCTGAATATGTACTTCCTTAAACATCGATTTCAGGTCCTCGAAATTCCACGTGTCCTTTTTTCGTACTACATTTCGTGTCAGAGCCTTAGGAAAAGGGACGGGAATCTCAAGGTTAAGTGGCCTCTTACCCTTATCTACCGCAGGTGGCTCCTGAGATGATGAAGATGGAGTCGAACTCGCCTATGGCGAAGGGTGGGAAAAATCAGGACCCACCTGCCTAGGTGGTGGGTCGAATGTCTTCCTTCCGCTTCGGAAAGAAACAGCGTGTGCATCGGCTTACTGTCCATGAGGTGGTGGGGGAGCGGAAGGGGCAGAATACGTGGGATTCTGCAAAGGCGGCTGGCCTTGTGCGTAACCGGGTGGTGCAGGAGGCGCATGTAGTATGGCGTGTGCCTGTCCTTGCGGTGCCTGAAACCTAGGCGGGGCACCCTGGTTCTGCACATATCGAGGATTCGGGGCAGGTTGGGAGGGCAAGGCTCCCTGAGTCCTATGCTCCTGCAACAGCTGGTTCTACGTATTTTGTATGGTCTAAATCTGATCAGCCATCGCCTTCATTATCTGCAAGCTATCTTGTGTAGACATCCTCATCGATTCTTGCAACCCCTCTTTCAACGCCTCCAAAGGGTCGGCCCGCTTTGGAGGGTGGTTGGTAGCTTGGTGCAGCGGCTGGTATAATCAGCGAGGTTGCTGCTGCTGAAACGGGAATGGCTGCTGCCTAGGATACGTGTTTTGCACATTCCCGTATTGCCTAGTCTGGTAGTGTGGATCTTGATGTGGTCTCCGTGAATTACCAGACCAGGAGAAGTTCGGATGCTGGCTCCAACCAAGGTTATACGTCTCCGAGTACGGGTTATTCCGCCCGTATCCTTGGATAGCACTGACGTCCTCATAGGTCGAAGATATCTGAGATGTATATCCGTCAAGGGGATACGCATTATAATCTGCAGGTCGTGCGTAACCCTGGTCATAAGGTGCAGATCTGGATTACTCACGGGATCCTGTTATGCAGGATCTTGTAAATACGGAGAAGATGCATCCCGAGTGAGTAGATTAACTCGAGCAGGTGGGGCTCGGGGTGCATAGGAGGATCTTGCGATGGCAGAGCTCGAGTCGAATTGACCTTGACTGATCTGGTCAATCTTCTTCTCAATTAGGTTTATTCTATCCAACTGCTTGATGATGATATCCATGTTGGCTCAAATAGAATCGATGTGAGCCTCGTGGACATCAACCCACTACTGACCAGGCCACTAGAACTGGTTCATAGATGCGGCATTCATCGAGTTCTTCGCTAATGATTCAAACAGCTCAAATGCGCTGTTCTTGTCCTTTGCGAGAAAATTCCCGCCTTTAGATGCATCGGCCAAATACCTATGTGTGTCATCCAGCCCATGGTAAAAAATCTAAGCTAAGTGCCATATGGGTATGCCATGATGAGGGCATTTCCAGAGGTTGTGAAATCTGCCCCATGCTTCATGTAATTTCTCCCCAGCTCCGTGGGAGAAAGTCGTGATTGCGCGCTGCATTGCATTTGTTTGACCGATTGGGAAGAACTTTTGTAAGAATTCATGTTGTAATTCCTGCTAGGTTCCAATTGGCTTCCCAAAAGTCTTGAACAAGTATGAAGATTTGTCCCTTAGAGAGAAAAGGAAAAGCTTCATCAGAACGATCCCAAGATCAACATTCCTAGGTCGGATCATTTCAGCGAGTCGTCTTAGGTCCTCAAGGTGCTGGAACAGATCTTCGCTTAAGTTCCCGTAGAAATGAGTGCTGATCAACCCAATTACATTGGGCTTGAGCTCAAACGTGTCTCCGCCTGCGGGAATTCTGACTAGCAGTGCGACGATAGGTGCGGCTAGGACGTAGAAATCTGTTGAGCGCGAGATCTACGCTAACGTGTTTGGTTTTTTTGAAAACCCGTCGTTGTAGTTCGAAAGCGAAGGATTCGTGTTCAACAAATAAAATTTATACCGAAATAAGAATTCCGGGTCGAACACAGGGAGGCGAACGTTTGATTTAAAAACTCCGCGTTTCTTTTTATTTTGTCACAAAGAAATTCAATTTAAACTATCTAAGTATCTACAACAAATAAAAGAGAGAGAGGGAGTAAGAGAGAGCGAAGGAATACTATACATGGAAATCAAAATGAGATGTAGAATAGACAAGCAATTTATCATAAAAGAGTTCTTTCATTACAACTAGAAAACATAAAACAATTACTCTAGAAAGCATTAAAAGAATGGAGGGAGAAATGTCCTCCTCGACGATCGCTCGGAGGACGAATAGACTACTCTAGAAAGCAGTAAATCTATACTAGAAAGCAGTAAAAAGAATAGGGAGAGAGAAATCCTCCTCGACGGTCGCTTGGAGGACGAGCCGGACGGGACGACGCCTGGACGAAGGAGAACGAAGCGGGACGAAGGAGGACGAAGCAGAAGAACGGGAACGAAGCAGCACGCCGTCGTCGTCGCGGGATCCACTTCCGAAGGGGGACGAAAATTTGGACTTTATCTCGCGAGAAGCATCCCGGGTGTGGGACAAGCTTCTCTTGAGCTTTGGAGAGGTAGAGAGGAGAAGGAAGGGATGAAAATTTCGTATGGAGGGGGTCTCCTTTTATAGTTGCAAGGAGTGGGGGCAAAATGGACATTACATCTTCAAAATAATAAATAAGGGGTCTTTAGTGACGGATAAAACCGTCGCTAAAGCCCCGCCGTCGCCGTCGCCGCCGCGCCACGCGCGCCCGCTCGGCTACCTGCGCGCGTAACGCAGACGCACGTCCGCGTCGTCTCAGCCGTCCGATCGCGAGATCGGACGGCTTAGATCGCGCCCGCGCCCGCTGCGTAGCGCGCCGCCCGCGTGCGATCGCGCGCCCACCAGGGCGTCCAATTGCGCGTCGGCGCTATCGGGCGCGCGCGGCCGTTGGATCTTCATCCGACGCTCGTGCGCGCCTGCTCGCCCGCGCCTTCGCCCCCCTCCCCGCGGCTCGAACCCGCGACCTCCGCTTCGCCCGCAGCTGCGTAGCCGCTGCGCTACGCGGCGAAATGGTCGCGCGGACGTTTTTAAACGCGCGCGACCGCAGCCGTTGGATCGAGATCCAACGGCGGAGAGGAGACGTTGCGTGGTCTTCACAGGACTCCTGCGGCCGATTGGGCGGCTGGGATGGCGCCACGTGGCGCTATCTTGGCCGTCCATCTTCTGGAAGTTGTAGATGGTGCCACGGATGTCGGATTGACTTGATTTTTGTGTCGTTCGGCTGCGATCGTCGATCCGAATTCATCCGTGTGGTCGGATTTTCCATCTGAAGTGCGGATTTACACCATCCTGGCCCTTGATCTTCTAGGGTTCCCCGGTCTCTATCTGATGCTACGGATGCCTGATTAGGGCGATCTTGGAGTCGTTGAACTCCAATTGTCGCCCTGATCATATCCATACGGTTGGATCTTTGATCCGAGGCCCCGATAAAATATTTGCCCTGTCCAAGCACATAAAAGGAGACAATTAACCTCCATTTTATTCAAACTACTCTAAATGCAAGATGATGCATGTAATGCAATATTTATATCATGAAATGCAATCCTATGCTTAAGAACATGCATAAATAGACATTTTAAGTAGTGTAAATGTGTTTACATCAAAATCCCATAGCTGTTCTCCTTGTGGCGAGTAATACATCCTGTCAAGCGCCGTCAGAATACGATCCATGCTCTGCTGATGTCGCTCCTTAGATTCGATGACCCGGGCTTCCAGACGAGCCATCGGGTCCAGATTCTCAATGTCCTGACTCGGTCTAAGTCCAGGTCCAAGATTTGCCATGGTGGCTCTTGGAGTAGAAGAAATGGGGGAGAAGATGGTCCGAGCAAGGTGACTCGCCTCCTTGGGAGTGGTTCCCAAGGTACAACCAAGTGAGGTCGAAGTGACCTCCTTCTGTGCATACACTGCCCAACCGCTAGGTTGGTGTAGCCACGCAGGACAAGGCTAAGGCCCTGTCAATCAAATGGTCCTTATAGATCAGCTGACCAGATTTTTCATTATGGATTTAAATTCCTTAAGATAAGTTCGTCGTACAACCGACTGAAAGTGAATCCCGCCTCTCAAGCTAACCCAGCCAGTCTGGTTACGAGGGGACTAAAGGGAAGGTTCTTCCTTTAGTTTACGCCTCCGGTTCCGTTGACCCCCGAGCCGTGGTCGTTTGACACTACCCCACAGACTTAGTCACCTGGTTTGGCAAGAGAGATTAAACTCACCCAGTAGTACGACAACGAACTCGGGTTGATTTCGTATTTTAAAGTTAATTTTAACCCATTTTCTTCAGTGGGGTTTGAGGTGAGTGGCCCACAAGGTGACCAAGCTCACCAGCTAACTAGACTTGATCAAGTCTAAGTTAGCCCAATGTGTGGTCTCTAGTTGTAACCCAAAGGATTTAACCTAAGTTGCATGCGCTTCTACGATTTTTCTCTGTTTCAGCAGACCACAAAAATAATGTTGATTTTCTAATAATAATTGGAATCAAATTAATTTGAAATTTTGCGAGTAAAATCCTCTTTCAATTAGTTTTTCAGAGAATATTTTTTTTGGAACTTTTACTGTTTCAACCGAATTTTTAGAAAATTTTGAATATCAGGGGGTCAGATCTGGAATTTTGACCCTAGGTCAATTTTTTGCTTTGAAATAGTGCCAAATGATGTTCAAAAATTTGGGAAAAATATGAAAAATAAAGCTAACGAGATCACCTTTCAAACCCCACCATTTTTAGTCAAAACAGATTCGCAGATTGCTCGAAATCATTTTTTGAAATTTGAAAAATTTTGAATCTAGGTCAGTTTGACCCCCGTGCACTTCGCAAATTTTCAAAAATTTTATACTTAGAATTTTTTCAAAGTAACGGTGGTATTTGAAAAATGGTTTGAAAATGAAGGTTCACACTGAATTTCAGGACTTTTCGCTAATGAATTTTTTGGCAATCGAATTTTTAAGTTAGATTTGAAATCTGGCAGAAAATCAGAAGATGGTGGAAAAGCTTTTAAAGAGGTTTGAACTTGAAATTCAATCCTTCCACCAAAAAGATTTTTTTTTTCTTTTTCAAAACTTTTGCACTTTTTTTTTTCAAAAAGAATTTTTCAAAAGATTCATAGAAAATATCTTTTTTTTTTCAACTAACCTAGATTCGAAAGGAAACCTTATTTTTTTCAAACTTTTTTTCTTTTTGTTTTTTTTGTATTTTTCACGAAAATGAGAAAAATCTTTTTTTTTCACAAAAGAGATTGCAAAAAGTAGATCTAATCCTAGGGTTCAGAAAATAAACCTAATCTAAGAGAGATGATGTGCACCTGATTTTTCCTCGCCGCGCTCGATATGTGCGCAAATCCCGTTTTCCTCCTGTGTTGTCCTGCACATCAAAAATGAAGTAGAGGCAGGTTTGTCAGTGATAAATTAAAAGATCAAACTTAAGAAAAATGACTTTGCCTTCCCGGCAATGGTGCCATTTTGTTGGGAAAAAAATCGTAGATCGCATTTTTGATAAGAGCGTCATAGTATAATTGCAAAATATGATCCAACAAAGATATTATTTTGTAAAAATAACGAGACTTTGAGTCCAGGTCGTTCGTCTCTGGGAGGCATTGCTTTTACTTTTGAAATCGATCCTATCCAGCTCTACTTTATTTAGAATCGCATATCGGTTCATGATAATTACGTATTTAAGTACGACATGCTTAGTTGTAGAATAGATAGACAATTAAGACAGGCAACTTGAATCACGCAAATATGATAGCAATCAATTAGCTCATTGTGATTTCACAGCATGGAGACAGATATATATAAATAAAATATTTTTTTTATTCATTCAGTGAGAGAGTTGTTTGCAACAGAACTATAGATGAAAGCTTATACATAAATGCTTGAAAATCAAACCTAACTACCAGAAAATGATTGCATACAAGAATCGATGGGGGGATTTCGCATGCATCATTGGGGGAGAAGTAAGACTACACTACTAAGTAGTAAATAAAAGCAGTAAATATATATGAAGAGCTAAGTTACTAATCTAGCAGAAGGAAGGGCATCCGGAGGTGGTCTCTGATGGCCTTTGAGTGGCTGAGAGAAGGAGGGGCAGCCAATGGAGCTTAGGCTAGCCCTTGGAGAGAGGTTGGGGAGCTGATCCAGCTTTCTAGCGTGGAGATGGTGGCCTCCATGGTGGTGCTCAACTCGTGGAGGTGGAGTGGAGATGGAAGTGGCTAGCCTAAGTGGAATGAAAGCTAAGGAAGCAAATGGGTGCAAATGGCCACCCATTGGGTCTTTTTATAGACCTAAGGGAAGCTCTCTAGAGAATTATGGAATTCTCTAGAGAGGCCTATGGTGGGAGCTCATGGGAGAGTGAGAGAGAGAGGATGGATGGTGGTTTTTAGATCCACCAAATGTGGATCTAAAAATTGAATGGCTCTGGGTTGCTATTTTTGGCAACCAAGGCAACCACACATGGTAGAGAGTTCTAGAGAACTCTAGGCTAGGTATTTTCGTGTGGATGGTGTGTGTGGGTGTGTGTGGGTCGAAACTTAGGTGGCTATGTTGATTAGGCTAGATTCTAGTGGGTTTAGGTCAAGGTATGTCTTAAATTACAGTTATAACCCTAATTCACTAAGGTAAAGTGCAATTAAACTTAATACAGGTTTAATTGGGTGTGTGGAAACTTAATTGTGAGTAAAAAAAATCAATTAATTTAGGTCTAGGTCAATTGGACTCTCACTGAGTCCAATTGGACAGTGTGTGCCGAGATCAGGGCTCAATTGGACTCAATGAGTCCAATTGAATAGGCTGACGGAATTGACTAAGATCCAAGTCAATTAGGTTTAGTGAGGACCTAATTAGGTCCTTAGGGAGGTCTAGAGGTGATGTACTAGGGTTAGGGCACCTTAATTTAGGTTCCTATGGGGTTGGAATTGGGTTTAGGGACCTAGAGATCCAAGATCAAGGCTTAAATCTCAAAACAGGAATTGGAGAGCAGTATCAGACATCTAATAATAGAATCAGACGTCTTATACTCAAAAATCATAAGTCTAGACTTGTTTTCTGGAAGTCCAATCAGAGTCAGGAAGGATTTCGGGTTCTATTTTGGGTATTCTGCAGAAATTGGATGTCTGACAATGTGTCTGGACATCCAATAACACTGCAAAAGTGGGTTTGAAGTGTGCGGGAGTTGGGTAAGGGTCCTGGACATCCTAAAAGTTATCTGGACATCCAGAGAAGGGTTGGAACTAGGGTTTTAGAGCTTCCTAGGGTGCGGTGACCTAATCTAAGGGTGGGTAAGTCTTAGGGAAGTTTCTAGGCTATCCTAGGGCTAGGATGGACCTAAGCTCTTCACATTTTACTGCTTTATTTCTACTTAATAGAATAGAAAACCTTTAACCCCTTACATTATTATTCCTACTTCTGAACTAGGCCTTCTGCTCCAGCTCTACTGTAACTCCCGTTATTCCTGATCCAGCTTCAGATCTAGCTCCTGATCAGCTTATTCCCTACAATCGACATAATATACTTAATCAGCACTTTATAACATTATTTTATGCATAGCTAAAGTAAAATAGTAAAGATGCAGATAATGCGTATGCGTGCATGAATTTCCGTAACTTTTGCTAAGTCTTAGCTTAATCTAGGTCAATTAAGACCTATGATTGCTATGAAATCATGTGGCAAAACATGGGAGCTCCGTGGAGGAGCTTCCACGCATGGACGGAGGTGAGGCTACTGGCGAGACCTCACCAGAGGTTGACGGGATGGGGTCGCACTTGGTGGTGGTCGCGGCGAGGATCAGGATGGCCAGCGGCAGATGAATGGTGAGGAGGCATCCGGTGGGTTGTCATCGGCAGTAGTTGTGGATGTGGGTGGTTGCGTGACTGAGAGGAGAGTTCAACGGTGTCGAGGGAGCAGAGATTGGAGGTTCGAGGTGGCGTGGCCGGCGAGGGAGGGGGGGCTGCACTTTGGGTTCTTTCGTGGGGGAGGTTGTTGGTGGCAGGAAGATAAGGGAGTGAAGGAACAAGATAACGGAGACGAAGAAGGAGATGATGTGCGTAGCTGGCTACGAGGCTATGGATGGGTGCGTGCAAGAGGGCACGACTGCGCGTGGATCTACTACACATAGATCTGCTTCGCGCGAGCGTTGTACGTGCCTGGCAGCGCTCTGCTGCGAGGGAATACTGGTGCCAGAGGTGGTGGATGTGAAGGGATGTGACAGACGGTTGAATTGAAGGTGTTGATGGCATGCACACACTTTGTCACCATGTGTGCTTCGATGGTGAGGGCGATGTTGAGGACGTGGAGGCCACAGTGCTCGCTGAAGTCCACGATGCATGCTTCCTTCACGGTGGAGAGGAAGGGAAGAGATCCCCCCCGGGGCCGGCTGTACCTCTTTTTAACTCTTCTCAGTTTGTTTCTTGCACTGAGATCCTCTCCAACAGTCTTGGTGATGGGGTGGTTTGGAGAGGTTGCTGTTGTGAGATTATGGGACGCACAATCACCTTAGATGAGCACGAGTGCGCTGTTGGCCGCTAGTAGGAGGGCAAAGAGGCACGCGGGAGTTGCATTGAGTCTGAAAGGAGTTGCACATTCTACGGGAAAGAAGAAAACAAAAGAAAAACAAATAGGGTTATTTATAAAAATCATCTAAAGTAATACATGAAATGCATGTATGCCCCTATATGCAAACATTAATTTATTTACATATCAAAGTATGCTTTGTATATGTAGATGCTACGATAATAATTAGGCATTTATGTATTAATTAGACCACAAATGTGGTCACATCACGGCCCAATGAAACATGTTCAACAGCTTCGCTGGAGTTTGGAAAAGGTGCTAGGGGTATTTCAGTGGCAGTTGATGGCCAAAGGAGAGCTGTTAGTGATGGAGAAGGTAAACAGAGGAGAAAGTGTTCAACGAGATGATGTGCAATCAAAGCCCCAAATTTCTTTGGGGCTTTTGATCAGTGAAGTGTGGCGATGCTCGTGGGTGTTGTGACATGCAGTTTCATGTAGTGTAGCACCAATACGAGCTTGCTGAAGCTCGTGCCAGCTGTGGGGAAGATGATAGGGTTGAGGGTGGTGCAATGGTTAGTCCTAAAATCTAAAGGGGTGAGAGTGTTCTAGAGAGGGAGAGGAAGAGGTCGAGAGGGATTAGGAGAAGCAAGGAAGGCGGTGTCGCTCGACTTTACTTGGCCAGAGTCAGAGAAGGCAACGGAGTCCGATGAGGTGTCGGCGATGAAGATAAGGTAGATAACGTTGTTTCTTTGGCCAGAAAGATGTACGACGAAGAGATGAGGATGAATGGCTACCCAATTTCGTGGTTAGCTGACCAAAGGAGGAACACAAAGGACGTCGTCAAAGCTGAGTTGTGTTTGATGGAGGAGGAAGACAAAGGGTTATTCCGGTCTAATCTTGTCCGAGGAGGATGGTCAGGGTCAAGGGCTCTTTACAGAGCTCCAAGATGAGCTCTAAATGAGGAAAGTAGCCTGATTTGGTTGTGGTTCTTGGAGAAAAACATCTCCAAATTCATATAGCTCACCTAAGCTCTAGGATGCAATTGAGGATCCCAAATCTGGTCCAAAGGATTGGGCAATCTCTCAAGATCAATCCCTCCAAATTTGAAGTAATTTTGTGTTGATTTGAGAGAGAAATCTACTCGAGAATCTCAGCTTAAGGTGCATTCCCACCGCAAATGGTTGTAGGGACCTAAATGAATAAAATGACAAGAAGTTAGGGACCCAAATGCAATAAGTCCAAAAGTTAAGGGCTTGGATGTCAAGAATAGAGATTTTAAAGACTGAATTGCAAACTAGGTCAAGATGAGCTCTAATTGGACCTAAATTCTGGCATTAACCTAATTTGGACCCAAGAAATCTAATGGTAAACTTGGATTTGTGTTTTGACCAAGTTTGACTGGGAAATTTGCATAAAAGCCTAAATGAGGGTAAAATCTTGTCTAAAACTCTATTCTAGGTCAAAATGGGTTCAGATGGTCAAACCAAGGGTACAAACCTCTCAGAATATTTTTCTATGAATTTTAGGAGGTTTAAATGAATTTTATCCTGACCAGAACCTCTTTCATTCAAGCAAGTTGATAATTAGGGTTTTATGTACTTTTGTGGTCCTTGAAATGCGTGAAATCCCGTTTCTATCAGTGTTGGCCCACTTTTGGACTTTTTAGCTCGTTTGATCTTCATTTAACCCTTGAGTGACTTGATGAGTCCGTTTTAATGGACTATTATTACGCCTAAGTTAACTTTATTCTTACATTTTATGTTTGTTAATAATTACATTAGGTTATAGAATGATTGCATGCATCATTACCTAAGTTTACATTTATTCTATTGCATTCTATAACTTATTATGTAATTATTTTATGTTTCATTATTGTAGGAATAATTCGCGAGACCAGGGGGTGAAATAAATTTGCCCCTCTCAACAACAAACCCCAACAGCCGCCAGCCAAGTTTAGTAAGGGCTTTGAAAATCCCTTGACTTGCGGATGGGGGGGAGGAGATAAAAGAAGGGCTCCTGGCTAGAGGAGGGTCCTTCTTCCTTTCCCCTGTTGGGATCATCTCCATCTTCCCCACCTTGGAGAGGGCATGCACTGTGGAACCAGTGAACACCACCACAGCAAACCCCTCTCACTGCTCGCTAAGTACAGCGCACGCACTGCCCCACCACGTGCCCTGCAGGTGCGCCACCATCCTCCCACCGCAGCCCCTGCATGCGCACGCACCGCCTTCACCGCATGCACTGCCACAGTCATCACAACCCTGCAAGCGCGCCACTGCCACAACCTCCGCGCGCCCTGCAAGCGCGCCTCCAGCGTGCAGCGCCCTCACTGCACCTACGCGTGGCCAAGCCATACCCGTAGGTAGCCAAGAGCATGCAGGCAGACCTCCCGCTGGCAGACCGCATGCAGGCAGACCGCCCACAGGAAACCACACCCGCAGGCAGCATGTGCCCTCGTGCTCCCTTGTGCGTGCGCCATTGCGCAGCCACGCCCGTAGGCAGTAGCTCTTCCTCCTCTCCACGCATGGTTTGTCTTCTCCATCAGAACCCATCGCCGGCGTTCTCCTCCACTGTCAAGCCGCCGCGTCACCACCATCGCGAAGCACTCGTCGAGGAATCTGACAGGGCGACAGGCACAATAGAGCGACGACATCGACCTTGAGCGACAAACACGACGGGTGCGCACAGCAGAGACGATCTTTTTGGTGGACCTTGACGCCACCTGAGGCCAGCAACAAGAGCACGTGGGCCTTGATCCCACATGTGTGGGAGGATTGGTGACTGGAGTCAGTTTATACTTAGATTTCGTTTAGATAGGCATTAGAACTTAATTTCTATCTTTTGGACCCTTGTCGGGTATCTTTGGGAAAGTGTTCCCAGTGTTTCTTCATTTCTTATCGCTCTTGTATGTGGGAGCGTATTTTCGGGAGCGTGTTCCCATTTATTTAGATTATGGGATTATTTGAATTGTTTGAACTACATGTTGGTTAGTTAGTTAGATTAGGTTTGTTTGCTTATTATTATTAAAAAATATATATATATTCAAATTGCCTGCTAGAATCTGCATATCTATAGGACAACCATTTAAGACTGAATGAGCAGCATCTAACTTTTCTTACTGCATTGCATACATTCTTGCACGAAGAAAGTTGGAGTAAGGTACGTTTTTTTTCCTCTTAAGCATTAATTACCTGTCATGCATCTGCATTGAACTTAAATCTAAGCCCACTAAAATGCTTGAATCGAATTAATTCAGTGGCAACTTTAAAAATTGGGACTGCTAAGAGGTTAGACCTTAAAATCTGTGACTTAAAATTGTGTACAAAAGGATCTTGTTTGCGAAGATTTCAAAACTCAAAAACACGAATGTATGATTGCACACCTGAGACACTGTGCACCTCATACATAAGGTCACTCGATAAATTTCCACCTCTCCTCTTTGCACCACAAAGGAAGTTAGTCGGAAATCAACAAGCCTATCCATCAAGTTACTTCGGTTCCTCGTGCGTGGGCTCGATTCAAGACTTCCATCCTTTGCGAGTAGGTTATAAGCACCAACGAAGGTTGGACTAGGAAGCGTAATTCTTGCAAAACTTGTTTGGCCACCAACTGAACGTTTAATTCTAAGACCTACAATCTACTACAAACAGATCCCACTAGATTTGCATTTGTTTTCACAGCGATGGAACTCTCTAGGAAGTTTCTGCTTGTGTTCTGGATTCTTTTAAATCCTAAGAGAGTTTAACCTGTTTAATTGAAAGAAATGGACTATCCTCACTCCTATCATTTTAACCAGGATCCCATGCCCCAAGCGTATTTATCCTTTGATGGGTACATTGACAATTCATGGGATCATTCTTATTCTTATCCTGGGAGTACTGGCCCGATGACTCCCACTTTTGAGCAGAGCCTAGTGGTGAGTCCATTAAATTGGACTATTATTAAGCCTAAGTATCTTTAATTATACAAATTAGGTGTGTTAATAATGGTAATTAAGTTATAGAAGATTTATACACCTCATAATTTAAGTTATAACATTCTATAACTTCATAATTCTATGGTTTTTATGTGCAGGTACTAAAATACACAAAGAGCAAGGGTGGGGGGATAAAATTCCCAAAACAACCGCAACTCTCTTTTCCCCCTCCCCCACTGGACATTGGGCAAAACTTCTGGCGCCACCTTTCTCAACAACCATGACCGGGGATTTTGGAAAATCCCTGATCTCACGCGGTGAGGGGAGAACTTAAAAAGAAGAGGCGAGGAGAGAACAAGGCTATCGAGAGAAAGAAGAAAAGCGTGCACTGTGCCGCACTGCGTCCTCTTTCCCCTTGCGGGGAAAAAGTCTCTCCGCCCGCACATCACTGCCGGCGCATCCTCCTTGCGCGCTGCAGGCAACCACGCGCCAGGACCAACACCCTCTCCATCGCCTGCAGATCTGCAAAGCCACGCTGCCCACAACGCCCGCACGGCCTCCATGCTACGTCCCTGTAGCCCCTCTCAGTACTGAAGGCAACCGCGCGCCCCAGCGTGCCTCCAAGCGCCACAGCAGGCGCTGCCTCTCCTCCAGCGCACTCCACCCTGCGCGCCTCCAAGCGCCACAGCAGGCGCTGCCTCTCCTCCAGCGCGCCCCACCGCCACAACAGGCGCTGCATCTCCACCCTGCGCACCTCCAAGCGCCACAGCAGGTGCTGCCTCTCCTCCAGCGCGCCTCCAAGCGCCACAGCAGGCACTGCGTCTCCTCCAGTGCATAGGCACGCGCGCGCAAGCCTGCACGCCACAGCCGCTCGAACAGCCACAGCAGCAGCCGCTAACTTGATCTACACGCTGGAGCTCCGGCCACCTCCGCCGGCTGCCTCCGGCCACCTCCGCCGCAGCCGCTGCCACCGTCAAAAAGCTCTTGACCTCGCCGTCCTCTGAAGCCCTACATCGACCCCCGCGGATCTCTCTCTCTCTCTCGCGAGGAAGAGAGAGAGGAAAAGCTCTGTTTTTGTTTGAATTAGAAATTACATTCAATGCCATTGCCAACAATTTCATTTTTTTTATTAATATTATATTCTGGCAGAATTGCATTCACGCACTCACAGTTCTTTCCAATTACATGGTATTAATATTGGCTAGTTTAAAGATTGATTTTGGACTTGATTTAAGTAATAATTGTCTATAATACACATCACATGAAAAATTGCACTAATTCATCCTAAATTTATTAAGGATTTCTGTGAGCAAAAATTGCACTTACACCCTTAACTTTTTAAGTTATTGCAAACCTACTTTCCTTCACATTTTAAGTCCAATTTGAAAAGGAATTTCGCACTATCTGAAATAACATAAAATAATTAAGTATTGATTGCATCATTGTCTCCCTGTGGACACGACCCGCTCTTCTACGAGTGGTTATTTTCATTATTTTTGATTCGTCGATTTTTCCACCACTTAAATACTATAACACTAAGCGAAAAGTCGACCAATCAAATTGGCGCCGTTGCCGGGGAGGCAACAGACGTAATAGAATTACTTTATTATTTTTGAATCTTTTGAGTTGCGAAATTATCTAATCATTTTGATTATTGTGCAAGGAATTCGCCAAAGCAATGAGGCGCAATAGAGGAGTGATAGAAACCACGAGGTAAGCCACACGAGGAAAAGATGAAGGAGACCAAGATCCTGTTTCGCAGAGGATTCTCTGTTGTCACAATTTAATTCTGTCTTTTCACCCTTGTAATTTTGGGTTAAATTTTTGGGGGTTTGTCCCCGCATTCTTTAGCTACTAGGGCTTACAGTATTTCTGGTACATGCGTGATTATATTTTCTGTTTGCTTGCTTTTCAAAACCAATAAAAAATATCGAGCTGCTTATTTAGAAGTTGCATGCCCTTAGGTGCGCGCATTTAGGGGTGATTGAGCAGCATATTAGATCTTATTATTGCATTGCAAGCATCTTAGCACGAAGATTGCTGGAGACAGGTATATCTTTCTAACTTTTGCATCCAGCTTCTGTTCACGCATTTGCATTCTGATTTAAATTCAAGACCACCAAATTGTTTGAATTTACTAATTAAGTGGTCACATAACTAAAAGCGGAACTAATAATCAGATTAAACCCTAAAAGCAATACACTTTTGGTCTGATTCTAAGGGACTTGTCTGCGATTTCAAAAAGAAATTACAAAGATTTACGGTGTGTTGCACACTTTTGACACTGAGCACGCACATTAGGCACCGCACTAAGGCTCAATCCCTTAAGGCTATAGGCACCGATCTCTTTATCTGTGTAGACCCTCCTATTGTGCTTTGTGGTAGTGGTGATACTATCTTTTGATCAAGTGTTTTGATACTCCACGGAGGGGGACACCCCTTAAAGGAACAAAAGGGTAGTTAAGGGGCACCGCATACGCATCGCCTCAAAGGAAGGGTTCACCCTACTTGCATCCCTTTGTTCGTCCTTGGAGTAACTTCTCCCTTGATCACCTGGGAGTATCAGCTAAGCAAAGTATAGGTCCTAGGGCACTCGAAGGTTGAATTCAGGCACGTAATTGCAGTGGAAAACTTGTTTGGCCATTTATTTTAACTAATAAAGAAGGTTAAAATTTCAAGTCCACACCCCTCTTATACCACTTACGTGGGAATGGAGGGATAAGTCTTGATCTTTTGACTTATCTTTAGAGTGGAGGTTTGACTTACTCAATAATAAAATAAAAATTTTGCTGAATTGTGCTTTGTATGCTTGGTAGACGCTCTCTTGAGGGTAGTCTAGTGTTTGATCCTGAGCCCGAGAGAATTCTTAGGAGAGCTCATCTAGGAGAAGAAAGAGAAGAAATGGCTGAGCAAGGTGCAAATCAACAAAGGACCCTAAGGGACTATTTTATTCCTACCAACCAACCTGCACAAGCACTAAGACGACCGGCAGGGGATAATCCGTATGAGATCAAGAGCAATACCATATCTTTATTGCCCTCTTTTTATGGTACTACTAGGGAGGACCCCTACCGACATATGGAGGAATTCATCGAGGTCTGTTCCACGGTGAAGCTCCAGGGCTTTACTGATGAAGCCCTGATGAGGACTCTATTTCCTTTCTCCCTTAAGGATAAGGCCTAGCACTGGTATCATACCCTCGATGCAAGGGTAAATGATTGGGCTACCCTTAAGGGAGAATTTTTAAAAAAGTATTTTCCTATGAGTAAAACCAACCACTACAGAAGAGAGATTATGGGTTTTACTCAACAAGAAGGGGAGCAATTTCATGAGACTTGGGAGCGCTTTAATGACCTTCTTAGGTTATGCCCCCACCATCAAGTGCCAAGATGGCAGTTGGTCAAAAGGTTCTATAACGGATTATCTGAAAGGCATAGGCAAACCATTGATGTAGCCTGTGCAGGAACCTTCATGACCAAAACTGAGGATGAAGCCTGGGCATTATTTGAAACTTTAAGCGACAACTCCATACATTTGTCCTCTGCGTATCAAGAGAGAAAACCATAAATCTTGCAGAGGAAGATAGAGGCCCATGAAGTCGGGGCTTCTCAGGATTTGGCTTATCAGATTCAACTATTGAATAAAAACTTCGATAGGCTTTTAGCAAACCCCGGCATGAACCCACAAGCAGCCTCTATTTTTCAGGCTTCAAGAGAATGCTCCATCTGCCAAAGCACAACGCACGCCACTGCGGAGTGCCATCAGGCAACCCAATTCCCTGAGTTGATTCAGGCCGACTTGAATGCAACCCAAGGTTTCCGCCCCCCTCGCAATAACCCTTACTCCAACACTTATAATCCAGCGTGGCAGAACCATCCAAACTTCTCTTGGAAGCAAACTGATGCTTCTAACTCAGGGAATACAAGACCCTTACCTCCCCAGCCCACTTACCAACCTTATGAAAACCCTCTTCCGAATAAGCCCTCTGAGATGGATGAACTGAAGGCCATGATGAAAGCGATGCAAGAGCATCAGAATATGGTTATCCAATCTCAGAATAAGATGATTACTGATATGCAATCCCAAATTGGTCATCTTATTGAGGCAGTTAGGCAACGTGATCCGGGGAAGCTGCCTAGCTCTTCTGAGGAGAATCCTAAGGGCAAGGGGGTTGTATTCAGGGAGCATGCCCAAGCAGTGACTGTGTTGAGGAGTGGAAAAAAGATTGACAAGCCTGATAACACTCCTACGGTTACATCTCAGAATTCCCCTTCCACACCTGACCCTACCTCCATCTCACCCGAGGAAGAGCCACAGCACTCTCCCTCACAAAAAATCATCCACAATGAGGATGTCGTCCTACCACCACCCCTTTCCCGCCATGATGACCCCTCTACTCAGAAGCTGAGGGTGCCTTATCCAGAGTGCCTATCTGCTCCTAGGGAATCTTCTGTTGGCTCGTCTGGAGCCAAGGATAGGACGGAAGAGATTATGGATACTTTTAGGCAAGTCCAGATTAACTTGCCTCTGTTGGAAGTGATTAAACAAATTCCATCCTATGCCAAGTTTCTGAAGGGCCTGTGCACCCAGAAGCGCCGATCTAGGAAACAGGTCCAAACCAAGGTCATCCTGCCAGACCACGTTAGCTCGATTCTTCAGCTTGGAACCCCCCCCCCCGAAATGAAAGACCTAGGGGCCCCGTATATTTCAGTGGTTATAGGTAACCAACACATTGACGAGGCTCTGCTCAATCTGGGTGCAGGGGTAAACATTCTACCGAGCTCTGTCTACGACCTATTGGGAGGAGGAAAGCTGAAGCCTAGTCCAGTAATCCTCCAGGTTGCAGACAGATCGCTTAAGACACCGCGGGGATTGTTGGAAGATGTCCTTGTGAGAGTGGAGGATTTCTTCTTCCCCGTTGACTTTCTGGTTCTTGATACTGACCCATCTAATAAGCCCACAAAGCCGTCCATTATCCTGGGACGCCCCTTTTTGGCCACAGCCAATGCCTCTATAAATTGTAGATCCGGGTCAATTAAAATGGGCTTTGGGAACAAGAAGATCCGGTTGAATGTTTTTGATACTTACAAACAACCCAGATTTGAAGATTGTTCTCAGATTGAGGTCATTGATGAAATAATTGAAGAGACTACTCTAGCACTCTTATGTAGAGATCCCCTTCAGAAGGTCATAACTTAGGACCATCCCTTGATTATCAAAGAAACTGAAAAGAAAATGCCCGAACTAGAAGAGTTGCTGGAGATACACACTAAGTCTCTATCCCCACCCTGGACTATGAAGGTAGATCCGTTGCCTGAAGCGGGGACATCTCAACTAAAACCCTCAATCCAAAAGGCTCCTGAATTGGAGTTGAAACCCCTCCCGAGCACATTGAAATATGCTTTCCTTGGCCCTAATAACATGCTCCCCGTTATTATCTCGTCTGCATTATCTAAATTGCAAGAGGGAGCTCTGCTTGAGTGTTTACAAAGGCACAAGGAAGCAATTGCCTGGACAATTGCTGATTTTAAGGGTGTTGATCCCTCTCTTTGCATGCATCATATTTACACGGACGAGTCCGTGAAGCCTTTCCGAGACATGCGGAGAAGGCTCAATCCAAATATGCGGGAGGTTGTTAAAAAGGAGATTTTGAAATGGCTAGATGCAGGGATTATCTATCCTATTTCAGATAGTAAATGGGTCAGTCCGATTCATGTAGTTCCGAAAAAGGCCGGAATCACTGTGGAGGAGAATGACCAAGGAGAACTGGTGACCACTAGACCCTCAACTGGTTGGAGGGTCAACATTGATTACCGCCATTTAAACATGGCTACCCAGAAAGACCATTTCCCCTTACCATTTATCGATCAAATTTTGGAACGATTGGCGGGGAACAGGTACTTTTGTTTTCTTGATGGGTACTCTGGGTACAATCAGATAGCCATTTTTCCTGATGATCAGGAGCGTACCACCTTCACAAGTCCTTATGGGACTTTTGCATTCCACCGAATGCCATTCGGGTTATGTAATGCTCCTGCCACCTTTCAACGTTGTATGATGGCTATCTTCTCTGATATGATCGACGAGTTCGTTGAAATTTTCATGGATGACTTCTCCATTTATGGCTCATCATTTGACCTATGCCTTTCGCACCTTGATAAAGTCTTAACCCGTTGCGAAGAGGCAAAACTGGTGCTTAGTTGGGAGAAAAGCCACTTTATGGTCCAGCAGGGCATTGTGTTAGGGCATGTAGTTTCCGAGAAAGGATTAGAGGTGGACACTGCAAAAATCGATTCCATCTCTAAGCTTCCATTGCCCGCCAATGTTCGTCAGGTTAGATCTTTCCTTGGCCATGCTGGATTTTATAGGCGCTTCATTAGAGATTTCAGTAAAATCTCTAAGCCACTCTGCGACCTGTTAGCGAAGGATGTCTCCTTCGATTTTGATGATAGATGTGGTGAGGCTTTCCAAGTTTTGAAGAAAGCCCTCATTACCGCGCCGATTCTCCAAGCACCAGATTGGACCCTCCAATTTGAGCTTATGTGCGATGCTTCTGATTTTGCAATGGGAGCGGTCTTAGGTCAAAGGGTTGATGGCAAACCTCATGTGCTGCATTATGCCAGCAAGACCCTTACAGATCCTCAGCAAAACTACACGGTCACGGAAAAGGAATTACTTGCTGTAGTATTTGCTTTGGACAAGTTTCAGTCTTATCTTTTGGGATCCAGGGTCGTGGTGTTCACTGATCATTCGGCCCTTAAGCATCTTCTGGCTAAAAAGGACACCAAACCTCACCTAATTCATTGGATTTTGCTACTCCAAGAATATGACCTGGAAATTAAAGACAAGAAAGGAGTTGAGAATGTGGTAGCAGACCACTTGTCTAGGATCCCTATTGAGGCATCAAACCCCGCTGGCGGTATTCAAGAGACTTTCCCTGATGAGTCTCCAATGGCCGTGGAAACTAAAACTCCTTGGTTCACTGACATAGTGAACTATCTGGTCATGGGCATCACCCCTAGTACTTGGGACAAGCAAAAGCGAGACAGGTTTATCGCTAATGCTAAATTTTATCACTGGGAGGAACCTGAGCTTTTTAGAATAGGCCCTGACCATCTGTTTCGCCGTTGCGTCCCTGATGAGGAACAAAGAAGTGTTCTGAGTTTCTACCATGACCTCCACTGTGGGGGACATTTTAGTGGGAAGAAGACTGCTCATAAGGTTCTTCAGTCTGGTTTTGGTGGCCCACATTATTTCGAGATGCACATACGTATGTGGGCGCAAGTCTACATTGCCAGCAGACGGGAACCATTGGAAAAAGGGATGAGATGCCCCAACAACCTATCCTCCCTGTTGAAATCTTCGATATTTGGGACATTGACTTCATGGGTCCCTTTCCTGTCTCCTTCGGATATGAATACATCCTTGTGGCTGTTGATTATGTATCAAAATGGATAGAAGCCATCCCCACGCAAACCAATGACCATTCTGTGGTCTTGGGCTTTATTAAGGCTAATATCATTTCTCGGTATGGGTGCACAAGGACGATCATAAGTGATGGAGGACCTCACTTTAAGAATGTACACTTCACTAGACTACTCCAAAATTTGGGAGAAAATCACATGATAGCCACACCTTATCATCCCCAAAGGAGTGGGCAAGTGGAAGTGTCTAATAGGGAGATTAAGAGAATTGGTCTAAAAAACTAAATGACGCTCTTTGGGCCTACAGAACTGCATATAAGACTCCCTTGGGTATGTCTCCTTTCTGTCTTGTCTATGGAAAAGCGTGCCACCTTCCCGTTGAAATCCAACATAAAGCTTATTGGGCCATTAAAAACGTTAACTTAAATCTGGATAAAGCGGGAAGAGCACGTATGTTAGAATTAAGTGAGCTTAAGGAGCTTCGTAATGAAGCTTATGAAACTTCTCAAGCTTACAAGCAACGTACAAAAGTCTTCCATGACAAGCACATCATTAGAAAGACTTTTGAGCCCAACCAGTGGGTCTGGCTTTTCAATTCTAGACTTAAATTATTTCTGAGAAAGCTCAAGTCCCGTTGGGATGAGCCTTACGTTGTGATTAATACCTTCCCTCATGGAGCTGTAGAGATCAGGAACCCTATTTCAAGTGCGAACTTTAAAGTAAATGGCCAGCGACTTAAACCGTATATTACTCTTTCAGATGGCCAGGTTTTGGACGCACTACGACTTGAGGAGCCTTAGCTCCTTCCACTCTCCTCCTCAGCTGATATTCTTCTATGTTTATATTTTTCCAATGAGGACATTGACAGTCTTAGGCATGGGGGGATATAACCTGAGAGTGTTTATAGTGTTTATAGTATTGATAAATATTTGCATACATATAAAAAAAAATTCTCTTTTCTTGAGGTGATTGGGTTAGTCCCTAGCATAATACCTTTATTGGAGGTTTTTCTTCCGGAATTATTTCTTAAGTTTAGAATCCAGTACATTTATTTCACAAGCACGTAGACTTGGTAATGGATCCTTTGGGAAAACCAATAAGCATTTGTAGTCTAATGAACCCTTGGACAGTTCATAGAGAGTCAGGCATACTATCTTCTAGTAAATCCACCTCATATTTGTGAGAAGAAGTAGAGAGATTACTGGTGCGCTAAGTCTAGTGTAAGGACTCTTAAGTTCTGGATGATTAGATGATGATACATCAGAGTTAGGCGTAGTTTTCACTCTCTGTTCCTGGGTGCGTACTTTGAGTGAATTCTTGAGAGTCACCAAATAAGGCAGATACACAGAGATTGAGTCGTAATAAAGCTGTAAATATGGTGGATGGTTATGACCGTCCTTCATAGAGTCCTCAGCTGAAGGAGGGTAATAGTGTCAACGGTCAAAAATACGCCTGTCCTATCTATTCCTTCCCGGTGCCGAGAATAGGCACTTCCACCAAATAAGCCACACAACTTCCTCTTGACCGTCATCATCCCTAATAATGCCTTGTAAATAAAAGTCTGTATCGTGTTGTGCTGATTGAAAAAGGAACAAAAACAAGAAGAAATTAGAAAAAAAAAAAGAGAAAAGAAGAAGAAAAAGAAGAAACAGAAAGAAGAAAAAGAAAAAATAGTTATATTACAAAAAAAAAGAGAGAAAAAAAAGGTCGAAATTTCTAATGTTTCTGAGGCAACAGAACACCTATTGCGTTCCACCAAATATGACCCATACCTACCTTCTAGTATTTCTGATCGCCTGAATACTGGTTGAGGACTCTAACTTAGTTATAGAGTTATTAAGACTTTAATTGAAGTGTGGATGCCATGAGAGGCCACCAAACAGTGAGTACAATTTCTAAATCTGGCAAGATTCGTGATCTCAGAAAAAAAAAAAAAAAGAGTGCCCAGGAACATCAGGAGAGCACAGTTATGTAGCCTCTCTCAGGGTTGACTTGTCTAATAGTCTAGAGAGCTAGAGTTTGCAATACTAGACTATATGTAGCACCAGTAGAGTGTGTGCCACCAAATATAAATCCTTTCAACTTATTATCTCCTACCTAAGCCAAACACCGGGGTCAAATTACATATTATCGTCTGCTTTATCCCCGAGGGAAGTAGTCGCCTATCTCATCAGAAATTTTTGCCAAGGGTGATGTACGAACTCCTAATGTGAATCGGCTCTTTCACTTGGATTTGTGACCTAGGCTATCAGCACTTCATATTTGTCTGGTTTTCTAAAATTTTGAAATAGGAAAAGAAGAAGTCTTCTTATTACTTCTATTATTCATTTTTGCTAGGGACTAGCAAATCTTAGGCATGGAGGTATTTGATGAGTCCATTAAATTGCACTATTATTAAGCCTAAGTATCTTTAATTATAAAATTTAGGTGTGTTAATAATGGTAATTAAGTTATAGAAGATTTATACACCTCATAATTTAATTTATAACATTCTATAACATCACAATTCTATGGTTTTTATGTGCAGGTACTAAAATACACAAACAGAAACGGTGGAGGGATAAAATTCCCAAAACAACCGCAACTCCCTTTTCCCCCTCCCCCGCCCGACATTGGGCAAAGCTTTTGGCGCCGCCTTTCTCAACAGCCATGACCGGGGATTTTGGAAAATCCCTGATCTCACGCGGTGAGGGGAGAACTTAAAAAGAAGAGGCGGGGAGAGAAGAAGGCTATCGAGAGAAAGAAGAAAAGCGTGCACTGTGCCGCACTGCGTCCTCTTTCCCCTTGCGGGGAAAAAGTCTCTCCGCCCGCATATCACTGCCGGTGCATCCTCCTTGCGCGCTGCAGGCAACCGCGCGCCAGCACCAACACCCTCTCCATCGCTTGCAGATCTACAAAGCCACGCCGCCCACAACGCCCGCACGGCCTCCTTGCTACGTCCCTGCAGCCCCGCTCGCTACTGAAGGCAACCGCGCTCCCCAGCGCGCCTCCAAGCACCACAGCAGGCACTGCCTCTCCTCCAGCGCGCTCCACCCTACGCGCCTCCAAGCGCCACAGCAGGCGCTACCTCTCCTCCAGCACGCCCCACCGCCACAATAAGCGTTGCTTCTTGATGAGAACCTCATCATGAGCCATAACTAGCTCATTTTGACCTAATACAAAGGATAAAAGCTCCTACATAACTCAAGGAAAGGCTTAACTCAGAGAATTCTGAGTTTAAGGAGAAAACAAGTCATAAGGGGTAAAAATGCAATTTTACCAGTATAATCTGCATACAGGGTAATTCAGGGTCCAAACATAGGTCAAAGCAACTTAATAAGAATAAAAGTGGGATGAGATGATCTAGCAAGGGCTACAGCAATTCCAAGGAACTAAATGATAATCTGTAACCCTAAAACAACCCACTTCAATTCACGAGGTTCGAGGCAAATTAAAAATATAATAAACCCTCTAAAATTCATAGAAAAATAATCTCTAGGGTTTAGAACCTTCAATTTGGCCTTCAGAACCCATTTTGACCTACATTGAGAACCATGCCCAATTAATAACTTAATTTGGGTTTTCACATAAATTGACCAGTCAAAAAAGGTTTAATATAGAAATGAAATTCACCATCAGATTCCTTAGGTCCTAATTAGTCATGTATAAAAACTTGAGCCTAAGAAGAAACCTCCTTGACCAACTTTACACTTTGGTCCTCATATATTTACTTTTTGGCCCTCAACTTTTGAACCCTCACATTTTGGCCCCTAACTCTCCTTCGTTCTTTGCGTTCAGGTCCCCCCTGCAAAACCTGCCAGCACCATGCTCCGGCGACCTTGCGCGGAGCATGGCGCCGCGCAGGGTGAGGGGGAGAGCCTGGCAAGTAAACCGGGGGTGCCCTGCGTCGTCAGCCGTCGCAGGGACACCTCCCTGGTCGCTGTAACCCACCATACCGGCCGTGCGAACGCACGGACGGTATGGGTTTCCATCTCCGGCGTCCTCCGGCGAGGGAGACACGTCGTCTCCCTCCGCCTTCCTCCCTGATTCGGTCCCTATAAATACCCCCGTCGCTCCACCGTTCTTCCCAGCTCGGATCTGACGGAGAAAACCCCCAACTTTCCTCTCCTCTCACTCCGGCAGACGCCCACCAGCTCCGGTGGTTCCTCCTCCTCCTCCTCTTCGCTCTGCCGCAATACCAGCAGCAGAGATTTCTTCCCCTGCTCTTCCCGCGCCACGCCGCACCCAGCTGGCGCCTCTCCGGCTCTCTGCTCGCCGCCGCCCCTTCCCCCGGGCATCTTCTTCTCCGGCGACAGTCGATACGACTGTCGCCCGCTCCGGCCCCTCCTCCTCCTGCTAAGTAGGTAGAACTCCTCCTCTTCCTCCCCTCTTCCTTTTCCTCACTTTAAACATCTACTGTCGCCCTCGATTCCGACCCCTCACCCTCACCTTCTCCGCCCGCTCCGGCCATCCTCCGGCGAGCCGCTCCCATCACCCCAGCAACCTCCGCCTCCTCACCCTGATCAACCCCCGCCCTTCCACTTCCCCCACAT
Source organism: Thalassia testudinum (assembly GCA_037157565.1). Lineage (NCBI taxonomy): Eukaryota > Viridiplantae > Streptophyta > Magnoliopsida > Alismatales > Hydrocharitaceae > Thalassia > Thalassia testudinum. The sequence continues at coordinate 157,233,673 of JAZHRO010000031.1, read as the reverse complement.
CACCCTCTGCAACCCCACCGAACAAACCCATCTTCCGACCCACAGTCCGACCTAGGGCAGCCCTTGCACGCCGCCCCACGCCTCGCCACCACCCACACGAGCTTCGCCGCACTCTGGCGAAGCTCCCGGCACCTTCTGATTAGGCCGAGAGGCCGTTTTGCTGTGAACAGGTCACCCGACCTCCGCCGCCATTGCCGTGCAGAAGGAGCTGCTTCCGCCTGCAGCTGCAGGCGCGCCACGCCCAGATTCGACTCCCAGGCCTTGCGAGGCATTTCGACAAAGCGTCAGGCTCGCAGCTGGGGCGAAGGCCTCGCGTGAAGCCGCGATCGCCCGCTGCTTTCTCCGCTGCGGGCGCTCAATTAGGGTGGGACATTTAGTCCCACCTCGGAAAACTCTGAAGAGGCGCAGCGGTATAAAGCGAAAAAGTGCTGGAGGCTTATTGCCTCAGCACACGGGGTGAGGTCCCCTTCACCCGCCCGGTTACCCGGTCTCGTCCGCGCTCACGCCCCGCGGACCTGACCCGACCCGACTTAGACTGACCTGCACTCCTCGCCCACCACTCACGCCGGTGGGCCTGGACCCGGGCGCGACCCGTACCCGGCTACCCGGTAGCTCTGGGAGAGCTATCCTATGAGCGGATTCTGTGAGAGAGAGACGGGGGGGGGGGGGGGGGTAGAGTAGGTTTTGCCCTATGACGTAAACTCTGAAGTGTGCAGGCACAGGTGAAGAAGAAGGACCGCGGAAGAAGAAGAAAGCTAAGGGAGACACTGTAGCAACAAGCGGTTTAAGTCGTCTGATTGGAAAATCAGACGACGTCCTGAAGGGAAAAGAAGAAAGAAGGAGAGACGACGTCCTGACAGGAAAAAGAAAAGAAGAAAGAAGGAGATCTGAAGAACAAAAGAACAAGGAAGAACAACAGAAGAAGAAGAGGACCGCAAGGAGATAAACACATAAGAAGAACAGGAAGAACAAAAGCTAAAGAGAGAGAGAGACAAAGAGAAGAAAAGAAGAAGAACTCAAACTTTCATCTCTCTCCCTCTCTCTCTCTCTCTCTTTCTTTATTTTTGTAATAGAACATGTATATCTCTAGAATACAACTTGCTCCCTGAGTTCGACCTCGGGAACTCTTTTATTTTCCGAGTAAAAAAATTTATATATTTGAAATGATGGCAATAACTGGCTATACTACAACGCTATAACAATAAAACCCGGTTATCTCTCGAAGCCAACGTTCCATTTTGGCGCCGCTGCCGGGGAGCAACGGTTATTCTAGAGGTAAACATTCCTGTTTCTTTTTAATTTCTGATAATCTCCCCTCTTTTGTGCAGCTACAGGAAATCAAGAAGACAAGCAACCGCACGACAACCACTCCGAGGACAGGTAAATTTTTCCTCTCGCTATTAACCCCTAAACTCTAAGGAGGAAGAAAAGAAAAAAAAAACAAGCAATATAGGGCTAACCTGTCTTCCATACTTAGTAACCATAAAGAGTTGCATGTTTTCAACTCATTAGTCTTGCACACTATTAAGGGTATTTAAGGGCTAACACATTCTTGCTTGAGCCTTAATTACCCAACAAAGAACTAACTGGACCAAGTAGAGCCAACATAAGATTCAACATTAGGGTTTTAGAGACACACTACTTAAATCAAGAATGGAGAAAATCCAAAAGAAGTGTGCCTAAACCATTGATTGAAAATACCTATTCAAAAGAAAACCTAAAACAATTGGCTCTCTAAACACTTGAACCCTAAAAGACAAGACCTAAAAGCTCTCAAAGAAAACAAGAGGTAAGGTTGACCCCTTGGGTCAACCAACCTTAAATTAGGTCACTCTTTACACTTAAAAGACTAAAGTTCAAGTGAAACCTTAAGCACCCTGATCTTAAAATTGGTAGACTTAAGAGGTCAAGATCCCCATTCTGGTCTACCTGGAACCGCAGTGACAAGAGAGGTCGGGTGGGGGAAACCCTGTAACCCGTGGGGACGCTCTACCGTGTAGGGGTCTTCGCGGGACTCTCCCTCTCTGGCTGCCCAGGTAATTCTCAGGTGGACGATCTTTCTGATCAAGGGGTCCATCTGCCCCGCACCTCTATAGTCACCCAACACATTTTTGGGTGTCTTGATTGGGTCCAGCACCTTCTAAACTTACCTCTTCCAACAGTGCATGTACGGAAGGAGGTCCCTAAGACCACCCTTAAGACCTCCTTTAGAAATTCGCTCTCGTCAAGGCCAAGCCTCGACACCCGTGTTTTTGCAGCAACACCCTCACATTATTCTCTCTTCTTATTCAGAACCAAGTTCTTCTTCTTCCCCCATCATGGCTCAGCCAGTTGAGGAAGAAAATAATCTGGAACACCAGCTCCAGCGACTCAATGACCTCTTCCAAAACTTCGTGCACCCACCACAGCGTCCTATGATGCGGGACCACTACAATCCTGCTGCGGTGGCCATTGAGCCTCGAGTCAGAATCCCGACTGGAGGACCTGATTCCGAATTAAAGCCCAACATGATTCATGCTATACCTAAATTCCATGGGCTTAATTCTGAAGATCCCTTCCAGCACATCAAACTGCTAAAGCATCTGGCCCACACTTTTGGATCAGATGCGCAAAATCGGGATATTCTTCTCATGAAGATGTTCTCCTTTTCTCTTATGGACAAGGCCGCCCATTGGTATCAAACTCAGACCCGGCCGATCAACACTTGGGAAGAACTTCAATCCGAGTTTTTGAAAAATTTTTTTCCCGTTGGTCGGACCAACGCCTTGCGCCATCAGATTACACACTTCACTCAACAATCAGGAGAACCTCTCCATGAGGCATGGGATCGTTTTCAGGACCTCATGAGAAAGTGCCCCCATCACGGAGTTCCTAAATGGGAACAAGTCCAATCTTTTTACCAGGGACTCCGTGAGGACATCCGCCTTTTCGTCAATGCAACTTGCGGAGGAAACATCATGGGTCAACATGAAGACACCATATGGGAGATTCTCGAAAACATGTGCGAGAACTCCATCAACAATGACTCCATGGGATTATTCGATAGGACGAATACCCGCGCAGCGACGAATCTTAAGGGAGCACATGAGATGCAGGGCCTGTCCGCATCAGTCGATTGGACAAGGTCTCAATCATTGAAAAGAAGGTGGATGAGCTGACTCAGCACTTGCAGCGAGCCACCTCCGCGCGTAACTCCTTTGCACAACCTCCTTCCACACAGGAGACTGTGCAAAACATCCTCCACCGATCTTCCCCTGGGATAGATCCATATCCATCCCCATCTAATTCTTGGATCGGAGGATCATCCGATCCTTTCTACACCAGCCGGGGGAACTCCATTCCCCCTTTCCCTGATTCTCAGGAGGTTCCTCAGACCTGCGAGGACCTCAACGCCATCCAGAACGACCCATTCTCCAACACTTACAACCCTGGATGGCGAAACCATCCCAATTTTCAGTGGGCGGGAAATTCCCAAACCCAAAGACCACCTTTTCAGTCCCGCCCACAGCCCTCTCGTCATTACCAGCCGCCTCAGCCTCGGCCCAACCCTACTTATCCATCAGGGCCAAATCAGGATCAAATGTCCCTAATCCTTCAGACTCTGGCTGACATTCAAAAAATGAATGCGGCTATTCAAAAACAGCACAAGGACGAGCTTACAGAAGTTAAAACTCAACTGGCCCAGTTGGCAAATTCTCGCCAGCCAGGCACACTCCCTTCCCAACCTCTTCCTAACCCAAATAACGTGCCAACCCAGAAGCGCGTTATGAATCCAAATTTAGGCCACGCTCAATGGATTTATCAGGCCCCTACTGCTCCATCTCCAGACGAGATGGAAGCCTCAACTTCTTATGCAGGATTTCAGCAGCAGCCACCCCTCTTACCAAACCCAAACCAAAATCAGGCCGGATTAAATTATGTAACAACACGTAGTGGTAAAACAACTCAAGACCCGCATTATCCAAACCACTCCAAGCCTGATAACCATGACCCTAGGATAGTTATCCAAGATACCGCTGTTCTGGATCCACAACCTGGACCTATCCTAGAAGAACCAACCAAGATCCCGTTTCCCGAGGCCTTGACCAAGGGAAAGAAGACCACCAAACCCGTGGCCCCTGAGGAGGACCTGGTCAAGCTCTTTGAGCAGGTCCACATAAACATCCCTTTGATGGATGCAATCCGCCACGTACCAGCTTACGCACGATTTCTAAAGAATATATGTACACCCCAGCGTAAGCCGCGAACCAAGGGAGGGAGCCCAATTGTTCTGTCAGAGCAAGCCAGCTCTGTAATCCCTAGTAGACTCCCACCCAAAGCAAAAGATCCTGGGACTCCCCTGATTTCCTGTAAGATAGGTGGTACCCAATTTGATAGAGCATTGTTAGACTTGGGTGCATCCATAAACCTGATACCCACATCCTTACTTGACCATCTAGAAGAATCTGAGCTAAAACCAACCGAGGTGACATTACAATTAGCAGATCGATCTATAAAGTCACCAAAAGGGATTCTCGAGGATGTTATCGTAAGAGTGCGGGATTTCTATTTTCCAGTGGACTTTATAGTCTTAGATATGGATGCACCTGAGAACCCTAGGGATACACCAATCATTCTAGGGAGACCTTTCTTGGCTACTGCTAGAGCCAACATCAGCTGTGAGGAGGGCCAAATAGAGCTTAAGTTTGGAGATCAAACACTGAAAATTGATATATTTAAGGCCCAACAAGGAATTAATTGCGGCGTCATCGAACAAATTTGTGACATCAAGACTTTGGTTGATGAATCACACCTCCAGAATGACTCGATTATGCCTCATCAACCACAGAAGGATCTTGACCCGCAAACAGAGGAGTCGAATCCAGATATGAACAACCCAGTAACTCCCACCCTTGAACCTCACATCTATACTGAACCACCCGCTGCTGCTGAAAACCCCATCCTCGAACTGAAACCCCTTCCTGCTCACTTGAAATACGTCTTTTTGGGTTCTAATCAGACCCTTCCTGTGATTATCAATTCCAACCTCAGTCCTGAACAGGAATCCCGTCTGATTGTTGTCCTCCAGCAACATCGCAGAGCCATCGGATGGACTCTCGATGATTTGACTGGAATAAGTCCCTCTTATTGTACTCATCATATCTATTCAGAAGAGGGCACACGACCTTCTCATGAAATGCAGAGACGCTTAAACCCCAATCTGCAGGAGGTCATGAAAAAGGAGATCATCAAGTGGTTAGATGCCGGAATCATCTACCCGATCTCCGATAGTCGTTGGGTGAGCCCAATTCAGGTCGTGCCCAAGAAGGCAGGACTCACCACTATAACGACTGAGACCGGAGAAATCATTCCTACCCGATTAGCCAACTCGTGGAGAGTCTGTATAGATTACCGCCGACTCAATTCCTCCACGAAGAAGGATCATTTCCCACTACCCTTCATTGATCAAATTCTCGAAAAACTTGCGGGAAATAGGTTCTTCTGCTTTCTTGACGGGTACTCCGGTTATAACCAGGTGGCAATCCATCCTGAGGACCAAGAAAAGACCACGTTCACCTGCCCCTTCGGAACATACGCTTTCCGAAGGATGCCTTTCGGTCTTTGCAATGCACCCGCTACTTTTCAGCGATGCATGCTTGCCATATTCTCAGATATGGTAGGTGATTATCTGGAAGACTTCATGGATGACTTTTCAGTTTTCGGAGCATCATTCGACGATTGCCTCCAACACTTGGTCCAGATACTCAGGCGGTGCATCGATGTGAATTTGGTTCTTTCCTGGGAAAAGAGCCATTTCATGGTGCCTGAGGGAATTGTCCTGGGACACTCAATTTCGGAGAAAGGTATCCAAGTGGATCGAGCTAAGGTTAATCTGATTTCTCACCTTCCTATGCCTAGCTCGATCAGGGACATCCGTTCCTTTTTAGGGCATGTCGATTTTTATCGACGATTTATCCCTGATTTTTCAAAAATCGCGCGCCCCCTGACCACTCTTCTCTCCAAGGATGTTCCTTTCGAAATTTCCAAGGAATGCACTCAAGCATTTGAAATCCTGCGTGACCGAGTCACCCAAGCCCCGATCCTACAGTCCCCTGATTGGTCTCAACCCTTTGAGATCATGTGCGATGCATCCGACTTCGCTGTAGGAGCGATTTTGGGGCAGAAAATTGACAGGAAACCTGTGGTCATTTACTACGCCAGCAAAACACTCGATGAGGCTCAGCGTAACTATACGGTTACTGAGAAAGAGCTGCTAGCTGTAGTATTTGCCCTAGAAAAGTTCAGATCGTACCTTCTGGGTTCCCGTGTCATCATATACTCGGATCACACAGCTGTGAGGCATCTCCTTGCAAAGAAGGACGCGAAACCTCGATTAATCCGATGGATCTTGCTGTTGCAAGAATTTGACCTTGAGATTCGCGACAAAGCGGGAAAGCAAAATGTGGTAGCTGATCACTTGTCCCATCTTCCTTCTGAAATAATTGACCCTTCCGGACCCATCACTGAGCATTTTCCCGATGAGCACCTACTGACTATTGGTACTAGCCTTCCATGGTTTGCTAATGTAGTAAATTACTTGGCATCTCATCAGATCCCGTCCGATTGGCCGAAGGCCAAGAAAGACAAATTACGCTCCGATGCCAAGTATTACATTTGGGAAGACCCGTACCTCTTCCGCATAGGTGCCGATCAGATCATCCGGAGATGTGTCCCGGAAGGGGAATTCAACAATATCCTCTCTTTCTGCCATGACCAGGCATGCGGTGGCCATTTCGCCGGGCATAAAACCGCATCAAAAGTCCTCCAGTGCGGCTTTTAGTGGCCCACACTGTTCAAAGACGCATACAATCACTGCAAGGCATGCAGTTGTTGCCAGACTTTGGGCAACATGAGCCATCGCGACATGATGCCTATGCAACCGATTCTAGTATGCGAAATCTTTGATGTTTGGGGGATTGATTTTATGGGCCCCTTTCCTGTTTCGGATGGTTTCGAATACATTCTGTTGGCTGTGGACTACGTGTCCAAATGGATCGAAGCCATACCGACCCGAACCTGTGATCACAAAATCGTTCTCAAATTCATTCATCAACACATTTTCTCAAGGTTCGGGATTCCTCGTGCAATAATCTCTGATGGGGGGACCCATTTCACAAATGCTCAGTTTAGGTCACTGATGACCAAATACGGGGTGTCTCACCGAATCTCTACTCATTACCACCCCCAAACTAATGGTCTAGCTGAGCTGTCTAATCGGGAGATCAAGAAAATCCTGCAAGTCACTATTCGACCTGACAGGAAGGACTGGTCGTCCCGACTTCCGGAAGCATTGTGGGCCTATAGGACCGCCCGCAAGACCCAATTGTGCATGTCTCCCTTTAGACTGGTGTACGGAAAGGCATGCCACCTTCCCGTAGAACTGGAGCATAAAGCCTATTGGGCAGTACGGAACTGTAATCTAGATCTTTCCAAGGCTGGGACCCACAGAAAACTCCAAATCAGCGAGATCGATGAATTACGCCTAGACGCGTATGAGAACTCGCAAATCTACAAGGAGCGGGTTAAAGCCTTCCACGACAAACACATCTCGAGAAAGATCTTTCATCCTGGTCAAAAGGTCCTACTCTTTGATGCCCGACTAAAACTCTTCCCAGGAAAACTGAGATCCAAGTGGGTCGGACCATATTTGGTCCGACAGGTTTTTGGAAATGGAGCAATCGAAATCAGTCCACTCAGCCACGATTCTGAACCTTTCATCGTGAACGGTCAGAGACTCAAGCCGTTCATTGATGTAACTTCTACTGATTTGGCTGAAGCATCTTATATCCTCCTTTCCCCTTGAGCTTATTGCGCCCAGCCGATGGCGTAAAACTCAGCGCTTAACGGGAGGCAGCCCGTCATTCTCTTTGAAAACCTGAAACTTGTTCTGACACCTTTTTGTACTTGAGGTTCACACTTGTAGACAGCCGACCCCACCTCAGATGCTTGCATCTGGGATTAGAAATCGTTCGCAAAAATTCAACCCGACCCATCCACTTATCCAAATTTCTGTCTTAAGGAATGAACTAAGTTAAATAAAAACCCCCTAGGTTACAATGAGGACATTGCAAATCTTAGGCATGGGGGGGGTATGAAAGTGCAAAACTTGTAAGAAAAGTTTTCGAACAAAAAAATTCACATATGCCAAAAACACCATAAAACTTAAAATTTTTTTCGAAAAAGAATAAAAGGAGAAGGAAATTTTGTGAAGGAGAAGAGAAACAAAATGAAAAAGGAGCACAAAATTATAAGAAAAGGTGATAGTCATTAGTAAGGAACTAAGGAATTAACCTAAGTTCTAGACCTCATTCAAGAAAATAACTGAAAAGTGCATAATGAGATTAGTAAGAATGCAAACCTTAGGCATTCTTGAATAGACTCTTAGTACCCATTAAGATCTTGACACTCCTCAAGAGGTTGAGGAAAATGAAAAGCTGAAGTATTAGGTCTAAGGCTTAGGGAGTATTTGGCCTCGTTAACTAATTTTTGGTTTACGAGACTCAGTAACCTAAGCACCCTAACCTCACACACAGCCTGGTTCAGTAAGCGTAAAAATCAAAATCACGCAGAAGCGTCGCAAAATTCTGAAAAGAACACCTAGAATAGGAGCGGCCGATCGACACAAGTTGATTTGGACGAGTTCCCAGTGCGGAGAGGCGGGAAATCCCCTCGAAGATGCGTAACAAAATATCATCTCCTCGGTGCCTGTCTCTTAGGATATTTACATATCCTACTGGGGGCATGTAAGCACTCTGCTGATTCAGATTCCATGGATGGCATTATCTCGAAGTGTCAATTGCCAGGGTCTGGATTCGGCCACGGAACACCATGGATGGGATTATCTCGAAATCTCAATAGCCAGGGTTCCGGGGGTTGCCATGGGCGGTGCTATCTCGAAGCATCGATTGCCAGGAACCCTTGAGGATTGATGATGGGAGCAAGGAATCTGATACAGACCTGTTGAAAAGCCAATCCTAGGTTAGAACTAAAAAGAAAAAGAGAGAGAAAACTCTCCAAACAGAATAACTTTCTATCTCTCTCTTACAAAACGCACTGCGAACTGAGCCAGGGCTAAAATCATTTCAAGCACGGGTGCTTTAACCACAAAGTCCAATAAACCTTAGGTTAGTTCTTGTGGACCTTAAAAACCTTTGCTAAAGACCGAGGCTAAGGCTAGACAGATTTGGATCTTGATTGGTACTAGAGTACCTTTTAGGCCTATGGTCAGCATTCTAACCTAATCTATGCTCAAATAAAAAAGCACTTATCTAAAACTATTAAAAACTTCATGGTCTAGAACAAGGGTTGAAACCTTAAGTTTTTGCTAAGGGACTAGCAAAAGCTATGCATGGGGGTATGATGAGAACCTCATCATGAGCCATAACTAGTTCATTTTGACCTAATACAAAGGATAAAAGCTCCTACATAACTCAAGGAAAGGCTTAACTCAGAGAATTCTGAGTTTAAGGAGAAAATAAGTCATAAGGGGTAAAAATGCAATTTTACCAGTATAATATGCATACAGGGTAATTCAGGGTCCAAACATAGGTCAAAGCAACTTAATAAGAATAAAAGTGGGATGAGATGATCTAGCAAGGGCTACAGCAATTCCAAGGAACTAAATGATAATCTGTAACCCTAAAACAACCCACTTCAATTCATGAGGTTCGAGGCAAAGTAAAAATAGAATAAACCCTCTAAAATTCATAGAAAAATAATCTCTAGGGTTTAGAACCTTCAATTTCGCCTTCAGAACCCATTTTGACCTACATTGAGAACCATGCCCAATTAATAACTTAATTTGGGTTTTCGCATAAATTGACCAGTCAAACAAGGTTTAATATAGAAATGAAATTCACCATCAGATTCCTTAGGTCCTAATTAGTCATTTATAAAAACTTGAGCCTAAGAAGAAACCTCCTTGACCAACTTTACACTTTGGTCCTCATATATTTACTTTTTGGCCCTCAACTTTTGAACCCTCGCATTTTGGCCCCTAACTCTCCTTCGTTCTTTGCGTTTAGGTCCCCCCTGCAAAACCTGCCAGCACCATGCTCCGGCGACCTTGCGCGGAGCATGGCGCCGCGCAGGATGAGGGGGAGAGCCTGGCAAGTAAACCGGGGGTGCCCTGCGTCGTCAGCCGTCGCAGGGACACCCCCCTGGTCGCTGTAACCCACCATACCGGCCGTGCGAACGCACGGACGGTATGGGTTTCCATCTCCGGCGTCCTCCGGCGAGGGAGACACGTCGTCTCCCTCCTCCTTCCTCCCTGATCCATTTTGAGCAGAGAGCCGGAGAGGCGCCAGCTGGGTGCAGCGTGGTGCGGGAAGAGCAGGGGAAGAAGTCTCTGCTGCTGGTATTGCGGCAGAGCGAAGAGGAGGAGGAGGAGGAACCGCCGGAGCTGCCAAAATGGAACGTTGGCTTCGAGAGATAACCGGGTTTTATTGTTATAGCGTTGTAGTATAGCCAGTTATTGCCATCATTTCAAATATATAAATTTTTTTACTCGGAAAATAAAAGAGTTCCCGAGGTCGAACTCAGGGAGCAAGTTGTATTCTAGAGATATACATGTTCTATTACAAAAATAAAGAAAGAGAGAGAGAGAGAGAGGGAGAGAGATGAAAGTTTGAGTTCTTCTTCTTTTCTTCTCTTTGTCTCTCTCTCTCTTTAGCTTTTGTTCTTCCTGTTCTTCTTCTGTGTTTATCTCCTTGTGGTCCTCTTCTTCTTCTGTTGTTCTTCCTTGTTCTTTTGTTCTTCAGATCTCCTTCTTTCTTCTTTTCTTTTTCCTGTCAGGACGTCGTCTCTCCTTTCTTCTTTTCCCTTCAGGACGTCGTCTGATTTTCCAATCAGACGACTTAAACCGCTTGTTGCTACAGTGTCTCCCTTAGCTTTCTTCTTCTTCCGCGGTCCTTCTTCTTCACCTGTGCCTGCACACTTCAGAGTTTACGTCAGAGGACAAAACCTACTCTACCCCCCCCCCGTCTCTCTCTCACAGAATCCGCTCATAGGATAGCTCTCCCAGAGCTGCCGGGTAGCCGGGTACGGGTCGCGCCCGGGTCCAGGCCCACCGGCGTGAGTGGTGGGCGAGGAGTGCAGGTTAGTCTAAGTCGGGTCGGGTCAGGTCCGCGGGGCGTGAGCGCGGACGAGATCGGGTAACCGGGCGGGTGAAGGGGACCTCACCCCGTGTGCTGAGGCAATAAGCCTCCAGCACTTTTTCGCTTTATACCGCTGCGCCTCTTCAGAGTTTTCCGAGGTGGGACTAAATGTCCCACCCTAATTGAGCGCCCGCAGCGGAGAAAGCAGCGAGCGATCGCGGCTTCACGCGAGGCCTTCGCCCCAGCTGCGAGCCTAACGCTTTGTCGAAATGCCTCGCAAGGCCTGGGAGTCGAATCTGGGCGTGGCGCGCCTGCAGCTGCAGGCGGAAGCAGCTCCTTCTGCACGGCAATGGCGGCGGAGGTCGGGTGACCTGTTCACAGCAAAACGGCCTCTCGGCCTAATCAGAAGGTGCTGGGAGCTTCGCCAGAGTGCGGCGAAGCTCGTGTGGGTGGTGGCGAGGCGTGGGGCGGCGTGCAAGGGCTGCCCTAGGTCGGACTGTGGGTCGGAAGGTGGGTTTGTTCGGTGGGGTTGCAGAGGGTGATGTGGGGGAAGTGGAAGGGCGGGGGTTGATCAGGGTGAGGAGGCGGAGGTTCTGCGGTGGTCGGCGAGCCGTGTGGGTTGCTGGGGTGATGGGAGCGGCTCGCCAGAGGATGGCCGGAGCGGGCGGAGAAGGTGAGGGTGAGGGGTCGGAATCGAGGGCGACAGTAGATGTTTAAAGTGAGGAAAAGGAAGAGGGGAGGAAGAGGAGGAGTTCTACCTACTTAGCAGGAGGAGGAGGGGCAGGAGCGGGCGACAGTCGTATCGACTGTCGCCGGAGAAGAAGATGCCCGGGGGAAGGGGCGGCGGCGAGCAGAGAGCCGGAGAGGCGCCAGCTGGGTGCGGCGTGGCGCGGGAAGAGCAGGGGAAGAAATCTCTGCTGCTGGTATTGCGGCAGAGCAAAGAGGAGGAGGAGGAGGAACCGCCGGAGCTGGTGGGCGTCTGCCGGAGTGAGAGGAGAGGAAAGTTGGGGGTTTTCTCCGTCAGATCCGAGCTGGGAAGAACGGTGGAGCGACGGGGGTATTTATAGGGACCGAATCAGGGAGGAAGGCGGAGGGAGACGACGTGTCTCCCTCGCCGGAGGACGCCGGAGATGGAAACCCATACCATCCGTGCGTTCGCATGGCCGGTATGGTGGGTTACAGCGACCAGGGGGGTGTCCCTGCGACGGCTGACGACGCAGGGCACCCCCGGTTTACTTGCCAGGCTCTCCCCCTCACCCTGCGCAGCGCCATGCTCCGCGCAAGGTCGCCGGAGCGTGGTGCTGGCAGGTTTTGCAGGGGGGACCTGAACGCAAAGAACGAAGGAGAGTTAGGGGCCAAAATGCGAGGGTTCAAAAGTTGAGGGCCAAAAAGTAAATATATGAGGACCAAAGTGTAAAGTTGGTCAAGGAGGTTTCTTCTTAGGCTCAAGTTTTTATACATGACTAATTAGGACCTAAGGAATCTGATGGTGAATTTCATTTCTATATTAAACCTTGTTTGACCGGTCAATTTATGCGAAAACCCAAATTAAGTTATTAATTGGGCATGGTTCTCAATGTAGGTCAAAATGGGTTCTGAAGGCCAAATTGAAGGTTCTAAACCCTAGAGATTACTTCTCCACCCTGCGCTCCTCCAAGTGCCACAGCAGGCGCTGCCTCTCCTCCAGCGCGCCTCCAAGCGCCACAGCAGGCGCTGCGTCTCCTCCAGTGCACAGGCACGCACGCGCAAGCCTGCACGCCACAGCCGTAGCAGCAGCCACTAACTTGCTCCACAGGCCGGAGCTCCGGCCACCGCCTCCGGCCACCTCCGCCGCAGCCGCTGTCATCGTCAGAAAGCTCTCGACCTCGCCGTCCTCTGAAGCCCTTCATCGACCCCCGCGGATCTCTCTCTCTCTCTCGCGAGGAAGAGAGAGAGGAAAAGCTCTATTTTTGTTTGAATTAGAAATTACATTCAATGCCATTTCCAGCAATTTCATTTTTTTTATTAATATTATATTCTGGCAGAATTGCATTCACGCACTCACAGTTCTTTCTAATTACATGGTATTAATATTGGCTAGTTTAAAGATTGATTTTGGACTTAATTTAAGTAATAATTGTCTATAGTACACATCACATGAAAAATTGCACTAATTCATCCTAAATTTATTGAGGATTTCTGTGAGGAAAAACTGCACTTACACCCTTAACTTTTTAGGTTATTGCAAACCTACTTTCCTTCACATTTTAAGTCCAATTTGAAAAGGAATTTCGCACTATCTGAAATAACATAAAATAATTAAGTATTGATTGCATCATTGTCTCCCTGTGGACATGACCCACTCTTCTTCGAGTGGTTATTTTCGTTGTTTTTGATTCGTCAATTTTTCCACCACTTAAATACTATAACATTAAGCGAAAAGTCGACCAATCACCTGGAAGCGGGATTTTCCAACCCTGAAATCCCTACTATGCAAACACCCAACCCTCCCACCCTTCATGATTCTCCATATCGATGTTGGACTGATACCCCTAGGCAACCAGAGCCTCAGATTGACTATCCTCCCCAATCTGATAGTACTAGTCTCTCCTCTTTTATGATAGAAATGCAAAAACAACAAAAGGAAATGATGGAATCCATGGGAGAGATGTTGAGGAATAGTCAACAATTAAACAAAGAAATAAGACAGCTTAGCTACGCTCTTCCTAGTAATTCTAATCCCTACCCATATGACCGTGATCATGAAAATAATTCTGAGGAAACCAATGACAATAGGGATCCCATTTTACGTAGCTATCACTTAGACTCTCCCAATGAGACACGACCACTAGAGGAGAACGATCCTAGTCATTATCCACCCAAGCTTTATTGGAGTGAAAAGCAAGGGAAGATGGTACCTCTTGAGGACCTTGACCCTAATGACAGTATTCTCCTTACCCCTACTAACCCAGGTCAAGGTTGTATTGTTCCTATCACTTCCCTTATTGATTATCTGGTGGAATCATATTCTATCCTTAGTGAGCCTACTCATGACCCTCCACTTAAGGAATCAACACCTACCATTTAGCATCCTGAGGATTTAAATACACCCAATGAAGGTGACCTTAAGGGAATGGAGGATGAATTAGATAAGTTTTGGTCTTAGGGATATAAAGAGTCTATTTTAGAGGACGAGGATGCCCCAATGGAGGAACCTGGACTGAAAATCTGGAGTGAATCATAGGGAGATTATTTATTATTTGAGGACTTACCCCCAGAGGATACAAATAATATGGTGAAATTCGGATTCCTCCCTTCTTTTGAGAGTCATCCTCTGCAAAATCAAGAGTTGAGATTGGAGGAAGGCAAACACAATAGCGAGAAGCCTAGGGAAGACTCTCGAGGAAAATATACATCAATTGAGGATTTATACCCTGAGAAGAATAACGAATTCTGTGATATAAGCTTCCTCCATAACATTAAAGATGGTAATGCTCCTAAAGATATTAAGGATAATGAAGTAGCACACAAAGTCCCCAGAAATGATCTAATTGACAAGAAAGAACCTAGGGATGGATTTGCTGATAATTCTAATCTCGCTACTTCCCAAGAAACTCAACTATCATCTAAGCATGTTGTTCATGAGTCTACTAATGAGATATTGAATTCTATTCATGACTCATCTATTGTAGAGGAGCAGTTGGAGATTCACAAAATAATGAAGCTAGTTAAAGATGTGAAATACGAATTCTTATTGGGAATGGAAGCTAAACAACATAAGCCCTCTTTGGACTCAATAATTAACACCCAATCACTCAAGCAACTAATAGATTCCTTACCTAATCCTTGGCTTAGATCTCTGCTCATATACATTCTTTCTGGAGAACATATCAGGCCAGTACATCCTTGGGTAGAATGGCAAGTGCGGATTGATGCTTGTACTTTTAGTCTTTCCATTCAAGGGTTTGAAATAATAATGTTTATATCTTTTAAAACCCATCCTGCTTTGGAGGATCCTTGTTATCCTCCACTTATTTAATTTCAGGAGGCTTCTTTTCATATTCCTTTTGTTATTCCTAGACCTCCCCAGGTAGCCAACGAGGTTTTCTGCTTTCATACCTTCTGGAGAGAATTTGGGATTATAGTGCATCAAAAGCTCACCAACATCCATGGCTACCTATTTTCTAGGCCCACACTGTTACGCATATTTTTAGGGCCTAACTTTTTCTGTCTGAAACCAGACTTACAGGTTCCTTATAAGTCTGGCTGCTGACAGAAAATGCAACGCTTGTTGGGAGGCAACCCAGCGTTCTGAATAACACCGTCTTCAGGTGATTTCCTTCCTTTCTCCCCCTATTTTAATTTTACAATGAGGACATTGTAGGATTTAGGCATGGGGGGGTGCATTTTGCATTTTAGGAAGAATTCATGCATTTAGGTTAGCATATATAAAAAAAAAAGAAAATTCTTTTCTTGAGCTGAATGGGTTACTCCCTAGCAAAACATCTTTGCCATGGAGGTTTTTCTTCTTAAATTATTTCTTAAGTTTACAATCTAGTACATTTACTTCACTTGCACGTAGATTGGGTAATGGATCTTTGAAGAAAAACAATAAGCATTTTTAGTGTACTGAACCCTTGGACAGTTCATAGGGAGTCAGGCATACTATCTTCTAGTAAATCCACCTCATATTTGTGAGAAAAAAGTAGAGAGATTACTGGTGCACTAAGTCTAGTGGAAGGACTCTTATGTTTTGGACAATTAGATGATAATACTTCAGAGTTAGGCATAGTTTTCGCTCTCTGTTCCTGTGTGCGTACTTTGTGTAAATTCTTGAGAGTCACCAAATAAGGCAGATGCACAGAGATTGAGTCTTAATAAAGCTATAACTATGATGGATGGTTACGACCGTCCTTCATAGAGTCCTCGGCTGAAGGAGGGTAATAGTGTCAAAGGTCAAAAATATGTCTGTCCTATCGATTCCTTCCTGATGCCGAGAATAGGCACTTCCACCAAGTAAGCCACACAATATCCTCTTGACCATCATCATCCCTAATAATGCCTCATAAATAAAAGTCTGTGTCGTGTTATGTTGATTTATAAAGAAAAAAAGAAGAAGAAACAATTATATTACAAAAAAAAAGAAGAAAAGAGAGAGAGAAAAGAAAAAGAAAAGAGTCCAAGTTTATAATGTTATCTTTGTAACATTATTTTTGAGGCAACAAAACACCTATCGCAATCCACCAAATATGACCCATACCTACCTTTCAATATTTCTTATCCCCCGAATACTGGCTAAGGACTCTAACTTTGTTGTAGAGTTATTAGGACTTTAATTGAAGTGTGAATGCCATTGGAGGCCACCAAACAGTGAGTATACTTACTAAATCTGGCGAGATTTGGGATCTCAGAAAGAAAAGAAAGAAAAGAGTGAGTGCAAGGAACATCAAGGAAGCACAGTTCTTTAGTCTCTCTTTGAGTTAACTTGTTTAATAATCTAGAGATCTAGAGTCTGTAGTACTAGATTACATGTAGCACCAGATGAGTGTGTGCCACCAAATACAAATCCATTCAACTCGATATCTCCTACCTAAGCCAAAAGCTGGGGTCAAATTACAGATTATCTTCTACTTTATCCCCAAGGGAAGTAGTTGCCTATCCCGATAGAAATATTTACCAAGGGTAAAGTACGAACTCCCAATGTGAATTGGGTTTTCACTTAGATCTGTTACCTAGGCTATTGTCACTTCACATTTGTCTGGATCTCTAAAGTTTTGAAATAAGAAAAGAAGAAATATTCTGATTACTTTTATTATTTTTCATTTTTGCTAGGGACTAGCAAATCTTAGGCAAAGGGGTATTTGATGAGTCCATTTTAATAGACTATTGTTATGCCTAAGTAAACTTTATTCTTTCATTTTATGTTTGTTAATAACTACATTAGGTTATAGAATGATTGCATGCATCATTACCTAAGTTTACATTTATTCTATTACATTCTATAAATTATTATGTAATTATTTTATGTTTCACTATTGTAGGAATAATTTGCAAGAGACCAGGGGGTGAAATAAATTTCCCCCTCCCCCAACAGCCGTCGGCCTCAATAAACCCCAACAGCCGCCGACCAAGTTTAGTAAGGGATTTGAAAATCCCTTGACTTGCGAATGGGGGGGGAGGAGATAAAAGAAGGACTCTTGGCGAGAGGAGGGTCCTTCTTCCTTTCCCCCTACGGGGATCATCTCCACCTTCAACACCATAGAGAGGGCATGCACTGTGGAACCAGTGAGCACCACCATCACAAACCTCTCTCACCTCATGCTAAGTATAGCGCACGCACTACCCCATCGCACGCCCTGTAGGCGCGCCACCATCCTCCCACCGCAGCCCCTGCAAGCACACACACCGCCTTCACCGCGTGCACTGCGATAGCCATCGCAACCCTGCAAGTACGCCACTACCACAACCGCCGCACGGCAGACCGCTCGCATCGCAGCCCTGTAGACTGCTTGCATGCAGACCGCGCACAGGCAGCCACACCCGCAGGTAGCACGTGCCCTCGCCCACCCTTGTACGTGGCCCATCGCGTAGCCACGCCCGCAGGCAATGGCTCTTCCTCCTCTCCATGCACAGTTCATCTTCTCCATCAGAATCCATCGTGGACATTCTTCTCCTCCATCGTTCGGCCACCGTCGGCCACCTTCGGCCACCGTGTCACCACCATCGCGAAGCACTCGTCGAGTTGCACCATCCCGTCGACTCTCGCCACCAACCACAGACGGCTGTTCAAGCAAGGAAGAGAGAGGTGAAATCCTCTGTTTTTGTTCCAATTAAAAATTGCATTGCACACCATTGTCACCTTAATATTATTATTTTATTTAGACCACATTGCATGGATGCACTTATGATTTCATGAATTTACTTAACTTGTGTTATGTGCATCATTCAACATTGAAATTCAATTCAGATTTGCATGCAAGTCAAATTTACATGATATGCCACTACACATGAATCATATACATACTTTTGGGAGCTTGATTCCTGATGTGAAAATTGCATAAATAGCCTAGAACTTTTATTGAAATTGCAAGCTCCATTTAGAGTAGCATATTCCTAAAATTGAAGTCACGAAGTTGTCTACAAACATTATAATCCTCTACTCATGAATTTATTGGTTCTATTCCTCCCTGTGGATGCAACATTTTTATTGTGGTTCAAGTTGATATTTATTTTAATCTTTGATTGAGAGATTTTCCATCACATAAAACACAACGACATATCAATTTATTGCTATCATCTTCATAAATAAGCAAAAATCTATCCTTCATGACCCCGTGGTTAATATGTGTTTGTGATGTACTGTTAAAATTATAAAATTAACCTTGATTCCTAGTTCTTTTCTCAAATCAGAATGATATAGAGTTATGACCCTTAGATGATTAGGTAGGAGCTTTTATCAATCAAACCTGACTAAATGTGGCTAGTTAGGGCCCATGATGGTGTTACCATCGGTGAATGTTTGTGTGATTGAATTTTTATTTCCACATTTTCTATCCTGCACTATTCACCCCCCCTTTAGTATGATTTCATTTGGTATCAGAGCAGGTTCTCACATTTACAGAGTCACACCTAGTGAGGATCCAATGGAGGGGAGCTTTTTTGCGATGAGATACGCAAAGGGATAGTCCACTACCCAACCACCACTCTTCGACAAGAGCAACTACCCTTATTGAAAGCTTCACATGAAGATGTGGCTTCAAGCGAACGACTACACCATATAAGAGATATGCGAGACTCCCTTCAACATTTCGTAGAGACCCGCGGGAGGATATTCTCAACAACAAACTCAAGAACTATCACTCTACACAAGGACGATGAAGGCATTGTATTTCACCTTATGTCCAAAAGAGTTCAACTGGATTTCACAATGCGCCACCGCATACGAAATATGGCACACTCTCAACGTAACCCATGAAGGTACATCTAAGGTAAAATCTTCTAAAATTAATTTACTTTCATAAGAGTTTGAATCTTTTTCTATGAAGAGTAATGAAACTTTAAAAGAGATGTATACTAGGTTCACATTGATTGTAAAAAACCTTAAAGACTTGGAAAAACTTTTATACAAGGAGATGTTTGAACCTTGTTCCACATCTTGTTTTGGTGTAAACAAAATTATTATGGAATAATGTTTACAATTGAGTTCTTTCAGATTTAGGTGAAGATCAAGGCAAACAGGAAATGATGGAGGCTTAATGAAAGGGAGAAGATCATGATAAGAAGGAGGCAAGATGACAAGGAAGAATTGAGGAGGAGAAGATCATCTTTGACCTTTAGTGTTTCTAGTTTAGATTTTTTTATTTACAGATTGTATATGCCTCTTAACAAAGGAATCTAAATTAGATCGTAAAAATAATTAGAGATAAATTAGGATTTATATTGCGATCATTTTCAAAGAACATAATTGATTAAATCACTTAAAAAAGGTACTTGTTAGCCCACAAGTACCGGTACAAAAGTTTAGTACCGGTACATGTGAGTTACAGGTTTAGGTTTTGTCAAAAAACAAACCTATACCCTACAAGTACCGGTACTCATGATCAGTACCGGTATTGGAGGTAACGAGTACCAGTACTAATGATCAGTACCAGTACAAGTGGGTTACAGATTTGTGTTAAGAGTTTGAAACCCAAATCTGGAAGCAACGAGTACCGGTACCTACACTTTAATACCGGTACCAGGTAGCCGTTGGCTCAAAACTAAATGGCTAGAAAATTAATTCCTGCTATATGAACGTTGGGTTTTAAAACCCAACGTCTAGTAGACAAATCCTTGAGGTCCTAAACTCTATAAATAAACCCTTGGACCCTTAGTTTGCATAAGAGAAATACAGAAGAAAAATTCTGAGCTATATTTCATATTCTCACAATATTTTGAAGAAGAAGGAATAGTTTGTTGCTATCAATTTCTCTATGCTTTTGCAAACACTTCGACGTGATTTCTTCACGCATTGTCAAGGCATTCACGCTCATTCTAGGCTCTCAAATCGGTAACATTATATTTACATTTGTTGAGAGGATTAGGAACTTAATTGTAAGATCTTTCTTACACCTGTATTTCATTTGTTCTTGAGCATTTGCTCTTTGGGTTGTAACAAATCCATTTTTGTACTTGGGTTGAGGTAACACGTTAATTACCTCGATTTAGTAAATTGATTCCCTCAGGGTTGAGAGAATTGGGTTAAAAATCCTAAGCTGGGAGGCTTAGGTAGTGGAGTACCCAAGGGAGGGGAACCACTATATATTTTGTGTCCTTTTGTGGTTTGAATTGATTGTGCAAATTTTCTTGTTATTACTAATATTGTTCTTGAGTGTTTGTGCGCGTAGCCATATATTCCATATCTTTAGATCCTTCAGGAGAGCCTCAATCCAAGCTCCTATGCTCCCTTGGATCGGAGTGGGAGCAAAAAGTCACCACCATTGAGGAAGCTCACCAAGTAGAGGAGCGCAACATGGATGACCCCCTAGGCAACCTCATGGCCTACGAAAACAAGATGAAGCAAAGAAAGAAGAAGACTCTAGAGGCAAAGAAGACTTTGGCTTTCAAAGTTGCATCGGATAACGAAGTAAGCCCCGATGATGATGAACTTGATTTATTAACTAACAAATTTGTCAAGTTTCTCAAGCTTAGGGAATCAAAGAAGGAAAGGAAGGAGAATCTTACTCGTTGCTATCATTGCAACAAAAAAGGGCACATTAGATCGAAATGCCCACTCTTCAAGAAGGACATGAAGAAGGCATTCCAAGCTACTTAGGATGACTCAACCTCGTAGGAAGAAGAAGCAGAAGAATCCAAGAATGAAACCGCATGCCTTGGCTTCATGGCCATTTCGAATGAAAGCGAGGATGAAGATAACAACGAAGAGGCAAACTCTTTTACTCTAGATGAGTTGCAAGAATCCTTAGAAGAACTTTATGTTCTTAGTAAGTCATTAAAATTATAAAATAAAAATTTCAAAAAGGAATCTATTGCCTTGAAGTGTGAGATAGATAATCTTATTACTAAAAATCAACATTTGAATGCTTCTTTTAATTCCATTAACGGTGAGAAGAATACACTTATCTTGGAAAATCATGTGCTAATCTTAAAGAACACTAACTTGATTGAAGAGAATAGCTTATTGAAATCCGAAACATCTATTTTAAAAAGCAAGATGAATTTCATTGAAAATGACCTTGCTTTGCTTAAAGAAAAATCAGATAAGTTACTTGTTGAGTTAGCTAGAATCACTGAAGGAAAGACTAAGAAAAATGATAGTTCTAGAAATAAACACACCAACAGTTTTCATGCACAAAGTCCTAAGGATTGTAATCTAAATGGACCCCAACCTTGGTCGAGAAGGACTAACAATGGAGAACCCAAGAAAATGTGGGTACCTAGAAACATTGTCCAATCTTGTTCTACATATTTCGGAATGAATCCAAGGAGCTACCTTTATGGAATTCACCGAGGAAGGTTGAAGGTTCTTGGTGAACCTAATGGGTATGGAGGTTGGAATCCATCCCATTGGAGGTAAAATATTTTTTGATTTTGATGATCTTATTAACACCAAAATAGGGGGAGAAAATTAAAGTTGTTATATGGTTTGATTTCATTGAAAAAGGGGGAGATCATCCTTAACCATAGTTGATTTAAAACTTCCATAGAAATGCATATATTTAAGGGGAAAAACACTTGTAACCCTTATAATTGTTGAATTTGTTAATAGAAGTACATGCCATTAGGAAAAATGAGCTTATCATGTCAAAAAAAAGGCGAGATAGTAGAACACATCTCTTGTATAATTATGTCAAAAGAAGGGGGAGTAAATCCAATTTTAGAAGAGCATGTTTTAAAGGGGAGTTATAGGATAAAATGACTGAAATTAATTAAACCATTTTGGTAATGTCAAAATGGGGGAGAGTTTTTTTGGAATATTATTTGTGGTTTTGTCATCATCAAAATAGGGAAGATTGTTGGTGCAAGGGCACCATGCTCATTGATCTTGAAGATAACAAAGCACTTGTTATTTAACGCTTGTAATTGAGTTTAAGATTTTAGGATTATTGCAAATGATAACAAGGGAGAAGAAACTCAAGCTCAAGACCATGGAGGATTAGAGGAGCTTGATGGTTGGATAAAAGCATCAAGGAGCATGGATCTAGAAGGAGATGGAGCTTTGCGTGGAAGCAAAAAGCCTAAAGATGCATGGATAAGAAGAATAGGATAGAAAACTAGATGTATTTGTAATTGTATTTATTTGTCTTTATTCTTCTTTAAATTCATGTTAAAGGGCCTAATGGTACATTACCTTAGTCCTATGAACACTTACACATCCATGGGACACTTAGGCAAACCTTAGAATAAAATTAAAAAGCCAATAGGAATTAGACAAACTGATCAGACGTCCAACATGATAATCAGATGTCTGATACAGACTTTTAAGTCATCTGATTTTATGCCTAGACATCCAATCACCTAGGCTAGAAATTAATAGTTTGTGCCTTCACTTTTAGATGTCCTGACTCAATTCCAGACGTCTGATGACCTTGACAGATGTCAATAATAGGATCGTTGGACTATAGACCAATATCATCGAGATCCAAAGTAGAAATAATTTTATATTTATCATAGACATCCGTAGAGCCTTCCAGACATCTGATAAAGAGACGTTAGACCCAAATCACAAGATGTTAGACCAAATCTAACCATTACATCTCAGGAATCAAGTCTCGCAGAGAACCTTTGCTTTCAAATGTCCAATAGGTAGTCTAGATGTCCAGTAAGACATATGTTATCTTTGCACTAGAATCCTGTTTACATTTGGTCCAAAATAGGAACAAACCTGCACAAAATTAGACGTCCAATTTTTCACCCATATGCCTTAAAATGATATATCAGATGTCTGACCTAGAACCCTATTTTCGTCCAACAAAATCAGGAATGCTGACTCTTTCATCAGACAACCAACTCTTTCATCAGTCATCTGACCTATCGTCTAACCCAAAAATCAAATGTCTGATTCTACTGTCAGAGTTATTTTGACCCTACTTTCGATCTGATTTGTCTTGGAATCTATCCCAATGGCTATGAGCCCTCTCCCAAGCCTTCTTGAAGGCTCCTAAGGGCTCTATAAATAGAGGAGAACCTCTACCTTGTTAAATACCCCTTGAGAAAATTCTTTCCACCATTATACACACTTTGTGAAAGCTTAAGAAAAGAAAACTCTATTAATTGCTCTCTATGTGTCATACTATACTTTCGAGAGCATCTAATTGCTGGGCACCTCACATCTACTCATTTCCATCTAAGGGAAGTAATCCTTGCTTTTAGAAGCATTAGGTTAAACTTCATATTCGAGCTTTATAGGTTTAGTTGTTTGTATTTTGTTTTCTTTGGTTGGGTATTCACATGGCAAATTCCCGTCTTCTTCGCGAGACAAAATTCTCTTCATGAAGAAGAGGGATTGAGATAACTACCCTTAGTTGTAAAGTAGTGTGGTTAATGTATGAGATTTACAAATGAGAAAGATGGAGTTAAAAACCCATCGTCGTAGTTGCATAAAATCTACTATCAAATAAATTTTATCGAAACTCAAGGTGAGTCTCAGGTTAAACACGGGGAGGTGAACGTTTATTTAAAAAGTCATGTTTGAATTTATTTTCACAAGCAGAATAGTTGATTGAAATCAATTTACACAGGCTACTCTACTTAAAAAATAAATAATAGAAGAGAGAGAAAGAATAATTGTTTCACAAAATGGAGCAGTGTTTATTACAATTAATTTCAAAATGTAAAACTACACTAGAAAGCGATAAAAAGATAGAATGAGATGAGGAAATCCCCCTCGATGGCTACTTGGAGGACAACTCGCTTTGATGATGCTTGGACGAACGTGGTCAGGCTGGATGTAGAAGAACATAATCGGAGGGAGGGTAGGGTAGGACGGTGTCGCAGCAAGGATCTTCTTCCCGAATGAGATGAGAAGACAGCCATGGGATGCTACACAAAGGGGATAAGAATGCGGGAAAAATTATTTGCTTTCTACTCTAGATTAGCATCCTAGGCTTGGGACAAGCTCCTTAGAGCTTTTGAGGAGGAATGGAGAGAATAGGAAGAGATGGTTTGAGAATGGGGGGTGTAGGGGGCCTTTTATAGGGCCTAAGGACCTTGTAGCAAATGATTTGGCTGAACATTCACATTCAAGGCCGCGTAAGAAGCACGCCCCACATGCACAGCCTCCGCGCACGCACGCTGATTACTTGCACAACACACACATGTGCGCTTGCTCTACGTAGGCTGTGTGAGGAGATTCTACACCGTCAGATTAAGATCTAAAGGTCGAGAACGCATGCAAGCGTGGCCTCCGGATCGCACCTCAAATGCATGTTAGATGAAGTGTTCAAGAGCGTGTCGAATCTCGCGTGTACACTATCGGTGACATGACTTGCATCTCAGTCGTCCGTCTCACATTGTACTGTCAAATTTAGCACTCACTCACGGTAAGGGGAGCTACTCTGCTGGACTTGAATGGGCACCTATTGCTTGCGAACCATGCACGTTGCCACTACGTTATGCCCACCCGAGAGAAGATTTGGGCCATTAGTCTTCTCGCCGTGAGATTTAATCTCCGCCTTTAGATTATGATCCAACGGTGGAGATCAAACGTTGGGTGGCCCTTTAGAAATGTGAAGGTTAGCTGCGGACAACTCAAAAGATCTAGATGGTGCCACGTGGCACCATCTAGATCGTCCATCTTTAGATGCTTGTAGGTGGCGCCACGAACATTGGATTGGGTTGACTTTCGCATCATTGGGCTGCGATTATCAATCTGGATCCACATTGTGGATAGATTTGTCATTTGAAGATCCAAATTGCATCACCTTGCCGCTTGGTCATTGATCTTCCTCATATTGCATATGGTACTATAGGACTCCGATCAAGGCGATTTTAGAGGCATTGGACTTCGATCATCATTCTGATCAGATCCGTATGGTTGCATCGTCAATCCGAGGCCCTGGAATAAATCTCTTCTCTCCTAACCACAACAAGAGGCAAATTAACTTATAATTTATACAAACTATCCTAAATGTAGAATGATGCATGCTATGCAATATTTATAATATGGAATGCGCTATAAGCTTATGAACATCCATAAATAGTCATTTCAACCTAAATAGATCTGTATACATCAGTGGTTGTATTGAGTTTGTACAACCCTCGTTTAAGTAGTACAGTTAGTGAATTTTATTAACTTGGTCGATGGGGAAATCCTAAGTCAAGAGGCTTAGATGATGGTTTTTACCCGTGTTGGGTTTCTATCTAAAAATAATTGTCTCTTGTGGTGAATGCTTGTGTAATTGAATTTTTATTTCCTCATATTTTTTATTCTGCACTATTCACTACCCTCTAGTGCAGTCACATAGCACATTCAAACAAATATTAAAAAGGTCATGATAAAGCTTATAGTCTAAACAACTTCTCATTACTAACACAATAGACATAGTTATTGCCACATAAACAATGTAATGTATCTATGTCGTTATTAACTAACAGTGATAACTAAAAACATGGATGAAGTCAATGTGACATTGAATGACGTGTATTTAGTTATGAGTAATGGGATGGCTTCAAGGATGTACATCAGTTGCTTCTTGGACTAGCATCCATCATGTTCAATGTTGGGTTGAACGTAGAATAAAATGAATGAATGCATAAATATGAAGTCAACTTCCTCATGATTCTATATAAATGACTAATTTTTTTTAGTATTTTACTATTAATACCTGGATGGCCAGATTACATTAGGTGAATTCTTTAATGGGCAACTCTTCGAGTCATGACCTGCAATGAACTTTAGACAATACTTGCACTGGTGACCTCGAACTTGTTTTTGTTTGTAAATAGGCTTAAATCGAGTGCTACTAAGCTTTGGTCTACCACTCTTGCCGCTCCCTTTGGCCTTCACAGATTTTGGTTCCATTATCCTAATATCATTGGTGTTGCATGTGTTCAGAGAGTGTGTAACGGGTTCTTCGCTAAGAGAAATCTTCTTATCGACAAGCATGCGAGCATCATTGATTGCTGATTCAATAGGACCTTTTGCCATCAAAAGGATGTCTTGGTATTTAATAGCATTGTTGATAAGAACTGAACAAAGATGATGTAACTCCTGCGCATCGTCATTGTGACCAAATACCTTATAAATGGGGTAATATCCTAATTTCTTGATGTTGTTCCTCCATTTAGGTAGGATATAAGAATCTTCAAGACATGATACATTCCTGTATTTCAAAACAACAAAAATATGCTTGCAAGGTATCCCAGAAAAATCCATCAACATATAATCACATCAATATACCTTGTCGGCGGTGGAAAAATTAACCCTGTTCTCCTCACGTCTCAAATCAATGCTTATCGTCCTATATTTGGAACCACACTCACCAATGCTTGCATAAAAAATGTTCAACATCAACGAACCATTGATCTCTCTCTATACATCATAGAAGACACTTTTTGTATATATCTCTGAAAGTTGTTTCTCAATTTCCCAAGATGTATGAATAAACGGTCATCTCATGCATGAATCATTATCCATTGCCTTCCCATTCTCCCTTATCCAATTGAGAGCTATTTGAAACCTGCATATAAACTCATATAACGTGATTTGCTTTGTGATAGAACTGTTGAGAAATGAGTGAAGACTCTTACTTCTTTGAGTAGTCTTCATTCCAACAAAAAATTTATTGCATATGTATGCAAGACCCCATCTAGATCTTAATTCAAATATACACTTTAGCCATTTGTTCTCAATGAGACTACAACTCTCAAAAATGGAGTACCAAAGGTCGTCAAATTCTCTTGGGTTCCTCAAATGACATATCAATTCACTCAATGCCAATATCGCTTTACCACCAGAGTTGCAAAACCTAATATTTGAGCTAAACTTATTCACAATGTGCCATGCATAGTATCGATGGATTGTATTTGGGAAACAAGATTTACTAGCAGCCCTAATAGAGGGTTCTTGATCTGTTACAATAGATGATAGGTACGAACCAACTGCATCGATAAACTTGTTAAAAATCCACACAAAGGATTCCTTTGACTCGTTCATCAAAAGCCCATTCGCAAATATAACATTCTTCTTATGGTGGTTAACACCACAAAGTGTTGCAACTATAAGTTTGTACTTGTTTGTGTTATAAGTTGTGTTAAATGATATAACATCTCCCAAAATCTTGTGATCATCTAAGGAGATTGGATCCATCCACATACAATGTCTCAAATAATTGTCACCATCCAAATCATATGAAAAGTAGAATTCATGGGTCATTACCTTACAATACTCAAAATGATCTAACATTTGGGCAAAATTTTCTTCCATTCATCCCTCTTCATGTTGTATATGCCCCTTACAACATTCGCAACATGCTCACCAACCCCGCCATGCCAAGATATAAATGCAACTTGCTTGTTCACCGAAATGTCAACATCGGACATAGTATTTAAAAGAACCTTCCTGTGATCAGTGATTTTCTTAATAGGTTTCAAGTACCTCTTCTTAGATGGAGATGATATTGGGTGATTGCGATTGTCCTTAAACTTCTACACTTCTCATTTGTTATTAAGAAAATTATGTTAGAATCATTATGCGAACCTAAATTATTGATGTAAACACATTTACACTACTTAAGATGTCTATTTATGCATGTTCTTAAGCATAGGATTGCATTTCATGATATAAATATTGCATAACATGCATCATCTTGCATTTAGAGTAGTTTGAATAAAATGGATGTTAATTGTCTCCTTTTATGTGCTTGGATAGGGAAAACATTTTATCGGGGCCTCGAATCGAAGATCCAACAGTATGGATGTGATCAAGGTGATGATTGGAGTTCAACGACTCCAAGATCGCCTTAATCAGGCATCCGTAGCATCAGATAGTGACTGGGGAACCCTAGAAGATCAAGCACCAAGATGGTGTAAATCCACACTTCAAATGATAAATCCGACCACACAGATGAATTTGGATCGACGATCGCAGCCCAACGATGCAAAAATCGAGTCAATCCGACATCCGTGGCACCATCTACAACATCAAGAAGATGGACGGCCAAGATGGTGCCACGTGGTGCCATCTCAGCCACCTAAATGGCCGCATACAACCTCTGAAGTCCCCGCACCTGCTCCCTCTCCGCCGTTGGATCTCGATCCAATGGCTGTGGACAGCCGCGCCTAAAAGCATCGGCTCGACCATCCATGCCTCGTAGCGTAGCGGTCGAGGGTGCTATCGTGAGCTGCAGCCGCGGGTTCGAACTGAAGCAAGGAGGCGAAGGGCGCGGGCGAGTGAACGTGGGCGTGCGTCGGATCTGGATCGGACAGTCGTCTACGCTCAATGGCGATGATGCGCTATTGCACGCGTGGCGAGGACGCCCCATCGTATGCGCTGGGGCAGGTGCGCAGCAGCGGGCGATGGCGCATCCTAAGCCATCCGATCTCGTGATCGGACGACTGAGATCTGATGAAAGTGGGTGGATGCGATGAGCGCGGGCAGCTGAGGAGGCACGCATGGGCACGGGTACTATGCCCACGTTGGGGCTTTAGTGACGATTTTATCCGTCACTAAAGACCCCTCATTTATTGTTTTAAAGATGTAATGACCAATTTGGCCCCACTCCTTGCAACTTTAAAAGGAGACTCCCTCCACAAAAAATTCTCATCCCTTCCTTCTCTTCTCTACCTCTCCAAAGCTCAAGAGAAGCTTGTCCCATACCCGGGATGCTTCTCGCGAGATAAAGTCCAAATTTTGATCCCCCTTCGGAAGTGGATCTCGTGACGACGACGGCGTGCTGCTCCAATCCCGTTCTGCTGCTTCGTCCTCCTTCGTCCTGCTTCACCCTCCTTCGTCCAGGCATCGTCCCGTCCGGCTCGTCCTCCAAGCGACCGTCGAGGAGGACATTTCTCCCTCCATTCTTTTAATGCTTTCTAGAGTAAATTTATCGCTTTCTAGTGCAATTGTGTTATGCTTTCTAGTGCAATTGTGTTATGCTTTCTAGTTGTAATGAACAATCTCCTTAATGATAAATTCTCTGTTTATTCTTCATCTCATTTTTTATTTTTATGTGTAATATTCTCTCTCTCTTACCCTCTCTCTCTCTCTTCTATTTATTGCAAATAATTAGATAGTTTTAAATTGAATTACTTCGTGACAAATAAAAAGAAACGCGTAGTTTTTAATCAAACGTCCACCTCCCTATGTTCGACCCGGAATTTTCATTTCGGTATAAATTTTATTTTTTGAACACGAATTCTTCGCTTTCAAGCTATAACGACAGGTTTTCCAAAACCAAACATGTTAGCGTAGCAATTCGTGAGTTCAACAATTATCATTACATAATTATACGTTATATACATATATATACATGCATTAGATATCACATTTACGGTCTTTACAGTGGTCTAATTATGTAAATTGATCATTCACATCTCATTAGGATAAGGGATTTAATACATAGAAACTTTAAGGGAAATGAAATTTCATGATGGGTGTGATTGTCATTTCATTTTTATCGATTATGGTCCCTGGAGGGGTGCGAGAGAAGTTGCCATTCAATTTTCTACATCCCATCAAAGAAAAGAAATATAAATAAGGCCCATGATAGAACCTAAGGGCATGCTCCCATTTTTCAGTTCTCTTCCTCTCTCGCTCTCTAAATCCTCTGAAAGTACCATTACCACCGCCTCTTGATGGAGAAGCAAACCCCATGGCTCCAAAGGATCTTCGTGATCTCCTTAACGCTTCTGTAGTGATGGATTTAGGTATCCCTCCATCATTTCCCTTTTCTGCTTTCATTTGGTTGATGATATGGCGAATAAATTATTTTTGAGATTATATATATAGAAAATCATTTGGTTTTGATTTTTATTCGGATTTAATTCCATCAAGTGGTATTAGAGCTTTTCTATTCATTGTATCATTGCCTTAATGATTCAGATTTTGAGAAAAATAATTTTTCGTTCAAGTTTGGGGGATTGTTCTTCAATTAGTTTTTTGGATTGATTCAATCCCATCTTGATGAATTAATGCAAACTAAAGTTTGTTTTCAGTTTTCATAAGTGTTTGTATCCTAAATATGATCATGAAATCAAGTTTTCATGATTGGAATCGTGATTTGGGGATTTTTTTCCCAATCTCGATTTCAGATAGCTGCCTTGGAATCAAGCCGTAACTGGTCTAGAACCAATACTCATGATAAGTACTGGTACTGGTAAGGTACGAGTACCGATCGGACGCTTTCTAGAGCACTGCCAGTATCAATGGAGTACCAGTACTCATCATGAGTACCGATACATGTGGGATACTGGTCAAGCCCCAATGAGTGCTGTCAGTATCGGTGGATTACCGGTACTCATAATGAGTACCGGCACAAGTGGGATACTAATAATGGTTCCAGGATTGGTCCAGTACTGATGTAGTACCGGTACATAAGATCAGTACCGATATACATCATTTTGGTACCGATACATAAGGTCCAGTACCAATACTTAGTCATTATTGTTGGTACCGGTACCCATCATGAGTGCTGGTACTGGCGTGTTGATTGGGATACAATTTTGTGATCATGATTATTTTGGTACGAACATTAATGAATGATTTTAATGTATTAAGTACTCTGTTATATTTAGTAATTCTTGCCAAAGTAGGTTACTTCTTGTGACAATTTATTTAAAACATTAAAGTGACTGTGTATATTGTATTCCTATATGGGACACTTAACCAAAAGGTGAACCACCTCATGACTGAATAAATATATACACATTTCATATGATAAATTTTCTGTTGAATTATTAAGTTTCATGTGGGTAGTTAAGTTAATCGAAAGATGGCTTGGTTACTTTCATGAGTGTTTTCAATAGTTATTTATCATTCTTAAGACTGCCCTTTACAATATTAATGTTTATTGTCCAAAGACTAAATCTTAATGATTGTATTGTTTAGTTTACTTGATTCAGAGCATATATTTGACTTATTTCCTTTGTTTTTCAGTTAACTCTTCTGCATCTACCATAACTGCCAACCTAAATTCTATTCCAGAATTAAATGGATCTAATTTTAAATTCTGGAAAGAAAGTGTCCTCATTGTTCTGGGATGCATGGATCTGAACTATGCACTTCGAGTTGATCCTCCCTTCCCTCTTACAGATAAGAGTTCTTCTAATGAAATAAAGAATTTTGAGAGGTGAGAGCAATCAAATAGCATGTGTCTGATGATAATGAAGCGTGCTATCCTAGAAACATTATCGATGCTATCTTAGAGGAATTAAATGCTATGAAATTCCTTGATGAGATTTAGAAAAGATTTGCTAAGAATGAGATTGCTGAGACAAGCAATCTCCTTAGCAAACTTGTCTCACTTAAGTATAGGGGCACTGAAAACATTAGAGAGCATATCATGGAAATATCCCATTTGGCCTCGAAACTAAAGGCACTTAAGTTGGAGTTGTCAGATGACCACCACATGCATTTGGTTTTCATCTCCCACGCTACACAGTATGGGCAATTTAAGGTCAGCTATAACTACCAGAGGGAGAAGTGGACTCTTAATGAGCTCATTTCTCATTGTGTGCAAGAGGAAGAGAGGCTGAAGCAGGACAAACCAGATAGTTCTCATCTAGTTTGTAGGCCCAAAAGGAAGCAGGCTAAGGATACAGCTGCTGCCAATTCGTCCTCCTCTAATGGGAGTCAAAAGAAGCCTAAGGCATCCTACTTCTTCTGCAAGGGAAAAGGATACGTGAAAAAGGAGTGTACCAAATTATTATGCTTGGCATGAAAAGAAAGGTACATCACTCTCTTTGGTTTGTTCAAAAGTTAACTATGCTTTTGTACCCTTAAACATTTAGTGGATAGATTCGGGAACTACTATTCACATTAGTGCATCTGTGTAGGGTCGCCTAAGTTGCCAAATGCCAAGTGATGGTGAAAGATACATCTATATGTGCAACAGCAAGAAGGTGGAGGTAGAAGCCATTATGGATTTCAAACTATCACTGACTACCAGTCACCAATTAGATTTGAAAGAAACATTTATTGTACCGTCGTTTAGATGAAATTAGTTTCTGTTTATCTAATGAAAAATATGGTTATTCTTGTTCATTTAAAGATAGACAATTTCAATTGTTTTTTAATTCAAATTTAGTTAGTTCTAGTTCTTTGTATATTAGTAATAAATTGTATATGTTGCATATGTTTTCCTCCAATTTAGAAACCTTCAGTTTAACTTTGAGTGGTATAAAACATAAAATAATTCGGAAGAATTCCGCTTTACTGTGGCATAAGCATTTAGGCCATATCTCTAAATAGAGAACGAATAGGCTATTTCGAATGAATTCTTAAGTCCCTTGGTTACACAGATTTGGATGTTTGTATAGACTATTTAAAAGGGAAAAGAACAAAGAAAAGAAGTGTAGGTGCGACTAGAGCTACAGATATCTTAGAATTACTATATATGGATATCTGTGGTCCATTCCCTACAGCTTACTGGAATGGGCAACCGTACTTTGTGACGTTCATAGGTGACTACTCTAGATATGGGTATCTATTTCTCCTTCATGAAAAATTGCAGTCCTCGGATGTGTTCAAGTCCTGTAAGGCCGAGATGGAAAACCAACTCGAGAAAAGGATTAAGGTCGTCAGATCTGACCGTGGTGGTGAGTACTACAGCATATATAATGGATTAGGAGAACGGCATCCAGGACCTTTTCCTTCTTTTCTAGATGAATGCGGCATAGTGCCTCAGTACACCATGCCTGTAACACCAAGCATGAATGGTGTTGTTGAACACTACAATAAAACTCTTACGGATATGGTATTGACAATCCCATTTTCGTGCATTGTAAAATCGTCGAAAATCGTAGTATAGTCACGCCAAAATGCTCGTCAAAAAAATGATTTTGTAAAGATAACGAAACTTGAGTCCTGGTTGTTTGTCTCTAGGAGGCATTTATGCAAATCCAAAATCGATCTTTTTCGCTCTACTTGTTTAAAATTGCACGCCGGTTTCTAATCGTCGGATCAATGTTTGGCCACTTTCATTATGAACTCTAATTATGTGCACATGTGTTAGATAGATGACAAATGTGAAAGTGTGAGTTTCAGTATGCACGATTCTAGTTATGTGGTGGTTGTTTACGGAAAATGCGCTAATAGTTAGATCCTCAATATTTTCAGCTACCGACATGCTGGTTGCAATAGATAATAATTAAAAGCATGCAACTTTAATCACACAAAATATATATTGCAATAAGCTCATGGTGATTCTCAACACAGAGATATATATATATACATAAGATCTTTCATTCATTCATCATGGTGTTTGCAACATGGAACTCGTGGAGGTGGAGTGGAGGTGAAAGCTTATAGAGGAAATCTTGAAAACATCAATCTAGCTAAAAGAAAACGATCGCATACAGGAATCTATGGGGGGATTTTGCATGCATCATTGGGGGAGAATAAAGAGCTATACTACTAAGCAGTAATAAAAGCATGTAAACTATGAAGAACTAGCTACTAATCTAGCAAAAATAAGGGCATTCGTAGGTGGGCTCTGATGGCCTTTGAGTTGGCTGAGAGGAGGAGGGGTGGCAAATGGTGCTTAGGCCGGCCCTTGGAGAGAGGTTGGAGAGGTGATCCAGCATCTTGGCGTGGAGATGGTGGTGGCAATGGTGGAGCAACTCGTGGAGGTGGAGTGGAGGTGAACGTAGCTAACCTAAATGGAACTAAGAGTGAATGAAGCCACGAATGGATGGGTGCAAATGGCCACCCCTTACGTCTTTTTATAGACCTAAGGGAGACTCTCTAGAGAAGTGTGGAACTCTCTAGAGAGGGCTCCAAGAGTGGCCGGCCAAGGTAGTTTTTAGATCCACCAAAAGTGGATCTAAGAATTGAATGGCTCTTGGTTGCTAATTTTGGCAACCAAGAGTGGCTCCACCTTGAAGAGGGTTCTAGAGAACTCTAGATGGGTGTGTGTGCGTGAATGGGTGTGTGTGTGTGTGTGGCCGTGCCCTATGTGGCTAAGTGGTCTAGGTTAGGTCCTAAGGGGTTTGGGTTGGTGTAGGTCTGAAATTAGGGTTACAAACCATAATTGCTAAGGGGGAAATGCAATTAAACTTAACACAAGATTAATTGTGAGCTATATCTCTCTATAGTCTGTAATGCGGTCACATATGCACCAGTAGTTCTTCAGGGGTTCCAGGGGGTGAATCAGGTCTACCCATATTCCATGGGTGAGAAGCAGGGGTATGAAATCCATATCCTGGGTTATAAGATGTGGTCCTTTGAGGGACCGACTGGTATGGGTCATACGTCCATGGTTGGGATATGGGTTAACCATTTCGGTAACCCGAGGAGAAGGATCAGGTGAAGCGAAAAGTCATCTTCGCCACCTTGGGTTCTGATCCCAAGGTTGAGCTGATTCAGTGACCCGAGTTCTCAGATAAGCTCGTAGGTCCAACTCTTCTAGATCTTGATTAGGTCCAAATCCAGGATTAGCCATTGCAGCTAAGCAGATAGAAGAAGTGGGGGGAGAAGACGGTCCTGGCGAGGTGACTCACCTCCTTGGGAGCAGCTCTCAAGGTCCAACCAGTCGAGGTATGAATGACCTCCTTCCTTGCATACACCACCCAACCCCTGGGTTGGTGTAGCCAAGCCAGACAAGGCTAAGGCCCTATCAATCAGGTGGTCCTTATGATCCGATGACCAAATTTTTTATTTTTAAGTTCTAATTCCTGAAGAAAAAAAATCATCATGCAACAGATTGAAAGTAATTTCTGCCTCTCAAGCTAACCCAGCATGTCTGGTTACGAGGGGACTAAGGGGAAGGTTCTTCCTTTGGCTTACGCCTCCTATTCCGTTACCCCTTAGCTGTGGTCGTTTGACACTACCCCGCGAACTTAGTCACCAGGTTTGGCAAGAGAGATTGAAAAAACCCAGTAGTATGACAACGAATTCGAGTAGATTTCGTGTTTTAAAATTGATTTTAGCCCGTTTTTCTTCAGTTGGGGTTTGTGGTGAGTGGCCCACAAGGTGACCAAGCTCACCAACTAAGCACTAGACTTGACTAATTCTAAGATAGCCCAAATGTGGTCTCTAGATTGTAACCCTAAAGGTGTAACCTAGGGTTCATGCAATTCTAGGGTTTGTTATTTTTTTTTCCTCTTCAGTAGACCACGAAATTTACAAGTTGGAATCAAAATAAGTTGAAATTTTGCAAGTAGATTCCTTTTTCAATTATCTTTTCAAAAAATATTTTTTTATAACTTTTACTATTTAAATCGACTTTATAGAGATTTTTAACTGTCAAGGGGTCAGATCTGGAATTTTGTACCCTAGTCGATTTTCAAATTGAAACAGTATCAAATGATCTTCAAAAATTCAGGAAAAAATATGGAAATAAAAACCAATGAGATCAGATTTCAAACCCCGCTATTTTTAGTCAAAACAGATTTGTAGATTGCTAGGAATTGCTTTTGGAATTTTGAAAAATCTCAAATCTGGGACAGTCTGACCCCCTTGCACTTCATGAATTTTTCAAAATTTTGTACTTGGAATTTTTTAAAAGAATGCCACGGTTTGAAATATGGTTTGAAAATGAAGGTATAGCCCAAATTTCAGAATTTTTCTCTCATTAATTTTTTGGTAATTGAATTTTTAAAATGGACTTTGAAGTTTGGCCGAAAATCAGAGGGTGGTGGAGAAGCATTTAAAAGGTGTTCGAGTTTAAAATTCAAACTTTCCACCAAATTCTTTTTTCAAAAAATTTTGAAATTTTTTTTTAAGAAGGATTTTTTTTTCAAAGGATTTTCAAAATTTTTGTTCTTTTTGCTTTTTCAAAACTAACCTAGGATTCAAAAAGAAACCTAATCTAACTACCTAGATTTTTTTTTCTTCGATTTTTTCTTCTTTTTCGCGAAAATGAATAGGCCTTTTTATTCAAATTAAATTGCTAGAAGGAAATCTAACCTAGGGTTCAAAAAAAACCTAGACTAAGGAAGATATGACGTGCACCTGGAATTTTTTCCCGTGCTCATTGTGTGCGCAGATCCCATTTTTCCTGTTTTCCTGCACATCAAAAAGACAAGAGGAAGATTTTGTCAGCGATAGCTCAAAAGATCGAAATCAAAAAATGACGTTGCCTCCCCGACAATGGCGCCATTTGACAATCTTACTTTCGCGCATTGTAAAATCATCGGAAATCGTAGTATAGTTGATGAGTCCATTTTAATGGACTAATATTACACCTAAGTAACTTTAACCTTACCTTTTAGGTTTGTTAATAACAACATTAAGTTATAGAATGTTTGCATGCATGATGATTTAAGTTTACATCAATTTTATAACATTCTATAACTTAATATGTAATGATTTTTTGTTTTTATGTGTAGGAATGATATTTAGAAAGAACAAGGAGTTGGGGAATAAATTTCCCCAACAATCAACCGGCGCCATATTTTTCTCCCCCATCCTCCGGCCACCCTCAACAGCCACCGGCCAAAAATAGCAAAGGGATTTGCAAATCCCTTAACTCACGCACGCAGGGGGAGGAGATAAAGAGGTTGGAAAAGTTGGAGAGCAGAAGCTTCTTCCTCTCTCTTGCGGGGATCCACCATCACCACCGTGGAGAGGGCTGACCCTGTGAACCACCGTGTGCACTGTGCACCAAGTCTTCCACCACTCCCTCCAGCCACACCTACAAATGCCCGCATCCGCGTAGGCAACCCTCTGCAGCACCATTACCTTCACACTACCACCGTCTACCGCACCCTTCCAGCCTACAGTCACCTACTCCAGCACCACCAGGCGCCCGCAGGCACTGCGGCCATCTCCACCGCCTCGCTGCCTCGCCCCACCCGCAAAGCACCCACCGCAGCGTGCCCCCCCTGCAGGCACGCCTTCAACCTTGCCAGCGCCTTCAAGCCTACAGGCAAACCCACACCCGTAGGCGCTTGCGCCCCTCCAGCGCCCGCCTCCAGCCAGTGCCTCTCCAGCGCCTGGCGGTCCCCTCTGCAGATGCTGAAGAGCCACCAGTGCCCTGCAGATGCCTGCTCACACCCTCGCCACCAGCGCACTGCAGGCGCTCGCTCATGCACCCGCACAGCACCCACCGCAGCATGTCCCCTCCTCCATTGCCTGCAGTCCTGTTCAAGCGCATCGCCCCACCCGCGTCCTCACCAAGCAGCCTGCAGGCACCCACCTCACCCCACTCGCGCCCCTACCAGGTCCGCAGGCATCGCACCTTCTCCACCGTAGCGCGCCTGCCCCTGCACTGCGCACAGAACTACCACCCACCACCTTCCTTTCCTTCTTGCAGCCACCACAAGCCGCCATCAGCTGCGCCGTCACCACCATCGGGTGCAGCCCGAGCAGGGTGATCTTCAGCTGCAGCCTCGATGCTCGTCTCTCCTCCTCCTGTGCGCACAAGCCCTTGCAACAAATCCCCTATTTTCAAGTTAATTAAAAATTACATTTACTGCCATTTCTACCAAAATCAATTTTAATTTATTATTATTTTATTATGGTGAAATTGTGACTGCACACTTACACTTTTTGATAATTACGCGTTATTGATATTCACATGTTTCAACATTGGTTTAGGGATTAACATGTGCATAAATTTTCTCTAATATATGTCAATTGAAAATTACATAAAATCATCACATATTTATTGAATATTTCAGTGAGGAAAAATTTCACACATACCCTTATATTTTTGAGTTATTACGCATCTTCTTTCCATCGCATTTTATGTAGGATTTGATTAGGGATTTAGCACTTGATGGAAAGAATACGAAATAATCGAGAGTTTATTGGATCATTGCCTCCCTGTGGACACGACCCGCTCATCTATGAGTGGTTATTTTTATTGTTGATTAGTCGATTTTTCCACCACTTAAATACTACAACAATGCGTTATTTCATTTGTGAAACTTAATCGAAAGCAAAAAATCGACTTGTCAATTATCGCGCCAAAATGCTCATCAAAAAAATGATTTTGTAAAGATAACGAGACTTGAGTCCCATTCATTCGTCTCTGGGAGGCGTTTATCAAAATCTGAAATCGATCTTTTTCGCTCTACTTGTTTAAAATCGCACGTTGGTTTTTAATTGTCGGATCAATGTTTGGCCACTTTCATTATGAACTCTAATTATGTGCACATGTGTTAGATAGATGACAAAGGTGAAAGTGTGAGTTTCAGTACGCACGATTCTAGTTATGTGGTGGTTGTTTACGGAAAATGCGCTAATAGTTAGATCCTCAATATTTTCAGCTACCGACATGCTGGTTGCAATAGATAATAATTAAAAGCATGCAACTTTAATCACACAAAATATATATTGCAATAAGCTCATGGTGATTCTCAACACAGAGATATATATATATACATAAGATCTTTCATTCATTCATCATGGTGTTTTCAACATGGAACTCGTGGAAAGCTTATAGAGGAAATCTTGAAAACATCAATCTAGCTAACAGAAAACGATCGCATACAGGAATCTATGGGGGGATTTTGCATGCATCATTGGGGGAGAATAAAGAGCTATACTACTAAGAAGTAATAAAAGCATGTAAACTATGAAGAACTAGCTACTAATCTAGCAAAAATAAGGGCATTCGGAGGTGGGCTCTGATGGCCTTTGAGTTGGCTGAGAGGAGGAGGGGTGGCCAATGGTGCTTAGGTCGGCCCTTGGAGAGAGGTTGGAGAGATGATTTAGCATCATGGCGTGGAGATGGTGGTGGCCATGGTGGAGCAACTCGTGGAGGTGGAGTGGAGCTGAATGTAGCTAACATAAATGGAACCAAGAGTGAATGAAGCCAGGAATGGATGGGTGCAAATGGCCACCCCTTAGGTCCTTTTATAGACCTAAGGGAGACTCTCTATAGAAGTGTGGAACTCTCTAGAGAGGGCTCCAAGAGTGGCCGACCGAGGTAGTTTTTGGATCCTCCAAAAGTGTATCTAAGAATTGAATGGCTCTTGGTTGCTAATTTTGGCAACAAAGAGTGGCGCCACCATGAAGAGGGTTCTAGAGAACTCTAGATGTGTGTGTGTGTGTGTGTGGCCATGCCCTATGTGGCTAAGTGGTCTAGGTTAGGTCCTAAGGGGTTTGGGTTGGTGTAGGTCTGAAATTAGGGTTACAAACCCTAATTGCTAAGGGGGAAATGCGATTAAACTTAACACAAGTTTAATTGAATGATTATGAATCCTAATTGTGAGTGAAATAACTTAATTAGGCTGGGCTTAGGTCAATTGGACTCTCATTGAGTCCAATTGGACTTGTATGGGTTGAGATCTGAGCTCAATTGGACCCTATGAGTCCAATTGACTAGACAATGGTAATTGACTATGATCTAAGTCAATTTGGTTTAGTGAGGACCTAATTAGGTCCTTAAGGATGTCTAGAGGTGTTGTACTACGGTTGGGGTACCTTAATTTAGGTTCCTAAGGGGTTGGAATTGGGTTTAGGGAGCTAGAGATCCAAGATCAAGGCCTGAATCTCAAAATTGGAATTGGAGAGCAGTTCCAGACGTCCAATAATAAAATCAGACGACTTATACTCAAAAATTAGAAGTCCAGACTTCAATTCTGGACGTCTAATCATAGTCAGGAAGGATTCTAGGTTCTATCTTGGGTATTCTGCAGAAATTGGACATCTGACCAAGTGTCTAGACGTCCAATAATACTACAGAAGTGGGTTTAAGGTGTGCGGGAGTTGGCTAAGGGTTCTAGATGTCCTATAATTCATCTGGACGTCCTGATAGAGGTTGTAATTAGGGTTTGAAGGCTTCCTAGGGTGTGGTGACCAAATCTAAGGGTGGCTAAGGCTTAAGGAGGCTTCTAGGCTATCCTAGGGCTAGGATTGTCCTATGTTCTTCATACTTTACTACCTTATTCCTACTTAATAGAATAGCATACCTTAACTCCCTTACATTATTATCTACTACATCTAATCTAGGTCTTCCGCTCCAGCTCTACTGCAACACCAGTTATTCCAGCTTCAAATCTACCTTCTGGTCAGCTTATTACCTATAATTGTCATAATGCACCTAATCAGTATATTATAGCATTATTTTATGCATAGCTAAAAGAAAGTAGTAAAGATGCAAATAATGCTTATGCATGCATGAATTACCCTAACTTATGCTAAGTCCTAGCCTAATTTAGGTCAATTAAGACCTATGATTGCTGCGCAATCAAGTACGAAGTATGATTAGTCATACTTCTTTACCTGAGTCTCTACGGGGCGAAGCACTAAAGACAATTGTATATGTTCTCAATCGAATGCTGATGAGGGCATGTTTCACGTGGTAAAAATTAGTGTTTGGAGGACCCATCGTAGTAGCTTGCAAAATGAGTCTATCGGATAAAATTTATAACCGAAACTCGAAAAGTGAGTCCCGGGTCGAACATGGGGAGGCAAATGTTTGGTTTGGAAAAATCCGCGTTTCGCTTTTATTTGTTTTTGTCATTTTTATCTTTTATAATTTTCTGGTATTTTAAAAGGGTAAGAGATCAGATTGATGAATTCTGGCTAATCTACTTGCAAAATATAAAGGAAAGAGAGAGAGAGAGAGAAGAACAATCATCTATTTATGAATAAATGTTTGTTACAACTACGAAAGCGGAAAAACTACACTACGAATGCGAAAAAGATAGAAAGAGGTGAGAGTATCCCCCTCGATGGTCACTTGGAGGATGACTTGCTCTGACGTTGCCTGGAGGAAGGTAGTGAGGAGTAGGATGAACAGGGACTGATTAATGCCAGTTTATCATCATTCTCAGCTCCCGCCAGCTCCCATCAGTTCATCTCAGCTCCCACCAGTTCACTGGGAGCTCTATCTAGCTCAACTAAGTTGACTTGAGTCCACCTCAGCTCAAAGCTCAGCTCCAGCCAACTCGTAGTAGCTTAACTCTAAGCTAGTTGAGCTACTACTTGTCAACTAGAAGCTTAGCTAGCTCTAGAGTTCTCACCAGAGGCAGTTCCAACTCAACCTAGCTCCAGCTAGGTCAGAGCTATCTTAACTGAGCTCAACTACCCAGGCTTGGCTACTTGCATAAGAACTAAGTAGCAAAGCTCAGTAGTTGAGCTCCCCTTGAAGCTACCTTAGTAGCCCCAACTCCAAAGTACATGATACCAGCTCCAGAATACTCTTCCTCAATTCTCCTCCATGAAACCCTAGCTCCTCCAGCTCTACTCTACTAGCTAAGCTAGCTTAGCTAGCTTGCTAAACTCTACTCCACCAAAAACCTCCATGGCCGTCCAGTTCACCTTAACCTAACCAACCCTAACCTAACCCAACCCCTTTTGGCGCCAACCCACCATAACTACCAACCTAAACACCCCTTCATGTTGGCACCAAAATGACATAGCCACCCCTTCTTTTAGGCGCCAACGCAAGCCCTTATCCTAGCCCTACACCTCCCCTTTTATCCCCATTTAAACCCTACACCTAACCCCTCCTAGAAGCCCACTAGTGGCGCCAACCTAAGCCACCACAACCAACCCTAAACCACCACTATTTTGGCACCAAAAACACCACCCACACCCTTCCATTTTGCCGCCACCTATATGCACCCTTAATCCCATAACCACCACCATAAAAAGATATCCTAGCCTTCCCTTATGTCCATGCCAACCCTACCCCTTTAACCACACTAAAGTTGGCGCCCACTCTCTCCTGATCACACCTACACACACCACTTAAGTCCACGCAAATAACCGTAGCCCCTCATCTCTTAACCACCACCATATAACTCCATCTCCACGCTACAACACACCTAACCAAACCCTTAACCATAGCTACCACTTAGGGTTGGCACCAACCACCAAGTTTCCATCCATTTTGGCGCCAACAATACTAGCCCTAGGATCCTATAACCACCATCTAACCCCCATCATAGCCATCCATCCTATAACTACCCTTAACCCCCTACCATTCCTATCTAAACCCACTACCACCGCCATTAAAACTTACCCTTGGCTACAATTTTTCTAAGCATATTTCTACCTACATAGAAGGTCAAGAGAAGAAGAAGAAGAAGATTAAGGGGATACTCTGTCCCCTTGGTGCCTTCCTCTCTTCTCTTCTCTCATGTGCCCACACCAGCCAAGGAAGGAAGCCAAGCATTGGAGGACAACCTAGGGTACACGCCTACCCTAGGAAGTGCAGGATTTGAGGATGGTACACTACCACCCTTGAAGGAGGAATCAAAGGTGGTCCATGCCACCTTCCAGAGGAGCTTGCTAGGAGGCACCCACTCTAGGAAGGAGAAGGCACTCCCTTCAAGGGCTTTCTAGGAGGAGACTATCTCTGGTTCAAGAAAAAGGAGAAGGAGGACCCCTTTTTAACTACGAGAGCAACCGCAGTTGGAGTATGGAGCCCTCTTCACCATCATCCAGGATTTGTGTTTTATTTTTTGTAGTTTAACTTTTTGTAGTAGAATCTTTCCTCTACATTTATAAAATAGAAATCCGCTTAATATTAAGTTACCTTTTCTACTTGGTGTATCTTCTTCTTTACTTTAGTTTTTTTTAGCACTTTCACTCCCTCTTCCCAATTATCCTAGCCTTCATGTGCCTAGGGTGAGCTTGAGAAGAGGACTTTCTTGTCAATTAGTTGTTATATTAGATTTAGACTTTTTCTACCACCAACTTGTAATTGCCCCTTTATTTCAAAAACCAAAAAAAATTACATATTTAAAAAGACAAAAAGAAAGGTGATTTTTATATTTCCAAGCAAGAGATTGATTTATCAAAAAGTTGCCTCCTTAGACGACCCTAGATACTTCCCTATCTAGGTCTTATATATTTTAAAAGCGAAATTGGATTTATGTGTTGCAACGACACTGAATTGCCTAATTAACAAACCACGTATTTTCGCGATCAATTTTTGGCGCCGTTCTGGGGAGGCACGGCTTTGCTTAATCAATTTTTCTCATGCTTGAAGTGGATCTCATCCCCTTCTCTTTCTTTTCTCTTGTATGTGCAGGTATTGCAGGAAGGAAGCA
This sequence comes from Thalassia testudinum, assembly GCA_037157565.1. Classification (NCBI taxonomy): domain Eukaryota; kingdom Viridiplantae; phylum Streptophyta; class Magnoliopsida; order Alismatales; family Hydrocharitaceae; genus Thalassia; species Thalassia testudinum. The sequence goes on along the minus strand of JAZHRO010000031.1, from coordinate 157,190,450 downwards.
GGGATTTGGAAGCGAGAGCTCAAAAGTTCCTTTTCTTCCCATGATTTCAGGTTGGTTCTCCCTTTCTTGTCACATTTATCCATAAAAACTACCAAAAAAATATTAAACTTGGCTTTCACGACCTTAAATATCTTAATTAAGTGGAGTGGTGAAATTTAATATCCATTGTTTGCTTGTATGCTTCACTAAACACCACTTCACTTCAAGTGTTGGTGTTCTATTTTTCGGGTCCAAATTTCTGTCCAGATTTGAGAAAATAATTCCTGACACCACAGGCATCTTAAAATCATAAAATTTCACCCATTAATTCCAAATCCAATAAGAAAAATTTCTTCTAAATTTCATAGTAATTGGATTTGTAATTAATTTTTAAAAATTCGTGGACTGCAGAGGGGTCACACCCTTTAATCTTCCTATTTTGCTACTATTCACGAATTTTCAAAATTTTTATACTCATCCAATTTTTGTGAAATTTAGTTTTCTAGAATCCTTGTGAAATTATACACAACTTATAAAATCACCAAAATTTTTTGAGGTCAGTGGTGCTACTGAAAAGTCCAAAATACCCATTAGTATCCTTTCTGGACTTTGAGACCAACACAAGAAAAAATTCTTTGAAAATATCAAACAAATTCCCAAAATCCTAAAAAAAATCTTTCCTGAAATCCTTATTTGATTTTCCATAAAGTAGTGGTGTTGTTTGATCTGTTTGGACCACTAAATACAGAAAGCCTAAAAAAGATCCATTGGTAGTTAAATTTCTATCATAGGATCAATTGGATTAGGGTTTCTTTTTCATTTTTAAAGACAAACAATTAAAAGGAAATTGATCTCAACCTATACAACTTGATTTCCTCTTATTTGTGGATCTCAAAACTTGTTTGAAGTCTTATAAAAGGAAATCCCAAAATGCATTAATTTAAAGCAAATCCTAAAAGACAGAAATACATAAAATTGTATGACAACTTGCTTTTCATTGGAACCACTTTCCAATTCCTGCACACACACAAAAAAATTGAAATAACAGGGTAATAACCCAATCAATGCCCTCCACATTTCGTGTGCACTTTAGTATCCTAGACCTAATTAAAATCTGTAGCAACTTGATCCCTAAGGTTTTATCAACTTAGGCTTGCTATCTAAGTCTTTAGTTCTATTTAGTTGATATCAATTCTGTCATCTATATCTGGTGTTCAGGTTTAGGGGCCATGTCAAACTACCAGGCATGGGTTTGTACAAGCACTTGGGATTTTCCTGCGAAATGCCTGGGCCAAAACCTCCGCTTAAACAACTTGGCTAGATTTGTTGACAGAATGGGTATTCACTAGTGATTACTTATTTCCTAGGTAGACCAAGTCTTAGGTTATTTTTAAGGAGTCACAATTAAGTTAAGTCTAGAATTTGTTGTTTGAATTGCACACTTCCTCTCATCTCTCTCTCTTCTCCTCCCCTCCAATTCTTCTAAAAAAGTGCATGCACGGGCGAAGGTCCCAAAAATCACATCTTGAGGGACCATCTGATTTTGCCCCCCGCACCAGAAAATCTTTGTTTTCTTCTCCTTACTCTTCTAAAAATATGGAAATCGACAAAAAAATTCTACTTCTGCTTCTAACCTGTCAGTCGACCCACAAGCTGACTTCCCCATCCCTAACCTCCCTCATCTGGAGCAACCAGAAATTCCTGCAGGGCCAGGTGGCCCTCAAATACAAACTCAAAATACAAACCCCTTTGCCTTTATAGTTGACCATTTGGTTCGGCTACAACAAAACCAAGAAAATTTGTTTAGGATTGTGACGAACCTAGACCCGCCAGCAACCTATCGTTCCTCTTAAGGATTTCTATGATCCTTCCAACTATCAGGAAAGACCCGGGGTGGTCATACCACAAGGGGATTTTGAGATCAAACTAGCTATTCTGAACCTGATTAAGCATTTCCATGGTCTTCTAAGAGAGGACCCTTTTTGTCATCTAGAGGAATTAGCTGTCCTCGCTCAAACCACTCGTTCCCACAATGTGCAAGAAGATGTATGGTTGATGAGACTTTTTCCTCTCTCTTTAAAAGATAAAGCTTCACACTGGTTTAGAACGGTTGGGCATCCGATCACCACTTAGCCCCAATTAAAGAGTACTTTTCTAGAAAAAATTTTTCCGATCGGTCGAACTAACGCTTTAAGAAGATCCATAATAACCTTTCAACAAAAAATTGGTGAACCCCTCCATGAAGCCTGGGAAAGATTCCAAGAAATTTTAAGAAGTTGTCCCGACCATGAAATTTCGCAATGGCAGTTAGTGCAGATCTTCTATCATGGATTAGAAGATCAATTGAAGCGATTTTTGGATGCCTCATGTGGGGGCAATTTCCTTAATAAAGATGCCGAGAGTGACTATCTCATCTTTGAAGAAATGAGTGAAAACTCATGTAATATGACTTCAATGGACACTTTTGGTAGAACTCAAAACCCCAAACACGGAGTCAATGAAATTGACTCCATATCCACCTCTGTTCCAGTTACTCAGGATGATCTATATATGTTAGCTCAATGACTAGACCAGATGCAAATTCACCAGAAAAAAATGGAAGAAAATCTCACAAACAAACAAGCTCCTCACCTTAATGCTCCACACTTTAACTCTCCGCACACTAACACTCCACAACTTCTCTGAAGAGAAAATCTGCATAATATTGATGTCACACCTACTGGTCAGCAATTTCCAGTTGATTTTCCACAAGAATTGACTGGGAACTTTGATTATTTGAATCAAAATATTCTTGATCCCACCACTGAAAATATTTATGCTCTCTAGGAGCAATTTAGAAACCCCTCCAACACTTATAATCAGAACTGGAGGACCAACTCCAATCACTCCTGGAAAAACCCGAATCCGATTCCATTTCCCAAACAAAATCATTTTGGGAATTATGGGCAACCTGCATATCAACTTGGACCATCCCAGGAAGAAATTAATACTCAGGTCATGAAAACTCTGCAAGGTATGCAGAATCAAATGACAGAAGTAACCCGCATGATCACCAACTTGCAACACCAAGTTAAGGTTACTCCTGATCATCGACCTGCTGGAAATTTACCTTTCCAACCCATGCCCAACCCGAATAACCAATGGAATCAGTTCCAAGGTGGATATCCCAGTCATCCCATTCAACCAGCACCTCAGCATCCCCCGGGTTTCAATAACAGTCAGGCTTCTCGTCTTCATCCTAGATACAACCATTCTGCAAATGTAGTTACTTTGAGGAACGGGAAAACCACTCAAGACCTCCTTCCTATTAAAGAAACTCATTTCAATGGAAAATAGATCAACTCTTCCCCATCTTCCTCTAACACTGTTCAGGAACCTAATAATGAAAAACAGGGAAACCCTACACCATTTCCACAAGCCTCCATTCTTCACAAAATAAGAAAAGAAGAAATCTAAGCCCACTAATAAGGAATTGATGGATTTATTTAGGCAAGTTGAAATTAACATCCCTCTCCTAGATGCCACAAAATACATTCCTTCCTATGCAAAATTTCTAAAGGATTTGTGTAGCCCAAAAATGTAGCCTAGAAATTTAGGAAAGGTGATCATTCCCGAGACAGTCAGCTCAGTTGTGCAAAAATCGACTACCTCTTAAGAGAAAATATCCAGGCGCTCCCCTGATTCAAGTAATCATTAATGATACTTCTTTTGATAGCACCTTATTGGATCTCGGTGCCTCAATTAATCTTATCCCCACAATTATTTTTGAGGAATTTAAGATCGAAGAATTAAAGCCTGTTGAGGTTACTCTACAATTAGCAAACTGATCTACAATTAAACCAAGGGGAATTGCTAAGGATGTCCTTGTCCGTGTCAAAAATTGTCTATTTGCAGTAGACCTTTTAGTACTAGACATAAAGGTACCGAAAGCATTAAAGTTTACCCCTATAATTCTTGGAAGACCATTCTTAGCCACCACCAGCGCAAATATTGATTGCGATTCTGGTAAAATGAAGATCATGTGTGGTGGTGAATCTGTAACCCTAGATATTTTCCAAGCTTCTAGGAGGTTCCAAGAACCTGATTTCTTTGATGACTCAGATTCAGATATGGAAAATATAGTGGAGGAAACTTTGCAGATTTCACACTTAGGTTCCTATTTTTCCATTAACATGGTTCCTGAACAATCCACTTCATTCCACCCTTCCACCTTAACCACACATTCAGCTAACACTCCAGCAAATCCTTTCACTCTCACTTCACCACTAACACAAAAAGCAAAAATTCTTTTAGAGCTGAGCCCACAACTAGAATTAAAACCTTTGCCCAACTCCCTTAAATATATTTTCCTGGGTCCAAATCAGACCCTACCCCAGATTATAAATTCTGGACTTACTGGGGCACAAGAACACAAACTTCTCTAGGTTTTGAGTAAATATAGAAAAGCTATTGGCTGGACCCTTTCTGATCTTAAGGGTATTCATCCGTCCTACTGTACACATCGTATATATTTAGAGGACAATTCTAGCTCCTCCCGCCAACCACAAAGGTGCTTAAACCCTAATATGCCAGAGGTGGTAAAAAAGAGATTATCAAGTGGCTTGATGCAAATATCATCTACCCCATTTCTGACAGCTCCTGGGTTAGTCCAACACAAGTAGTGCCCAAAAAGGCTGGACTAACAGTTGTCACCAATGAAAATGGGGAGAATATAGCCACTCAAACCGCCACTTCTTGAGCATGTGTATTGATTACAGAAATTAAACACCACCACCAAGAAGGACCATTGTCCACTCCCCTTTTTTGATCAAATCCTGGAGCTGTTAGCCGGATGGGATTTTTACTATTTCTGGATGGTTATTCCAGCTATAATCAGGTAGCAGTTCATCTTGAGGACCAGGACAAAACAATTTTCACCTGCCCCTTTGGAACCTTTGCTTTCCGAAGAATGCCCTTTGGTATTTGCAATGCACCTGTGACTTTTCAAAGGTGTATGCTTACAATATTTTTGGACCTAGTAGGTGAATGCTTAGAAGTCTTTATGGATGACTTCTCTATTTTTGGAGATTCTTTTGACCATTGTCTCAAGAACCTTAAAAGAACTCTCCAAAAATGCATAGAAGTCAATCTAGTCCTCAGTTGGGAAAAAGTCATTTCATGGTTCAGGAAGGTATTGTCCTGGGCCATGTTATTTCAAAACAAGGAATTGTGATAGATAAAGCAAAAATAGATGCTATATCTAAGTTCCCACCACCCATTACTGTAAAACAAATTAGATCCTTTTTGGGTCATGTGGGTTTCTATCGTAGATTCATACTAAATTTTTCCCAAATCTCCAAGCCCTTAAGTCAGCTTCTTACTAAAGACCAGCCATTCGATTTTAATGATAAATGCCTGGAGAGTTTTTTGAGGTTGAAGGAAGTTACCGAGGCACCCATTTTGCAGGGACCTGATTGGAGTAGTCCCTTCGAATTAATGATGGATGCCTCAGATTTTGCTGTGGGGGCCATTCTACGGCAAAGAATTGACAAGAAGCCCATTGTGATCTATTATGCTAGCAAAACTCTTGATGATGCACAATGAAATTATACAATTACTGAAAAAGAACTTCTTGCCATTGTATTTTCCCTAGAAAAATTTAGATCTTATCTTTTGGGGTCACATGTCACAGTTTATACCAACCACTCGCACTTAAATATTTACTGACAAAAAAAGATGCGAAATCCCGCATATCCGTTGGATCCTGTTGCTCTAGGAATTTGACCTGGAAATCAAGGATAAGGTGGGATCACAAAATGTAGTGGCCGACCATCTCTCTCATCTTATGACGAATGACATAATGACCCCCCTAATCAATTCCTTCATGAAAATAATTTAGCTTCCACCACCCTCTCTTGGTTTGCACCCATTGCAAACTATTTAGCAATAGAACGAATCTCCATTGATTGGCCAAAAACAAAAAGGGATAAGTTCTTTGCTGTTATTAAATACTATTTTTGGGAGGGGCATGACCTTTTTCGCATTTGCGCTGATTAGGTCATTAGACGATGTGTCCCTAATTCTGAAATCCATGATATTCTGACACATTGTCATTCAATGGCCTATGACAGACATTTTTCGGGCAAGAAAATTGCAACTAAAATCCTTAATGCAGCATTCTTTTGGCCCAGCTTGCACAAAGATGCTCATAATTTTGTTTGGTCCTGTGTGCGTCGCCAGAGCATTGGCAACATGACTAGGAAGGATATGATGCCCCTTAATCCTATTTTAGAGGTTGAAATTTTTTATGTATGGGGCAACGACTTCATGGGACCATTTATCAACTCTAGTGGGTATTTGTATATGCTAGTCATGGTCGACTTTGTTTCCAAATGGATTGAAGCAATACCTACCCACACCAATGATCACTGTGTGGTTGTTGAATTCATTAAGAAAAATATTTTCTCAAGATTCGGCATTCCAAAGGCCATTATCAGTGACGAAGGCTCACACTTCACTCACTCACAATTCCATCACCTTCTTTCTAAATATGGGGTTAATCACAAAATTTCCACACCTTATCACCCCCAAACAAATGGTCAAGCGGAAGTTTCTAACCGAAAAATCAAAAATATTTTGCAAAAGATGATTAGGCCCGTAAAGATTGGTCCACCAAATTGGATGATGCTTTATGGGCCTACTGTACCACTTTCAAAACCCCACTGGGCATGTCTCCCTTCCGTCTGATTTTTGGGAAGGCGTGCCATCTCCCGGTAGAACTTGCACATAGGGCTTTTTGGGCAATAAAGCAATTAAATATGGACTTTTATGATGCCGGCATCCACAAAAAAATTACAATTAACAGAAGTGGAAGAATTACGTAATTTCTCATATGAAAACGCACGGATTTAAAAAGATCGAACAAAGAAATTTCATGATGAATGCATTGTTCGAAAATATTTTGATGTTAATCAACGCGTTTGGCTTTTCGATGCACGATTATGTATTTTTCCTAGAAAGTTGAAATCAAAATGGATCGGCCCCTTTATTGTCCTAAAAACATATCAGTACGACGCTGTTGATCTTTTTGATCCTAAAACTAATATGACTTTTCAAGTCAACAGCCAATGTTTAAAGCCCTATTCTGATCATGCCTCGAATCTTCCATCTGAATCTTTTGATTTCACCGAACCAACTACAACTGATCACTAATGCACACTACGCCTGACTAAATGGCGTAAAAGATAGCATTGAATGAGAGGTAACCCATCATTTTTTTTCGCTTTCTTTTTCTTTCTTTTCCCTAGGTTTTTTCCATCCTAAACCCGATCATCCTTCACTAAGGTGATCACTTTTCCCTCCTAATGTATGAGGACTTTACATATCATATTTAAGATTTTGACTATCGATTTAGGATTTTCAAAACCTAAAAACATGTATTTTTCTTTTGTCATCTTGTTTTTCTACTAGCATACCCAAAAAAATAAAAATGTTGAAAACTTTTTGAGGAAAATTTTGAAATCGAGACTAAGGTTGAAAACACACTTTTGGTACAATGGGATTTAATCTTTAACAACTAGGGATAAGGATACAGATTTGATCATTAGAATTTCAGGGTCTTTCTTTAGACTAGATCAGATATCCTTCTCCAAAATTCCACCTGAACTTGTGATAGTTAAGGTGACTTGATCCTCTTTTGTAATATGGAAAGTATCTGCCTTAGTTTCTGATTAAAAAACTTGCATTTTTTGGGAAACTTCTTGTGTCAAATTTCACACATAAGGCAAGACCTAAAAATTAGAAAAACCCCCTTGTTTGGACTTAGTGAAAGTCTGAAGCAGATCACTGGTTTGAGTTCCAACTGAAGAGGAGGAAAATACCTCCTTTGAGGACGCGATGTCAACATGTTACTGCCTCGACACTGCTCCATATCTATATTTCATATCTTTAGACGGAGCATTAAAGCGCATTTTAGCAACCAAGTGTCTTGGACGATGCTCTACCTATAGTGTCGGAGCAAGAGCTTGAGTTTGCTTGGAGCGCCCCTTTACACCGCATTGTGTTTTGGGGTTGTGAGCTCCTAGGTGGTGTCATGGACAATGCTATTTGGTGTCAGACCAGAATAGGTTGTTAATATGGTGATTTTATCGTTGAAGTGTGTATAGTGGTTAACCTAATTCGGACCTAACCATCTCTTTACAAAATTTTTTACCTGGCCTACTTGATTTTATCTTGTCACTTTTAGGCCCAGGGTCAAACTCAGGGAAGTAGGGTTATAAGTCGAGTTTCTATGCCTTTCCTACAACGAGTCTCTTCCGTTCATTTATTGTGTTTTTGGTGTTTTTCTTAGTTATATTTTTTTTGGTAATCTTTGTCCTTGAGGCACACCCTCAAAATTGGGTTCTTGGCTTTGAGCCAAAACAAAGTTCCAAAACGGGTCTTGCTATTCGCAAGACGGAGTACCTGCAAGTCAAAGATTATCTTTTCTCTTTTATATATTCTTTTTATCTTTTTACTAACAAGAAAGCGAAATAGAAATAAAGTAAATATAGTGTATATATATAGGTATATATTATGTATATAAAGGGGTGGGGGTGGAGGCGGAGATGGAGTGTAGCACGGTGTCGAGTCGGTCATCGTCTAAGGAGATGCAACCAACAGGACTAGGTGCCGCGTGGAGTGTGGGATGCTTGGTGGAAGATGTATGTAACCATGCTTTTTGTACGGATGTATCGGGGAATACCGGCAACTGGTGCAGATATTCCCGCGATACCCCGTATGGTAAATAATGTGAAAATCTATCTATATATGTATATATGTAAATATATCTATATGTATATATGGTTATATATAGGTATATATATGTATATATATATAAGTATATGTATATATGTATATATATATAGATAGATATATGTATAGATGTACATATATATATATGTATGTATGTACATATATAATACTATATAGATGTCTATATATGTATATATATATAATAATATATGTATATATAGGTATATGTAGCTAGATATGTATGTATATGTGTATAGTAATATATGTGTATATAGATATATGTAGCTAGATATATATATACATATGTATATATGTATGTATATATAAGTAGGTGTGTATATATGTATATATATATATATGTATCTATACTTAGTTATATAGGTAATAGTATATATATAGATATATGTATATAAATGTATGTATATATACCAGTATATATATGTGTATATATATATATAAGTATATATATATATATATGTATGTATACTAATACATAAGTATATAGGTACTACTATATGTATAAATACAAGTATATATATATGTATATATGTATATATATATATGTATATAAATATATGTATATATATATCAATATATATATAAGTATACGTATATATATATATATGTTTATAATAGAGTATAGGTGTGTGTGTGTGTGTGGAAGTGTTAGTGTAGGTGTGTGTGAGCGTCGGTGTAAAGAGAGAGTGAGAGAGAGAGAGAAAGAGAGCGAGAGAGAGAGAAAGAGAGCGAGAGAGAGAGAGCTGCAGGTTAAGTCGTCTGTAGCTTTCTAGCGCCGTCTGGAGGTTCAAGTTCACGCACAGGCGCCCATCCACGCAGACAGGCACGCGCTGGAGGGCGAGGGCGTGGAGAGAAGATACGCAGCGCACCGTGCTGCACGAAAGCTGAAGCAGGCGTTCGCAAGCATGCTCGAAGGGAGCGGGCAATGCAGGCACTAGGAGAGGGCTGGTAGACGCGCGGGCGTGTGCGGGCGGAAACGCACGGGCAAGCGCGCGCACGGGCGAACGGCAGTCGCGGTGCGCCGGGTGACCGGTAAAGTGAGAAGCTCACTGGTCACCCCACTGTATCCACAGTGTCGCGCAGACTCACATGAACAGTGGCTACAGTGGTCGTCTGTGCCGCGCAACCGGGAGCTACAGGTGGTGTGAGTGTGGCCGGCTCGCGGCTGGCGCACAGGCTGGCCCGCGAGGAAGGAGGTCTACGCCGACCGATTGCAGGCGTGAAGAAGCGGGAGGCGAGGTGTCTGCAGGCGCACGCGGAGGTCTGCGGGTGCTGCTGGGGTGCGTGGGAGGATTGGTCGTTCGGTTGCAGAGGAGCGCAATGGCAGGTTGCAGGCGGAAGAGCGCGCGACAGAGTGAAGAAGCAAAGGCGGAGAGGGCTTGCAGGCACGCGCGGAGGGCTGGGGCGCCTGCAGGCTTGCACGGAAAGAGGCTGGGCGGCGGCTGCCGCTGCTGCTGGAGTTTGAGCTTCAAGCTTGAAGCCTGTGCTCCAATGACTGGAATGCTGGAAACGAAGAAAACAGTGAAGAAGGCCACCACACCCACCGGCTCTTTGAAGAGCTAGGCGGTGGTGGTCTCACTGTGGTGGGTGTTCACCACAGTGAGGGCTCCTGTCCGCCGGGTGTCTCCGAGGAGGAGGGCCAGCGTGTGGAGGGAGAGGGAGGAGAGGACGGCCTGGAAGGAGAAATTCTACAGAGTCTTTTTTTTTGGCTTTTTTTTGGTGAGGACCAGGCTTCTTGCAAAGGATGGAGCCATGGTCTTTTATAAAGGAAGAAGGCAAGGCTAAAGTATGGTGTGGCAGGGAATGGCAGCCGCAGGGAAGGGCTGGCAGGGAGAGGCAGCCGCAGGGAAGCATGGCGCGAGGAGAAGATGTTTCATGCAGCCGCGGGAAAAAAAGTCAAAAATCAAAAATCAAAAAGAAATGAAGATGGAAATTTGTGAGGCAGCACTTGAGGAAAAAAGTAATCGTGAGGCCATTTTATTTCATTCTCCTCCCCTCTTAATTAAATGCATGCATGCATGTATTTTTACAAATGCTATTATGGAACCCTAATATGCATAGGTAATGCTAGGAAATAACACAAGAGGGCACTATTGTAGGTGTATTTTTGCGGTGCAATCACTATCTTGAAGTACTGGCATCAAGGCCCCCTCGAGGATTGGTAACAGGAATGATGATCCCGACACATCTGTTGTATGACTAAGCTGGAAATAAGCATGGGGGACACAAAAAAAGAAGTTTTAAACCAAAAACATGCCCTTATAAATGTTAGCTTTTCACAAGCACGAACATAAAGTTTTAAAGGTTATTGCAAGTTGTGAATCAGATTCAAGAGCCAGAAAAATCCTAAAAACAAAAATTTCAAGTCATCTGAATTAACAAGGGGTTAATCTGTGAATTTTTTGGAGAATATTTTGATCCCGTTTTGTCTAATTTTTGGATCCAAAAATAAATTTCGATGTTTATCTTTAACAAATCCCGTACCTCTTGTGTTTAGACCAACCAAGGTTCCATAATTCTTTCTCCTCAAAAAATAAAAAAAAATTAGATTTCCCAAAAATTCTGTTTTCTAAAAATTAAAGTTTTGCTAAAAGACTAGCAAAAGATAAGCATAGGGGTGTGATAAACGCTAGTTTATCATCATTCTTATGCATTAAAACAAACCTAGCTCTTAGGATTTTGATCCGCAAGCAGGTTTTTGGGTTGCATTTAGGCATAAATTAGGTTAAGCATGCATCACATTTGTTATTTTATTTTTGATGTGTTTTTTGGAGTGTTAAGGATAAGAAGAGAGTCAAATCTCCAAAACCCTAGCACTCAGGAAGGCAACTGTTGAAGAGGAAGATCAATCAGGCTGGGACTCAGCTAATTCCAACTCATCATGGCTGGATACCAGCTCCCTTGGACTAAGGTTAGCTCCATTCAGCTCACCCTAGCTAATAGGTAGCACAAGAGAGCTCATCTTAGCTCACCCTAGCTCAGGTCAACTCAGATCTAGCTCAACTCAGTTGAGTCTAGCTCATCTCAACTCCCACCAATTCACTGGGAGCTCTAGCTAGCTCAACTAAGTTGACTTGAGTCCACCTCAACTCAAGCTCAGCTCACCTCAGCCTAAACTCAACTCTAGCCATCTCGTAGTAGCTTAACTCCAAGCTAGCTCAGCTACTACTTGTCAACTAGTAGCTTAGCTAGCACGAGAGTTCTCATCAGAGGCAGTTCCAGTTCAACCTAGCTCCAGCTAGGTTAGAGCCAGCTCAACTGAGGTCAACTACCCAAGCTTGGCTACTTGCATAAGAACTAAGTAGCTAAGCTCAGTAGTTGAGCTCCCATTGAAGCTACCTCAGCAGCCCCATCTCCAGAGTACCTGATACCAACTCCAGAATACTCTTCCTCAATTCTCCCCCATGAAACCCTAGCTCCTCCATCTCTACTCTACTAGCTAAGCTAGCTTAGCAAGCTTAGCTAAACTCTACTCCACCAAAAATCTCCATGGTCATCCACTTCACCTTAACCCTAACCAACCCTAACCTAACCCAAACCCTTTTGGCGCCAACCCACCATAACTACCAACCTAAACACCCCTTCAAGTTGGCACCAAAATGCCATAGCCACCCCTTCATTTTGGCTCCAACACAAGCCCTTATCCTAGCCCTACACCTCCCCCTTTATCCCCATCTAAACCCTACACCTAGCCCCTTATAGAAGCCCACTAGTGGTGCCAACCTAAGCCACCATAACCAAACCTAGGCCACCACTATTTTGGTGTCAAAAACACCACCCACACCCTTCCATTTTGGCGCCACCTATATCCACCCTTAATCCCATAACCACCCCCATAAAAAGCTATACTAGCCTTCCCTTATGTCCATGACAACCCTACTCCTTTAACCACACTAAAGTTGGTGCCAACTCTCCCCTAATCACACCTACACACACCCCTTAAGTCCACGCAAATAACCGTAGCCCCTCATCTCATTACCACCACCATATAACTCCATCTCCACCCTACAACACACCTAACCAAACCCTTAACCCTAGCTAGGGTTGGCGCCAACCACCAAGTGCCCCTCCATTTTGGTGCCAACAACCCTAGACCTAGGATCCTATAACCACCATCTAACCCCCATCATAGCCATCCATCCTATAACTACCCTTAACCCCCTACCATTCCTATATAGACCCCCTACCGCCACCATTAAAACTTACCCTTGGCTATAATTTTTCTAATATATTTCCACCTACATAGAAGGTCAAGAGAAGAAGAAGAAGAAGAAGATTAAGGGGATACTCTGTCCCCTTGGTGCCTTCCCCTCTTCTCTTCTCTCTTGTGCCCACGCCAGCCAAGGAAGGAAGTCAAACATTGGAGGACAACCTAGGGTATATGCCTACCCTAGGAAGTGGAGGATTTGAGGGTGGTACACTACCACCATTGGAGGAGGAATCAAAGGTGGTCCACGCCACCTTCAGAAGGAGTTCTTGGAGTGGGAGCCACCCACTCTAGGAAGGAGACGGCACGCCCCTCAAGGGCTTTCTAGGAGGAGACTATCTCTGGTTCAAGAAAAAGGAGAAGGAGGACCCCTTTTTAACGGCGAAAGCAGCCGCAGTTGGAGCAAGGAACCTTCCCTCTTCACCATCATCATCTAGGATTTGTGTTTTATTTTTTGTAGTTTTACTTTGTGTAGTAGAAGCTTTCCTCTACATTTGTAAAACAGAAATCCGCTTAATATTAAGTTGCCTTTTCTACTTGGTGTACCTTCTTCTTTACTTCAAATTTTTTTTAACACTTTCACTCCCTCTTCCCAATTATCCTAGGCCTTCACGCGCCTAGGGTGAGCTTGAGAAGAGTTCTTTCCTGTCATCTAATTGTTAAATTAGATTTAGTCCTTTTCTACCACCAACTTACGATTGCCCTTTTATTTCAAAAACCAAAAAAAAAATACATATTTAAAAAGACAAAAAGAAAGGTGATTTCCATATTTCCAAGCAAGTGATTGATTTATCAAAAAGTTGCCTCCTTAGACGACCCTAGATACTTCCCTATCTAGGTCTTATAAACTTTAAAAGTGAAAGCGGATTTACACGTTGCAATGACACTAAATTGCCTAATTAACAAACCACATATTTTTGCGATTAAGGATGGAGCTGGAGGACGGAGGATGGGGCAAGATGGCGTCGTGGTGAGGATCTTCTTCCCGAAGGGCGATGAGAGGATGGCCACGGGATGCTCCACGAATGGGGATGAGAGGTGGGAAAACTATTTTCTTTTCTACTCTAGAAGAGCATCCCGAGCTTGGGACAAGCTCTCCTTAGAGGCTTGGAGGTGGTGAGAGGAAGAAAGGAAGAGATGAAGAAAAATGGGAGGAGTTGGGGTCCTTTTATAGTGGAGGAAAGAATCATTTTCATATACAGGACATTTAGTGATGATCATAAACATCGCTGGAGATCCCGCTCACGTGCCCCTGCTGCCGCATTGCTAGCGTGAGCTACACGCGCCCTTGTCGCACGTGCACGCGTGATACGCATCGCTACTCCCGCTACCCCTACGCTTACACCGCAGCAGCAGTGAGCATGCGTGTGCTTCACTGCGCTGCTATGTGCTTGTGGCGGTGCTTGCGTGCGCATAGGCAACCTGGGTTACGCCACGTGGTGTGACCTGGGCCATCCATCTTCATTCCTTTGTAAGGGATGCTACGGAGATCTAATTGAGTTAATTTTCACGTCGTTGGGCTGCGATTATCAACCCAAATCCATTTGTACGGTTGGATTTGTTGTTTGACGCTCTGGATTGTGCCACCTAGTCCCTCAGCCGTTGGTCTTCCTTAGATTGCATATGGTGCTACGGGACTCCGATCGAGGCGATTTCGGAGGCATTGGACTCCGATCGTCATCTTGATCAGATCTGTTTGATCGGATCGTCAATCCGAGGCTCCAAAATAAATATCCTTCTCTCCTAACCATAAAAAGGATGCAATTAACCTAAATTATATACAACTACTCTAAATGTAGAATGATGCATGCTATGCAATATTTATAACATGAAATGCAAATCTAAGCCTAGGAACATGCATGAATAGGCATTTTTCCCTCAATAATTGTGGCTACATCATACCCCTATGTCTATCTTTTGCTAGTCCCTAGCAAAATTAAACTACATGCTATGTATAAAAACAAAATTAAGATTTGATTGCTTAGGTCTATGTTGTTTATTAACAATAGAAATTATCAACTAAGGTCCTAAACTACGAAGACTCAATAGTACCTGGGTGTCTACCAGAATGCAGATCGCCCAAGTCCTCGCCTTATTTGAAAAGGGAATATACATTTTTTTTCCATGCTTTTTCTTCTTTTCTAACTTTTTTTAGAGTTTTGGAGTTTGAGAGTTTCGGGATAACTTTTTATGGCTACCCCACCCGCCTAAGACTCTAAAAGGACTCTAAGTGCTAGGCATCTTGTGAAAGGGTGATAGACTCACTAAACGGCCGTTAAAATAGACTTTGGGTTTCTACGACCCTAGGTGACCTTGCCTAGAGGTTTATCTTTTTGATTGGTAGCTTTCTCCCTACTTTTATTTATGGGGTCAACACAAGGGAAAACCCAGTGTATATCTCCCTTGTTTATTCTACTTCCCTTCTTCTTCCCTAAGTGTTTTGGCAATTATTGTGCATTTTTGTGAGCTGGGCTCTGAACAATCGACTAATGGGCTATTACCCATGGCAACTTGTCAGCCATACTCGTGCAGTGAAGTGTGGTTTTAATTGTTTATTTTTTTATCCTTTTTCTATTTTTTCTTTAAGTAGGTGGCTTCCCTGATCTAAGATTTACCTAAAGGCGGTAGAAGAAAATGGTCTTGTAGCTAGGCTCTGGACAACCAGCCAATGAGCTATTACCATCAACAACTTGCCAGCCATACTACCCTAGACGATTCATTAGCTACCTAATTTTCGAAGAAACTACCAAAAAGTGAGTCAATGTAAAAGGTGTGTAGATGCTTAGGCTTAAAGTCCCCTTAAATCAGAGGGAGGGTTGATAAGTCATATACTTATCACCCTAATTTATTGACCAGTTTAAAATAGAATTACTTGGCAAGGACTCGAGACTAAGTCCACATTCGAGTGGACACCTAGGCTAATTAAGCCCGATGACCTGAAGAGTTTAAGTGTCTACGTCCTATCGTATCATTTCCTAAAGTTAATAACTTCCAACAGCCTAAGTTCTCTTCTCCTAATTCTTTTTTTTTTCTTTTTGAATTTTCATTTTTTTTAAAGAAAATAAAAGAAATTCTACAGAACTAATGAAATAATTTCAGGATTAAGTATCCACCACCCCATGCCTAAATGATTCAATGTTCTCATTATAAAAACAAAGACATGAAAAGGGTGGAATAACAAAATATCACCTGAACTTCGTGACAATCTGGTCAACTCTGTAGAGAATGTGGAATATACACTAATGCCTTCAACTAATATACATACAAAGAAGAAATGTAGAATTCACAAGTGCGGGTCAGAATCAAAATCAAAAGATTAATCCTTAGACCCACCAGTAGAAGATGTCCACAAATGTGGACCAAGTTGTGGTGTAGACCCATGCCCCAAGGTCGAGTGATTCTAAGGTTCTAGATGAAAATCACCCAGAATCGAAGATTATTGTATTTGCGGGGTAGGGCCTACGGTTTGGTGACATGCAACCCAAGACCAAAGTGTCGGACAACGGGTAGAGAAGGTTCAATAGGTTCGGATGTCCTTTTAGATTTCAACTCAAAAAGGTAATCAATGATTCTGAGCTTGGGTTGCATCTCAAAGATATCATAAGGGTCCTGGTAAAAAGTTGGTGGTTTTAGGTCAATAGGAACCCTTAGATCCAAAATTGTGTTTCCCTCTGAGTTAGCCTTCCAAATTTTCATTGCCAAATTCCTATCCTCAAATAAATATTTCTGGGACCTCCAAATCATTGTACACCCCATCTAAAGTACCCAAGTCCAACATTTGTGGCTGAATCAGGATTAACTTGGTACAATGATTTCCAAATCAAAATGAATCCCTTTGGGGTGTGGTTGAGGAATGGGGCTATTGATTGAATCTTCTCGTAAATGAGGATTCAAATCCTCCATGTTAGCCCCAACCGAATCCAAATCTTCAATAATTGGGCTAACAAATGGTTCGTCATACTCCTCGAGCCCGTTTGCCTCTCTAAAATTATTTTCCTTAACTTCAAGTGAGACGTCACTCAGAGATTCCTCACCCTCAGAATTAAAGAATTCTTGATCCTCATTTATATATGTCTCAAAATCATATGTCATTTCATGGTCCTCGAAGACATATTTTTCGTCATTCCCTAACTCGAGGATCTCGAGTGAAGCAATCGGTTCATCCTCAATGGGTTGCTCTAGCCCAACCTAGTCATCCCCGGTCTCAGAACATGTATCCCCCCGATAGGCACCTGAGCAGGTTCAGACATTGGCTCTCCTGAAGGGGGTTCATCTTGAGAATCATTCTAAGATTGGACTAGGGAAACCACAAATTTCATCCTCAACCTCGACAATTTCCCAAGTAGAAACTCACCCAGGCCCCTATCCCTAACATTTTGGAGCAAATCCAATAGAGAACTATTAAGTTCATCATTCATTTTGATCATATGCTCCAATGCTACAGTACATGGTATTGGCTGAGCTTCTAAAGATTGGATGGTGTTCCTCAAGTTAGCCAACACATTGTCTTGGACCTGGTTCACTTGAACTGAAAGGTTCTGATGTAGACACAATTATTGAGGGTAAAATGTCTATTCATGCATGTTCCTAGGCTTAGATTTGCATTTCATGTTATAAATATTGCATAACATGCATCATTCTACATTTAGAGTAGTTGTATATAATTTAGGTTAATTTCTTCCTTTGTGGTCAGGAGAAAAGGATATTTATTTCAGAGCCTCAGATTGACGGTCTGACTGTATCGATCTGATCAAGATGACGATTGGAGTCCAACGCCTCCGAAATTGCCTTGATCGGAGTCCCGTAGCACCATATGCAATCTAAGGAAGATCAACGGCCAAGGGGCTAGGTGACATAATTCAGAGCTTCAAAAGACAAATCCGACTACGCAGATGGATTTGGGTCCACGATCATAGCCTAACGGCGTAAAAATCGACTCAATCTGACCTCTGTAGCAGCCCCTACAACGAAAAGAAGATGGACGGCCTAGACTGCACCATGTGGCGTGGCCCAGGCCACCCATGCGCATGCACTCACCACTGCACGCACACGGCAGCGCACGCACATGCGGAGGCACGCAAGCGCACAACACAGCGTGCATGCGGCAAAGAGCGCGCACAACATAGCACCAGCGAAGCAAAGGGCGAGCGCGTGCTTGGTTGGAACCAGCCTACAGCGATGGTTACAGCCGTCACTAATTCTTCGCGCGCCAGCAAAACCAGCTGTGGGCATGAGCAAGCATGAGCTGCCTACAGCGACGCTTCCAGCAACGGCCTAGATGTCACTAATGGTCCCATATCTATTTTTACCTCTTCTCCACTATAAAAGGACCTACATCGCCTCCCTTCGAAGCCATCTATACCTACTCTACTCCCACCTACTCCCAAGCTCTAGCAAGCCTACCAACGCTCCATTAGAGCTTGTTCTTAAGCTCCCAAGGCTCCTATTAGTGTAGCAATCCTTTGCCTCACCAAATATTCGTCCATCTTCCCATCCCCATTCATTGGTCACCTTGGAGCTGTCCTCCTACCTCCATTCCGGTAGCAGATCATCTCCATCTACTCACCTCCATTTTGGAGCCACGCTAGAAGCTTTTCTCTACCCGACATCCTCCTGCATCTCACCTTCACCGTCTCGCTCCTCACCTCCTTTGTCTGAGCTTCTGCCAGGCACCGTCGTCTCACCGAACAGCCGATTCGGGAGATTTCCTCTTCCCCCCTCTCTTTTTATGCTTTCATAGTTTATTGTAATTGACATTGGAAGTGATATATATCAGATTTGTTCTATATCTCTTGTGATTCATTTTGCTTGTCTTCTTTCAAAAATATAAAAAAAATAACAAAACCCTAAAATACCAAAAACAAACAAAACGAAGAGCAGTTTTCAATTAAGTAAACGTCGCCTCCCTGTGTTCGACTCGGGACTCCCTTGGAGTTTCGGTATAATTTTTTTCTGATCAACGTGTTTTGCAACAACGACAACTGGTTACTTGTAACCCCGATTTCTAACACATGAAACACGTGCGACCATTTCGGCGCCGTTGTCGGTGAGGCAACGAAATTTGCTATATTATTTTCTATGCTTCTTAGCATTTACATAGCACTAACCCCGCTTGTCTTTGATCTACTGTCTTGCAGGTACTCTAGCATGGAGATCCAAGTGCAGTAGACCGTAGTAAAGTGCAGGTAGAGCGTTTTGTAAGTGTTGCCCACATTCCCCCCCACTAGTTCATTTCGCCACAATCATAACCAAGAACTAATCTACTTAAGTGTTTGCATAAACCTTAGGATTGACTTTGTTTTTCTTTTTTGCCTCCTTCACCCATCTCACCCACATCTTATAAAAAAAACAAAAAGATATTTTCTGTGGGACGGATCAATTTACACACTTTATACACCCACATCAAAGGCACATAACCTGACTTGATTTTCATCTACTCAGCTGGGATTCCAACCTATGGATCGAGTACACGAATTCAACACATAAAAGAGTAGAAATCATATTAGGTTAATCACTTTTTCTGTGTGCCTTAATCAGTGGTGCATTTGGCCTGATTGATTGAATTGTTTGGGTCGCACCACTTAATCTAAAAGAGATTCATTTTGTAGCTGCCCCATAGGATTCAATACTTATGTCAAGCTAGGCACCCCATATTTTCTTGATTTACAAAGGAAAAAACTTGAACTTATGCTTTCAAAACTTGGACTTGATTGAATATACCTAGTATTTGAATCCTGAAAGCTACTAAGCAAGATTCGAACCCTAAAACTCACCTCATCATTAATAATCTTGCTTGAAAACCTCTTGGTTGTGCACATTCACACATTCTCAAACAAATCATTAAGGGCACAACCCATTAAGGGCCCATCACATTCCAGAAGCACCATTGTCCCAAGCCTAACTAAAATTGAGTAGACGTTGGCCTTAAGGACTGGTTCCCTCTATGGGATCCAGACTGAGATTATTCACGATTAACCTACTTCTACTAGTCAATCTGATGTCTAGCTAGGGGAGTAGCATCAAATGACCACGGCTGGGGGGTACACTAGGAACTGGAGGCACAAGCCAAAGGAAGAACCTTCTCCCCAATCCCTCCTTCTAACTGGTTGGATTGCCTGGCATAAGTAGAGTAAATCGTCCATAGTCTTAGGTTGGATTCTGAGAGTCTGTAGACCTTTAGGCTACCCAACCTAAGGACAGGTTTGTATTCTTATGCTACAGGGTCCCTTCTCTTCCCCATCCTTTCGACTTCCTTCTAGTGTATGCTTGGAAGGAGGTCATTGAACCCTAGATTGGAAGGACCTTTAGACCATTCCCGAAGGCAGAGGTTGAGCTTTAGCCAAGCAGATCCCATGGCTGATCAACAACCACCTCCCCCACCCCCGAACCAGCAGAAGCTGATTCAGAGGCAGTTGGAAGAAATGCAGCAATGGTTCCATCGAATGAATGGTCAGGGCACTCGGCCCTTGAAGGATTTTTATGATCCTTCAAATTATGAGGATCGTCCTGGCGTTGTGATTCCCACCAGAGATGCTAAGATCAAGCCCCAAGTTTTGAGTCTAATCAAACACTTTCACAGGCTTGGCTCAGAAGACCCATTCCAACATTTGGAGGACCTAATCACTCTGGTTCAGACCACCAAATCACGGAATGTGGATGAAGAACAGATGCTCATGAGGCTTTTCCCCCATTCACTCAGGGATAAGGCCGCACATTGGTATCGTACCATTGGAAGATCGATTGCTACCAAGACAGCTTTGAAATCGGCCTTCCTGAAAAAATTCTTCAAAATTGGGCGAACCAATGCATTGTGACAGGCAATTACCACTTTTTCCCAACAGCAGGGGGAACCGTTTCATGAGGCCTGGGAGAGATTCCAGGATCTATTGCGGAAGTGTCCACACCATGAGGTGCCTAAATGGCAACTTGTGCAGATTTTTTACCACGGGTTGAATGATCAACTCCGTAATCATGTGGATGTTTCTTGTGGAGGCAATTTCCTCAACAAGGACGCAGATAGCATGTATGATTTGTTTGAGGAAATGAGAGAAAATTCTTTAAACCACGCCTCCATGGAAACCTTCAACCGATCCCAACAAATTAGATCAAATGCCAATGAGGTCGAAGATTCTCATACATCTGATATGGAATTGATCTACAATAGATTAAATAAGATGGATCTGGTTACTAAACGAATGGAAGAGTGGATGTCCGGAAACTCCAATTTTTCTAGATCCAGTCAATCCCAAGGATCGAGATTCCATTCTTCGCAAGCTCCTACGGGACGGGAGTTTGTGAACCAACTAGAGTTGGCTCGACCTTCGAGCCAACTCTTCTTGGAACCTTATGGGTTCTAAACTAGGGCCTTTGATCCCAGTCTTTCTGATCCTTCTTCATCCTCAGCTTATGAGGATGTTCATGCTGTGCAAGAGAATGTTAGGTCCAACCCTTATTCGAATTCTTATAATTCTGGTTAGAAAAATCATCCTAACTTCTCTTGGAAAGATCAGGGGTAGCTGACCCAATATCGACCCAACAACTATGTACTACAAAAATCAATGGGTCAGGGTCATGTATATACTCAGTTTCCCCTGAATCAGGTTAATCAGCCCATGTGGAATGCTCAACAACCCGCCGAGCAAGCTGACTTGAACTTGAAAATGGTAGAAATGCATGGGTCAATGCTCCAGCTCATGCAACAGATGAAAACTTCGCTGAACACCTTGCAATCTAGACTTAGTACAAACAACCGACAGCCCAGATCTCTACCATCACAATCTGTACCAAACCCAAGGAATGTTCAGAACCAAGGCGCTGGGCCTCAAGGGTTTGGTAATGATGGGGAGTCGCATGCTCAAGTTCATGATATCTATCAGGATACCCCAACCCTTCCTGGAGCGAATCAAGTTCCTACCATAATCAACTAGGAGACTCCTGTTTTGCCCAACCCTCCCCAAGGCACTAACTAA
Source organism: Thalassia testudinum (assembly GCA_037157565.1). NCBI lineage: Eukaryota > Viridiplantae > Streptophyta > Magnoliopsida > Alismatales > Hydrocharitaceae > Thalassia > Thalassia testudinum. Next base: position 157,168,505 of record JAZHRO010000031.1, on the reverse strand, counting down.
CAGCATTTTGCCATGGCAAACACCATCACCTTAAGGAGTGGTAGTAGACACAAGGGACCTACCTAACCCCATGTCAACCCCTTTAGGCCTCGTAGCAACAATTCTAAACTCTCAACTAAGAATGTGATCAATAAACATCAGAGTCTGATTTGGGAGTATGTTGTTGTATGGGCAAACAGAAAAAGTCGGAGGAGAAATTGGAGGAAAGGATGTCCTTACTTCAGGCTTTCAAATTGACAATCATTTTACTTCTCGCAGCTATCGGATCAATCCCTGCCTACGCCAGAGGTTTACTGAGTGCATATAAAGAAAGGTGTAGAGCGAAATCTAAAATCAATAGGAGAGTATTTTTGTCCTATAACACAAGCACATTGAGCTACCTCCTAAGAAGCACGACCCGGGAGCCCGCTGATTTCCTACACAATAGGAAGCATCACTTCTGACCGGGCCCTCCTTGACTTAGGTGCTTCCATTAATGTGATCCCCACCTCACTGCACATGGAATTGGGTCTAGGCTACCTAAAACACACTGACATAACCTTGCAGTTAGCCGATAGATGCATTACAAAACCAAGGGGTATTTTGGAGGATGTTTTAGTCAAGGTTAATGATTTGCATTACCTTGTTGATTTCATAGTCCTGGACATGGAAACCCCAAAATAGCTCAACCACACCCCGATTATTTTGGGAAGACCTTTCCTGGCTACTGCCAAGGCGATGATTGATTGTGAATTGGGAAACATAGAAATGGCCTCAGGGGATAAGACAAATCGATTCAATATTTTTGAGGTCTCAAAGAAGACTAAAATTAAGTGTGGTTCAATGGAGGAGCATGGTAGAATAGAGGAAGTAATGGCCATATCTACCATAGATAACCTTTTAATGGCCAACTCAACCCAAACTCAAGAAGAAGATCACACGGTTGTGGAAATAATTGAGGACAAAGCAAAAATGCGACCAATTGTAGCAACATGGGATGAGGAAGATATACATGAAATCGAAAATTTGTTGGATGATTCATGTGATCAAGATAAAACCCAACAACATCCTTATCCTAAATGCTTAGAGTTTGAGGTCCAACTTGTGGGTGGGAATTCTGAGGATCAGGATGGTTGGTTTAAGAACCCAGAGTGTGAGGATGAAATTGAACATTGGGGAAGAACTCTTCAAACATTAGGTATTCTAGAGTACCCACAAATCCCCAACACATCACAAAACCCTCTTCGTCCTTTTTCACCCAAACATTGCACAAATTCTATACCCAACCACACTTCCTCTGTAATAAATCAACAAAGCTCCTATTGGAGACCATTTGGGCTCTCCCTATACCACCAGCTTGCCATTTTCATTGTTCATCTCTTTGGTAAGCCCATTTTCACTCTCCGAAACCCATACCTGGGAGCCCGAAAACTGTGTTGTTGTGGCCTCAATGTGTAGTTTTTTTTTTTTATTGAGGACCTCGCCTAGCTGAAGGCACTCAACTCAACACATGTAAAGACTGTTCCAAGCTGACCAGAGTCTCACGGAAAGCAGGTGTTATTCTTCCACTTCTACTCTCCTGCATGCTTTCATTTTTTCACAATGAGGACATTGCAATAGCTAAGCATGGGGGGTGGACATTTTTTTATTACCTTTTTGTCAGCTGTAATAGTAATTTCCTATTATTTGACTCTTATAAAAAAAATTGAAAATTTGAAAAGATAAAAAAAAGAAAGAAATTAGGAAAAGAGAAGTTAGGCATTTGGAAGTTATTAACTTTAGGAAATGATACGAGAGGACCTAAACACTTAGACTCTTCAGGTCTTCGGGCTTAATTAGCCCGAGTGTCCACTCGAATGTGGACTTAGTCTCGAGTCCGCGTTAATTAAATTTCATTTTAAGTTAGTAGATAAATTGGGATGATAAGTATGCGACTTATCAACCCACCCTCTGATTTGGGGGGACTTTAAGGCTAAGCATCTACACACTTTTTGGTGGTTACTTCGGAAATTGGGTAGCTAATGAACTATCTAGGGTGGTATGGCTGGTAAGTTGTCAGTGGTAATAGCTCATCGGCAGGTTGTCCAGAGCTCAGTCACAAGACCATTTTCGTTGTACTGCCTTTAGGTAAATCTTAGAGCAAGGAAGCCACCTACTTAAAAGAAAAAAGAAAAAGAAAAAAATATATATATAGAAAAAGGAGAAAAAAATTAGAAAAAAATAAAACAACACTTCACCTCACAAGTATGGTTGGCAAGTTGTCAGTGGTAATAGCTCATCGGCCGATTGTCTAGAACCCAACTCACAAAAAGAAATGCACAATAATTCCCAAAACACTTAGGGAAGAAGCGAGGAAGTAGAATAAACTAAGGAGATATACACTGGGTTCGCCCTTGTGTTGACCCCATAAATAAAAGAAGTAAGGAGAAAGCTACCAATCGAAAAGATAAACCTTTAGGCAAGGTCACCTAGGGTCGTAGAAACCTGAAGTCCGTTTTAACGGCCACCTAGTGAGCCTTTCACTATTTTCACAAGATGCCTAGCACTTAGAGTCCTTTTCGAGTCTTGGGTGGGTCGGGTAGCCGTAAAAAGTTATCCCGGAACTCTCAAATTCCAAAAGTATAAAAAAATTAGAAAAAAAAGAAATATAAAAAAATGTATCTTCCCTTTTCAAATAAGGCGAGGACTTAGTCAGTCTGCATTCTCGCAGACACCCGGGTACTATTGAGTCTTCGTAGTTGAGGACCTTAGTTGAAATTTTCTATTGCTAATAAATGACTTAGGTCTAAGTGATATAATCCTAATTCTATTTTTATACATAGCATGTAGTTTAATTTTGCTAGGGACTAGCAAAAGATAGGCATTGGGGAATGATGTAGACATAATTATTGAGGGTAAAATGGCTATTCATGCATGTTCCTAGGCTTAGATTTGCATTTCATGTTATAAATATTGCATAGCATGCACCATTCTACCTTAGAGTAGTTGTATATAATTTAGGTTAATTGCATCCTTTTTGTGGTCAGGAGAGAAGGATATTTATTTCGGAGCCTTGGATTGACGATCCAACCATATGGATCTAAACAAGATGACGATCAATGTCCAACGCCTCCAAAATCGCCTCAACCAGAGTCTCGTAGCACCATATGCAGTCCGAGGAAGATCAACGGCCAAGGGACTAGGTGACATAATTCGGAGCTTCAAATGACAAATCCAACCATGCGGATGGTTTCTAGTCTACGATCGCAGCCTAACGACACGAAAATCGACTTAATGCAACCTCTGTAGCAACCCCTACAACAAAAAGAAGATGGATGGCCCAGAATATGCCACGTGGCGTAGCCCAGGCCACCCATGCGTAGGCACGCGCCACCGCACACGCATGACAGCGAGGGCAAGCACGCACTCACGAAGGCACGCAGGTGCACAATGCAGCGCACAGCGCGAGATGCACATGCGCGGATGCGTGGCAAACCACGCGCACAGTGTAATGCCAGCGGAATAAAGGGCGAGCGCGTGCTTGGTTGGCGCAAGCCTACAGCGACGCTTACAGTTGTTGCTAATTCTTCGCTCACCAGCAAAGCTAGCTATTGGCGTGAGCGGGCATGAGTTGCCTACAGCGACGCTTCCAGCAACGGCCTGGATGTCACTAATGGTCCCATATCTATTTTTACCTCTTCTCCTCCACTATAAAAGGACCTACACCACCTCCCTTCCAAGCCATCTCTACCAACCCTACTCCCACCTACTCCTAAGCTCTAGCAAGCCTACCAACGCTCCATTAGAGCTTGTTCTCAAGCTCCCAAGGCTCTTATTAGTGTAGCAAACCTCTACCTCACCAAATATTCGTCCATCTTCCCATCCCCATTCATAGGCCGCCTTGGAGCTGTCCTCCCACCTCCATTCCAGTAGCAGATCATCTCCATCTTCCTCCAGGTGACGTCAGAGCAAGTCGTCCTCCGAGCAACCATCAAGGGAGATTTCTCTCACCTCTTTCTATCTTTTTACGCTTTCGTAGTGTAGTTTTCCTCCTTTCATAGTTGTAACAAATAGCTGTTCATGAATAGATGATTGTTTCTCTCTCTCTTATATTTTTGCAAGTAGATAAAGTTTTCATCAACCTAATCTCTTGCTTGTTAAAAATACCAAAAAAAATAGAAAAGATAAAAATGACCAAAAAGAAATAAAAGTGAAGCATTGATTTCATAAAACCAAACGTTCGCCTCCCCGTGTTCAACCCGGGACTCACTTTCGAGTTTGGTATAAATTTTATTTTACCACGCATTTTGCAACTATGACGACGGGTTACTCGTAACCCCGATTTTAACTCGCGAGACATGTGCGATCACTTTGGCACCGTTGCCAGGGAGCTAACACTCTTTGGTTTTTTATTTCTTTTCCGTGTTTTTCCACCTTACCTAACTTTTATCTCACTTTTTGTCTTATCTTACTGTGATTGCAGGTACTCATCTGAGGTGGGCCAAAGCAGTTAGATCGGAGAAAAGTGCAGATGAAGGTTTTGTAAGTTTATCCCCACCACCACCACCCACTAGTTCATTTCACCACACTAATAACTAAAACCCAAATCAACTTAGGTGATTTTTATAAACACTAGGACAGATTTGGTTGTTTGTTTGCCACCTCCACTCATCTCACCCCCGCATATATAAAAGAAAAAATACTCTTCTCTTGTGGGATTTTCTGAAAGCTACACACTTAACACCCACAACTTCTCACCCTAAGGCGCATAATCACATCGATACTACCACTTAACCGGGATCTGACCTATGGACCCGGTACACTTAACTCAACACACAATAAGTGAGTAGAAATCTGAATAGGTCAAACATTTCTATGTGCCTTAACTAAGTGGTGCAATTGGCCAATTGCTTGAACTATTTGGGTCGCACCACTTAAAATAAAAGCGATTCATGAAGTAGCTTGCCACTTAGGGTTGATTCTTAGGGCTGAACCAGGCACTCCACATTTTTTCTCTGATTTCTAAAGGAACATATCATCACCCATGCTTTCAAAACTTGGAGTGTTCTACTAAACCTTGATTGAACCAACCTAAGAATTAAACCCCAAAAGCTACTAAACAAGGTTAAATCCTAAAAGATATCATCAAATAACCATGCTTGAAAACCCTGGTTGTGCATGCACACACATTTTAACTGATCATTAAGAGCACAACCCATCTAAAGGGCCCATCACATTCCAAGAGCACGATCATCCCAAGCCTAACTAAAACTGAGTAGACGTTGGCCTTAAGGATTGATTTGCTCTTCAGGGCTCAAACTAAGATTTTTTTCGATTAATCTGCTTCTGATGGTCCATCCGATGTCTAGTTAAGGGAGTAGCGTCAAACGACCGCAGCTGGGGGGTACACTAGGAACTGGAGACGCAAGCCAAAGGAAGAACCTTCTCCCCAATCCCTTCTTCTAACTAGTTGGATTGACCAAATAAAAGTAGACTAAATCATTTATAATCTCAAGACAGATTTGGTTGATTGTATTGCAGGGCACCTTTCTCTATTCTATTTCCCTCCTACTCCACTATGTATCCTTCCACATCTTTGACACATTTCCAATCCTATCCTCCTACCACCACTTATCCCCAAGATGATTACTATTCTGACTTAACTTGTAATTACCTATCCACTAGCTGGGATGACTTTGATTGGGGGTATGAATACGGACCTTAGTGTCCAAGGCCTAACCCTGGACAACAAGATTATGATTATTATCCTTCCCAAAGCTACAATGATTATAGATCTTCATCCTTTGATCACCAAACCAACCTGATCTACAATCAGGAAGGATATAATGATTATAATGCCTACCCTCCCTAGTATTCCACTGAATATTGGTCGACACCATCCTTTAAACAACCTAGAACGGCCTACTTTCAAGGAGAGACCCAAGAACCTCGACATCTTGACTCCCCTAGATTTAACCCAAACCCACCCAAACCTAAATCAAACCAGACGGTTCAGGTGATCCAGGTCCAGGATAGGGTGTTGGCTAATTTGAGGAACACTATACAATCTTTAGAAGCTCAGCCAACACCGTGCACTGAAGCACTGGAGCCTATGATCAAAATGATTGATGAACTTAATAGTTCTTTATTGGATTTTCTCTAAAGTGTTAGGGATAGGGACCTGGGTGAGTTTCTTCTTGGGAAATTATCAAGGTTGAGGATGAAATCTATGGTTGCCCTAGTCAAATCTTGGGATGATTCTCAAGATGAACCCCCGTCAGGAGAGCCAATGTCTGAACCCACTCAGACGCCTATCGGGGGGGATACATTTTCTAAGACCGGGGATGACCAGGTTGGGCTAGAGCAACCCATTGAGGATGAATCGATTGATTCACCTGACATCCTCAAGCCAGGGAGCGAGGAAAAATATGTCTCTTTGAACTAGGAAATGACAATCGATTTTGAGACATATATAAATGAGGATCATGAATTCTTCGATTCTGAGGGTGAAGAATCTCTTAGTGAAGTCTCACTTGAGCGTAAGGAAGATGATTTTAGTGAGACAAACGGGCTTAAGGAATCTGACGAACCATTTGATAGCCCAATTATTGAAGATTTGGATCCAGTTGGGACTAACTTGGAAGATTCGAATCCTCATTTACTAGAAGATTCAATCAATAGCCCCATTCCTCAACCACACCCCAAAGGGATTGATTTTGATTTGGAAATCATTGTACCCAAGTCAATTCTAAGTCAGACATGATTTCTGAACTTGGGTAAATCTTATGGGGTGAATGGTATGCTATAGGTCCCGGAACCTAAGCACTTGATGTTGGAGGATAGGAATGTTGAAATGAAAGTTTGGGAGGTTAATTTTGAGAGAGAAACAAGTTTTGATCTAAGGGTTCCTATTGACCTAAAACCACCAATTTTTTACCAGAACCCTTATGATATCTTTCACGTGCAACCCAAGCTCGAAATAAGTGATTATTTTCTGAGCTAGATGTTAAGTGGACAACCACACCTATTGAACCATCTTTACCCATTGTTCGACATTTTGGTCTTGGGTTGCACACCACTAAACCGTAGACCCAGCCCCACAAACACAACCTTCTGTTCTAGGTGATTTTCATCCAAAACCTTAGAACCACTCGACCCTGGGACATTGGTCTGCACCATAATTTGATCCACATCTGTGGACATCTTCTACAAATGGGTTTCAAGATTAACCTTTTGATTTTGATTCCGACCCACACTTGTGAATTCCCAACTTCTTTGTATGTATATTATGCCTAGCTAAAGGCATTAAACTTACCGCGTGTGTACACTCTCTTCTCTCTGCAGAGCTGATCAGGTTGTCACGAAATTTAGGTGATATTCAGTTTACTCTGCCCTTTTCATGTCTTTTTTTTTACAATGAGGACATTGCATCATTTAGGCATGGGGGGGTGGATAATCAATTCCTGAAATCATTATGTTAACTCCGTAGAATTTCTTTTAGTTTCTTATAAAATTAAAAAAAAAATTGAAAATTTGAAAAAGATTAAAAAAAAGAAAGAAATTAGGAAAAGAGAACTTAGGCATCTGGAAGTTATTAACTTTAGGGAAAGATACGAGAGGACTTAAACACTTAGACTCTTCAGGTCTTCAGGCTTAATTAGCTCGGGTGTCTACTCGAATGTGGACTTAGTCTTGAGTCCTTACCAATTAAAATTCATTTTAATTTGGTAAATAATTTATGATGATAAGTATGTGACTTATCAACCCACCCTCTGATTTGGGGGGACTTTAAGCCTAAGCATCTACACACATTTTTTTACACCGACTCACTTTTCGGTGGTTTCTTCGGAAATTTGGTAGCTAATGAACTATCTAGGGTAGTGTGGTTGGCAAGTTGTCGGTGGTAATAGCTCATCGGTCAGTTGTCCAGAGCCCAGTCACAGGACCATTTTCGTTGTACTGCCTTTAGGTAAATCTTAGATCAGGGAAGCCACCTACATAAATTTAAAAAAATAATAAACAAAAAGAGAAAGAACAAAAATAGAAAAAAGAGAAAAAAATAAAAAATAAAACCACACTTCACCGCACGAGTATGGCTGGCAAGTTGCCATGGGTAACAGCCTATTGGCCAGTTGTCCAGAACCCAGCTCACAAAAACATGCACAATAATTCCCAAAACACTTAGGGAAGAAGCGGGGAAGTAGAATAAACCGAGGAGATATACACTGGGTTCACCCTTGTGTTGACCCCATAAATAAAAGAAGTAGGGAGAAAGCTACCGTTCGAAAAGATAAACCTTTAGGTAAGGTCACCTAGGGTCGTAGAAATCCAAAGTCCATTTTAATGGCCGCCTAGTGAGTCTTTCACTCTTTTCACTAGATGCTTAGCACATAGAGTCCTTTTCGAGCCATGGGTGGGTCAAGTAGCCATAAAAAGTTATCCTGTAACTCTCAAACTCCAAAAGTACAAAAAAATTAGAAAAGAAGAAAATAAAAAAATGTATCTTCCCTTTTCAAATAAGGCGAGGACTTGGGCGGTCTGCATTCTGGCAGACACTTGGGTACTGTTGAGTTTTCGTAGTTGAGGACCTTAGTTGAAATTTTCTATTGTTAACAAATGACTTAGGCCTAAGCGATTTAATCCTAATTTTGATTTTATACATAGCGTGTAGTTTAATTTTGCTAGGGATTAGCAAAAGATAGGCATGGGGGTATGATATGGACACATCTATTTGTAGATCACTACGGGAGGGGGTGAGATATGCGTGACGTAATAAAATGGGAAAAATAAATAGCACTCTCACAAAAAGAGCAATCACACAATATGGCACAAGAATTTTTAGGTGGAAACCCAAACCGGGTGAAAACCACCACCTAACCCTCTCGAGTTAGGATTTCCTGATCGATCTAGTCGATCAAATCCACTATACGAACTACTTAAATGAGGGAAGTTCAACCTCAATTACAACCATGCTACAAGTACGAGGGTAGCATTCCTCAACCCCTCCTCTTCACAAGGAGGATTTTGTCTCACGAAGGAGATAAGAATTCACAATGCGAATACCCAACCAATAACAAAGAGAGATTACAAAACAACCTATAGAGCCAACAAAGATTAGCCTAGCTACTATAGGTAAAGATACTTCCCTTTGCTTGAAAGTGCGTCGGCTTAACGCTGGTGCATGAACCACATGGCAGTGCTTGGTTGCTCTCATAATCTCGGAGGGAGAGCGGGTGCGCAAACGAAGATGAAGCTCTCAGGTTTGGACATAGGCTTTGGAGAGCTTAGAACTTCTTAATATCAATGTCACACAATAAGAGTGGAAAGTAATCTTACAAGGTGTGTCTCTACAAGGCAAGGGTCCTCCTCTATTTATAGAGGGCCTAGGAAGGCTTTAGAAGCCCTTGGAAAGCTTCCATAGCTGTTGGGGTTGAACCCAAGGCAAAACAGGCTGTAATTAGAATCAATCATGATTTTGACAAGGTCATCAGACGTCTGGTTCGGGTATCAGACGTCTGGAAAACCTGTTTAAGACATCTGGGAACTAAGTCAGACGTCTGATTCTAGGCGAGTTTCTTTCTTGACTTGGTTCAGACCTAAACAAGGTTTTAGTGCATGGCCATCGAACGACATACAGGACATCTGGCCCTAGGTCTGGACGTCTAAAAACGTATTGTACTACAGAAATGGATTCACAAGATAGGTTAACGACTAGAAAATCTTACAAAGGAGATTTTGGGTCAGTTGAGGCGAAACGGTCACATATCAGACGTCTGGGGTCCTCTACGGACATCCGATATAAGGCTAATGGTCATTTTCCTTAACGTATGCTTGGTAGCCAATGTTCCACTAATTGAACATCTGGTACAAACATCAAACATCTTCTAAGACGTCTAGACTAAGGTCTGGATGTCAGATTTCATCAGACAGAAGCAACAAAGTCCAGCCTAAGTTATTAGACGTCTGAGTCAACAGTCAGACGTCTTAAAAGTCACTATCAAATGTCTAATTTCTAGATTAGATGTCTGATTAGGTTGTCAGAACCCTATTTTAGTTTTCTAAGCTCTCTATAGAAAATCTAAGTATCCTAGGGTTATGCAAGTGTTCCTAGGACTACTTTAAGGGTTCTTTGAGGCTCTTTAACATAAGATCTAAAAAGGAAATAGAGAGAAAAAATAAAGAAACAAAATTACATAGAATAAGATAAAAGGAAATCTATCCTATTCTTGTCTTCACGCTTCTTCAGGCTATCGCTCCTCACGAAGCTCCTATGTTCTTCGTCAAGCTCCTCCAATCTGCCATGGATGCGAGCTCGAACTTTGTCTAAACATGTCTCCATTTGCAATTAACCTGAAATCTAAGACTTCAAGTGCAAATGTTAAATAACACGTGTTTTGTTATCATCAAAATAAACGATCGTAGTGCTCTACCACCAACAATCTCCCCCTTTTTGATAATGACAAAATCATAAATAATAATCCATAAAATTCTCCCCCTTTTTGACATTATCAAAAAGGTATTACAAATTTTAATTTTCCTAAACTCCCCCTTAAAACATGCTCTTCTAGTTTTTGGGTTAAATTTATTTTAACAAGAATAATGTTCTCCTCCTTTGTAATAACAAGATAGCTATATCTATTTCTCCCCCTTTCTAAGGGAAATATAGCTAACTTATTTTTGAAACTCCCCCTTAAAGATTGACAGGTAGCTCATTAATTTTAACTCCCCTATCTATATGCTAATGATAAAAAAGATAGGGTTTAGATATTACCTCACCTACCAAGGCCAATAGAATGGCCCAAATGGAAGTGGATGCCAAATCGGATGGGGTTCCCATCCATAGCTTGGAGGTTCGGGCATCGGTGCTAGTCTCTAATCTGGCGATCGACATGCAACGGGTTGGTCGGTTATTCATTGTCTCGTCGGTCTCCTCTTTTCCTTTCTCCTTGGTCTACTCCTTGGTCCTCCCAATTTGAGTTGACCATCCTTGAACTTGTAGGTCCAATCTTTTGTATTGTAGTCTCCCTTGAAACCTGTAAAACAGGATTCGAGTTGGTCTTTCGGTATCCAAGTTAGCTTGGATCCAGTTTTGTTAGTTGGTCTCCTTGACGAAGATCCTTTCTCAACCTTAGGGTTATGTAAATTATCTACTTGATTTATCATATTTTCATAATTCTTCCTAAGACATGCAAGCTCATTTTCTATAGCATGCATCTTTGTCTTTAAATCTGATATTTCTAATCTTAAGCTTGTATTTTCCTTAAATAACTTACTATTTTCATTTGTTAGGTCTATGTTTTCTAACAACAAGTTATCATTACTAGAACTACTTTCTAGATCCTTAAGTTTTATCTCTAATCTTTCATTTTCAGTTTTTATAAAACTAAGATTCTTTTTAATATTTTTATTTTCTACCTTAAGTGATTTACTAAATTCAAATAATTCATCAAATGCATCTTGTAAATTGGAATTTACCTCATTGTCGGAGTCACTTTCGCTATCGCCACGAAACCCATGTAGGCGGTTTCATTCTTCTTCTCGGGATTTTCTTCTTCTTCTTCCTCCGAGCTCGAGTCATCCCAAGTCGCTTGGAACACCTTATTCTTATACTTTTCCTTCTCTTTCTTCTTATTCTTCTTGAGAAGAGGGCACTCGGGTCGAAGATGACCCTTTTCGTTGCAATGGTAGCAACGTCTCAGACTTTCCTTTTCCTTCTCCTTCTTTTCTTTCTTTGATTCCCTATAAAACTTGAAATTTTTTTTAAGAATTTGAAATCTTCATCATTTGAACTTACCTCGCAATCTGACGTGGCTCTAAATGCGAGGGTCTTCTTCGATTTTGGCTCCGATGTATCCTTCTTCTTCTGCTTTAGCTTTGTCTCAAAGGCCATTAGATTGCCTAGGAGATCCTCCATGTTGAGCTCCTCCACCTCGTGCACCTCCTCGATGGCAATAACCTGCTGCTCCCATTCCGATCTAAGGGAATGAACAAGCTTCCCTTGAAACTCCCCCTTGATGAAGGTCTTCCCTAAAGCTTTCAAATTATTTACTATTAGAGTGAACCTAGTGTTCATCTCACTCAAAGTTCCGTTAGTCTTCATAGAAAATGATTCAAATTCTTGAGAAAGTAAATTAATTTTAGAAGACTTTACCTTAGAGGTACCCTTGTGAGTTACCTCGAGTGTGTGTCAGATCTCGTATGCGACGGCGCATTGCAAGATTCTGTTGAAATCCTCTGGGCTGAACGCGTAGTAGAGGATGTTCATGGCTTTGCGTTCAGAGATAGCTCCCGAATCTGCTGTTGCGAGTATCCTGCTGCGGGTCTCTCCGAAATGTCGAAGGGGGTCTCACATCGAGCCCAGATGGTGAAGTCGTTGGCTTGAAGCCAAGTCTTCATCCGCAGCTTCTAGTACAGGTAGTTGTTCCCGTCAAAGAATGGTGGTCTAGTGGTAGACTACCCCTCCAGAATCTTCATCATGGAACTGCTCCCCTCCATTCGATCTTCCACGAATATTACTCCTAAAAAGCGGAAACCTACTCTGATACCAATTGTAGATTTCTACAGGAGGGGGGTGACATATGCATGATGTAATAAAATGAGGAAAATAAATAGCACTCTCACAAAAAGAGCAATCACACAATATGGCACAAGAATTTTTAGGTGGAAACCCAAACCGGGTGAAAACCACCACTTAACCCTCTCGAGTTAGGATTTCCCGATCGATCTTGTCGATCAAATCCAAAATATGAACTACTTAAACGAGGATAGTTCAACCTCAATTACAACCATGCTACAAGTACGACGGTAGCATTCCTCAACCCCTCCTCTTCACAAGGAGGATTTTGTCTCACAAAGGAGATGGGAATTTGCAACACGAATACCCAACCAATAATAAAGAGAGATTACAAAACAACCTATAGAGCCAATAAAGATTAACCTAGCTACTATAGGTAAAGATACTTCCCTTTGCTTGGAAGTGCGTTGGCTTAACGCATGTGCATGAACCACACAACGACGCTTGGTCATTCTCGTAATCTCGGAGGGAGAGCAGGTGCGCAAATGAAGATGAAGCTCTCAGGTGTGGACACGGGCTTTAGAGAGCTTAGAACTTCTTAATATTAATGTGACACAATAAGAGTGGAAAGTAGTCTTGCAAGGTGTGTCTCTACAAGGTGATAAGTCCGTTTTTACTTTCGAATAATGTATTAAGATGATTTGTCGTTGTAGGATAAAAGTGGTGGAAAATCGCTTAACAAAATATAATTAAAATAAAAATTAAACCACTCAAAAAAGAGTGGGTCGTGTTCATAGGGAGGTAATGATGCAATAAAATCACGAATATTTTTTTCTCGTATTAGTTCAATCAAATGCGAAATCTATAGTCAAATCTGACATGAAATGCGACGAAAAGAAGATACACAATAACTTGAAAATGTAAGGGTATATGTGCAATATTTCCTCACTGAAATATTTAATAAATATGTGATTAATCTATGTAATTTTCAATTGACATGCATTAGAGAAAATTTACGCACATCTTAATCCAAAACCAATGTCAAAAGATGTGAATAACAAAAGCCACGCAAGTATAAGAAAACATGAGTATGAAGTCGCAATTTCACCATAATAAAATAATCATAAATCAAAATTCATTTTTTGTGGCAATGGTATGAAATGTAATTATTAATTGAGGTTGAAACAGAGGATTCTACCTCTCTCCTCCTCGTGCATGGGAGAGAGGATTGTTCGAAGAACTCTTCTGGATGTAGATTGGCTGGAGCGAGGGCTCCACAACGGTGGCGACGGCAAAGACAGCTGGAGCTGGCCTGCTAGAGGAAAGAAGTGGCAACGGTGGAGGAGGCTACTGCTAGCCGTGCATGCTGCAGGCGCAAGGAGGGCAGTCTGCAGGCACTGTAGGCGCTGCAAGCGCACACGAGGCGTGGGCTCTGCAGGGCGAACAAGCATGCGCGGGGGTTCTGTTGGCGCTACTACATGTGATGCAGGGAGGCAATGGAGTGATGGACTGCTGGCGCGTAGGCGTGGGTGCGCTAGAGGTGAAGGTGCAGGCATGGTCTGATGGTGTGAGGCGAGGTCGCTGGGGTGAGAGCTCGCGGTGGGGTCTGATGGAGCGCAGGTGGGGAGGGGGGCTTGCTGGCGCATGCGCTGGCTGAGGTGAGGGCACTGGGGTGAGAGCGCGCGGTGGACAAGTTGCTGGTGAGGGCGCTGGTGCTGGTGGTGTTGAAGTGAGGGCGTGCGGTGGTGCAGGTGCTGGTGAGTGGGTGGATTGGAGATGAAGGCGCACGAGGGTAGGCACGTGCGCTGGAGGTGGGATGCACATAGGCTAGTGTGAGTTGCTGGCTGAGGTGAGGAGGAGTTACAGAGACTCTTGGCGGAGTGGGCTGTCACCCCACACGCCCACGGTGGTGGAGTCGTACTGCCGTGCTGGGAGGCCGGGGGTATGGAATGGAAGAAAAGCAAGGTCCTCTAAGCACAGTGAGGAACAAAGGGGTGGTGGCCTCCTCCTCAACGGCAGCTCTTCCTTCTCTTTTGTAGCCACGGTTACCAAGATTTGAAATTCAAAACACTGTGGAATCAATGTGATGCGCAGGAGGAGGAGGCAGAGTCGGAGGAGTTACCTGCAAAGGAGAAGAAGAATAAAAGAATAAAATAATTAGGGTTATTTATACATAACTCCTTAACTTCTATGTTAATTAAAATAGTGCACCTAATTAATTAACTAATTAAATGTATACAACCCTTGGTTAATTCTAAATGCATGAATTATGCACTTAAGCTAAAAATATGAATTAATTTATTTACATCCTAATGTATGCTATGTAAATGTTAAAATTAACTTAATGCCTAGACATTTAGATACTTAAATAGCCCACAAGTATGGGCTAATCAAAGACCCCCATGCCTAGTTTTTGCTAGTCCCTAGCAAATCCAGCAAAACCTAGCACTCCAAGTAAACTAGCCAATCCAATTGGTCTTCCTTTAGAAACATATTAAGTTTAGACTTTATACCTAAGGTTCCCAAGTAGTTTCTAAGTTCCAGACTAGGTCGACTAAAGACGAGTTGCAGGCACAAGTTTCCCTGATTTCTGACTCTACCCTAAGGTTTCTTGATCCTTGAGATTAAAGCATCCGTGCATGTGCATTGGTCTGAGTTATTTGAGGTTGGTATGACTACCAACCTAGAAAGGAAAAAGGATTATATATATATATATTGATTCCTCTAAGTCTAACCTCAGATCAGCTATCAACACGGTCTGTGTCGGATTCATTGTCCCAATCACCGTACCTCGAAGGGTACCTGGATTTCGATGCCTCGAGATAGCACCGCCCATAGCAACCCCAAGAACTCCTGGCAATCAACACTTCGAGATAGTATCGCCCATGGATTTCTTAAGCGAATTTAGGCCTGTAGCAATCGACACTTCGAGATAGGGCTGCCCATGGTACCTGAACCGCACAATGCGCTTACACGCCCCCAGTAGGATGGATATCCTAAGATACAAGCACCAAGGAGGTAATATGTTTTCATCGCATCCTCAAGGTGAGTATATACTCCACCTCTCCTACAGCAGGAACTCTTCCAACCAAATTGTGTTTTCAAGCCTCTCCTAAGTCAAAACTAGGAGAACCAAATTTCTTTTAAAAAAAGAATTAAGGTGATCAGTTACTTACACAAGACCAAGTGTGTGAAATTTGGATGGTTGGGTTACAAGGACTCGTAAACCAAAAGGTAGAACAAGACTCCAGGTACTACCCCACCTTTTAACTCAATCTCTAGCTTTCCTTCCTCAACCTCTTGAGGAATGGTCCGCAACTTAACTCCTACTTAAGTTTTTAAGTCCACAAAGGACCCTAAAGGTGTAAAGCTAGTAGCTCACTTAGCTTCTAAAGTTCGATCCTAGAATCAACTTAGTCTAACCTAGAGTTCTGATTTGCTTAAGAATGCAGGGCCAGCCAGTTAAGCTCAATAATACAAAATGTTTTTTTTTTTCATTCAAATGTATGCAATGCAGAATGCTTTAACTAAATGCATGAATGCACTATGTATAAATGCTATGTATATCCCAAAGTACACCCCCCCATGCCGAAAATATGCAATGTCCCCATTGCATAGAAGGATATTACCTGGGTCAGAGATGAGCTGCCGTTCTTTTGTTAGCAGCCGAGTAGCCAATGAACCTGCAAATCAGGTTCAAGGATTGCAGCAATAGGCCCTAAAAATGAGCAAAGTAATGCTGTCCTAGAAAATAGGTAACCTAGGATGTTGGCGAGCTGATGATAAATCCCAATAGCAAATTCTCGCCCAACTAAGATGGGAATGAAATCTTCCCAGGTCACCAGAGGATGTTCTAAAGGATAAACTGGCATAACAACCACCAAAGGGGTAGGGGGAGGATAACAAGGATCCTCCAAAAGGAATGGGGAAGGAATGATGCAGAGATAAACCCCTAGGGCAGTGGATTGACTAAAGAAAATCCATACCCGATACTCCACTACAGGAAATATTAGTTTGTTAAGCCCTCTTGTCAGAACAAAAGTGAGCATATCTCTAAGCCATGGATCATCTAGGGTGTCCAAGTTTCGAGGTTGCGGGATGGCCATAAGATCTAGGTTGGGTTTAATCAGCTCGGTGTCCATCCCTAACAATCTTTCCAAATGCACAATTGCATCCCTAGCATTCCTTGCATGATCACAAGTATCTTCCTGCACTTCATCAGGAGTCAAAATTTTGCCTTCAGACATAAGCGAATCAGAGGGTGACTTTGAATCAAATGAAGGCAGGTTGGAAGCAACAGATTTGGGGATTATCCTATCAACGTCATCCCCGGGTTCTTGTTCTTTACCCAAATCTTCCCCGGAGTCTATATGTGAATCCACATAAATCTTAGAAGTTGCTTCCAAATTTTCCATCATTTCATCATGAGGAGAAATATCATCGATGGGTGTGCTAAGGAAACCTAATTTTGTCAAATTTGTGACATCCTCAAGGGCTAACTCTTCAAATAAGACATAATCACCCTTTGTGTCACTCCAAATCTTGAATGTAGGTTCCTCATATAATTTATCCTTCTCCTCATCATATGATTCATCATATACCCAAGGTCTAGAATCATCTAAAATCTCAGCAAATCCCCTAGGGTACTTTATCTGAGGTAAATGGTTTACACTGGTAACATCGGACTCCTTAGATAGGTCAATTTCTTTAGGGTTAGGTTCCCTAAGGGTGGGTTTGAGTTCCATCTCATGATCAGAAGGGAGGGTAGGATTAACAACTTGACTTCGACCCACTTCATCAAATGTCATGAAAATACTTTCATCTGGGTCAAGGTCTTCCAATGGTACCATCATTCCCTTCTTTTGACTCCAATATAATTCAGGTGGATACTCAACCTTATCATCATTTTCCTCGAGTTGCCACCTTTCTACATCCAATGCATATCTACTTTCATATGTATCTTCCTCCCACTTAAGGCGTGGATCTCTCAAGGAAGTGTCATCTAACGGGGAGGTTTCAAAATCGATCCTCGAAAAGTAATTATTCTCCCTTACATAATCCCCAAAATTTCCCTCCAACTTAAAGTGTAGCTCTCCCGCGAGAGATGCATCAATTGTAGAGGGGTGTACGTCATCCTCAATGGGGTAGATTGGGTGGCTAATTTCATCTCTTTCTTGTTGGCCTATTCTCGAAGATTCTCCTAACAATTCAATCATTTTGTCTTGCATTTTTTGTATTTCCATCTTCAAGGAGGAGAGGTCATTTCTATCAGAAGAGAAGTTAGGCTCAAGCTTATAGTACCCAGGAGTGTCTATCCAACCATTATAATTATTCAAGGAGGGTGGGTTGGGTATTTCTATGGTATGTGGGATATTGGGCAAAGAAAATCTCGCTCCTAGGTTCTAGTCACTAATTTGGGGCTTAACTAGGCTAATACTCCTATAATAGGAGTAAAACAGTTCCCAACGATTGTCATTATGTCCATAAAAGGATAGACCATCTTGGCATATGGGATCAAAGAGTGCAGAGTGGGGGTAAGGGTGTGGGCAAGATGTGAAAGGATGAAAATCAATGTGGTTCATTCTAACTCACACCTTAATCAAAATTCCCCAAGCAAAACACAATTCGAAAAGGACTTTTTATTCTTTTATCAGTTAGGCTTTTGAGATTTTAAGTCCACTTGCAGGAGACAAATCAAGTTATCAAAATAGTTACGTGCCTACTTGTCGACCTACGATACGCCTAAAAAGACCTAGTTGGAGCTTAGGTGCTCTTCGCTAAAGCTCAAATGGTAGAGCAACTCTAAAGACAGAAGATCAAGGGATGCAAGTAGACCTAAGCCTTCCTTTGAAGCTGTGCTTTCCCGGTGCTTCTTAACTACCCCCAAAAATCCGTAACAGGGTATCCCCCTCTTTGGAGTTACAAAACCTTTGATCTCAACTTCTAAACACTTCAGAATCCAACGGTAGGAGGGCTCTTGTCCTAGTCGTTCCAAGACTTAGGGGTGTCTAAATGCGTGCTGTGGTGCAAAAGATATAAGTGTGCATACACTGCAAAAAGATTTTGAATTTTGAATCGCACGCCACGTTTGAAAATCAAGTTCTTGATTTTTAAATGTCCCTCCTTTAATTAGTCCTTTTTCAAGAATATATGTGACCACTTGTTAGATCGCTTCATGATAGATTATGTGGTCTCAAAATTAATTCAAATGCATTTGCTTGACAGGTAGAAATGCGAAATTAGAAATGCATACCTGATTCCAGCATTCTTCAAGCAATATGCAAGACAAGAATTAGACCTAGATGCTTCTCATTCAGTCCTAAATGATTTGACCTTAGGGCAGGCAGCTTCTCGCAGGTAGCTCGTGCTTTTTTTTTTTTTTAGTTTTCTTTTAGCTACTTATGCACAAGAAAATTAAGGGTAAACAATCCACAAAATAAATTAAAAACCTAAATCTAAAGAAAAGGGAATAGGCTCCCAAAAATCAGCCCCAATTACTACAAGGACGAGAAAATAGAAATAAAACTTATGAAATGAAGAATCTCCTATGGAGGTGGAATCCAGGTCTCCTTCGTCTTCCCCGCGTGTAAGCGTCGCTCAAGGTCGACGTCTTCTCTCAGATGTGCCTATCACCTGTCTCAATTTCCTCGCTCAAATTCCTCACATAGATTCCTCGCACAGAAAAAATAATAAATGGTCAAATCACTTTGCAATGAGAAATAATCAGAAATAAAAATTGGGTGAAATTATTGTGTCAGTTTCCTCCCCAGCAATGGTGCCATTTGATAAGTCGATTTTCGCTTTGGAATAATGTATTAAGATGATTTGTCGTTGGAGGATCAAAATGGTGGAAAACCGCTTAACAAAATAATTAAAATAAAAATTAAACCACTCACAGAAGAGTGGGTCGTGTCCACAGGGAGGCAATGATGCAATAAAATCATGAATGTATTTTTTTTGTATTCGTTCAATCAAGTGCGAAATCCATAGTCAAATCTGACATGAAATGCAACGAAAAGAAGATACACAATAACTTGAAAATGTAAGGGTACATGTGCAATTTTTCCTCATTAAAATATTCAATAAATATGTGATGAATCTATGTAATTTCCAATTGACATGCATTAGAGAAAATTTGTGCACATCTTAATCCAAAACCAATGTCAAAAGATGTGAATAACAAAAGCCACGCAAGTATAAGAAAGAATGAGTATGAAGTCACAATTTCACCACAATAAAATAATCATAAATCAAAATTCATTTTTTGTGGCAATGGCATGAAATGTAATTATTAATTGAGGTTGAAACAGAGGATTCTACCTCTCTCCTCCTCGCACATGGGAGAGAGGATTGTTCAAAGAACTCTTCTAGATGTAGATTGGCTGGAGCGAGGGCTCTGCAACGGTGGTGGCGGCAAGTTGCGAGACGGCTGGAGCCAGCCTACCAGAGGAAAGAAGTGGTAGTGGTGGAGGAGGCTACTACTGGTCACGTGTGCTGCAAGTGCAAGGAGGGCAGCGTGCGGGCACTGCTGGTGCTGCAGGCGCGCACGGGGCGTGGGCGCGTGGAGGCGTGGGCTCTGAAGGGCGCACAGGCGTGCGCGGGGGTTCTGTTGAAGTCGCTGAAATAGCTAGGTTCAACCGGGTCTTAGTTTGTTACAACATTGTAGTATAGCCGGTTACTACCAACATTTCAAATAAATAAAAATTTTTTTTTACTCGGAAAATAAAAGAGTTCCCGAGGTCGAACTCAGGGAGCAAGTTGTATTCTAGAGATATACATGTTTCTTTTACAAAAAGAAAGAGAGAGGGAAAGAATTTGTTGTTTTCTCTTTGTTCTGCAGAGGGGATGCTCTTCTTTCTCTCTTTCTTTAGATCTCCTTCTTTCTCTTTGTTCTGCAGAGGTGATGTTCTTCTTCTGCAATGGTGATGCTCTTCTTTCTTCAGAGCTCCTTCTTCTTCTTCTTCGTTCTGCAGAGGTGATGCTCCTCTTCAGATCTCTTTCTTCTTCTTCCTTGGTTTCTGCCTTGACATCTCTTCTTCTTTTTCTGCAATTGTGGTGACCCTTTCTCTTTTCCCTTTTCTTCTTTATGGCTGCAGAGCTTCTGCCTTCAGCTACTAAGTCTTCCTTTCTTCTTCTTCTGCTTTGGCCGTTGCTCCTCTTTTCTTCTTCAGCCTGCCTTCTTTCCTGCTCTGGCTGCTGACCTTCCGTCGTCTGACCCGGTGCTTAGACGACTTAACTATGCATTTGCTACAGTGCAGCTCCTTCTTCTTCCGCGGGTCTTCTTCTTCGCCTGTGCCTGCACACTTCAGAGTTTTTCGTCAGAGGCAAAACCTACTCTACCCTCCCCCCCCCCCGCGTCTCTCTTTCTCTCTGAAACCACTCTTGGGAAAGCTCTCCCAGAGCTACCGGGTAATCGGGTTCGGGTCACGCCCGGGTCCAGGCCCACCGGCGTGCGTGGTGGGCGAGGAGTGCAGGTCAGTCTAAGTCGGGTCGGGTCAGGTCCGCGGGGCGTGAGCGCGGACGAGACCGGGTAACCGGGCGGGTGTAAGGGGACCTCACCCCGTGTACTGAGGCAGTAAGGCTACTGCACAAAATCAATTTAAACAGTGGAACGGGTGTGAAGCTTACCGATGTGGGACTAAACGCAGACCTTTCCTCGCATGCGCCTGCTGGGAGACCGCGGCCTGGCTTCTGCAGCTGCGGCTTCGATTTGCATAGGTTGCTGGCTGGCTGCCTTCGCAAGACTCCCCGTACTCCGCAGCAGCTGGAGACCTGGAGTCCTCAAGCCTGGAGCGCGGAAGAAGCTGCTTCAATGTGCGTTAATGGCGGTCGAACCTCAAAACCTGTCGGACACGAATATGGCCTCTCAGCCTGATCAAACCACTGGGGAACCTTCGCCGTGGCACGGCGAAGGTGAGGAGCTGCGCGGCAGGCCGCAAGGTGGTGTCTGGCGGCAGCCCTGGGTCGGACTGCAACCGGAGGAATGGGTTTGTTCGGGGGAGTGTTACGGAGGTGTGGAGTGGCAGTGGAGGGGTGGGGGGTGCTCAGTGTGATGAGGCGGAGGTTCGGTGAGGGTCGGCGAGCCGTGTGGGTTGCTGAGGTGATGGGAGCGGCTCGCCGGAGGGTGGTCGGAGGCGAAGGGGGTGAAGGTGATCAGGGTCGGTAGAGGGCTTAATTGAATAAATTGAAAGCGGGGAAAGAAAGAGGAGGAGAAGGGGAGTAGCTCTAGCTTACTTGCAGGAACGAAGGGGGAGGAACAGGGCGACAGTCGTATCGACTGTCGCCGGAGAAGACGATGCTCAGGAAAAGGGGCGGCGGCGAGCAGATAGCCGGAGAGGCGCCAGCTCGGTACGGCGTGGCGCGGGAAGAGCGGGGGAGGAAGTCTCTGCTGCTGGTATTGCGGCAGAGCGAAGAGGTGGAGGGGGAGGAAACCGCCGGAGCTGGTGAGCGTCTGCCGGAGGAAGAAGAGAAGAAAGTTGGGGATTTTCTCCGTCAGATCCAGGCTGCCCTGGTCGGTGGAGCAACGGGGGGTATTTATAGGGATCAAACAGGGACGAAGGCGGAGGGAGACGACGTGTCTCCCTCGCCGGAGGATGGTCGGAAACAAGAACCCATACCGTCCGTGCGTTCGCACGGCCGGTATGGTGGGCTACAACGACCAGGGGGGTGTCCCTGCGACGGCTGACGACGCAGGGCACCCCCGGTTTACTTGCCAGGTCCCCCACCTCACCCTGCGCGGCGCCATGCTCCGCGCAAGGTCGCCGGAGCATGGTGCTGGCAGGTTTTGCAAGAGGGACCTGATTGCAAAGAACGAAGGAGAGTTAGGGGCCAAAATGCGAGGGTTCAAAAGTTGAGGGCCAAAGAGTAAATATATGAGGACCAAAGTGTAAAGTCAGTCAAGGAGGTTTCTTCTTAGGCTCAAGTTTTTATACATGACTAATTAGGACCTAAGGAATCTGATGGTGAATTTCATTTTCATATTAAACCTTGTTTGACCGGTCAATTTGCGCAAAAACCCAAATTAAGTTATTAATTGGGCATGGTTCTCAATGTAGGTCAAAATGGGTTCTAAAGGCCAAATTGAAGGTTCTAAACCCTAGAGATTATTTTTCTATGAATTTTAGAGGGTTTATTCTATTTTTACTTTGCCTCGAACCTTGTGAATTGAAGTGGGTTGTTTTAGGGTTACAGATTATCATTTGGTTTCTTGGAAGTGCTGTAGCCCTTGCTAGATCATCTCATCCCACTTTTATTCTTATTAAGCTGCTTTGACCTATGTTTGGGTCCTGAATTACCCTGTATGCAGATTATACTGGTAAAATTTCACTTTTACCCCTTATGACTTATTTTCTTCTCAAACTCAGAATTCTCTGAGTTAAGCCTTTCCTTGAGATATGTAGGAGCTTTTATCCTTTGTATTAGGTCAAAATGAGCTAGTTATGGCTCATGATGAGGTTCTCATCATACCCCCATGCCTAGCTTTTGCTAGTCCCTTAGCAAAAACTTAAGGTTTCAACCCTTGTTCTAGACCATGAAGTTTTTAATAGTTTTAGATAAGTGCCTTTTTTATTTGAGCATAGATTAGGTTAGAATGCTGACCATAGGCCTAAAAGGTACTCTAGTACCAATCAAGATCCAAATCTGTCTAGCCTTAGCCTCAGTCTTTTAGCAAAGGTTTTTAAGGCCCACAAGAACTAACCTAAGGTTTATTGGACTTCGTGGTTAAAGCACCCGTGCTTGAAATGATTTTAGCCCTGGCTCAGTTCGCAGTGCGTTTTGTAAGAGAGAGATAGAAAGTTTTTCTGTTTGGAGAGTTTTCTCTCTCTTTTTCTTTTTAGTTCTAGCCTAGGATTGGCTTTTCAACACGGTCTGTATCAGATTCCTTGCTCCCATCATCAATCCTCAAGGGTTCCTGGCGATCGATGCTTCGAGATAGCACCGCCCATGGCAACCCCCGGAACCCTGGCTATTGAGATTTCGAGATAATCCCATCCATGGTATTCCGTGGCCGAATCCAGACCCTGGCAATTGACACTTCGAGATAATGCCATCCATGGAATCTGAACCAGCAGAGTGCTTACATGCCCCCAGTAGGATATGTAAATATCCTAAGAGACAAGCACCGAGGAGATGATATTTTGTTACGCATCTTCGAGGGGATTTCCCCGCCTCGCTACGCTGGGAACTCGTCCAAATCAACTTGTGTTGATCGGCCGCTCCTATTCTAGGCGTTCTTTTCAGATTTTTGCGACGCTTCTGCGTGATTCTGATTTTTACGCTTACTGAACCAGGCTGTGTGTGAGATTAGGGTGCTTAGGTTACTGAGTCCCGTAAACCAAAAATTAGTTAACGAGGCCGAATACTCCCTAAGCCTTAGACCTAATACTTCAGCTTTTCATTTTCCTCAACCTCTTGAGGAGTGTCCAGATCTTAATGGGTACTAAGAGTCTATTCAAGAATGCCTAAGGTTTGCATTTTTTACTAATCTTATTGTGCACTTTTCTTGAATGAGGTCTAGAACTTAGGTTAATTCCTTAGTTCCTTACTAATGACTATCACTTTTTCTCATAATTTTGTGCTCCTTTTTCCTTTTGTTTCTTTTCTCCTTCGCAAAATTTCCTTCTCCTCTTTTCCTCTTGTTCTTTTTCGAAAATTTTTTAATTTTTATGGTGTTTTTGGCATATGTGAATTTTTTTGTTTGAAACCTTTTCTTACAAGTTTTTGTACTTTTATACCCCCCCATGCCTAAGATTTGCAATGTCCTC
This sequence comes from Thalassia testudinum, assembly GCA_037157565.1. NCBI lineage: Eukaryota > Viridiplantae > Streptophyta > Magnoliopsida > Alismatales > Hydrocharitaceae > Thalassia > Thalassia testudinum. Next base: position 157,144,268 of record JAZHRO010000031.1, on the reverse strand, counting down.
ATTGTAACCTAGGGGGTCTTAGTTCATTCCTTAAGACAGAAATTTGGGTGAGTGGATGGGTCGGGTTGAATTTTTGCGGACGATTTCAAATCTCTGATGCGAACATCTGAGTTGGGGTCGGCTGTCTATAAGGGTGAACTTCGAGTGCTGAAAGGTGTCAGAACAAGTTTCAGGTTTTCAAAGAGAATGACGGGCTGCCTCCCGTTAAGCGCTGAGTTTTACGCCATCGGCTGGGCGCAATAAGCTCAAGGGGAAAGGAGGATATAAGATGCATCAGCCAAATCAGTAGAAGTTACATCAATGAACGGCTTGAGTCTCTGACCGTTCACGATGAAGGGTTCAGAATCGTGGCTGAGTGGACTGATTTCGATTGCTCCATTTCCAAAAACCTGTCGGACCAAATATGGTCCGACCCACTTAGATCTCAGTTTTCCTGGGAAGAGTTTGAGTCGGGCATCAAAGAGTAGGACCTTTTGACCAGGATGAAAGATCTTTCTCGAGATGTGTTTGTCGTGGAAGGCTTTAACTCGCTCCTTGTAGATTTGCGAGTTCTCGTACGCGTCTCTGCGTAATTCATCGATCTCGCTGATTTGGAGTTTTCTGTAGGTCCTAGCCTTGGAAAGATCTAGATTACAGTTTCGTACTGCCCAATAGGCTTTATGCTCCAGTTCGACGGGAAGGTGGCATGCCTTTCCGTACACCAATCTAAAGGGAGACATGCCCAATTGGGTCTTGTGGGCGGTCCTATAGGCCCACAATGCTTCCGGAAGTCGGGACGACCAGTCCTTCCTGTCAGGTCGAACAGTGACTTGCAGGATTTTCTTGATCTCCCGATTAGACAGCTCAGCTAGACCATTAGTTTGGGGGTGGTAAGGAGTAGAGATTCGGTGAGACACCCCGTATTTGGTCATCAGTGACCTAAACTGAGCATTTGTGAAATGGGTCCCCCCATCAGAGATTATTGCACGAGGAATCCCGAACCTTGAGAAAATGTGTTGATGAATGAATTTGAGAACGATTTTGTGATCACAGGTTCGGGTCGGTATGGCTTCGATCCATTTGGACACGTAGTCCACAGCCAACAGAATGTATTCGAAACCATCCGAAACAGGAAAGGGGCCCATAAAATCAATCCCCCAAACATCAAAGATTTCGCATACTAGAATCGGTTGCATAGGCATCATGTCGCGACAGCTCATGTTGCCCAAAGTCTGGCAACGACTGCATGCCTTGCAATGACTGTATGCGTCTTTGAACAGTGTGGGCCAGTAAAAGCCGCACTGGAGGACTTTTGCTGCGGTTTTATGCCCGGCAAAATGGCCACCGCATGCCTGGTCATGGCAGAAAGAGAGGATATTGTTGACTTCCCCTTCCGGGACACATCTCCGGATGATCTGATCGGCACCTATGCGGAAGAGGTACGGGTCTTCCCAAATGTAATACTTGGCATCGGAGCGTAATTTGTCTTTCTTGGCCTTCGGCCAATCGGACGGGGTCTGATGAGATGCCAAGTAATTTACAATATTAGCGAACCATGGAAGGCTAGTACCAATAGTTAGCAGGTGCTCATCGGGAAAATGCTCCGTGATGGGTCCGGAGGGGCCAATTATTTCAGAAGGAAGATGGGACAAGTGATCAGCTACCACGTTTTGTTTTCCCGCTTTGTCGCGAATCTCAAGGTCAAATTCTTGCAACAGCAAGATCCATCGGATTAATCGAGGTTTCGCGTCCTTCTTCGCAAGGAGATGCCTCACAGCTGTGTGATCCGAGTATATGATGACATGGGAACCCAGAAGGTACGATCTGAACTTCTCTAGGGCAAATACTACAGCTAGCAGCTCTTTCTCAGTAACTGTATAGTTACGCTGAGCCTCATCGAGTGTTTTGCTGGCGTAGTAACTGACCACAGGTTTCTTGTCATTTTTCTGCCCCAAAACCGCTCCTACAGCGAAGTCGGATGCATCACACATGATCTCAAAGGGTTGAGACCAATCAGGGGACTGTAGGATCGGGGCTTGGGTGACTCGGTCACGCAGGATTTCAAATGCTTGAGTGCATTCCTTGGAGATTTCGAAGGGAACATCCTTGGAGAGAAGAGTGGTCAGGGGGCGTGCGATTTTTGAAAAATCAGGGATAAATCGTCGATAAAAACCGACATGCCCTGAAAAGGATCGGATGTCCCTGATCGAGCTAGGCATAGGAAGGTGAGAAATCAGATTAACCTTAGCTCGATCCACTTGGATACCTTTCTCCGAAATTGAGTGTCCCAGGACAATTCCCTCAGGCACCATGAAATGGCTCTTTTCCCAGGAAAGAACCAAATTCACATCGATGCACCGCCTGAGTATCTGGACCAAGTGTTGGAGGCAATCGTCAAATGATGCTCCGAAAACTGAAAAGTCATCCATGAAGACTTCCAGATAATCACCTACCATATCTGAGAATATGGCAAGCATGCATCGCTGAAAAGTAGCGGGTGCATTGCAAAGACCGAAAGGCATCCTTCGGAAAGCGTATGTTCCGAAGGGGCAGGTGAACGTGGTCTTTTCTTGGTCCTCAGGATGGATTGCCACCTGGTTATAACCGGAGTACCCATCAAGAAAGCAGAAGAACCTATTTCCCGCTAGTTTTTCGAGAATTTGATCAATGAAGGGTAGTGGGAAATGATCCTTCTTCGTAGAGGAATTGAGTCGACGGTAATCTATACAGACTCTCCACGAGTTGGCTAATCGGGTAGGAATGATTTCTCCGGTCTCAGTCGTTATAGTGGTGAGTCCTGCCTTCTTGGGCACGACCTGAATTGGGCTCACCCAATGACTATCGGAGATCGGGTAGATGATTCCGGCATCTAACCACTTGATGATCTCCTTTTTCACGACCTCCTGCAGATTGGGGTTTAAGCGTCTCTGCATTTCACGAGAAGGTCGTGTGCCCTCTTCTGAATAGATATGATGAGTACAATAAGAGGGACTTATTCCAGTCAAATCATCGAGAGTCCATCCGATGGCTCTGCGATGTTGCTGGAGGACAACAATCAGATGGGATTCCTGTTCAGGACTGAGGTTGGAATTGATGATCACAGGAAGGGTCTGATTAGAACCCAAAAAGACGTATTTTAAGTGAGCAGGAAGGGGTTTCAGTTCGAGGATGGGGTTTTCAGCAGCAGCGGGTGGTTCAGTATAGATGTGAGGTTCAAGGGTGGGAGTTACTGGGTTGTTCATATCTGGATTCAACTCCTCTGTTTGCGGGTCAAGATCCTTCTGTGGTTGATGAGGCACAATCGAGTCATTCTGGAGGTGTGATTCATCAACCAAAGTCTTGATGTCACAAATTTGCTCGATGATGCCGCAATTAATTCCTTGTTGGGCCTTAAATATATCAATTTTCAGTGTTTGATCTCCAAACTTAAGCTCTATTTGGCCCTTCTCACAGCTGATGTTGGCTCTAGCAGTAGCCAAGAAAGGTCTCCCTAGAATGATTGGTGTATCCCTAGGGTCCTCAGGTGCATCCATATCTAAGACTATGAAGTCCACTGGAAAATAGAAATCCCGCACTCTCACGATAACATCCTCGAGAATCCCTTTTGGTGACTTTATAGATCGATCTGCTAATTGTAATGTCACCTCGGTTGGTTTCAGCTCAGATTCCTCTAGATGGTCAAGTAAGGATGTGGGTATCAGGTTTATGGATGCGCCCAAGTCTAACAATGCTCTATCAAATTGGGTACCACCTATCTTATAGGAAATCAGGGGAGTTCCAGGATCTTTTGCCTTGGGTGGGAGTCTACTAAGGATTACAGAGCTGGCTTGCTCTGACAGAACAATTGGGCTCCCTCCCTTGGTTCGCGGCTTACGCTGGGGTGTACATATATTTTTTAGAAATCGTGCGTAAGCTGGTACGTGGCGGATTGCATCCATCAAGGGGATGTTTATGTGGACCTGCTCAAAGAGCTTGACCAGGTCCTCCTCAGGGGCCACGGGTTTTGTGGTCTTCTTTCCCTTGGTCAGGGCCTCGGGAAACGGGATCTTGGTTGGTTCTTCTAGGATAGGTTCAGGTTGTGGATCTGGAACAGCGGTACCTTGGATAACTATCCTAGGGTCATGGTTATCAGGCTGGGAGTGGTTTGGATAATGCGGGTTTTGAGTTGTCTTACCACTACGTGTTGTTACAGAATTTAATCCGGCCTGATTTTGGTTTGGGTTTGGTAGGAGGGGTGGCTGCTGCTGAAATCCTGCATAAGAAGTTGAGGCTTCCATCTCGTCTGGAGATGGAGCAGTAGGAGCCTGATAAATCCATTGAGCGTGGCCTAAATTTGGATTCATAACGCGCTTCTGGGTTGGCACGTTATTTGGGTTAGGAAGAGGTTGGGAAGGGAGTGTGCCTGGTTGGCGAGAATTTGCCAACTGGGCCAGTTGAGTTTTAACTTCAGTAAGCTCGTCCTTGTGCTGTTTTTGAATAGCCGCATTCGATTTTTGAATGTCAGCCAGAGTCTGGAGGATTAAGGACATTTGATCTTGATTTGGCCCTGATGGATAAGTAGGGTTGGGCCGAGGCTGAGGCGGCTGGTAGTGACGAGAGGGCTGTGGGCAGGACTGAAAAGGTGGTCTTTGGGTTTGGGAATTTCCCGCCCACTGAAAATTTGGATGGTTTCGCCATCCAGGGTTGTAAGTGTTGGAGAATGGGTCGTTCTGGATGGCGTTGAGGTCCTCGCAGATCTGAGGAACCTCCTGAGAGTCAGGGAAAGGAGGAATGGAGTTTCCCCGGCTGGTGTAGAAAGGATCGGATGATCTTCCAGTCCAAGAATCAGATGGGGATGGATATGCATCCATCCCAGGGGAGGATCGGTGGAGGATGTTTTGCACAGTCTCCTGTGTGGAAGGAGGTTGTGCAAAGGAGTTTCGCGCAGAGGTGGCTCGCTGCAAGTGCTGAGTCAGCTCATCCACCTTCTTTTCAATGATTGAGACCTTGTCCAATCGACTGGCCATTAATTCCAGGTCGACTGATGCGGACAGGCCCTGCGTCTCATGTGCTCCCTTAAGATTCGTCGCTGCGCGGGTATTCGTCCTGTCGAATAATCCCATGGAGTCATTGTTGATGGAGTTCTCGCACATGTTTTCGAGAATCTCCCATACGGTGTCTTCATGTTGACCCATGATGTTTCCTCCGCAAGTTGCATTGACGAAAAGGCAGATGTCCTCACGGAGTCCCTGGTAAAAAGATTGGACTTGTTCCCATTTAGGAACTCCGTGATGGGGGCACTTTCTCATGAGATCCTGAAAACGATCCCATGCCTCATGGAGAGGTTCTCCTGATTGTTGAGTGAAGTGTGTAATCTGATGGCGCAAGGCGTTGGTCCGACCAACGGGAAAAAACTTTTTCAAAAATTCGGATTGAAGTTCTTCCCAAGTGTTGATCGGCCGGGTCTGAGTTTGATACCAATGGGCGGCCTTGTCCATAAGAGAAAAGGAGAACATCTTCATGAGAAGAATATCCCGATTTTGCGCATCTGATCCAAAAGTGTGGGCCAGATGCTTTAGCTGTTTGATGTGCTGGAAGGGATCTTCAGAATTAAGCCCATGGAATTTAGGTATAGCATGAATCATGTTGGGCTTTAGTTCGGAATCAGGTCCTCCAGTCGGGATTCTGACTCGAGGCTCAATGGCCACCGCAGCAGGATTGTAGTGGTCCCGCATCATAGGACGCTGTGGTGGGTGCACGAAGTTTTGGAAGAGGTCATTGAGTCGCTGGAGCTGGTGTTCCAGATTATTTTCTTCCTCAACTGGCTGAGCCATGATGGGGGAAGAAGAAGAACTTGGTTCTGAATCAGAATAGAGAATAATGTGAGGGTGTTGCTGCAAAAACACGGGCGTCGAGGCTTGGCCTTGACGAGAGTGAATTTCTAAAGGAGGTCTTAAGGGTGGTCCTAGGGACCTCCTTCCGTACATGCACAGTTGGAAGAGGTAAGTTTAGAAGGTGCTGGACCCAATCAAGACACCCAAAAATATGTTGGGTGACTATAGAGGTGCGGGGCAGATGGACCCCTTGATCAGAAAGATCGTCCACCTGAGAATTACCTGGGCAGCCAGAGAGGGAGAGTCCCGCGAAGACCCCTACACGGTAGAGCGTCCCCACGGGTTACAGGGTTTCCCCCACCCGACCTCTCTTGTCGCTGCGGTTCCAGGTAGACCAGAATGGGGATCTTGACCTCTTAAGTCTACCAATTTTAAGATCAGGGTGCTTAAGGTTTCACTTGAACTTTAGTCTTTTTAAGTGCAAAGAGTGACCTAATTTAAGGTTGGTTAACCCAAAGGGGTCAACTTTACCTTTTTCTTTGAGAGCTTTTTGGGTCCTTTCTTTTAGGGTCCAAGTGTTTAAAGAGAGAGCCAATTGTTTAGGATTTTTCTTGTTAATTATTTTCAATCAATGGCTTGGGCACACCTCTTTTGGATTTCCTCAATTCTTGATTAAGGGGTGTGTCTCTACTGAAATCCTAATGTTTGACCTTATGTTGGCTCTACTTGGTCCTTTTAACTCTTTGTTGGGCAATTAGGGCTCAAGCAAGAATGTGTTAGCCCTTAAATACCCTTAATAGTGTGCAGGAGTGATGAGTTGAAAACATGCAACTCTTTATGGTTACTAAGTATGGAAGACAGGTTAGCCCTATATTGCTTGTTCTTTTCTTTTCTTCCTCTTTAGAGTTTAGGGGTTAATAGTGAGAGGAAAGATTTACCTGTCTTCGGAGTGGGTGTCGTGTGGTTGCTTGTCTTCTCGAGTTCCTGTAGCTGCACAAAAGAGAGGAGATTATCAGAAATTAAAAGAAACAGGAATGTTTACCTCTAGAATAGCCGTTGCTCCCCGGCAACGGCGCCAAAATGAAATAGCTGGGTTCAACCGGGTCTTAGTTTGTTATAACATTGTAGTATAGCCGGTTACTACCAACATTTCAAATAAATAAAAATTTTTTTTTACTCGGAAAATAAAAGAGTTCCCGAGGTCGAACTCAGGGAGCAAGTTGTATTCTAGAGATATACATGTTTCTTTTACAAAAAGAAAGAGAGAGGGAAAGAATTTGTTGTTTTCTCTTTGTTCTGCAGAGGGGATGCTCTTCTTTCTCTCTTTCTTTAGATCTCCTTCTTTCTCTTTGTTCTGCAGAGGTGATGTTCTTCTTCTGCAATGGTGATGCTCTTCTTTCTTTAGAGCTCCTTCTTCTTCTTCTTCGTTCTGCAGAGGTGATGCTCCTCTTCAGATCTCTTTCTTCTTCTTCCTTGGTTTCTGCCTTGACCTCTCTTCTTCTTTTTCTGCAATTGTGGTGACCCTTTCTCTTTTCCCTTTTCTTCTTTATTGCTGCAGAGCTTCTGCCTTCAGCTACTAAGTCTTCCTTTCTTCTTCTTCTGCTTTGGCCGTTGCTCCTCTTTTCTTCTTCAACCTGCCTTCTTTCCTGCTCTGGCTGCTGACCTTCCGTCGTCTGACCCGGTGCTTAGACGACTTAACTATGCATTTGCTACAGTGCAGCTCCTTCTTCTTCCGCGAGTCTTCTTCTTCGCCTGTGCCTGCACACTTCAGAGTTTTTCGTCAGAGGCAAAACCTACTCTACCCTCCCCCCCCCCGCGTCTCTCTTTCTCTCTGAAACCACTCTTGGGAAAGCTCTCCCAGAGCTACCGGGTAATCGGGTTCGGGTCACGCCCGGGTCCAGGCCCACCGGCGTGCGTGGTGGGCGAGGAGTGCAGGTCAGTCTAAGTCGGGTCGGGTCAGGTCCGCGGGGCGTGAGCGCGGACGAGACCGGGTAACCGGGCGGGTGTAAGGGGACCTCACCCCGTGTACTGAGGCAGTAAGGCTACTGCACAAAATCAATTTAAACAGTGGAACGGGTGTGAAGCTTACCGATGTGGGACTAAACGCAGACCTTTCCTCGTGTGCGCCTGCTGGGAGACCGCGGCCTGGCTTCTGCAGCTGCGGCTTCGATTTGCATAGGTTGCTGGCTGGCTGCCTTCGCAAGACTCCCCGTACTCCGCAGCAGCTGGAGACCTGGAGTCCTCAAGCCTGGAGCGCGGAAGAAGCTGCTTCAATGTGCGTTAATGGCGGTCGAACCTCAAAACCTGTCGGACACGAATATGGCCTCTCGGCCTGATCAAACCACTGGGGAACCTTCGCCGTGGCACGGCGAAGGTGAGGAGCTGCGCGGCAGGCCGCAAGGTGGTGTCTGGCGGCAACCCTGGGTCGGACTGCAACCGGAGGAATGGGTTTGTTCGGGGGAGTGTTACGGAGGTGTGGAGTGGCAGTGGAGGGGTGGGGGGTGCTCAGTGTGATGAGGCGGAGGTTCGGTGAGGGTCGGCGAGCCGTGTGGGTTGCTGAGGTGATGGGAGCGGCTCGCCGGAGGGTGGTCGGAGGCGAAGGGGGTGAAGGTGATCAGGGTCGGTAGAGGGCTTAATTGAATAAATTGAAAGCGGGGAAAGAAAGAGGAGGAGAAGGGGAGTAGCTCTAGCTTACTTGCAGGAACGAAGGGGGAGGAACAGGGCGACAGTCGTATCGACTGTCGCCGGAGAAGACGATGCTCAGGAAAAGGGGCGGCGGCGAGCAGAGAGCCGGAGAGGCGCCAGCTGGGTACGGCGTGGCGCGGGAAGAGCGGGGGAGGAAGTCTCTGCTGCTGGTATTGCGGCAGAGCGAAGAGGTGGAGGGGGAGGAAACCGCCGGAGCTGGTGAGCGTCTGCCGGAGGAAGAAGAGAAGAAAGTTGGGGATTTTCTCCGTCAGATCCAGGCTGCCCTGGTCGGTGGAGCAACGGGGGGTATTTATAGGGATCAAACAGGGAGGAAGGCGGAGGGAGACGACGTGTCTCCCTCGCCGGAGGATGGTCGGAAACAAGAACCCATACCGTCCGTGCGTTCGCACGGCCGGTATGGTGGGCTACAACGACCAGGGGGGTGTCCCTGCGACGGCTGACGACGCAGGGCACCCCCGGTTTACTTGCCAGGTCCCCCACCTCACCCTGCGCGGCGCCATGCTCCGCGCAAGGTCGCCGGAGCATGGTGCTGGCAGGTTTTGCAAGAGGGACCTGATTGCAAAGAACGAAGGAGAGTTAGGGGCCAAAATGCGAGGGTTCAAAAGTTGAGGGCCAAAGAGTAAATATATGAGGACCAAAGTGTAAAGTCAGTCAAGGAGGTTTCTTCTTAGGCTCAAGTTTTTATACATGACTAATTAGGACCTAAGGAATCTGATGGTGAATTTCATTTTCATATTAAACCTTGTTTGACCGGTCAATTTGCGCAAAAACCCAAATTAAGTTATTAATTGGGCATGGTTCTCAATGTAGGTCAAAATGGGTTCTAAAGGCCAAATTGAAGGTTCTAAACCCTAGAGATTATTTTTCTATGAATTTTAGAGGGTTTATTCTATTTTTACTTTGCCTCGAACCTTGTGAATTGAAGTGGGTTGTTTTAGGGTTACAGATTATCATTTGGTTTCTTGGAAGTGCTGTAGCCCTTGCTAGATCATCTCATCCCACTTTTATTCTTATTAAGCTGCTTTGACCTATGTTTGGGTCCTGAATTACCCTGTATGCAGATTATACTGGTAAAATTGCACTTTTACCCCTTATGACTTATTTTCTTCTCAAACTCAGAATTCTCTGAGTTAAGCCTTTCCTTGAGATATGTAGGAGCTTTTATCCTTTGTATTAGGTCAAAATGAGCTAGTTATGGCTCATGATGAGGTTCTCATCAGTCGCTGTAGGGAGGCGCTGCAGCGGTGGACTGCTAGTGCGTGGGCATGGGTGCGTTGGAGGTGAAGGTGCGGCCGTGGTCTGATGGCGTGAGGCGAGGACGCTGGGGTGAGAGTGCGCGGTGGGGTCTAATGGAGCTGGGGGGGCTGCTGGCGCGTGCGCTGGCTGAGTTGAGGGCACTGGGGTGAGAGCGCACGGTGCACAGGTGGCTGGTGAGGGCGCTGGTGCTGCTGGTGATGAAGTGAGGGTGTGCGGTGGTGCAGGTGCTGGTGCATGGGTGGATTAGAGATGAAGGCACACAGGGGTAGGCGCGTGCGCTAGAGGTGGGTGCATTGGATGTGGGATGCGCAAAGGCTGGCGTGAGTTGCTGGCTGAGGTGAGGAGTTGCAGAGACTCTTGGCGGTGTGGGCTATCACCCCACACGCCCACGGTGGTGGAGTCGTACTGCCGCGGTGGGAGGCTAGTGGTATGGAATGGAAGAGGAGCAAGGTCCTCTAAGCACAGTGAGAAACAAAGGGGTGGTGGCCTCCTCAACGACAGCTATTCCTTCTCTTTTGTAGCCACGGCTACCAAGATTTGAAATTCAAAACACCGTGGAATCAATGTGATGCGCAGGAGGAGGAGGCAAAGTCCAAGGAGTTACCTGCAAAGGAGAAGAAGAATAAAAGAATAAAATAATTAGGGTTATTTATACATAACTCCTTAACTTCTATGTTAATTAAAATAGTGCACCTAATTAATTAACTAATTAAATGTATGCAACCCTAGGTTAATTCTAAATGCATGAATTATGCACTTAAGCTAAAAATATGAATTAATTTATTTACATCCTAATGTATGCTATGTAAATGCTAAAATTAACTTAATGTCTAGACATTAGATACTTAAATAGCCCATAAATATGGGCTAATCACAAGGTAAGGGTCCTCCTCTACTTATAGAGGGCCTAGGAAGGCTTTGGAAGCCCTTAGAAAGCTTCCATAGCCGTTGGGGTTGAACCCAAGGCAAAACAGGCCATAACTAGAATCAATCATGATTCTGACAGGGTCATCAAACGTCTGGTCCAAGTATCAGATGTCTAGAAAACCTGTTTAAGACGTCTGGGAACTAAGTCAAACATCTGATTCTAGGTAGGTTTCTTTTCTGACTTGGTTTAGACCTTAATAGGGTTTTAATGCATGGCCATCGGACGACATACAGGACGTCTAGTCCTAGGTCTGGACATCTGAAAATGTATTGTACTGCGGAAATGGATTCCCAAGATAGGTTAACGGCTAGAAAATATTACAAAGGAGATTTTTGGTCAGTCGAGGCAAAACGGTCACATATCAGACGTCTGGGGTTTTATACGGATGTCTGATGTAAGGCTAACAGTCATTTTCCTCAATGTATGCTTGGTAGCCAACGTTCCACTAATTGGACATCTGGTACAAACATCAGACGTCTTCTAAGACGTCTAGACTAAGGTTTAGACATCTGATTTCATCAGACAGAAGCAACAAAGTCCAGCCTAAGTTATTGGATATCTGAGTCAACAGCCAAACGTCTTAAAAGTCACTATCAGACATCTTATTTCCAGATTAGACGTCAGATTAGGTTGTTAGAACCCTATTTTGGTTTTCTAAGCTCTCTACAGAAAATCTAAGTATCCTAAGGTTGTACAAGTGTTCCTAGGACTACTTTAAGGGTTCTTTGAGGCTCTTTAACATAAGATCTAAGAAAGAAATAGAGAGCAAAACAAAGAAACAAAATTACATAGAACAAGATAAAAGAAAATCTATCCTATTCTTGTCTTCACGCTTCTTCAGGCTATCGCTCCTCGCGAAGCTCCTTTGTTCTCTGTCAAGCTCCTCCAATCCGTCATGGATGCGAGCTCGAACTCCATCTAAACACGTCTCCATTTGCAATTAACCTAAAATCTAAGACTTCAAGTGCAAATGTTAAATAACACGTGTTTTGTTATCATCAAAATAAACGATCGTGGTGCTCTATAACCAACACTATTTAGGTTAAAATGCCAATTCATGCATGTTCCTAGGCTTAGATTTGCATTTCATGTTATAAATATTCCATAGCATGCATCATTCTGCATTTAGAGTAGTTGTATACAATTTAGGTTAATTGTGTCCTTTTTGTGGTCAGGAGATAATGATATTTATTTCGGAGCCTCAGATTGACGATCTGACCGTACGGATCTGATCAAGATGACGATCGAAGTCCAATGCCTCCAAAATCGCCTCGATCAGAGTCCCATAGGACCATATGCAATCCAAGGAAGATCAATGGCTGAGGGACTAGGTAACACAATCCAGAGCATCAAATGAGAAATCCGACCGCACGGATGGATTCGGGTCGATGATCGTAGCCCAACAGCATGAAAATCAACTCAATCTGACCTCTGTAGCATCCCTTACAAAGGAAAGAAGATGGACGGCCCAGATTGTGCCACGTGGCGCAACCTAGGCTGCCCATGCGCACGCACACGCCACCATACGTGCACAGTAGCACGGGTGCACGCACACGTGTGGAGGCACGCACGTGCAGGTGCAGCGCCACGCGCAGCAACACAGCACGCGTGCGAGGCAGCGGCGCGTATTGCACGTGCACACAAAGCGCGTGCCAACGCAGCGGCAGGTGGGTTCGTGGGCTGTCTTCAACGACGTTTGCGGCGAATCTTCAGTGACGTCTATGACCGTCACTAGATGTCCTGTATACAAATTTGATTTTTTCCCCCACTATAAAAGGACCCCTACCCCTCCCATTTTTCTTCGTGTCTTCCTTTCTTCCTTTCACCACCTCTAAGGCTCTGAGAGAGCTTGTCCCAAGGTCGGGATGCTCCTCTAGAGTAGAAAACCAAATAGTTTTCCCTCCCCTCATCCCTATTCGTGGAGCATCCCATGACCGTCCACTCATTGTCCTTCGGGAAGAAGATCCTTGCCACGACTCCGTCCTACCCCATCCTCCATCCTCTGGCTCCGTCCTCCTTCGTCCCGTTCTTCACCACCTCCTCCATGCGACGTCAGAGTGAGTCATCCTCCGAGCAACCGTCGAGGGGGATTTCTCTCACCTCTTTCTATCTTTTTATGCTTTCGTAGTGTAGCTTTCCTACTTTTATAGTTGTAATAAACAGTTGTTCATGAATAGATGATTATTTCTCTCTCTCTCTTATATTTTTGCAAGTAGATAAAGTTTTCGTCAACCTAATCTCTTTCTTGTTAAAAATACCAAAAAACTTAGGAAAGATAAAAATGACCAAAAAGAAATAAAAGTGAAGCGTGGATTTCATAAAACCAAACGTTCACCTCCCTGTGTTTGACCCAGGACTCACTTTTCGAGTTTCGGTTTAAATTTTATTTGACCACTCATTTTTCAACTACGACGACGGGTTACTCATAACCCCGATTTTAACTCGCGAAACACGTGCGACCAGGTTCGGTTCAGGTTTGGGTGGGTTTGGATTAAATCTAGGGGAGTCAAGATATCGAGGTTCTCGGGTCCCTCCTTGATAGTCAATCGTTTCAGGTTGTTCAAAGAATGGTGGTGACCTATATTCAGTGGAATACTGGGGAGGGTAAGTCTTATAATCAACATATCCTTCTTGATAGTAGATCAGGTTGGTTCAGTCATCAAAGGGTGGAGATCTGTAATCATTGTAGCTCTAGGAATGATAGTAATCATAGTCTTGTTATCCAGGGTTAGGCCCTGGACACTGAGGTCCAGTATCGTATCCCCAATCAAAGTTATCCCAGCTAGTGAATGGGTAATTATAAGTCAAGTCGGGATAGTAATCATCTTGGGTATAAGTGGTGATAGGAGGGTAGGATGGGAAATGAGTGTAAGATGTGGAAGGATACATGGTAGAATAGGAGGGAAATCAGAAGAGAGAAAGGAGCCCTGCAACACAAGCAGTCAACCCTGTCCTTAGGTTGGTTAGCCTAAAGACCTACAAACTCTCAGGACCCATCTTGAGATAATAAACAATTTGGTCTACTTTTATCCAGTCAATCCAACCAGTTAGAGGGAGGGGCTGGGGAGAAGGTTCTTCCTTTAGCTTACGCCACCAGTTCCTAGTGTACCCCCCAACCACGGTCGTTTGATGCTACTCCCCTAGCTAGACATCAGATGGACCAGTAGAAGCAGATTAATCGAAAAAAATCTCAGTCTGAGCCCCGAAGAGTGAATCAATCCTTAAGGCCAACGTCTACTCAATTTTACTTAGGCTTGGGATGATTGTGCTCTCGGAATGTGATGGGTCCTTTAGATGGGTTGTGCCTTTAATGATCAATTCAATTATGTGTGTGTGCACAACTAGGGTTTGCAAACAAGGTTAGTTGATAATGTATCTTTTAGGGTTTAACCTTATTTAGTAGTTTTAGGGTTTAATCTTTAGGTTAGTTCAATCAGGTTTAGTAGAACACGCTAAGTTTTGAAAGCATTGGTGTAGATATATTCCATTAAAAATCAGAAATAAAATGTGGAGTGCCTGGTTCAGTCTTAAAAATCAACCCTAAGTGGCAAGCTCCTTGATGAATCAATTTTAATTTGAGTGGTGTGGCCCAAACAACTCAATCAATTGGCCTGTTGCACCACTTAGTTAAGGCACACAAAAAGTCTTAACCTAGTTAAATTTTCTACTCACTTATTGGTGTGTTGAGTTAGGGTGTACCAGATCCATGGGTCAGATTCCAGTTAAGTAGTAGAATCAATGTGAAGTGGTGCACCTCAAGGTGAGAAGTTCTGGGTGTTAAGTGTGTAGCTTTCAGTTAAATCCCACAAGAGAAGAGTATTTTTTATTTTTTATATATGTGGAGGTGAGATGAGTGGAGGTGGCAAATAAACAACCAGATCTATCCTAGGGTTTATAAAAAATACCTAAGTTGATTTGGGTTTGAGTTATTAATGTGGCGAAATGAAATCTAGGGTGGGGGTGGTGGGGATAAATTTACAAAACTTTTTAACTGCACTTTACTCCGATCTATCTGCTTTGGCTCACCTTGGAAGGGTACCTATAATCACAAAAAGAAAGGAGCAAACTGAGATAAAAAGTTAAGGCGAAAAATTGCGAGAGAAACCAAAGAGTGTTGCCTCCCCGGCAACGACACCAAAATGATGAGGTCGTGTTTCGCATGGTAAAAATCAGGGTTTGGAGGACTTGTCATCGTAGCTCGTAAAACGCGTCTATCAGATAAAATTTATTACCAAAACTCGAAAAGTGGGTCCCGAGTCGAACACGGAGAGCCAAACACTTGGTTTTGAAAAATCCACGATTCACTTTTATTTGTTTTTGTCATTTTTATCTTTTATAATTATTTTTGGTACTTTAATAGGGCAACAGATCAGGTTGATGAATTCTAGCTAATCTACTTGCAAAATATAAAGGAAAGAGAAAGAGAGAGAGAAGAACAATCATCTATTTATGAATAAATGTTTGTTACAACTACGAAAGCGGAAAAACTACACTACGAAAGCAAAAAAGATAGAAAGAGGTAGGGAATCCCCCTCGACAGTCGCTTGGAGGATGACTCACTCTGACGTCACCTAGATGAAGGTGGTGAGGAGTGGGACGAACAGGGATGGAGGATGGGGCAGGATGGAGTCACGGCGAGGATCTTCTTCCCAAAGGGCGGTGAGACGACAGCCACGGGATGCTCCACGAATGGGGATGAGAGGTGGGAAAACTATTTTCTTTTCTACTTTAGAGGAGCATCCCAGGCTTGGGACAAACTCTCTCTAGAGCCTTGTAGGTGGTGAGAGGAAGAAAGGAAAAGATGAAGAAAAATGGGAAGGGTAGGGGTCCTTTTATAGTGGAGGAAAGAATCAAATTCTTATACAGGACATTTAGTGATGGTCATAAATGTCGCTAAAGATCCTACTCACGCTCCCCTGCTGCCACATCGCTAGCACGCGCTACAGGTACCCTTGTCACACGTGCACGAGCAATACGCACCGCTACTGCCGCTGGCCCCACACCTGCGTTGCTACTGCGCACGCGCCCTTGTGTTTGCGCTGCTACTGCATGCATGCGTGCACGGGCCCACGCTACTGTGCACATGCGGTGGTGTGTGCATGCATATGGGCGGCCTAGGTTGCGCCACGTGGCATGACCTGGGCAGTCCATCTTCATTCCTTTGTAGGGGATGCTACAGAGGTTGGATTGAGTCAATTTTCACGCCGTTGGGTTGCGATCGTCGACCCGAATCCATCCATGCGGTCGAATTTGTCGTTTGTCGCTTTGGATTGTGTCACCTAATCCCTCAACCGTTGATCTTCCTTGGATTTTATATGATGCTATGGGACTCCGATCGAGGCGATTTCGAAGGTGTTGGACTCCGATCATCGTCTTAATCAGATCCGTATGGTCGGATCATCAATCCAAGGCTTCGAAATAAATATCCTTCTCTCCTGACCACAAAAAGGATGCAATTAACCTAAATTATATACAACTACTTTAAATGCAGAATGATGCATGCTATGTAGTATTTATAACATGAAATGCAAATCTAAGCCTAGGAACATGCATGAATAGGCATTTTTTGCTTAATAATTGTGGCTACATCAAGTACCAACTAAAGTAGTGCCTAAAACCCCATATGAAATGTGGACTAATAAGGTACCTAGTCTGAAACATTTTCATATCTAGGGATGTTCAACTGAGGCTAGGCCATACAGGCCTGCCGAAAGGAAATTGGACTCTGAGATAGTCACCTGCTATTTTTTAGGATACTGATAAACACACATGAATTCATGATAAAATGTTTATTTATGATAGTTCCTAGGCTTAGCATTGCATATCATGTTATAAATACTGAATAACATCCATTTCATGGCATTTAGGATTGTTGTGTATTATGTACATTAATTCTTCCACTTTACATGGCCAGGAGGTAGTATGACATCTTTACGAGTTTTAGATGCAGAATCCGACTATATGGATGAATCTAGAACGATGATCGCAATCTGTCAACTCGAAAATCACCCCGATCAAAGCTCCGTAACACCCTCTACAAGAAGATGAAGACGAACGACCCAGATGGTGCCACGTGGCGCCATCCAGGCCGCCCCCCACCTAAGCCATCACACCCGGCCTCAAGCAAGGATTCACCTCAACTGTTGGATCTTCATCCAACAGTCAAGGCGAACGCGACTGCACCACCCTCCACTCGACAAAGCGCCTCTTTGGGGCAACAGTGAAGACGAGTGCTCGCAAACTGCGAGGGCGAGTTTGAGCCGCAATCCACCGTGCCCGCTACAGTGCTGGATGAAATAGGGCCGCTCGATCTTGATCGAGTGATTGAGACTCTTCACGCTCAATCTAACACCACCCACCAACGCGAGGGTGCACACCAAATCATACGAACACCATCGGGGGCGTGCATTTAAGATGACCAAGAGTTGCGCCCGCCGTCCGATCCTCGCAATCGCACAATGCACGCGATTCAAATCAAGGCAGTGTGATTTGCGGGCAAGTCTTGGACATGCGATGCTTCATCCGACGATTGCCAACGCATGTGCCAGCAATGCGGGTTTCAAATGCGGGCGAGCTCGCATTCTCTTCTCACGATCACAGCCGTCCACGCCTGATCCAACGGCAGACGATCACTGCACCCTATGCCAGCTACAGCCAAGCTTCCAAGCGCCAGCCAAGGCTTGTGAATGCTTTAGCGACATCCCTGGAAGGTCTTTAGGGATGTCTTAAATGTCACTAAAGGCTCATGAGCACAAACCACCTCCATTCCACCACTACATAAACACCCCTACAACCCGTATTCCTCTTCATCTCTACCTACTCTACTCCCACCTACTCCTTTGCTCTAGTAGCCTACCAAAGCTCCATTTGAGCTTACTCTCAAGCTCCAAAGGCCTCCTATTAGTGTAGCATTCCTTTATCCCACCAAATATTCATCCCTCATCCCATCACCTTCATAGGTTGCCTTGGAGCCATCCTCCCACCTCCATTCCGATAGCAGATCGCCTCTGCCTCCTTACCTCCATTCCAGAGCCTCGGTGAAGCATTCCTCTACCCGGCATCCTACATCTCACCTCCGTCGTTCCGCTCCTCGACTCTTTCGTCCAAGCTTCCGCCAAGCGCCATCGTCT
Source organism: Thalassia testudinum (assembly GCA_037157565.1). NCBI lineage: Eukaryota > Viridiplantae > Streptophyta > Magnoliopsida > Alismatales > Hydrocharitaceae > Thalassia > Thalassia testudinum. The sequence goes on along the minus strand of JAZHRO010000031.1, from coordinate 157,126,455 downwards.
CGCCGAATAGCCATTTCGAGAGACTCCTTCTCACCTCTCTCTCTTTTATGCTTTCGTAGATTATTGTAATAGACATTTGTGCAATATATCATAATTAATTCCATCTATATTATGATCCATCTTGTTTGCATCCTTTATAAAAACAAAAAAAATATAACAAAACACCAAAAAGAAATAAAACGAAGCATGATTTTCAAACAAAGTAAACGTCGCCTCCCTGTATTTGACCCGGGACTCCCTTGGAGTTTCGATAAAATTGTATTTGATAAAGAGTTTTGCGACTACGACGATGGGTTCCTTCAAACCTTGATTTCTACCACGCAAAACACGTTCATCATTTTGGCATTGTTGCCAAGGAGGCAACGGAATTTACTTTCTTGTTTTCTACGCTTCTTTGCATTTACATATTACTAACCTCACTTATCTATTGTCTTTCTGTGGGACGAATCAATATACACACTTTATACACCCACATTTGAGGCACATAACCTGACTTGATTTCATCTATTCAACTAGGATTTCGACCTGTGGAATAGGTACACCAATTCAACACATAAAGGAGTAGAAATCATATTAGGTTAATCACCTTTCTATGTGCCTTAATCGGTGGTGCATTTGGATTAATTGATTGAATTGTTTGGGCCGCACCACCTAATTTAAAAGAGATTCATTTTGTAGCTGCCCCATAGGATTCAATATTTAGGTCAAGCCAGGCACTCCATATTTTCTTGATTTATAAAGAAAAAACACTTGAACTTGTGCTTTCAGAACTTGGTTTGTCTCACAAAACTTTGTTGAATATACCTAATATTTGAATCCTAAAAGCTAATAAGCAAGATTCGAACCCTAAAATTCACCTCATCCTCAATAATCTTGCTTGAAAACATTTTGGTTGTGCACATACACACATTCTCGAACAAATCATTAAGGGCCCATCACGTTTCAAAAGCACCAATATCTCAAGCCTAACCAAAATTGACTAGACGTTGGCCCTAAGGATTGGTTCGCTCGTCGGGATCCAGATTGAGATTGTTCTCGATTAACCTGCTTATACTAGTCAATCGGATGTCTAGCTAGGGGAGTAGCGTCAAACGACCGTGGCTGGAGGGTACACTAGGAACCGGAGGTGTAAGCCAAGGGGTGAATCTTCTCCCCAGTCCCTCCTTCTAACTGGTTGGATTGCCTGGATATAAGTAGAGTAAATCATCCATAATCTTAGGACTGATTCTGAGAGTCTATAAAACTTTAGGCTACCCAACCTAAGGACTGGCTTGTATTTTTTTGTGCTGCAGGGTTCCTTCTCTTCCCCATTCTTCCGACTTCCTTCCAATGCATGCTTGGAAGGAGGTCATTGAACCCTAGATTGGAAGGACCTTTAGACCATTCTCGGAGGCAGAGGTTGAGCTATAGCCAAGCAGATCCCATGGCTGATCAACAACCACCTCCCCCGCCCTCCAACCAGCAGGAGCTGATTCAGAGGCAGTTGGAAGAATTGCAGCAGATACAGCAATAGTTCCAACAAATGAATGGTTAGGGCACTTGACCCTTGAAGGATTTCTATGATCCTTCAAACTATGGGGAATGTCCCGGCATCATGATTCCTGCTGAAGACATAGAAATCAAGTCCCAAGTCTTAAGTTTGATTAAGCATTTCCATGGGATTGACTCAGAGGACCCATTCCAGCACCTAGAGGATCTAACCACTTTGGCTCAAACCACCAGAGCAAGGAATGTGAACGAAGAGCAAATGATCATAAGGATCTTTCCCCACTCTCTCAGGGATAAGGCCACACATTAGTACTGTACTATTGAAAGGCCGATAGAAACATGGGCTGCTCTTAAGTCGGCTTTCCTGAAGAAATTCTTCCTAATCGAACGGACCAATGCCTTGCAACAGGCGATTACTACTTTCGCCCAGTGGCCGGGGGAACTGTTTCATGGTGCTTGGGAGCAATTCCAGGAACTTTTGAGGATGTGTCCACACCATGAGGTGCCAAAATGGCAACTCGTGCAAATTTTCTATCACAAGTTGATTGAACAACTCTATAATCACGTGGACACCTCCTGCGGAGGTAATTTCCTCAATATGGATGCAAATAGCGCATACGACTTGTTTGAGGAAATGAGTGAGAACTCAATTAATCATGCCTCCATGGATGCATTCAACCGGTCCCAACAACCTTGGTCAAATGCAAATGAGATCCAGGATTCTCATTCATTTGACATGGAATTGATTTGTAATAAGCTTGATAAGATGGACTTGGTTGCTAGAAGAATGGAAGAATGGATGTCTGGGAATTCGAGAAACACTTCTACACCCACTCAATCCCAGAATTCGAGATTTCATTCCTCACGAGCTCCCACGGGGCGGGAGTTCATGAACCAACTTGAATCGGCTCAACCTATGAGCCAGGATTTCTCAGAACCTTATGGGTTCCCAACTGGGGCCTTTGATCCCAATTTTTCTGATCCTTCTCTCCATCCTCGTCCTATGAGGATGCATATGCAGTGCAGGAGAATGCTAGGTCCAACCCGTATTCCAATACTTATAACTCAGGTTGGAAGAACCAAACTAACTTCTCCTAGAAGAGTCAAGGGCAATAGACCCAAACACGACCCAACAACTATGCATCTCAAAGACCTATGGGTCAAGGTCAAGTATACACCCACTTGCCCCCGAGACTAGTTACTCAACCATCTTGGAATGCCCAACAATTTGTAGGGCAGGCTAATTTAAATCGACAGATGGTGGAAATGCAAGGGTCCATGCTTCAGCTAATGTAGCAAATGAAGACATCATTAGATAACTTGCAATCCGGGTTAATTGATAACACCTGACAACTTGGATCTCTACCATCCCAACCCGTACCCAACCCACACAATGTGCAAAATCAGGGCAATAGAGCCCAAGGGTACGAGAATCAAAGGGACTATTAGAACTTGAATAGGTTGTGTTAATACGGTGAAATTATCGTTGAAGTGAGTATAGTGGTTAACCTAAATCGAGCCTAACCATCTTTTTACAAAATTTTTAACTTGGCCTACTTAATTTTATCTTGGTCACTTTTAGGCCCAGGGTCGAACTCAGGGAGGCGGGGATTAAAGGTGAAGAAGTTTCTATGCCTTTCCTACAATGAATCTCTTTCATGTGTTTATTATGTTTTTGGTTTTTTTCTATTTAAGGTTTTTTTGCTAATAATTTTGTCCTTGAGGTACACCCTCAAAATCAAGTCCTTGACTTCGAGCCAAATTGTTCTTGGCTTTGAGCCAACTTAGGGTTTCCAAAAAATTGGTCTTGCTATTCGCAAGACCGAGTACCTGCAAGACAAGGATTATCTTTTCTCTTTTACTCTTTTTTTATCTTTTTAATAGCAGGAAACACAAGAGAAATAGAAACTAGATAGGTTTCTTGTAAAGAAATAAATATAGTCTATATATATATATATATATATATATATATATATATATATATATAGGGTGGGGGTGGAAGTGGAAATGGCATGTAGCACAGTGTCGAGTTGGTCCACGTCTAGGAAGACGCAACCAACAAGACGAAGTGCCGCATAGAGTGTAGGATGGATGTGTGGGAGTGTGTGCGGAAGCGCTTTCTTTACGCGAGTATCAGGGAATATCAGCAACTGGTGCTGATATTCCCGCGATATAACGCCTGGTGGAGTGACTAGTGCGTATGGATACAGGTAGGTGATATGAATGTAAATATATATAAATGTATATATGTAAATATATATTTATATATCTATATATATAGATAGGGTTGTAACTATATAGGTGTATATGTAATGTATATATATATATAGATATGTAAATATATATAGGTATATATATATATATATATTTATAACTAGATATATATGTATATATATTTAACTATATAGATATAGATATATATATATAGTGATATATGTAAATAGATATATTTGTATAAGTATCTATGTATATAGATATATATAGATATATATATATAGTAATATATGTATGTGTATATGTATATATATATATATGTATTTATATCTATAGATATATATGTATATATATATGTATATATGTATATATATATGTATATATATATGTATATATACTTATATTTAGTTGTATAGGTATTAATATATATATATATAAATATATATGTATAAGTATGTATAGGTGTGTACAAGTGAATGTGTGAGTGTACAAGTGTGTGTGTGTACAAGTGTGGTGTGTGTATGAGTAAGGGAGTGCATGTTGGAGGAGTGTGAGAGAGGGCATTTATGGCTTTTGGCGGCAGTGGGCGTCGTCCAGTGCATAGGCACACAGACGCAGGCACGCAAGGGGCTACGCGTGGGCGCTGGAGCGTGCGCGCATGCTGCCTTCGTGCGCAGGCGGGAGCGGAAGTGTGGGGGAGAGCGTAATGCAGCGCATTGCGTTGCGGGCAGGAGTGGATGCAGGCGAAGATGCGGGCGCGAGCGCAGATGCAGGCACTGGCATTGACTGGTTGGAGGCGGTAGCGGCGAGGAGAGAGAGTGTGCGGTGACCGGATAAGTGAGAAACTCCCCGGTCACCGCACTGTAGCTACAGTGTCACGCTGAGAGGCGTGAACAGTAGATACAGTGATGCACGAGATGGACAATCGGTTGCTGCCAGTTCTACGTGTGTGGGCGCGCTGGAAGGTGCTTACGTGCTCAGAAGGAGTCTGCGAATGTTGCAGGCGTGCACGCGGTGGCCGCTGCTGCTGCTGGCAGCCACTGCTGCTACTGTTGAGCTTCAGACCTTGGCGCATTGACAATGGCGGCGAAGGTGTTGAGCGATGAAAACAGAGAGTGAAACCACCACGCCCACTTGCTCTTAAATGAGCTGGGCAGTGGTGGAACTCACAGTGGTGGTCGTGGGATGATAAGAGCCTCATCATGAGCCATAACTAGCTCATTTTGACCCAATATAGAAAATAAAAGCTCCTACATAACCTAGAAGGCCTAAATGAAGGAATAAGTGCTCTCAGAAGAAAACATGAATTAAAGGTTAAAACTGCAATTTTACCATTGCAGTGCATAAACAGGATTTCTCAGAGGCAAAACATAGGTCAAATGGTCTAAATAAGATAAGAAGTGGGTTGAGTCAATCAAAAATGGGTTCATGTGCAATTTAGGAATTAAATGACATTTCGTAACCCTAAAACAGACCTGCTTAAATCAACAAGGTTTCGGTCGGGATAAAAATCAAGTAAACCCCCTAAAAGTCATGGAAAAATATCCTCTAGGGTTTAGAACACTTAATTTGGCCTTTGGAACCTAGTTTGACCTAGAATAGGGTCCTAGCTCATTAATTGACCTAATTTGGGTTTTTACGCAATTATCTAGTCAAACGTAGTCAAACCTAAAATCCAACTTCACCATTGGATTCCTTAGGTCAAAATTAGGTTTGTACCAAAATTTGGACCTAAGGGGAGGTCATCTTGACCTACATTGCAATTTAGTACACCCAAATCACAATTAGGTCCCTATCTTTTGAAAATCATTGCAGAGAGCCCCCTAATTTCCTCGCCACCTTTGAAATCAAGTCCTGCCGCCATTGTTAGGGCAGAACCGACCTCCGGTGAGGTTTAGAGAGGGAATATTCTCCGATTCCTCAGAGATCCCCTCCCAAAAATGGAAGGGAGATTCTCTGAGGAATTCCCTTCCATCTAAGGCCAATCACGATCTCTGGTGTGAACCCAATCTCTCGTGCGAACGCACGAGGGATTTGGGTATCCACCCTCTTTCCCTCTCCGGCGAGCCGTCAGAGATAATTGCGCAGCCCTCCGCACACTAGAAAGTTCGGCCAGCACCTATAAAAGGATCCCCAAACCTGGCCGCTGATCTTCAGACTTGTCTTGGTGGAGATTCCCCCAAATTTTCTTCTCTTCCATCTCCGGCCAAGGAACACGCAAGCTCCGGTGACCTCCTCCCCTCCTTCTCATCGCTCTGCTGCCATACCAGCAGCAGAGTCCACTTTGTCTCTTCCACCCGAGGTCGCGCCGTACCAAGCGCACGTTCCCCTAACCTCGTCCTCGTCGCCGCTCCCTCCCTCAGGGTTCTTCTTCTCCGACGACGACAGCTACGCGTCGTCCACTCCGCTGCCTCCCTCCCTTCCATAACACTCCAGATACATTCTCCACCTTCCCCTCTCTCCTTTCCCCCTTACATTTCATTTAATTGCCCCTCGACACTGCCTGACCACCCTCACCTTCCACATCACCGACCGGTCTCCAGCGAGTCGCCCCCACCATTCCATCCCTCCACGCACCTCGCCAACCGTCTCATAAGCTCCGCCACACCACAAGGAACAACCTCCGCCCATCCGCCATCCTTCTACGCCTCCACAATAGCCCCCCGAACTCACCCACACCTTCGGTCACAGGACGACCTAGGCACGCACGCCTAGGCCGTCCCACGACCTGTAGCATCGTGCACCACCTTCGCCGTGCCACGACGAAGGTGCCTAGCTGGTTTGATTAGGCCAATAGGCCGTATTTGTGTTTGACAGGATTCCAGCCCCTGCTGCCATGGACGGTTGGAGCAGCTCCAGGCGTCAGGACCTTCAGCCTTCAGGTGCAGTGGGCTCGGGCAGTCAGTGCGAAGCATCTAAGTCCAGCAAGGAGCGCAGCGACGTCTGCAGTTGTGGCGATTGCACAAATCATCTGCGGGCGCACGCGAGAGCGGGGCAGGACTAATAGTCCCACATCGTCGAAATGCAAAGCGCAGGTGTGGTATAAATTATTTTTGTGTTTTACGCTCTTCGCCTCCTAACGCACAGGGGTGAGGTCCCTCACCTGACCCACCCTCGCCTCGTCCGCGGTTTCACCTCGCGGATCTGGCGGGATCCGACCCGACCCATTCTGAGCACACCTCGTGCATCACCCTCACGCCGGTGCGCCTGGTCCCGGGTGCGAAATCCGACCCGATTACCCATGGCTCTGGGAGAGTGTCGTTGAGTGAATTTCAGAGAGAGAGAGGGACGTGCGGGTAGAGGAACAGGGTAGGTTTTGCTCTCCTGTGCAGGCAGGCCAGGCGTTGAAGAAAAGAGACTTTGCCGCAAGGAAGAAGAAGAGAAGAAGCAGATGAAGAGGCTGAGCGAAGAAGAGAAGAGAAGGAAGAAAGAAGGACTGCAGACAAAAAGAAGAAGAAGACAGAAGAGAAAAGAAGCAAAGGCAGAAAGAAGTTCAAGGAAGAAGAAGACCTGTAGATCAGAAGAAAAGAAGAAGAAGAGCCTACGAAGAAGAAGAAGAAGGCAGAAGAGAGAAGAGAAAGCAAAAATCAGAGAAGGCCAAGACAGAATCAAAACAGGAAGAAGAATAGTTGCATTTAAGACGTCTGATATAGAAATCAGACGTCCAATCCTGTTATCTTTTAGCAATTCTTCTTATAACTCTCTCTCTTTGAATCAATTGTTTTTCATTTAAAAGTTGTATTCTTTAGTTTTTAAAAGTACTCAGATTGCTCCCTGTGTTCGACCTCGGATACTCCAGTTTTCGAGTAATAAAATTCTCTATTTGTTTGAACGCTTTTTCGGCTATATTACAACGTGTTATCTTTTAAAACCCGATCAAGCACGATAAACATTTTGGTGCCGTTGCCGAGGAGTAACGGGCACTTTTGAAGCTTTTGATTACATCTTTTTGATCCAATATCTGACCTAACTCCTCTCTTTTGTTGTGCTTATTACAGGGAAAGCAAAAAGGAAAGAAGAGCAGCTGCACAACAGACACTCCAAGGAACAGGTAATTTCCATAAGCCCTCTCTCTTAACTCTCTCAAAATCTGAAAAGAAAAAAAAATAGAACAATCAACTTAGGGCTACTTGTTTCATATTTAGTAACTCACCAAGTTGCCTGATTTTCATTTCAACACATTTTTATCTGCTCATCCAACTAAGGTAACTAGGGCTAAAACTTTCTTGATTGAGCCCTAGGTACTAAATTCTGAGGCAACTAAATTGGACCCACTAGAGCCAAGTTAAGAATTAAAAAGCTAGGGTTTTTTAGAGACACATCTTATCTTAAACAAAGAAACAAACTTCTCCAAAAAGCGATGTGCATAAGCCTTATTTGAAAAGATCTATACAAGAGGAACCCTAAGCAAATCAGGCTTTTAATCCATTTGAACCTTAAAAGAAAGGACCTAAAAGCTCTTAGAGGAACAAGAGGTGAAGTTGATCCCTTGGGTCAACCAACCTTAAAATTAGGTCACTTTTTCACTCAAAATACCTAAAAGTTCAAGTGGAACATTAAGCACCTTGATCTTAAAGTAAAAAAGGTAGACTTAAGAGGTCAAGGTCCCCATTCTGGTCTACCTAGAACCGCAGTGACAAGAGAGGTCGGGTGGGGGAAACCCTGTAACTCGTGGGGACGCTCTACCGTGTAGGGGTCTTTGCAGGACTCTCCCTCTCTAGCTGCCCAGGTATTTCTCAAGTGGACAACCTTTCTGACTAAGGGGTCCATCCGCCCCGAACCTCTATAGTCACCCAACAATTTTTGGGTGTCTTGATTGGGTCCAGCACCTTCTAATCTCATCACATCCTTCGGTGCATGTTCGGTAGGAAGTCCTTAAGGCCACCCTTAAGACCTCCTTTAGAAATTCACTCTCGTCGAGGCCAAGCCTCGACGCCCTTGTTTGTGCAGCAACCCACCACATAAATCTTTCATCTGATTCAGACCCTGGTTCTCCTTCTTCTTCCATCATGGCACAACCCATTGAAGAGGAGAATAACCTTGAACACCAACTTCAACGCCTTAATGATCTCTTTCAGAACTTTGTAAACCCACCGCAGCGACCTATGATGCGAGATCACTATAATCCCTCTGCGGTGGCAATCGAACCTCAAGTACGAATCCTGATTGGAGGACCTGATTCTGAACTGAAGACCAATATGATTCATGCCATACCGAAGTTTCATGGGCTTAACTCTGAGGATCCATTCCAACACATTAAACAACTCAAGCATCTGGCCCAAACCTTCGGGTCAGATGTACAAAATCGGGATATCCTACTCATGAAAATGTTTTCGTTCTCCCTCTTGGACAAGGCCGCACATTGGTATCAAACTTAGACCCGTCCGATCAACACATGGGAGGAACTGCAGTCTGAATTTTTGAAAAAATTCTTCCCCGTTGGCCGGACGAATGCCTTGCGCCACCACATCACTCATTTCACTCAACAACCGGGAGAACCTCTTCACGAAGCATGGGATCGATTCTTAGATCTCATTCGAAAGTGTCCCCATCACGGAGTTCCTAAGTGGGAACAAGTCCAGTCTTTTTACCAGGACTCCGTGAAGACATTCGTTTATTCGTCAATGCAACGTGCGGAGGAAACATCATGGGTCAACATGAGGACATGGTGTGGGAGATTCTCGCAAACATGTGCGAGAACTCCATAAATAATGACTCCATGGGCTTATTCGACAGGACGAATGCCCGCGCATCGACGAATCCGAGAGGGACACATGAGATGCAGGACCTATCCAATTTTGTCGACTTGGAATTGATGGCCAATCGGTTGGACAAGGTTTCTATCATAGAAAAGAAGGTGGATGAGCTAACTCGGCATTTGCATCAAGCCACCTCTATGCAAAACTCTTGTGCACGACCTCCTCTGGAAAGGGAAACTGTGCAAAACATCTATCACCAATCTGCCAAGGGGATGGACCCAAATCCACCCCCGTCTGCCTCTTAGACTGGAGTGACCTCCGATCCATTCTACTCGACTTGGGGGAACTCTGAACCCTCGTATTCTGACTTTCCTGAGGTTCCTCAGAACTGCGAGGACCTCAATGCCATCTAGAATGACCCATTCTCCAATACCTACAACCCTGGATGGCGAAATCATCCTAACTTTCAGTGGACGGGAAATTCTCAAAGACCACCATATCAACCCCGTCCACAAGCCCCTCGTCCATATCAGCCGCCTCAGCCTCGGCCCAATCCCACCTACCAATCCAGGCAAAACCAGGATCAACTAACTCTTATCCTTCAAACACTGGCTGACCTTCAAAAGACAAATGCGGCAATGCAAAAATAGCACAAGGACAAGATCACAGAGGTTTGCAACCAGCTGGCCCAGATGGCAAATTCCTGCCAACCTGGCACCCTTCCTTCGTGTTCGTATGCTTTTGTGGGGTTTTAAAGAATGTCACGTTGTAGTAAAGCCGACAAAGCGTTCAAACAAATAAAGAGTTTTTATTACTCGAAAACTGGAGTATCCGAGGTCGAACACAGGGAGAAATTGGAATTTACTACTAATCAAAATGTAATTGAACACTCTAATTTACTCAAAACTTAAATTCAAATGTATTTAAAAAGTAATTCAGGCAAAAGAGTAAAATTGGACGTCTGATCTTGTGATCAGACGTCTTAAAAGTGTTATTCTTCTCTTCTTCTGATATTTCTTTCTCCTCTTCTCAACAGTCTCTCCTTCTTCCTTCTGATCTTGGCTTCTGCGAAGGCTTCTTCTTCCTCCTCTTCTCTTCTCTTCTCTTTGTAGTCTTCACTTGGCCTCTCTTCTTTCTCTGCAGTCTCTCTTCTGCCTTCTTCTTCTTCTTTCTGTGAAGGCTTCTCTTTCTTCCTTGGTCTCTGTTCTTCCTTCTCTTCTCTGCCTTGCCTTCTTTCTTCCTTCTCTTCTTCTTCCTCGCGGCTAAGTCTTTCTTCCTCAACGTTCATCCTACCTACACAGAGCAAAACCTATCCCTTTCCCTCTACCCGCACGTCTCTCTCTCTCAACAATTCACTCAAGGACGCTCTCCTAGAGCCACATGGGTAATCGGGTCGGATTTCGCACCCGGGACCAGGCGCACCTGCAGGTGGGTGATGCGCGAGAAGTGCGTAGGTTAGGGTCGGGTCGGATCCCGCCAGATTCGCGAGGTGAAACCGCGGATGAGGCGGGCGCTAGGGCAGGTGAGGGACCTCACCCCTGTGCGTTCAGAGGCAACCAAACAATATCACAAATTCAACTTATACTACAGCGGCGCCTCGTATTTCCATGATGTGGGACTAAAGTCTCTGGACCAATCTCGTGCGCGCCCACAGACCTACGTGCAATCGCCACAGCTGCAGACTTCTCCGCGCTCCTTGCTGGACCCTCGGCTTCGCACTGCTCGCGCGCATCTGCTGCGCCTGAAGCCTGGAAGACCTGATGCCTGAAGCTGCTGCGAAGCTGCTTCAAAGGTCGTCAATGGCAGCAGGGGCGAAATCCTGTCAATCACAAACACGGCCTATTGGCCTAATCAGACCAGCTGGGCACCTTCGCCGTGGCACGGCGAAGGTGGTGCATGGTGCTACAGGCCGTAGGATGGCCTAGGAGTGCGTGCTTAGGTCAAACTGTGGCCGGAGGTGTGGGGTTGTTCGGGGGGTTACTGCGGAGGTGTAGAGGGATGGCAGATGGGCGGAAGCTGTTCCTTGTGGTGAGGCGGAGCTTATTAGTCGGTTGGCCAGCTGTGTGGAGGGGTGGAATGGTGGGAGCGACTCGCCGGAGGTCGGTCGGAGGCAAGGAAGATGGAGGTGGTCAGCGTCGGTCGAGGGGCAATTCAATGAAATAACAGGGGAAAAGAGAGAGGGGAATACGGGGAGTAGTTCTAACCTAATTGTAGGGACGAAGGGGGACGGAAGGCGTACAGTAGTACCTGCTGTCGCCGAAGAAGAAGCTGCCCAGTGGAGGAGGACGACGGCGACAACAGGGTTGAGGCGGCGTGCACGGGTGCTGCGCGATGCGGAGGAGAGTCAGGAAGATGACTCTGCCACTGGTTTTGTGGCAGAGCGAAGAGGATGGGAGAGGGAGCTCGCCGGAGCTTGCTGGGGACTTTGGCCGGGAAGGAAGATATGAATTGGAGGTGGAAGCTAAAGATCTGCGGCCAGGCTTAGAGGTTCTTTTATAGGCACTAGGCCGTGTGGAGAGGCAGAATGGGCACGCCTATTGCCTCTGATGGATCGCCGGAGTAGGAAATAGGTTATGATACCCAAATCCCGCATGCGTTCACACAAGAGATTGGGTTCACACCAGAGGTTGTGATTGGCCGTAGATGGAAGGGAATTCCTCAGAGAATCTCCCTTCCATTTCTGGGAGGGGATCTCTGAGGAATCAGAGAGTAATCCCTCTCTAAACCTCGCCGGAGGTTGGTTCTGCCCTAACAATGGTGGCAGGACCCAATTGCAAAGGTGGCGAGGAAATTAGGGGGCTCTCTGCAATGATTTCAAAAGATAGGGACCAAATTGTGATTTGGGTGTACTAAATTGCAAAGTAGGTCAAGATGACCTCCCCTTAGGTCCAAATTTTGGTATAAACCTAATTTTGACCTAAGGAATCCAATGGTGAAGTTGGATTTTAGGTTTGACCTCGTTTGACTGGATATTTTGCGTAAAAACCTAAATTAGGTTACTTGAAAAGCTAGGACCCTAATCTAGGTCAAACTGGGTTCCAAAGGACAAATTAAGTGTTATAAACCCTAGAGGATATTTTCCATGATTTTTAGAGGGTTTAATTGATTTTTATCCTGATCAGAACGCTGTTAATTTAAGCAGATCTGTTTTAGGGTTACCAAATGTCATTTAATTCCTAGATTGCACATAAACCCATTTCTGATTGACTCAACCCACTTTTATCTCATTTAGACCATTTAACCTATGTTTTGCCTCTGAGAAATCCTGTTTATGTACTACAATGGTAAAATTGCAGTTTTAACCTTTAATTCATGTTTTCTTCTCAGAGCACTTATTCCTTCATTTAGGCCTTCTTCTAGGTTATGTAGGAGCTTTTATCTTCTTTATTGGGTCAAAATGAGCTAGTTATGGCTTACGATGAGGCTCTCATCACTTCACAACCTCTGCCCAACCCAAATAACGTGCTAACCCAGAAGCACGTTATGAATCCAAATTCAGGCCAAACACATTTGATTTATCAGGCCCCTGCTGCTCCATCGCCAGACAGGATGGAAGCTTCGACATCTTATGCGGGATTTCAGCAGCAGCCACCCCTCCTACCTAACCCAAACAAAAATCAGGTCGGATTGAACTCTGTAACAACACGTAGTGGTAAAACAACCCAAGATCCACATTATCCGAACCACTCTAAGCCTGATAATAGCCAAGACCCTAGGATAGTTATCCAAGATACCACTGTCCCAGATCAAGAACCTGGACCTATCCTAGAGGAACCAACTAGGATCCCATTTCCTGAGGCCTTAACCAAAGGAAAAAGGATAACTAAACCCGTGGCTCCCGAGGAGGATCTGGTCAAGCTCTTTGAACAGGTCCAGATAAACATCCCATTGATGGATGCAATTCGCCACATACCGGCTTACGCAAGATTCTTGAAAGACATATGTACCCCTAAACGTAAGCCGTGAACCAAGGATGGGAATCCAATCGTACTTCAGAGCAAGCCAGCTCTGTCATCTTGAGCAAACTCCCACCCAAGGCTAAAGACCCAGGAACTCCCTTGATTTCTTGCAAAATTAGTGAAACCCAATTTGATAGAGCCTTACTAGACCTAAGTGCCTCCATAAATTTAATACCTACATCCCTCCTTGACCACATTGAAGAATCTAAACTTAAACCCACTGAGGTGACATTGCAGTTAGCCGATCGATCCATCAAATCACCTAGAGGAATACTCAAGGATGTCATTGTTAGGGTACAAGATTTCTATTTCCCTGTGGACTTCATAGTACTGGACATGGATGCACCTAAGAACCCAAGGGACACACCAATCATATTAGGGAGACCCTTTTTGGCCACTACTAGGGCCAACATAAACTGCGAAGAGGGCCAGATAGAATTAAAATTTGGGAATCAAAACCTGAAGATTGACATTTTTAAGGCCCAACAAGGGATTAATTGCGGGGTTATAGAGGAAATATGTGATATTAGAGCCGTGGTTGATGAATTGCATATAGAGGACAACCTGATTATCCCTGATCAACCACTAGAGAATCAAAACCCGCTAACAGAGGAGTGCGAACATGATCTAGACACACCTATGACTCCAACCATTGCTCCTGATACAAACCCCGAACCACCTGCTGCTGCTGAAAATCCTATCATGGAACTCAAGCCCCTTATCGAGAATCTGAAGTACGTCTTTTTGGATTAGAATCAGACGTTTCCTGTGATTATCAACTCTCGACTCACACCTGACCAGGAACTCCGTTTGATTTCTGTTCTCCAGCAACATCGTAGAGCCATTGGATGGACTCTCGATGATTTGACTAGTATAAGCCCTTCATACTGCACACATCGAATCTACACAGAAGAAGGCACACGACCTTCAAGAGAAATGCAAAGATGCCTAAACCCTAACCTACAGGAGGTCGTGAAAAAGGAGATCATAAAGTGGTTAGATGCAGGGATCATCTACCCGATCTCCGACAGTCTTTGGGTGAGTCCAATACAGGTGGTGCCTAAAAAGGCAGGACTTACCATTATCACGACTGAAGTCGGAGAAGTCATTCCTACCCGAATAGCTAACTCATGGAGAGTCTGCATTGATTACAGAAGACTTAATTCCTCCACGAAAAAGGATCATTTCCCACTACCGTTTATTGATCAGATCCTCGAAAAACTAGCGGGAAATAGGTTCTTCTACTTTCTTGACGGGTACTTCGATTACAATCAGGTGGCAATCCATCCAGAGGACCAGGAAAAGACCACATTCACCTGCCCCTTCGGGACATACGCATTTTGAAGGATGCCATTCGGTCTCTGCAATGCACCTGCAACTTTTCAGCGGTGCATGCTTGCCATATTCTCAGATATGGTAGGTGACTATCTGGAAGTCTTCATGGATGACTTTTCAATTTATGGAGCATCATTTGACGATTGCCTCCAACACTTGGTCCAAATACTCAGGCGGTGCATCGATGTGAATTTGGTTCTTTCCTGGGAAAAGAGCCATTTCATGGTGCCTGAGGGAATTGTCCTAGGACATTTAATCTCGGAGAAAGGCATCCAAGTGGATCGAGCTAAGGTTAACCTGATTTCCAAGCTCCCTATGCCTAGCTCGATTAAGGACATTCGATCTTTTTTGGGGCACGTCGGTTTTTACCGTCAATTTATCCCTGATTTCTCCAAAATCGGGCGCCCCCTGACCAATCTTCTCTCCAAGGATGTGCCTTTCGAAATTTCCAAGGAATGCACTCAAGCATTTGAGGTCCTACGTGATCGAGTCACCCAAGCCCCAATCCTACAGTCCCCTGATTGGTCTCAACCCTTTGAGATCATGTGCGATGCATCTGACTTCGCTGTAGGAGCAGTTTTGGGGCAGAAAATTGACGGGAATCCTGTGGTCATTTACTACGCCAGCAAAACACTGGATGAGGCTCAGCGTAACTATATGGTTACTGAGAAAGAGCTGCTGGCCGTAGTATTTGCCCTGGAAAAATTTAGATCATACCTTCTGGGTTCCCGTGTTATCATATACTCGGATCACACAGCTGTGAGGCATCTCCTTGCAAAGAAGGACGCGAAACCTCGATTAATCCGATGGATCTTGCTGTTGCAAGAATTTGACCTTGAGATTCGCGACAAGGTAGGAAAGCAAAATGTGGTAGCTGATCACTTGTCCCGCCTTCCTTCTGAAATAATTGACCCTTCCGAACCCATCATAGAACACTTTCCTGATGATCACCTCCTGACTATCAGTACAAGTCTTCCATGGTTCGCAGATATAGTAAATTACCTGGCATCACCTCAGATTCCGTCCGATTGGCCGAAGGCCAAGAAGGACAAATTGTGTTCCGATGCCAAGTATTACCTATGGGAAGACCTGTATCTATTCTGTATTGGTGCTGATCAGATAATTCAACGGTGTGTCGCAGAAGTTTAAATCACAGACATACTCTCATTTTGCCATGACCAGGCATGCGGTGGACATTTCTCAGGACATAAAACCGCATCAAAAGTCCTCCAGTGTGGCTTTTACTGGCCCACAATTTTCAAGGATGCGTACGATCACTGTAAGGCATGTTCCCGTTGCCAGACTCTGGGCAACATGAGCCATCGAGACATGATGCCTCTGTAGCCAATCTTGGTATGCGAAATTTTTGATGTCTGGGGGATTGATTTCATGGGACCCTTCCCAATCTCGGATGGCTTCGAATACATCTTACTCGCAGTTGAGTATGTGTCCAAGTGGATAGAAGCTATTTCAACCCAAACCAACAATCACAAAGTTATAAAATTCATTCATCAAAACATTTTCTCAAGGTTCGGGATCCCATGTGCTATAATTTCCGACGGAGGGACCCATTTCACTAACGCTCAGTTCAGGTCACTGATGACCAAATACGGGGTGTCACACCGAATCTCTACTCCTTACCACCCCAAACTAATGGTCTAGCTGAGCTAGCTAACTGAGAGATCAAGAAGATCCTTCAGGTTACTGTTCGACCTGATAGAAAAGATTAGTCTTCTCGACTTCCTGAAGCATTGTGGGCCTATAGGACCGCCCACAAGACCCAATTAGGAATGTCTCCATTCAGATTAGTGTACGGGAAGGCATGTCACCTCCCTGTCGAGTTGGAGCATAAAGCCTATTGGGCAGTACGGACTTGTAATCTAGATCTTTCTAAGGCTAGAACCCACAGAAGACTTCAAATGAGCGAGATCGATGAATTACGCCACGACATGTATGAGAACTCACGAATTTACAAAGAACAGGTTAAAGCTTTTCACAATAAACACATTTTTAGAAAGGTCTTTCATCCTGGTCAAAAGGTTTTACTCTTTGATGCCCGACTCAAATTATTCCCAGGAAAGCTAAGATCTAAGTGGGTCGGACCCTACCTAGTCTGACAAATCTTCGGAAATGGAGCCATTGAAATCAGCCCACTCAGCCACGATTCTGAACCCTTTGTTGTGAACGGTCAGAGATTCAAGCCGTTCATTGACATGACCGATATGGATTTGGCTGAGTCATCCTTTACCCTCCATTCCTCATGAGCTCATTGCACCCAGCCGATGGCGTAAAACTCAGCGCTTAACGGGAGGCAACCCGTCATTCTTTGAAAAACCCGAAACCTTTTCTGACATCTCTATACAGAATTCATATTGCACTTTAGGGTTCATCCATTAGAACAACCGACTTCACCTCAGGTATCCCTACCCGAGATTAGAAATCGTTCACAACAAGTCACTTCGACCCATTCAATCACCACACACCTGTCCTAATGCATGAACTAAGCTGAAATCGAATCCACCTAATTTACAATGGGGATATTGCAAATCTTAGGCATGGGGGGGTATGAAAGTGCAAAATGTCAGGAAAATTTATATCAAGAAAGGGTTTCAATTAAAAAAAAAAAGGAAAAGAAAAAAAAAAGAGACTTGAAGGAGGGGAGGAACAATTCAGGGTCATACAAATGAGAAGAGGAAAAGAGTAAAATGACAAAACGGAGCACAAAATGAAAATGAAAAGAAATAGTCATTAGTAAAAGATTAAGGGGTTAACTAAAGTTCTAGACCAAATCAAGAAAAAGAAAAAAAGTGCTAAGGAGACATAACAAGAGATTAGCAGGAACGCTGGTCTTAGGCCTCTTGGGCTAGATTCTTTAGCTTAAAAATTCACGTATCCCCTAAAATTTGGATAATCCTTAAGAGGTTGAGGAAAATGCGAAGCTTAAGTATTAGGTCTAAGGCTTAGGAAGTATTCGACCTATTTAACTGACCTCCGGTTTGCAGGATTCGGTAACCTAAGCACCCCAAATTCACACACAGTCTGGTTCAGTGCGCATAAATATTCAAATCACGCAAAAGCATTTAATGTTCTGAAAAAGTCACCTAGATTGGGAGCGGCCAATCAACACAAGTTGATTTGGATGAGTTCCCAGCGTGGAGAGGCGGGAAATTCCCCTCGAAGATGCATAACAACAT
The DNA here is from genome assembly GCA_037157565.1 of Thalassia testudinum. Lineage (NCBI taxonomy): Eukaryota > Viridiplantae > Streptophyta > Magnoliopsida > Alismatales > Hydrocharitaceae > Thalassia > Thalassia testudinum. The sequence goes on along the minus strand of JAZHRO010000031.1, from coordinate 157,108,566 downwards.
ATCGTCTCCTCGGTGCTTGTCTCTTAGGATATTTAAATATCCTACTGGGGGCATGTAAGCACTCTGCTGGTTCAGATACCATGGGCGGCATTATCACGAAATGTCGATCGCCAGGGTCTGAATTCGGCCACGGAACACCATGGGCGGGATTATCTCAAAATCTTAAAAGCCAGGGACCCTTGAGGATTGATGATAGGAACGAGGAATCCGATACAGACCGTGTTGAGAAGCTAATCTGAAGCTAGAAATAAAAAGAAGAGAGAGAGAAAAGCTCTCCAAACAAATAAATCTTCTATCTCTCTCTTACAAAAAATGCACTGCAAACTGAACTTAGGCTAAAAATGTCTCAAGCACGGGTGCTTTAACCGCAGAGTCCAACAAACCCTAGGCTAGTTTTTGTGGGCCGTAGAAACCTTTGTGGAGGACTGAGGCTAAAGCGAGTCAGGTCCGGATTTTGGTTGGTACTTGAGTACCTCTAGGCCTATTGTCGGCATTCCTACCAAATCACAAAAGAAAAGGAGAAGCACTTATCATGATTGTTGACAGACACTCTGGGTCTAGAACGGAAGTTAAAACCTTGAAATTTTCCTAAGGGACTAGCAAAATCCAGGCATGGGGTTATGATGAGAGCCTCATCATGAGCCATAACCAGCTCATTTCGACCCAATAAAGAAGATAAAAGCTCCTACATAACCTACAAGAAGGCCTAAATGAAGGAATAAGTGCTCTGAGAAGAAAACATGAATTAAAGGTTAAAACTGTAATTTTACCATTGCAGTGCATAAACAGGATTTCTCAGAGGTAAAACATAGGTCAAATGGTCCAAATAAGATAAAAACTGGGTTGAGTCAATCAGAAATGGGTTCATGTGCAATTTAGGAATTAAATGATATTTGGTAACCCTAAAACAAACCTGCTTAAATCAACAAGGTTCCGGTCAGGATAAAAATCAATTAACCCTCTAAAAGTCATGGAAAAATATCATCTAGGATTTAGAACACTTAATTTGGCCTTTGGAACCTATTTTGACCTATAATAGGGTCCAAGCTCATTAATTGACATAATTTGGGTTTTTACGCAAATTGTCTAGTCAAACGTGGTCAAACCTAAAATCCAACTTCACCATTGGATTCCTTAGGTCAAAATTAGATTTGTACCAAAATTTGGACCTAAGGGGAGGTCATCTTGACCTACTTTGCAATTTAGTACACCCAAATCACAATTTGGCCCCTATCTTTTAAAAATCATTGCAGAGAGCCCCCTAATTTCCTCGCCACCTTTGAAATCAAGTCTTGCCGCCATTGTTAGGGCAGAACCGACCTCCGACGAGGTTTAGAGAGGGAATACTCTCTGATTCCTCAGAGATCCCCTCCCAGAAATGGAAGGGAGATTCTCTGAGGAATTCCCTTCCATCTAAGGCCAATCACATTCTCTGATGTGAACCCAATCTCTCGTGCGAACGCACGAGGGATTTGGGTATCCACCCTCTTTCCTTCTTCGGCGAGCCATCAGAGGTAATTGCGCAGCCCTCCGCACACTAGAAAGTTCAGCCAGCACCTATAAAAGGATCCCCAAACCCGGTCGCTGATCTTCAGACTTGTCTTGGTGGAGATTCCCCCAAATTTTCTTCTCTTCCATCTCTGGCCAAGGAACCCGCAAGCTCCGGCGACCTCCTCCCCTCCTTCTCGTCGCTCTGCTTCCATACCAGCAGCAGAGTCCACTTTAACTCTTCCTCCCGCGTCGCGCCGTACCAAGCGCACGTTCCCCTGACCTCGTCCTCGTCGCCGCTCCCTCCCTCAGGGTTCTTCTTCTCCGACGACGACAGCTACGCGCCGTCCACTCCGCTGCCTCCCTCCCTTCCATAACACTCCAGATACATTCTCCATCTTCCCCTCTCTCTTTTCCCCCTTACATTTCATTTAATTTCCCCTCGACACTGCCTGACCACCCTCACCTTCCACGTCACCGACCGGTCTCCAGCGAGTCGCCCCCACCATTCCACCCGTCCACACGCCTCGCCAACCGTCTCATAAGCTCTGCCTCACAACAAGGAACAACCTCCGCCCATCCTCCATCCCTCTATGCCTCCACAATAGCCCCCCGAACTCACCTACACCTTCGATCACAGGACGACCTAGGCACGCACGCCTAGGCCATCCCACGACCTGCAGCACCATGCACCACCTTCGCCGTGCCACGGCGAAGGTGCCTAGCTGGTTTGATTAGGCCAATAGATCGTATTTGTGTTTGACAGGATTCCAGCCCCTGCTGCCATTGATGGTTGGAGCAGCTCCAGGCTTCAACAGCTCCAGGTGTCAGGACCTTCAGCCTTCAGGTGCAGTGGGCTCGGGCAGTCAGTGCGAAGCATCTAAGTCCAGCAAGGAGCGTAGCGACATCTAAGTCCAGCAAGGAGCGTGGCGATTGCACGAATCATCTGCGGGCGCACACGAGAGTGGGGCAGGACTAATAGTCCCACATCGTCGAAATGCAAAGCGCAGGTGCGGTATAAATTATTTTTGTGTTTTACGCTCTTCGCCTCCGAACGCACAGGGGTGAAGTCCCTCACCTGACCCACGCTCTCCTCGTCCGTGGTTTCACCTCGCGGATCTGGCGGGATCCGACCCGACCCATTCTGAGCACACCTCGCACATCACCCTCACGCCGGTGCGCCTGGTCCCAGGTGCGAAATCCGACCCGATTACCCGTGGCTCTGGGAGAGTGTCCTTGAGTGAATTTCAGAGAGAGAGAGGGACATGCTGGTAGAGGGACAGGGTAGGTTTTGCTCTCCTGTGCAGGCAAGCCAGGCATTGAAGAGAAGAGACTTAGCCGCAAGGAAGAAGAAGAGAAGAAGTAGAAGAGAAGAGAAGGAAGAAAGAAGGACTGCAGACAAAAAGAAGAAGAAGACAGAAGAGAAAAGAAGCAAAGGCAGAAAGAAGTTCAAGGAAGAAGAAGACCTGTAGATCAGAAGAAAAGAAGAAGAAGAAGAGACTACGAAGAAGAAGAAGAAGGCAGAAGAGAGAAGAGAAAGCAAAAATCAGAGAAGGCCAAGACAGAATCAAAACAGGAAGAAGAATAGTTGCATTTAAGACGTCTGATATAGAAATCAGACGTCCAATCCTGTTATCTTTTAGCAGTTCTTCTTATAACTCTCTCTCTCTGAATCAATTGTTTTTCATTTAAAAGTTGTATTCTTTAGTTTTTAAAAGTACTCAGATTGCTCCCTGTGTTCGACCTCGGATACTCCGATTTTCGAGTAATAAAATTCTCTATTTGTTTGAACGCTTTTTCAGCTATATTACAACGTGTTATCTTTTAAAACCCGATCAAGCGCAATAAACATGGGACCACTGTGAGCTTGCTCCTGCCCACAGTGTGTCTCTTCAGTGGAAGAGCTACTGCGTATGGAGTGGAGAGGGGAGGACGATGGCCTGGAGGAAGGTGTCTGCGGGTATTGTGTGTTCTAGGCTCTCCCTCGCAAGGAAGATGGCCAAGCTTTTTAAAGAAGCAGGAGCCTGCCACAACCATGCTGCAGGTGTGCATGACCAGCCATGTAGCAGGGCAGTGGAATGGCGCGAAGAGATTCCAACCCCATGCCCTGAGCCGTGCGAGGGAGACAATTTCAAAGTCAAAATAAAAAAATGAAGAAGGTGAAATTGCGAGGCAGCACTTGAAGAAGATGTTATTTACATGGCCAATTATTCGCATTATCCTCCCCTCTCAAATAAATGCATGCAAGTGTCTTTGTTTACAAATGCAACTATAGCTACCTAATATGCAATGGCAGTGCTAGGAAATGACACAAGATGGCATATTTGTTGGTGTATTTTTGCTATGCAATCAGGGACCCACACACACATGCTTAGGTGGTTGAGTAGGGTCTCTCCTCTTCTTCTTTTGGTTACATGACCAATCAAGGCCCTCCAATCTTCACTAACCCACCTCAAGACCCAAACCCATATGCCTCTACAAACTCAATCACCTTGAGAAGTGGAAAGCAGACCTAGAACCCTGAATTACCTTCTAGAAGCCAAAACCCTGGGGAGCTTGAGAGAGAGGAGGAGATTAAAGAAGACAATAAGGCCCAGGGACCGGAAATTGAAAATACCACCCACATCCCATTCCCTGAAGCCCTATTGAAAACCAAGATGAAGAAAACCTTAGATAGCAACGAGGAGCTCCTAAATTTATTCAAGAGCATAGAGATCAATATTCCACTCCTTGATGCTATTATGCACATCCTGACTTACGCTAAATTTCTGAAAGAACTATGTACCCAAAAGTGTAAGCTGAGAGAACCCACTCTGAGGAAGGTGATTCTCTCTAAGCAGGAAAGTTCTGTCATCCTGCATCACCTTCCTCAAAAGAAGAAAGATCCTGGTGCCCCCTTGATTTCATGCATTATTGGGGAATACACTTTTGATAGGGCACTGTTGGATCTAGGTGCATCCATCAACCTAATCTCGACTTCTCTTTACGAGAGGATTGGGTTAGGCGAACTTAGGCCAACCTCAGTAATGCTACAATTAGTAGACCACTCGGTCACCACACCGAAGGGCATTATTGAGGATGTAATCGACAAGGTCAAGGATTTTTATTTTCCTGTAGGTTTCCTAGTTCTTCAAATGGATGTACCTAATGATTTGAGGAACACGCCCATCATTCTGGGGTGCCCGTTCCTAGCTACCGCCAAGGCCAACATAAACTGTGCGAGCGGTAGTATGGAGATCGCCTTTGGGGATAGGAGATTAGCCCATATTTGTGGGTTATTTAAGTATCTAAATGTTTAGACATTAAGTTAATTTTAACATTTAGATAGCATACATTAGGATGTAAATAAATTAATTCATATTTTTAGCTTAAGTGCATAATTCATGCATTTAGAATTAACCTAGGGTTGCATACATTTAATTAGTTAATTAATTAGGTGCACTATTTTAATTAACATAGAAGTTAAGGAGTCATGTATAAAAAACCCTAATTATTTTATTCTTTTATTCTTCTTCTCCTTTGCAGGTGACTCCTCCGTCTCTGCCTCCTCCTCCTGTGCATCACATTGATTCTACGGTGTTTTGAATTTCAAATCCTTATAGCCGTGGCTACAAAAGAGAACGAAGAGCTGTCGTTGAGGGGGAGGTCTCCACCCCTTTGTTCCTCACTGTGCTCAGAGAACATTACTTCTCATCCATCAATACCACCGGCCTCCCACCGCGGCAGTGTGACTCCACCACCGTGGGCATGTGGGGTGACAGCCCACACTGCCAAGAGTCCCTGCAACTCCTCCTACTACGTGCCCTCACCTCAGTCAGCAACCCACACCAGCCTACACGCTCACGCCTTCACCTCCAGTGCACCCTGCCAAGTGCCCCAGCCACTGCGCACCCTCACCTCAGCCAACGCACATGCCAGCACCTGCACACCCTCGCCCTCGTGCCAACAGCCCCCGCTCCATCAGACCCCACCACAGGCCTTCACCAGAACCTCCATACCCTTTCGCCTTCACCCCACTATAGTCCCCGCACCTTCACCTCCACGTGCCTTCACGCCCATGAGCCAGCAACCTGCACTCCAGCACCCACGCCAGTGCTCCCCTTGCAGCCTGCAGAGCGCCCTCTAGCAGTGCCTTCACCCCACGCACCCATGCCCCTTCGCCTTCACCACACCCGCTTCAGAACACTCCTATGCCTCCCTGCCAACCTACAGCCGGTGCCAAAAGAATCCACCGCATGTGCCTTTGCACCCACAGAGCGCCGCTGCTAAATGCACCCATGCCCCGCGTGCGCCTACAGCGCCTGCAGTGCCCGTGCGCTGCCCTCCTTGCGCCTGCAGCATGCGAGGCCAACAGCAACCTCCTCCACCACCGCCGCTTCTCTCCTCCGGTCAGCCGACTCCGGCAGTCTCCCAACTTGCCGCCGCCACCATTGCAGAGCCCTCGCTCTGGCCAATCTACGTCCAGAAGAGTTCTTCGAACAATCCTCTCTCCCATGCACGACGAGGAGAGAGGTAGAATCCTCTATTAATGGTGGAATTAATAATTACATTTCATTCCATTGCCACACAATGAATTTTGATTTATCATTATTTTATTATGGTGAATTTATGCCTTCATGCTCATGCTTCTAGATAATTGTTAAACCTTATTATTCATCTCTATGTGCATTGAATTTAATTTTGAATGACATTTTCGTTTGCATGCAAATGAATAGTACATAGCATACCATTTCACATGGATAATTTTCTGACATAAAAATTACATTCACACCCTTTGACTTGTCCATAAATTTAAGTTTTACTTTTAGAGCCACACAGGCATTGTTTGATCTGGGAAATAGTTTAGCGAACTTGATTTTGACCTAATTGTGAGTTTTGCCTCCCTGTGGACACAACCCGCTCTCCTGTGAATGGTTTAATTTTAATTTTTTTGTTAAGCAATTTTCCACCACTTTGATCCTACAAGACAAATCATCTTATTACATTATTCAAAAGCAAAAATCGACTTATCAAATGACGTCGTTGCCGGGGAAGCAACAGATGCAATAATTTCACCTGATTTTATTTCTGATTATTTCTCATTACACAGTGATCTGACCATTTATTATTTTTTCTACGCGAGGAATTTGAGAGAGGAATTTGAGCGAGGTGACAGGCACATCTGGGAGAAGACGTCAACCTTGAGTGACACCTACACGCAGGGAAGATGAAGGAGACCTGGATCCCACCTCCATAAGACATTCTCCGTTTCATAAGTTTTATTTCTGTTTTCTCACCCTTGTAGTAATTGGGGCTGATTTTTTGGAGCCTGTTCCCTTTTCTTTAGATTTAGGTTTTTAATTTATTTTGTGGATTGTTTACCCTTAATTTTCTTGTGCATAAATAGCAAAAAAAAGAACTAAAAAAAAACACAAGCTACCTGCTAGAAGCTACCTACCCTTAGGTCGAATCATTTAGGACTGAATGAGCAACATCTAGATCTAACTCTTGTCTTGCATATTGCATGAAGAATGCTGGAATCAGGTATGCATTTCTAACTTCGCATTTCTACATGTCATGCAAATGCATTTGAATTAATTTTTAGACCACATAATCTATCTTGAAGCGATCTAACAAGTGGTCACATATATTCTTGAAAAAGGACTAATTAAAGGAGGGACATTTAAAAATCAAGGACTTAATTTTCAAACGTGGCATGCGATTCAAAATTCAAAATCTTTTTGCGGTGTATTCATACTTATATCTCTTGCACCACAGCACGCATTTAGACACTCCTAAGTCTTGGAACTACTAGGACAAGAGCCCTCCTACCGTTGGATTCTGAAGTGTTCAGAACTTGAGATCAAAGGTTTTGTAAATCCAAAGAGGGGAATACCCTGTCATTGATTTTTGGGGGTAGATGAGAAGCACCGCGAAAGCACAGCTTCAAAGGAAGGCTTAGGCCTACTTGCATCCCTCGATCTTCCGTCTTTGGATTTGCTCTACCATTTGAGATTTAGGGAAGAACACCTAAGCTCCAACTAGGTGTTTTTAGGCATTTCGAAGGTTGACAATAGGTGCGTAATTGATTGGGAAACTTGCTTTGTCACCAACAATTTGAACTAAAGTCAAAAGCCTAAATTTGTAAAGACCGAACAAGTCCTTTTGAATTGTGTTTGTAGTGCATGCTTGGTAGGAGTTCTCTTAGGAGACAACTTGTGTTTGATCCTGAACCTGAAAGAATCTTAAGAAGAAACCTTCCAAGGGTAGAAATGGCTGGTCAAAGGAGCCTTAAGGAATATTTCGTTCCAACCAATCAAGCTGGTACTGCACTATGTAGACTTGGAGGGGACAATCCTTATGAGATCAAAAGTAGTACCATATCCTTGCTGCCCTCCTTTTATGGTACTGCTAGGGAAGACCCTTACAGGCATATAGAGGAATTCACCGAAGTTTGTTCCACGGTGAAGCTGTAGGGTGTTACTAATGATGCTCAAATACGGACCCTCTTTCCCTTCTCCCTTAAGGACAAAGCCAAGTATTGGTATCACACCCTTGATGATATTAACACTTGGGATGCCCTAAAGAAGGAGTTTTTGAAGAAGTATTTCCCCACGAGCAAAACCAATCACTTTAGGAGGGAAATTATGAGTTTTGTTCAAAAGGATGGGGAAGCTTTCAATGATGTGTGGGAGCGCTTTAATGACTTGCTAAGACTTTGCCCACATCATCAGGTGCCTAAGTGGCAACTGGTTGAAAGGTTCTACACCGGACTTAATGATTCGCATAGGCAAACTGTGGATGGTGCCTGTGCAGGAACCTTTCTATCTAAGACTGAGGATGAAGCTTCGAACCTTTTTGATACTTTGAGTGAGAATTCTATTCACTTGAATTCTGCCTACATGGATAGAAAACCCACTCTCATGCAAAGAAAGTTGCAGGCGAATGAGGAAAAGGACACTCAAAATTTAGCCTATCAGATTCAATTATTGAATCAAAACATGGAAAGGCTTATGTCGAACCCGAGCCAATTCATATCTAACACCTCTACATCCCAAGCTTCTGAATGCTCAATTTGCCAAGGCAATACATATGCCACTATGGATTGCCACTTGGCCTCCCAATTCCCTAAGCTTATACAAGCAGATCTGAATGCCGCTCAAGGGTTCCATCCTAGACCTCGTAATGACCCTTTTTCCAACCCTTATAATGAGGGATGGAGGAACCACCCAAACTTTTCATGGAGACAAGGAAACGCCTCAAATTCAAGGAATTATAAACCACAATCCTTTCAAAACCATCAAATGAACCAACCTCAGACCTTTGCCCAACCTAAGACCTTTGAGATGGATGAATTGAAGGCAATGTTGAAAACTATGCAAGAAAGTCAAAGTGCCATCATCCAATCTCATGACAAGGCTATACATGAGATGAAATCACAAATAGGACACCTTGTTGAGGCTGTTAAACAGAGGGAAACTGGGAAGCTCCCCAATGCTGCTGAGGAGAATCCTAAAGGAAAAGGGATTGTCTTTAGGGAGCATGCTCATGCGATGACTATTCTAAGGAGTGGGAAAGAAATTTCCAAACCCGATGCTCGTATAGTCTCACCCCTAAAAAACCATCCACCCTAACTTTCACTCCCACCGGAGAAGACTTACCCAAATCTTCTCCGCTTGAAATCACCTCACCAGAAGAAGTTGCCCCCATTCCACCCCTTACTCGACATGATAACCCTTCCACCCAGAGATCGAGAGTGCCCTTTCCAGAGCGCTTATCCACCTCTGGGCAGACTTCTGCTAGCTCATCTGGAGCCAAAGATAAGACGAATGAGATCATGGAAACTTTCAAGCAAGTGCAGATTAACCTGCCTTTGCTTGAAGCTATCAGGCAGATTCCATCTTATGGCCGCTTCTTAAAGGACCTGTGCATGAAAAAGCGGTAATCTAGGAAAAAGCTCCAATCAAAAGTTGTCCTACCTGATTCTGTTAGCTCAATTGTTCATCATGGCACGCCCCCAAAACTTAAGGACCCAGGAGCCCCGTACATCTCAGTGGTTATTGGTGACTTACAGATTGATGAGGCACTACTTGATCTGGGTGTGGGGGTGAACATCCTTCCGAGCTACATGTATGAATAACTTGGGGGAGGCAATCTGATGCCTAGCCCTGTAATCCTTCAAGTTGCTGATCGATCACATAAGACACCACGGGGAATTTTGGAAGATGTCCTCGTAAGAGTGGAGGATTTCTTCCTTCCTATTGACTTCTTAGTTTTGGACACTGACCCTACCAATAAGCCAACCAAACCCTCCATCATTTTGGGCTGCCCCTTCCTTGCAACTTTGCATGCTTCAATCAATTGCAATACTAGGGCATTGAAAATGGCCTTTGGGAACAGGAAAATCTGACTTAATGTGTTTGATGCTTACAAACAAGCCAGACTTGAGGATTGTTCTCAAGTTGAGGTGATAGATGACCTGATTGAAGAGGCAACCCCTGCAATGTTATGTGATGATCCCCTTCAGCATGTCATGCTAAATGATCATTCCCATCTCTTGGAGGAATGTAAAGGGGATATACTTGAACTTGAGGAGTTGCTGGGTGTTTCTGCTGAGTCTCTTCCCCCATCATCTCTACCCAAGGTAGATCTACTACCTGAGATGGGAACATCTATTATGAAACCCTCAACCATACAAGCCCCTAACCTTGAGTTGAAACCCCTCCCTGACACTCTCAAGTACATTTTTCTAGGTGCCAATGATACGCTCCCTGTTATCATTTTGGTTGTGCTATCTGAGGCACAGGAGGGAGCCCCGATTGAATGCTTGTCTAGGCACAAGGAAGCCATTGCTTGGAGCATTGCTGACATTAAGGGTATAGACTCTATACTATGCATGCACCACATTTATACTGATGATTCCATCAAGCCATTTAGGGACATGCAGAGATGTCTGAACCCTAATATGAGGGAGGTGGTCAAAAAGGAAATCCTAAAGTGGTTGGACGTTGGGATCATATATCCCATTGCAGATAGTAAATGGGTAAGTCCTATTCATGTGGTGCCAAAGAAGGCAGGCTTTACTGTGGGATTCAAAGACCAAGGTGAATAAGTTGTCACTAGACCCTCAACTGGATGGAGGGTCTATATTGATTACCGCAAGCTGAACACTGCTACCCAGAAGGATAACTTTCCCTTGCCTTTTATTGATCAAATTCTCGAGAAATTGGCAGGGAATAAGTACTATTGCTTTCTCGATGGATATTCTGGGTACAACCAGGTGGCAGTCTTTCCTGATGACCAGGAGAAGACGACATTCACGAGTCCTTACGGTACTTTTGCATTCAGGCGTATGTCATTTGGATTATGTAATGCCCTTGCAACCTTCCAGCGGTGTATGATGTCTATTTTTTCGGACATGATTGACGAGTGTGTTGAAGTGTTTATGGATGACTTCTCCATTTTGGCTCGTCTTTCGACTAGTGTCTCCTACACCTAGAAAATGTGTTGAAGCGATGTAAGGAGACTGGTTTAGTCCTCAACTGGGAGAAAAGTCATTTCATGATACAAAAAGGAATTATACTTGGGCATGTTGTATCCGAGCAAGGTTTGGAGGTAGATAAAGCCAAGATTGATTCTATTTCCAAACTCCCATTGCCCACGAATGTCAAACAAATTAGATCCTCTCTAGGCCATGCCAGCTTTTATAGGAACTTTATTAAAAATTTTAGTAAAATATCTAGGCCACTTTGTGACTTGTTGGCGAAGAAATCTTCCTTCAATTTTGATTCAAAGTGTGCCGAGGCCTTTCAAACTCTAAAGGAGGCCTTGATCTCTACGCCTATTCTCTGAGCTCCTGATTGGACACTCCCATTTTAGCTGATGTGTGATGCTTCAGATTATGCAGTGGGAGCAGTCCTTGGACAAAGGGTTGAAGGAAGACCTCATGTGCTGCATTATGCCAGCAAGACTTTAACCAAACTACAGCAAAACTACACCGTCACTGAAAAGGAATTACTTACCGTAGTTTTTGCTCTAAAGAAGTTTAGGTCTTATCTGCTTGGGTCTAAGGTGGTCATTTTCACTGATCATGCAGTAATGAAACATCTCATTGCTAAGAAAGATTCTAAGCCATATTTGATTAAGTGGTTCCTACTTCTTCAAGAATTTGACTTGGAGATACGTGAAAAGAAAGGAGTAGAAAATGTTGTCGCTGACCACCTATCTCGCCTTCCACTTAATGACTCTCTTTCCGGAGACATCCGCGAGACATTTCCTAATGAAACACTGATGGCAGTATGATAAGACACTCATCATGATCTCTAATTACCCCTAATTAACTAGTCTTCCTAGTTAATTAGCTAAGATTATGAATTTATAAGGGTTAATTATAGAATAATAGATATTTAGTAAAGGACCTTAAAATAAGTTAAAAATGATATTTTATCATTCAATTAACATTATTAATAATCTAGATAATAATTGGACTCGAAATCCTATTAATCATTCCCTTAATTAATAAGTTAAGTAACTTAAATATAATGTATACCTAAGTATATAATAACTTAAGTAATTTTACTTAATCTAATAAATTAAACTAAAAAGGTCAAAAATGTAAATTCAAGGTGAAAACATAATATTTACCTTATTTACTACATATATAAAAAGTTGAAAAATATCTAAGTTAAAGTAAACCTTCAAAACCTGGGTTTACATTTTGGTCCTTAGAACTTATTACAATCGGGTCCTTATTTCTCACACGGGTCCTTAATTTTTATTACATTTAAGTCCCTTTTCTTCTTCTTCTTCAGCCGAATGGACAGCTGGTGACAGAGAGTCACGCCACCACATGATCACCGCCCTGCCACCATCAACCTTCTTTGTCTAAGCTCTTACAGCTTGCGCTCACCACCTCCTCTTCATCCACCGGTGTGGATTAACCGGAAATCCTAATTTCCAGTGGCAGATAACCTCACCGTCGTCGGAGACGACGTCGGAGGTTAAGCTCCTCAAGCTCCTTCTTCGGCCAGACCCTACCATTCTCTTCGCTGCCAACTACTATAAATACCCCCTCACCCCTCTGATTTAACTTAAGTTGGCTCCCTTCCCTCTTCTAACACTGAGCCGACCCAATAGGCTATTCGTCTACAACTCCGATGACTTTCCATCTCACTTTCCGACTTCCTCAATCCATTCTAATCAGCCGAGGAGATCCACTGTGGTCAACCGCGTCTCTGACACACGCGCCGACCCAAGGAATCCTCTGCTTCCACTCACATCCGCCCACCGGAGATTCTTCTTTTCACCCTCTGATTTTGTCGTCCGCATGAACCTTCGGCAGAACCCTATTGACCCCTTCATCCAGGTAACAGTAGATTAGGAGTAGGAGTAGGTTAGCTTAGTTAATTAGTTTAGGTAGTTAGATTAGAGTAATTTTTGAATTTCAGTGTTCATCTTCTCCGACTCCGACGAGCTCCTTGAGTTCACCAGAGCCTTAATTTCATCTTTTGAAATCACTGTTCACCTCCTCCTTTCTCTCATGACCATTTCTAATTCACTTAAATACTTAATTGATCACCTAATCGCCTAATTCATCTTTCACCTCCAACTACTATCACTGTCCATGGTGACAGTAGTCGGCTTAATTTCACCTTCACTGGGTCTATCATCATCTATCCATCACTTATGGACCCTAATCGGCACTATAATACATAGAAATATCACATATAATCTAAACGCCCAAATCTAATTAAGCTCCTGAGCTTGCTGTCAATGGCAGCTCAGGAGCAGTTCAAATCCTAAATTAATTATATATTTATGACCATAAACACTTGTTGACTTATTTTAACCACTCAATTGAGTGGTAAAATAGGTCCTGAGCTTTACCCACTCAGATCCTTTAAGAAAATAAATTCATTATCAAATCTTACATTTAAAGAGATAATGAGGAATTAAATGTGATTCTGAGGTTCCTTACAACCTCAGGATTCTTTTTAGATTAAAAATGGAAAGTTTAAATGATCTGTACATAGTTTACACATTTTCTGAACTCACCGGAGCTCCGGCGAACCATTCTTGAGCTTCAGCCTCTAGAATTTGTTGAGAAGCTCCAAATCAATGATTTAACTATCACTGATTAATTTGCAGATGTTTAATTGAGAATTTAACCATTGGAGCTATAGATAGATCTTCATCTTCTCCAACTCTGGCGGAGTTGGAGAAGTCTATTAGTTAGGTTTAAGAAGCATTTAAGGAACCCAGAAGCTTCAGTGCAATGCACTGAAGCTATTCATGTCTTCCAATCACTGTCACAACTCTTAGATTCCTCAGACGAACAAAGTCATTTTGGAGCTCAGGCAGCAAGCTTGTAACCCTATGAAAATTAGTTAAAACACCTATCTGAGAGGCTGAGCAAATTCCAGATGTTGAAAGAACTTGATTTTAGGTTTTAATTGCCTGTAGAGAGGCTTTGAACATAAAGTCAATTTTTTGTGTCTTCACAGTCAAACTGAGTTTGATTATGGAGTTCTGAGTTCAATTTAAGGAATGGATGAGTTAAAGCTATTTCTGGGATCTTGTTGGATAGTTTTAGAATGATTTAACTGAGCTCAGGTGAATAATTTAGTGAAAATTTGAACCCTGTTAGTTTGGGTTATTTTTGAACCCAAACTAACAGCAGTGCCATTTTGTTGAGTTTTGATTTTAAATCCTGCCCAGATAAGTCAATTACAACCCTTAGAACTAGTTTAAATTGATCAGTAATGTTCTTTTGTGTCTGTACACCTATTTCGGTCTGAAAATTTCAAACTCTGAAGCTTTCAGAGAAGCTTTGAGCTTCTCTACTGTTCCTGAAGGTCTTGCAAGCTTAGAACCTACTTCTGCAGATGCGAAATTAATTTTAGTAACTGTTTAGACCTTTAAATGAGAGAAAAAAGTCCATCTGAGGACTCTGTGAAGTTAATTTCTATTTCCAGGCAATAAATAACCCATAGGAACCCCTTTATTTCACTCTTCAAATTGAAGAGGAAAACATCTTCTAAACCTTAAATTCATCCTGCAATTGTGTAGATCTACCTTAGAGCTTTCCAACAAGCCTTGAATCACTTGATTTGGAGCTCTGAGTAGAAAGTTATGATCGGTTGAAGTTGGGTCTGGAAGGGGTTAAGATAGTCCCACATCGGCAGTTTCTGAGCAGGCACTTGGGAACAAAAGTGATTTGTTACCCCAGCTCTTCAGTCGTCAGCGCTTGGCGCACCAATTACCGATCTGAGCATTCTGAACCTATCTGAGCATGTGTATGTGTGTGTGCGGGTGTGCGCCTGAGTGGGCGTAAGCAAGTGTGGCCCTGGGAGGGCGAGGCCTGGGAGGCCAATTGAGCCGGATTGGCTCGAAACTATGAAGCGAAATGAAATAAACCAAAATCAAACCTAACTGAAGTTAGGCGAGGATCGAGTAGGGTCTGGTCCCACCCTAGTCTCAGGGTGCTATGTATCCTCGAAAGGACCTCACCGCAAATAAAATAATTTTTGGTTAAAAAGTAAAAAAACCTGGTTCAACTAATGGTTCAAAGGAAAGCTCAAGGAAAAGAAGAGCCGATGGTTAAATGCTAAGTGTTGAACTGAAGGCCAAGAAAGCTAAGGAAAGAAAGGAGAACAGGCACTACTAAGGCACTAAGGAAGAAGAAGACTAAGGGAAGAGAAGAAGAAGGCAGGAACAGAACAGAAGAAGAGAGGTAAGAAAAGAGATTGAGAGAGAATAAAAATAAAGGAAAAGGAGAAGAAAAGAGAGGCTGAAGAAATGAAGTTTTATTTCTTTAATTTCTTTGAATTTGTCTTAATTGTAATAAGGCATGTTTTAATAAAAGAACTCTTATTACCTTAATTTCTTTTGAAATAAAATTGGAAAACTAACATGTTTACTTGTTAATAAAGTACATCATTTCAGTAAATGTGTTTTTCATATGGAATTTTGTATATTCTTTATAGTTTAAATATTTTGGCAAAATTCATGTTTTAAAATCAACTTAGTTATACCTCCTAAACTTGAAAAGAGAGTAAAAGATAATTGGTGAATTTAGAAAAAAATTATACCTCCCAGTGAATGACCTGGACTCAACCTGTAAAAATTTCTAAAATGTTAGGTTAATTCGACCCTATACTACACGACCGACACAATTTCGAATTAACCTAAGTGACTTTTTCTACTCTTAATTAAGTGAAATTAACTTAATTACTAAGTTGAGTTGAAAGCCACGCATCACAGTAACACCAACTTTACCTTGGTATGCTGATACCGTAAATTACTTGGTCACTGGAGAAACTCCTAGCTCTTGGGATGAGCAGAAAAGAAAGAGATTCATTTCCCAAGCAAGATATTTTCATTGGGAAGAGCCTGAATTATTTAGAATTGGACAAGACCAAGTATTGAGACGTTGTGTACCTGAAGAGGAACAACAAAGTGTGCTAAGTTTTTGCCATGAACATCATTGTGGAGGACACTTTGGTGCTAAAAAAATTGCTTTTAAGGTTCTCCAATCTGGTTTTTGGTGGCCTTCGTTATTTAACGATTCTCATAATTTTGTTAAGGCCTGTATTAGATGTCAACGGACTGGAACGATTGGGAAGAGGAATGAAATGCCTCAACACCCTATTCAATCTATTGAAATCTTTGATGTGTGGGGAATTGACTTTATGGGCCCCTTTCCTTCGTCCCATGGTTATGAATATATCTTGGTGGCAGTTGATTATGTCTCTAAATGGATAGAAGCCATTCCTACATGTACAAATGACCACTCTGTGGTTTTGAAATTTGTGAAGGCCAATATCATATCTCGTTTCAATTGCCCCAAGACCATTATAAGTGATGGGGGACCTCATTTCAAAACCACCACTTCAATCGGCTAATCAGGAGTCTGGGAGTGACTCACAAGGTCGCTACCCCTTACCATTCTCAGACGAGAGGCCAGGTTGAAGTGTCGAATAGGGAGATAAAAAATATTTTAGAAAAGACCGTTAGACCTGATAGGAAAGACTGGTCCCAAAAGCTCGATGATGCTTTGTGGGAGTATCGAACGGCCTATAAGACCCCTTTGGGCGTATCGAACGGCCTATAAGACCCCAGAACGGCCTATATGGGAAAGCGTGCCATTTACCTGTTGAGTTGGAACATAGGGCACTTTGCGCTATTCGAAGTGTTAACATGGATTTAGAGAAGGCGGGTAAGGCACGACTTCTGGAATTAAGTGAGCTTGAGGAGCTGAGGAATGATGCTTATGACACCTCTCAAGCTTATAAGGAAAGAATTAAGGTCATGCATGATAAGTATATACTTTGAAAGACCTTTGAGCCCAACCAACAAGTCTGGCTTTTCAATTCCTGACTTAAGCTTTTTCCTAGGAAGTTAAAATCTCGTTGGGATGGGCCTTACATAATCACTAAAGTGTTTCTGCATGGAGTTGTGGAGATTAAAAGCCCTTCCTCTTCAGCAACTCCCTTTATCGTCAATGGTCAACGTTAAAACCATACATCACTTTGGATGGCCATCTGGTTGACGAGGTCACTCTTGAGAAGCCTTAGCTCCTACCATTCTCTGCCTCAGGTAATATCTTCCTTTAACTATTTTTGTTTCCAATGAGGACATTGTTTGAACCAAGCATGGGGGAGAGGACCTTAGGCATTTGTTTATAGCATGTCTACATTTTGCATTCATTCATGCATATTGCATAATAATAATAATAATAAATAAATAAAAGTTTTGAGCTTAACTGGCTAGGTCATGCATTCTTAAGCAAATCAAAACTCTAAGTTAGACTAAGTTGATTCTAGGGTTGAACTTTAGAAGCTAAATGAGCTACTAGTTTTAGACCTTTAGGGTCCTTTGTGGACTTAAAAACTTAAGTAGGAGTTAAGTTGCGGACCATTCCTCAAGAGGTTGAGGAAGGAAAGCTAGGGATTGAGTTAAAAGGTTGGGATGGTACCTGGAGTCTTGTTCTACCTTTTGGTTTACAGGTCCTTGTAACCCAAGCATCCAAATTTCACACACTTGGTCTGGTGTAAGTAAGTAATCAACTTAATTCCTTTCTTAAAAGAGATTTGGTTCTCTTAGTTTTGACTTAGGAGAGGCTTGAAAACACAATTTGATTGGAAGAGTTCCCGCCGCAGGAGAGGTGGAGCATATACTCACCTTGAGGATGCGATGATAACATATTACCTCCTCGGTGCTTGTCTCTTAGGATATCCATCCTACTAGGGGAATGTAAGTGCATTGTGCGGTTCAGGTACCATGGGCAACCCTATCTCAAAGTGTCGATTGCCACAGGCCTGAATTCGCTTAAGAAATCCATGGGCGATACTATCTCGAAGTGTCGATTGCCATGAGTTCTTGGGGTCACTATGGGCAGTGCTATCTCGAAACATCGAAAGCCAGGCACCCTTCGAGGTACGGTGATGGGGACAATGAATCCGAGACAGACCGTGTTGATAGCTGATCCGAGGTTAGACTTAGAGGAATCAAACAAAAATATATATATATTATTCAAAAAAATCCTTTTTTCCTTTCTAGGTTGGCAATCATACCGACCTCAAATAACTCAGACCAATGCACATGCACGGATGCTTTAATCTCAGGGATCAATAAACCTTAGGGTAGAGTTAGAAATCAGGGAAACTTGTGCCTGCAACTCGTCTTTAGCCGACCTAGTCTGCAACTTAGCAACTACTTGGGAACCTTAGGTCTAAAGTTTGAACTTAACATGTTTCTAAAAGAAGACTGATTAGATTGGCTAGTCTACTTGGAGTGCTAGGTTTTGCTTGGATTTGCTAGGGACTAGCAAAAACTAGGCATGGGGGTATTTGATTAGCCCATATTTGTGGGCTATTTAAGTATCTAAATGTTTAGACATTAAGTTAATTTTAACATTTAGATAGCATACATTAGGATGTAAATAAATTAATTCATATTTTTAGCTTAAGTGCATAATTCATGCATTTAGAATTAACCTAGGGTTGCATACATTTAATCAGTTAATTAATTAGGTGCATTATTTTAATTAACATAGAAGTTAAGGAGTTATGTATAAATAACCCTAATTATTTTATTCTTTTATTCTTCTTCTCCTTTGCAGGTAACTCCTCTGTCTCCGCCTCCTCCTGTGCATCACATTGATTCTATAGTGTTTTGAATTTCAAATCCTTGTAGCCGTGATTGCGCAACAATCATAGGTCTTAATTGACCTAAATTAACCTAAGAATTAGAATAAGTTAGGGTTATTCATGCATGCATACGCATTATCTACATCTTTACTGCTTTCCTTTAGCTATGCATAAAATAATGTTATAATGTGCTGATTAAGTGCATTATGTCGATTGCAGGGAATAAGCTGATCAGGAGCTAGATCTGAAGCTGGATCAGGAATAACAGGAGTTGCAACAGAGCTGGAGCAGAAGGCTTAGATTAGATTTAGGAATAATGATGTAAGGGAGTTAATGGTTTGTTATTCTATTAAGTAGGAATAAAGAAATAAAATGTGAAGAGCTTAGGTCCATCCCAGCCCTAGGATAGCCTAGAGACTTCCCTAAGCCTTAGCCACCCTTAGATTAGGTCACAACACCCTAGGAATCCCCAAAACCATAGTTCCAACCCTTCTCTGGACGTCCAGGACCCTTAGCCAACTCCCGCACACTTCAAACCCACTTCTGCAGTGTTATTGGACGTCCAGACACTTTGTCAGACTAATTTCTGCAAAATACCCAAAACGAAACCCGAAATCCTTCCTGACTCTGATTGGACGTCCAGACAACAAGTTTGGACTTCTGATTTTTGAGTATAAGACGTCTGATTAAATTATTAGACGTCTGATACTGCTCTCCAATTCCTGTTTTGAGATTTAAGCCTTGATCTTGGATCTCTAGGTCCCTAAACCCAATTCCAACCCCATAGGAACATAAATTAAGGTGCCCTAACCCTAGTACATCACCTCTAGACCTCCCTACGGACATAATTAGGTCCTCACTAAACCTAATTGACTTGGATCTTAGTCAATTCCACCAGCCTATTCAATTGGACTCATTGAGTCCAATTGAGCCCTGATCTCTGCACACACTATCCAATTGGACTCAGTGAGAGTCCAATTGACCTAGACCTGACTTAATTGAGTTTTTTTACTCTTAATTAAGTTTCCACACACCCAATTAAACTTGTATTAAGTCTAATTGCACTTTACCTTAGTGAATTAGGGTTTATAACCCTAATTTGAGACATACCTTGACCTATACCCACTAGAACCTAACCTAATCAACCTAGCCACCTAAGTTTCGACCCACACACACCCACACACACCATCCACACGAAAATATCTAGCCTAGAGTTCTCTAGAACTCTCTACCATGTGTGGTTGCCTTGGTTGCCAAAAATAGCAACCAAGAGCCATTCAATTTTTAGATCCACATTTGGTGGATCTAAAAACCACCATCCACCCTCTCTCTCTCACTCTCCCAAGACCTCCCACCATAGGCCTCTCTAGAGAATTCCATAATTCTCTAGAGAGCTTCCCTTAGGTCTATAAAAAAACCCCTTGGGTGGCCATTTGCACCCATTCACTTAGAATAGCCACTTCCATCTCCACTCCACCTCCACGAGTTGAGCACCACCATGGAGGCCACCATCTCCATGACAGGAAGTTGGATCAGCTCCCCAACCTCTCTCCAAGGGCCGGCCTAAGTTCCATTGGCCGCCCCTCCTTCTCTCAACCACTCAAAGGCCATCGGGGACCACCCCTGAATGCCCTTCCATTCTGCTAGATTTAGATTATGCTCTTCATATATTTACTGCTTAGTAGTGTAGTCTTACTTCTCCCCCAATGATGCATGCGAAATCCCCCCATCGATTCTTGTATGCGATCATTTTCTGGTAGTTAGATTTAATTTTCAAGCATTTATGTACAAGCTTTCCTCTAGATTCCTTGTGCAACAACTCCCAAATGAATGAATGAAAACACACACACACACACACACACACACACACATATATATATATATATCTGTTTGAAATCACCATGAGCTTAATGATTGCTATTATCTTTTGCGTGATTAATGTTGCCTGTTTCTAGCTCTTAATATTCTTGAAACTAAGCAAGTCGTACGTAAATACGTAATAATCATGAATCGGCATGCGATTCTAAACAAAGTAGAGCGGAAAAAAGATCGATTTCAAAAGTAAAAGCAACACCTCCTAGAGACGAACGACCGGGACTCAAGTCTCGTTATCTTTAGAAATCAATTTTTGACGAACGTTTTTGCGCGACTATACTACGATTTCCGACGACTTTCAAATGCACGAAAATGGCATTTTTGTCAAATGGCACCATTGCCAAGGAGGCGACGTCATTTTTCTTGATTTCGATCTTTTAATCTATCACTAACAAATCTGCCTCTACTTTGTTTTTGATGTGCAGGACAACACGGAACGAAAACGGGATCCGCGCACACATCAAGCGCGGCAAAGAAAAATCAGGTGCACATCATCTATCGTAAATTAGGTTTATTTTCTGAACGCTAGGATTAGATCTACTTTCTACAATCTCTATTGAAAAAAAAAAGGATTTTTCTCATTTTCATGAAAAAGAAAAAAAATCAAAAAGGAAAATTTTGAAAAAAGAAATCTAGATTAGATTTCTTTTCGAGCTTAAGTTAGTTTAAAAAAAAATTCTGTGAATCTTTTGAAAAATTCTTTTTGAAAAAAAAAATGAGCAAAAGTTTTGAAAAAAAAAAAACATCCTTTTTGGTGGAAAGCCTAGATTTCAATTCAAAACTCTTTAAAAAGCTTTTCCACCATCTCCTAATTTTCGACCAGATTTCAAGCTTGAATTAAAAATTTTATTACCGAAAAAATAGTAAGTAAAAAATTCTAAAATTCGGGCTAAACCTTAATTTTCAAACCATCTTTCAAATGCCACCATTATTTTGAAAAAATTCCAAGTATAAAATTTTTAAAAATTTACGAAGTGCACAGGGGTCAGATTGACCCAGATTTAAAATTTTTCAAATTTTAAAAAGCAATTTCGAGTAATTTGCAAATATGTTTTGACTAAAAATGGTGGGGTTTGAAATCTAATCTCATTGACTTTATTTTCCATATTTTTCTCGAATTTTTGAAGATCATTTGATACTGTGTCAAAGTGAAAAATCGACCATGGGTCAAAATTCCATATCTGACCCCCTGATATTCAAAATTCCCTAAAAATTCGATTGAAACAGTAAAAATTCCAAAAAAATATTCTCTGAAAAACTGATTGAGAAAGGAATCTACTCGAAAAATTTTAAATAATTTGATTCCAATTATTAGTAGAAAATCAACATTAATTTTGTGGTCTACTGAAACAGAGAAAAATCCTAGAAGTGCATGCAACCTAGGTCAAACCCTTAGGATTACAACTAGAGACCACACATTGGGCTAACTTAGACTTAATCAAGTCTAGTTAGCTGGTGAACTTGGTCACCTTGTGGGCCACTCACCACAAACCCCACTGAAGAAAATGGGTTAAAATTAACTTTAAAATACGAAATCAACCCGAGTTCGTTATCATACTACTGGGTGAGTTTAATCTCTCTTGCCAAACCTGGTGACTAACTCTACGGGGTAGTGTTAAACGACTGCGGCTCGAGGGTCAACGGAACCGGAGGCGTAAGCCAAAGGAAGAACCTTCCCCTTAGTCCCCTCGTAACCAGACTGGCTGGGTTAGCTTGAGAGGTAGGATTCACTTTCAGTCGGTTGTACGACGAACTGATCTTCAGGAATTCAAATCCCTAACAAAATATCTGGTCACCTGATCTATAAGGACCATTTGCTTGACAGGGCCTTAGCCTTGTCCTGCGTGGCTACACCAACCCAAGGGTTGGGTGGTGTATGCACGGAAGGTCACTTCGACCTCACTTGGTTGGACCTTAGGAGCCGCTCCCAAGGAGGCGAGTCACTTCTTCTTTCTGCTGAGCCACGATGGCTAACATTGGATCTAGACCAAATCAGAATCCAGAAGAGCTAGACCCACGAGCTTATCTAAGAGCTCGGGTCACTGAATCAGCTCAACCTTTGGATCAGAACCCAAGGTGGAGAAGATGACTTTTCGCTTCGCCTGATCCTTCTCCTCGAGTTACCAAAATGGTTAACCCATATCCTAACCCTGGATATTATGACCCATACCAGTCGGTCCCTCAAAGGATTGCATCTTATAACCCAGGATATGGATTTCATACTCCTGCTTCTCACCCATGGAACATAGGTAGACCTGATTCACCCCCTGGAACCCTTGAAGAGCTATCGGTGCATATGCGGCCACATTATAGAATACAGAGAGCTATAGCGAGCGCTGAGGAAAAGGTCGCATCCTATCTACGCGAAATCCAGGCTATCATTGAGCCGAACCAAAGACAAAGCCAGATTCCGCATCAGCAAGCTGTGATGGAGCTCCTTCAGGAAACAGCAGAGATAACAAGGCGAATGGGACAAAATCAGGAAACTCAAGAACTATTGCTTTTGAGATATCAAGTGGAAAATAGCATTGAAGACCTCGAAGAATCTGAAACAACTACGCTGGAAGAACACACAGAAGATTCTCGGGAGCAGATGCCTGAAGATCACTCAGGGGAAAAAGAATCTAGCGTGGACATGAGACAGGAGCAGGAAGTATGCCGAATGGGTTCATCTGAGAACTCCATTCAGAAAATTGAGGAAAGGACTAATATCTCCAGGACTGAGCCACAATCAAATTATCTTGAATCCTGGGAGACACCTTTTGGGTTGGATAACCCAATCGAGATAAGGGAAGCGGATCCAATTGAGGATATGGATCCTAAGGCAAACATTACATGCGACACTGCTGATCAATCTAGACCACTTCCCATTGTAGGTGATCATGTGCTAGAGCCAACATCTTCCGATCTACACTCTTCTTATTTCACCTACATCCCTAATTTGGATATTAGAGATTCTAAGATGACACTTTCTATCCCTGATCCTAACATCCGAAAACCAGAAGTAGCTATGGACGACTTAACTGAAGAAATAAATATGCTACCTGAGGCAAGAATTACTGAGGAACCCAATGCATATGAGGGTGAAGCTTTAAGCAGAAGGAGCTGGGGACGCACCTATCATCTTAGTAGATGGCTCGACTTTGAGCCTGAGGAGACAGCCTCTGATGAATCAGAGATGGGTACTGATGAGGATGAAGTAATTTCTGATGAGGATTTCAGTGACCTCCCCACAGATTTTCCACTTTCACGAATACCCCCGTATGACCCAGAGCCAGGAGAGGGAATGATCTTTGATGTCAATTATCATTATGAGGATCCCTATGACTCAGATTCTGGTTCTGAGGTAAATTTTGATCTACTCCCTCAGCAACTTCCAGTTGAATTGTAGGACATGATAAATCAGCTAAATCAACATCATGATCCCCCCTCTGATTATCCTCTATTTTCCACTACCACTCCACACTTTCTTATAGCTAGATTTTTTGGAGTAGGGGTGCACAATCAGCTGGTTCGTATCTCCGGACCACTGATTCTGGGAGCATACGAGCATATCTTTCTCTTAATCTTAGCCGGCTCCTATGCTAGAAATGACACATCTGATTGAGTGCTCGCCCAGCTGGAGGCGTTAAACTCAGCACATATAGATACCATTCGCCCCACATTCCACCATCATTTATATATAACCATTTTTATACATAACATATTTTTGTTTTAGCATATTTCCCTTTTATATTGCATATTAACAGGTTGGCCGGTGCTGAATATAATTTCAGGAGCAATTACAGGTGATTTCTACCCATTCTCTCTCTGCAGCATTTATTTTCTTTTACATTCATGCATGAGGACATGCAAGAACTTAGGCATGGGGGGGTAGATACAGAAAAACTGAAAAAAATTTTATGCCAACACTTAGGAAAACCTCAGAGCTGCATGAAAAACGTACTTTAGGACCTAAAATAAAAGAACAACTGACTCCACCTCCAGTGCTCTCATTGGAGCTAGAAATCGTTCGCAACAACCAATTCCGACTGACCCGCTCACCTTTTGTTTTAAATTTAAGGTCAAGTGATGAGTGGCTACTCATCATGGCTAAAAAACTGAAATTAAGCTAGACACTAAGTAAAACAATATCAAATTAACAGATAAAAAGGGTTAAGTGTGGGAATTAAAGAAAAAGACCTAAAACCTTTACTCTATGTTAAACTTTCATAATTAGGTCACAAATGAGATATTCTGAATGCAAAACACAAATGATGATCCATGCGTCAATTGAACACATAAATAAGTTTGAAAGGCCAAATCAGAAGTAAAATCAATGTCTTAAATGTTCAATTAAGCACATATAAAAATTTGAAAGCAATTGGCCATCATTTAGGTTATGAAATAGGTAGTTTACACTTAGGTCCTTCATGCATTACACTCTCGCCCATAAAAACTCCTCTTTGGACCTATTTGTAAGTCGCAAGGACCCTTTTGAAATGCTGCAGGGCCCTTCCGGTTGTAGTTCTTTTCACATTTGGGCCTGCACGCTATTCTTCTACCCCTTCGTTCAAGGGTCTGTCTGCAAAATTTCCTTCATTTCAGAGAGAAGCCTACTGCTCTTCACGCGCACTGTAGCGCATGAAGAACACAACCAATCTCAGCCGTCCTTCGCTCTTCAGATCTTGATCTGTGGTTAGATTCGAAAGGAACTTTCACGCAATTCGGTGCATGCGTTCACCTCTCTCCCTAGATCTCATCTGACGATCAGATCTTGTGCTCAGCTCACCGCGCGCTCCGCCCCTCACATCCTCGCCCCCAGTTGCATCTTGTTTATCCTCACCTACGCAGTGATCTCAGCCACTGAGCATGCTACTTAAGCACCTCAGTGGTGTCACGCGTAAGGGATCGCTCCCTCCTACACCTCTTAGCGATCAATTCATCCACTCCAGTCTCTCCTCCCCATCCAGCCTCTGATTCCACAGCCACCGGCTATGAAATCATCGCCTTCTCTCAACACTCCTCATCGCTAAGGACTTCGTAGCACCTGAGGACGACCCTGGAGCCTCACTAGCAGACTCTTCCCTCCGCTGGAGTCATCTTCCTCCTTTCTTCCTCCTTAGCCGTCGGCTAAGGACCCATAGGTCCCATTCTTCCTGTTAGATTAGGTTTTTAATTCTGCATAATTAGTTTTAGCTATAGTTAAGTAGTTTAGAGTAGAATTAGCATAATTGTTAATGTTTAATTTTTGCTGTAGGTTAAAGTAGCTATAGTAATAGAATTAGGCTTAAATTCCCTCCCCTCACCTCCTTTGATCAGTCCAGATCAGAGGGGAAGAATTCATCAAACCATGTTTCAAATTATCTCCGTCCCATTTTTTTTTCACAATCCAGTTCTGATTTTTTTCACGACAGATTTTTCTCATTTTTCACCCACACACTCTGATCCAATTTCAGATCTGGTTGGTTTTCAACCTCAGATCTGAAATTGGCGTCACAAGCACCTAAGGGGCTTCTCACTCACCTCACCTTTGATCACAAAAGCCCCCTGATTATGGGTCGAATTTTTCAGTTTGTTAGATTTCTTTTCAACATGGATTTTAAGGATTTATTGATTTCTAGATTTATTGCCTAATCTGACAGATTGAAGCTGAGTTGAATTCCCTGTTGGCAAGGATTCTGAGAGGATTTCTGGTGACAGAAATCATCTCAGAAGAGCCATCCATTAGTCGATCTTGCATTCAAAAGTTACTGTGAATTCCCTTAATGAATTCTCAGTACTGTTTTGATAATTCAGAAGAACCATACATTATCTGTTTTGATAATTACTGTAATAATTATTGTGGTAATTTGTATGGTGATTTCCTAACCTAAGGAGTACTCAATACTCCTTAAGGTTGCAAGAAACTAGGATTTGATCTTATGGTTTTAATTGATTGAATTAATCCTTCCTTCATGCTGTCTATAGCATTAGGAAGAATTAATTCAGTGATATTTGTAGATTTTATCTGAAATGAAGTTTTTGATGAGGGTTTTTGGGCATCTGAATTGAGACATTTATTGATTTTCGTGAGAAATTGAACTCTTGTCAGATTTGGGATTTACTTATTTGCTTTTCAGTTGATTTTGATTGACTTTAATCCCAGTAACACAGTAAATTGCTGCATCTTGCAGCTACATATTTCCTTCTTTCCAAACCCTTCCCTTCTCACCATTTGGATTCACCGTCCTTCTCAAATGGACTAACTGCAGCAGCAGTTAGCCCATTTGACAGTGGCTTAAGCTGCTGTAGAAAAGAGAAAATTAAACACCATTCCCCTTCTCATCTCTTGGACAGTAGCTTCGGCTGCTGTTAGAAAAGAAATTGAACATAATTAATCCTTCCTTTCTCACCTCCTACTGAAATCTAACTAAAATCTGATGCTGTATACATACACATACAACTAACTATAACTATAATGTACATAATAACTATGTAAGTATATATACATCTATACTGAAATGTATGTGTATATAATTAATCATCTCTTGAGCAGTATATATACATATAAATTAGATAAATTAGTAATTTAGGGTTATAATTAAGTTAATTGAATATGTATACCTAGGTTAATATATATTAAGTAATTTAAGCTAGTTAAAGTATATTTATACCCATTTTAGATTACTGTTATTTAGTTTATAAGTTAAACAGCCAAAAGCTGCTACTTTAATATAAATAAAACATAAATTAATTCAAAAAAATATAATAAAAATATGTATAAAATACTTAAGTATATAACCTAAATCTGTATAAGGTTAATTAGACCATTTACTAACTAATTTATAAGTAATTAACCAATAAAGCACCTAAATCAACCTGTACAAATAGCCTACTTTAATGAATTTATTTGTATAGTAAACCTAATTAAAATTCAAAATTAATTAAACAATTATGTAGTATTATGTAAATACTTTATTGTCCATAATTTATTTTATTTTTTTTAATAATTTATGGCCCTGAAATCGAGGGCCAAATTCGCCTCCAGACGCAGCTGCGCCCGATTTCCAGCGCAGATGTGGCGCTGGAATAGCGCCACATCGTGCGCTGCAAATCGAGCGCAGCGCTGTAACACGGATTTGTGTTCCTGCCTTAGCAATCGTCACGGGCGCTGGGTGCCCGAAACAAGACATTGCATATAAACCCGATCCGTTTACCTTGTGAGCATTGTGAATTGTGTGGGGCCGGGGGCCCGAGAAGCGTGTGGCTTGGGGCTGAGGCCTTGCGTTGAGTTAGGAAAGAAAAACGTAATTAAGCGGCCTAATTAGAAGTAGGGCACGCTTAGTAGAGGTTTGGTCCCACCCTTCAGGTGTTGTGTATCCCTCGAAAAGCATGCTCGCAAATTAGACACATTTTTAATTGATTAAAGAAAGTTAATGACAGTGTTAAGTGCCTTTACGCCGCTGTTTCTGAAACTTTATAAGGCAGAAACGCAGAATAACAGAGGAAGAACCTCTGAAGAAGATGTGTGTTAAGTAAGAGAGAGAGACAGAAGATGTACATACGTAAATACACATACAAGAAAAAGACGTAAATATATATAACAGAATAAAATGTCACCATAAACGTCGCTACAGGCCTCAGTTTTCCTCTTTAGGTTTGTATATAGTGTTTTCTGGGATCTAGCGACGCTTGCGTCTGTCACTAAAACTGTTGTATGTGTTACTGTAGATATCAGACTAGTAAGTTAAGTTAATATATTATGTAATCTTAGTCTATTGTGTACTTTCATGTAAGTATTAATACTATAACTTGTAAAGACAGTTTAAAGTATAGCAATAAATTGTTTGGTGCTTGTTTATAGTTAGTTTTTGCAAGAACTACAATTGATTCTTATTAAGTAGATAAACAATGTCCACATTCATTCATTCTTTAATAAGATGTAAGGATTCTTTTTGGAATTAGAGGATAATTTTGAGATCAAAGAACGGATGTAATTCAATAAATTGCCTCCCAATGAACGACCTGGAACAAAACCAGTAAAAATTAGATAAGTAAATAATAATAATGGTTGTAATGACTGGCATTCTCTATAACTCACCACAATGACACTCATGATGTTTCAAATCACAACGTACTACAACACAAACCATTATGCATTATCACAAATCATTATCACATCATCATAATCATCATCGTATTATTATTATCAAGCTGATTGTAACCCGATACGGGAAATTCACGAAGTACAAATTATATGAGGTTACATGTTTATAGCATATATAGATATTGCCTTCATGAATAAGATTATTTTATTAAGAGAATGCATTAGGGATTTTATCCTTTAGTTGATTCCTGTAATCTGGAATCCAGTACAACCTTTCACAGACGTAGAATTTGCAATGGATTCATGGTGAAGGCTGATAAATGTCTTCAGTCTGTTGAGAAGTAGTGCTTCTTTTCCTGAACCCCTGGACAATGTTTTAGGAGTCAGGCTGATTTTCTTCCAAAAATCCACTAAATAGTGTGAGAGAGTAGAGTATACTAGTGCTCTAAGATTAGTGCAAGGAATCTGGAATCCTAGATAATTAGGTGATGTTACTCTGAGATTAGACATAGTTTTCGCTCTCGGATCTCGCGTATACATTTTTGTGCGAAATTGTGAGAGCCACCGAATAAGGCAAATACGCGGAGAGCGAGTTTTCATAAAACTAGGGCTAAGGTGGATGGTTACGACCATTCTTTACGGAATCCTCAGCGGAAGGAGGGTATTGATGTCAAGGTCAGAAATACACCGTCCTATCCATCTCTCCCGGTGCCGTGAGTAGGCACTTCCACCAAATAAGCCACCCAATGTCTCTTGAGTACCACCAATCCCCAATAATCCCTCCTTAATAAAGTTCATGGATGTATGCCAGTTGTGTTTTGCTGAAAAAAAAAATAAAAAAAATAGAAAAAGAAGAAAAAAGAATGAATATTTAGTGTTTATGAAGGCAATACCACCAAATAAAATTGAGCTCCACCAAATATGGCCTTAACCGATTTTTCTTGTGTTTCTGACCACCCGAATACCGGCTGAGGAATCCCGACTTAGTGTTAGGGTTATGAGAACTCAATTAAAGTGTTAATGCCTAGTGAGACCACCAAGTACAAATCCTATGTGTGAATCTGGTGAGGTTGTGAGCTCTAAGAAAAAGAAAGAAAAAGAGCAAGAGAGAATGAATACGAAGGAATCAAAGAGAGCATAGTTTTTCTCATCTTTCTCTAAGTTGTTACTTAGTAATTCAGGAATCTGGATTCTATAGTACTAGTCTCTATGTTGCACCAAGTGAGAATGAGCCACCAAATATATAATCCTTTCCCTCAAAGATTCTCTACCTAAGCCCAAAGCCGAGGTGAAATTCATAGAATATCTTGAATACCCCGAGGGAAGAAATCCACCTATCCAGCTAGAATTTTTATTAGGGGTCAAGTACAGGCTTTAGAGATGTATTAGTTTTTACTCAAATCCGTTGCAAAAGCTACATAGCTACACCTTCACGATTGTCTGGATTTCTAGAGCATAGGATGAAAACAAAAGGGAGAAAAATCTCTACGCATACACTTGATAAAATAATCAGCCCCTAAGGCACCCTTGCTGTAAATAATTTAATCTTGCATTTGCTAGGGACAAGCAAGATTTAGGCATGGGGGTATGAGTGCGCAGCAATCATAGGTCTTAATTGACCTAAATTAAGCTAGGACTTAGCATAAGTTAGGGTTATTCATGCATGCATACGCATTATCTGCATCTTTACAACTTTCCTTTAGCTATGCATAAAATAATGTTATAATATGCTGATTAAGTGCATTATGTCGATTGCAAGGAATAAGCTGATCAGGAGCTGGATCAGGAATAACAGGAGCTGCAGCACAGCTGGAGCAGAAGGCTTACATTAGATGTAGGAATAATGATGTAAGGGAGTTAAAGGTTTGCTATTCTATTAAGTATGAATAAAGCAATAAAATGTGAAGAGCTTAGGTCCATCCTAGCCCTAGGATAGCCTAAAGACTTCCCCAAGCCTTAGCCACCCATAGATTAGGTTACAACACCCTAGGAAGCCCTAAAACCCTAGTTCCAACCCTTCTCTAGACGTCCAGATAAGTTTTAAGACGTCCAGGACCCTTAGCCAACTCCCGCACACTTCAAACCCACTTCTGCAATGTTATTGGACGTCCAGACACTTTGTCAGACAACTAATTTTTGCAGAATACCCAAAACAAAACCCAAAATCCTTCCTGACTCTGATTCGACGTCCAGACAACAAGTCTGGACTTCTGATTTTTTAGTATAAGACGTCTGATTAAATTATTAGACGTCTGATACTGCTCTCCAATTCCTGTTTTGAGATTTAAGCATTGATCTTGGATCTCTAGGTCCCTAAACCTAATTCCAACCCCATAGGAAAATAAATTAAGGTGTCCTAACCCTACTACATCACCTCTAGACCTGCATAAAGACCTAATTAGGTCCTCACTAAACCTAATTGACTTGGATCGTAGTCAATTCTATCAGCCTATTCAATTGGACTCATTAAGTCCAATTGAGCCCTGATCTCAGCACACACTGTCCAATTGGACTCAGTGAGAGTCCAATTGACCTAGACCTGACTTAATTGAGTTGTTTTACTCTCAACTAAGTTTCCACACACCCAATTAAACTTGTATTAAGTTTACTTGCACTTTACCTTAGTGAATTAGGGTTTATAACCCTAATTTGAGACATACCTTGACCTATACCCACTAGAACCTAACCTAATCAACCTAGCCACCTAAGTTTTGACCCACACACACCCACACACACCATCCACACGAAAATATCTAGCCCAGAGTTCTTTAGAACTCTCTACCATGTGTGGTTGCCTTGGTTGCCAAAAATAGCAACCAAGAGCCATTCAATTTTTAGATCCACATTTGGTGGATCTAAAAACCACCATCCACCCTCTCTCTCTCACTCTCCCATGACCTCCCACCATAGGCCTCTCTAGAGAATTCCATAATTCTCTAGAGAGCTTCCCTTAGGTCTATAAAAAGACCCCTTGGGTGGCCATTTGCACCCATTCACTTAGAATAGCCACTTCCAACTCCACTCCACCTCCACGAGTCGAGCACCACCATGGAGGCCACAATCTCCACGCCAAGAAGTTGGATTAGCTCCCCAACCTCTCTCCAAGGGCTGGCCTAAGTTCCATTGGCCGCCCCTCCTTCTCTCAATCACTCAAAGGCCATCGGGGACCACCCCTAAATGCCCTTCTATTCTGCTAGATTTAGATTATGTTCTTCATATATTTACTGCTTAGAGTGTAGTCTTACTTCTCCCCAATGATGCATGCGAAATCCCCCCATCGATTCTTGTATGCAATCATTTTCTGGTAGCTAGATTTAATTTTCAAGCATTTATGTACAAGCTTTCCTCTAGGTTCCTTGTGCAACAACTCCCAAATGAATGAATGAAAACACATTTATATATATATATATATATGTTTGATATCACCATGAGCTTAATGATTGCTATTATCTTTTGCGTGATTAATGTTGCCTGTTTCTAGCTCTTAATATTCTTGCAACTAAGCATGTCGTACGTAAATACGTAATAATCACGAACCGGCATGCGATTCTAAACAAAGTAGAGCGGCAAAAAGATCGATTTCAAAAGTAAAAGCAATGCCTCCCAGAGACGAACGACCGGGACTCAAGTCTCGTTATCTTTAGAAATCAATTTTTGACGAACGTTTTTGCACGACTATACTACGATTTCCGACGAATTTCAAATGCACGAAAATGGCTTTCTGTCAAGCCATGACAACAAAAGAGAAGGAAGAGCTGCCGTTGAGGGGGAGGTCTCCACCCCTTTGTTTCTCACTGTGCTCAGAGAACAGTGCTTCTCATTGATAATTCAGTTTTCGCTTTCGAATAATGTGATTAAGATGATCTGTCGTTTTAGTAACAAAATGGTGGAAAATCGCTTAACAAAATCATTACAATAAAAATTACCACTCACAGAAGAGTGGGTCGTGTCCATAGGGAGGCAATGATGCAATAAAATCTCGATTGTTTCATATTCTTTCAATCAAGTGCGAAATCCATAATCAAATCCAACATGAAATGTGATGGAAAGAAGATGCACAATAACTCAAAAATATAAGGGTATATGTGCAATTTTTCCTCGCTGAAATATTCAATAAATATGTGATGATTTTATGTAATTTTCAATTGACATTTTAATCCCAAAACCATTGCTAAAACATGTGAATATCATTAACCACGCAATTATCAAAAAGCATGAGTATGCAGTCACAATTTCACCACAATAAAATAATCATAAATTAAAATTGATTTTGGTGGCAATGGCATTCAAATGTAATTTTTAATTAAAACAAAAACAAGGGATTTTACCTCTCTCCTTCTTGCGCATGGGAGAGAGGTTCAATCGAGGAGAGACTCCCACAGGAGGTTGGCTGAAGCGAGGCCGTCACGATGGTGGCAGCGGTGCGTCGCGAGATGGCCAGAGCCAGCCTGCCGGAGGAGAGAAGTGGCGGTAGTGGAGGAGCTGCTGCTGCCACGCATGCTACAGGAGCAAGGAGAGCAGCACACGCAGGTGCTGGAGGTGCTGCAAACGCACGGAGATGCGAAGGAAGGGGCGCACGGGCGCTCTGCAGAGCTCACAGGCGCATGCGGACGTGGGTGTGGCTACGACTGCAGGTGCTGCGCGGGGTTGCAGGGGGTGGTGCAACGAAGTGCAGGCACACGCACGGAGGTGCACACAGGCTGGAAGTGGCGCACGCGCTTGTGGGTGCGCGATAGGGGGCTTAGGCGCACTGCTGGAAGTGCGGGCGGGTGTATGCTGCTGGAGGGCACGCGGCGAAGGTGCGGGCACGTGCAGCTGGAGGGGCGCGTGCTCTGCGCCCATGGCTGGAGGTGATGGTGGGTCTGATGGAGCGGGGAGAAGCTGCTGGTGATGGCGCGGGCTAGAGGAGAGGCTGGCTGCTGCTGCGCGTGGGGACGGCGTGTTGTTGGGTTTATTTTTAAGGTGAAGTGAAACAGAGGAAGAAGAAGGAAGAAGAAGATATGGGGCCAAGCTTTAGACGTCTGAGAAACTTCCAAAACGTCTTAACTGATGGGGGAGATGAAATTGCGGCGGCTGCAATGGTGGATGTTGGTGATGACGGTGAGGGCGGTGCACGCTGAGGTGCTCACAGTAATGCAAACGAGCTCCAGATGGCAGTGTGGCCTATCACGCCACACGCCCACGGTGGTGGAGGCTCATCGCCACGGTTGAGGTTGGTGGTGGTGAAGCGGATGAGAGGTCAACTCTCTGCACAGTGGTGGGTCGGGGATGGTGGCCTCTGGAGCTTGGCAACTCTCCCTCCTCCTTTTGTAGCCATGGCCATCGTTTCAAATTCAAAATGTCGTAGCGTAAATGTGATGCGCAGGAGGAGGCAGAGCCGAAGCTGGAGGAGTTACCTGTGCAAAGGAGAAAAAAATAAAAGAATAAAATATTATGATTATTTATGCATAAGCCCTTAACTTCTATGTTAAATTAAAACAATGCATGCAATGCACCTAATTGGTTAACTAATTAAATGAATGCAATTCTAAGTTAATTCTAAATGCATTTAGTTATGAATGCAATGCATGAATTATATAATTAAATCAGAAATATGAATTAATCTATTTACATCCTAATGCATGCTAAATAAATGTTAGAATTAACTTAATGTCTAGGCACTTAAATACTTAAATAGCCCACAAATATGGGCTAATCAAATGCCCCCATACCTAGTTTTTGCTAGTCCCTAGCAAATCCAAGCAAAACCTAGCACTCCAAGTAGACTAGCCAACCCAATTGGTCTTCCTTTAGAAACATATTAAGTTCAGACTTTAGACCTAAGGTTCCTAAGTAGTTGTTAAGTTACAGACTAGGTCGGCTAAAGACAGATTGCAGGCACAAGTTTCCCTGATTTCTGACTCTACCCTAAGGTTTATTGATCCCTGAGATTAAAGCATCCGTGCATGTGCATTGGTCTGAGTTATTTGAGTTAAAGGAAAAAGGATTTTTTTTTGAATATATTTATATATATATATATATATATATATATTTTTTTTTTTTTTTTTTTTTTTTTTATTCCTCTAAGTCTAACCTTAGATCAGCTATCAACACGGTCTATGTTGGATTCATTGTCCCCATCACCGTACCTCGAAGGGTGCCTGGCTTTCGATGCTTTGAGATAGCACCGCCCATAACGACCCCAAGAACTCCTGGCAATCGACACTTCGAGATAGTATCGCCCATGGATTTCTAAAGCAAATTCAGGCCTATGGCAATCGGCACTTCGAGATAGGGCCGCCCATGGTACCTGAACCGCACAATGCGCTTACATGCCCCTAGTAAGATGGATATCCTAAGAGACAAGTGATGAAAACACATTTACACTACTTAAGATGTCTATTTATGCATGTTCTTAAGCATAGGATTGCATTGCATGATATAAATATTGCATAACATGCATCATCTTGCATTTAAAGTAGTTTGAATAAAATGGAGGTTAATTGTCTCCTTTTATGTGCTTTGACAGGGCAAACATTTTATCAGGGCCTCGGATCGAAGATCCAACCGTACAGATGTGATCAAGGCGACGATTGGAGTTCAACGACTCCAAGATCGCCTAATCAGTCATCTATAGCATCAAATAGTGACCGGGGAACCCTAGAAGATCAAGGGCCAGGATGGCGTAAATCCGCACTTCAAATGACAAATCCAACTGCACGGATAAATTCGGATCGACGATCGTAGCCTAACGACGCAAAAATCTAGTCAATCCGACACCCATGGCACCATCTACAACATCCAGAAGATGGACAGCCAAGATGGCACCACGTGGCGCCATCTCGACCGCCCAAATGCCCGCATGCAACCGCTGAAGCCTTCGCATCCGCCCCTCTCCGCCGTTGGATCTCGATCCAACGGCTGTGAACGGCTGCGCCTCAAATCGTTCGCGCGACCATCCGCGCTCCGCAGCGCAGTGGGCAAGGGCGTTATCACGAGCAGCGGACACGGGTTCGAGCCGCAGCGAGGAGGCGAAGGGTGCGGGCGAGCGGGCGCGAGCGTGCGTCGGATCTTGATCGGGCGGCCATCCGCGCTCAATAGCGTTGACGCGCTATCGCACGGCCGCACCTCACGCGGCATCGCACTCGTTGGGGCGAGCGCGCAGCGAGAGAGCAAAGGCGCGATCTGGGCCGTCCGATCTCGCGATCGGATGGCTGTGGATGGCTGAACATGCGGCGTGCGTTGAGAGCGAGCAACCGAGGGGGCACGCGTGGGCAACGGCCACTTCGCCCACGTTGGGGCTTTAGCGACGGTTTTATCCGTCACTAAAGGCCCCTTATTTAATGTTTTAAAGATATAATGACCAATTTGCCCCCACTCCTTGCAACTATAAAAGGAGACCCCTCCATACGAAATTCTCATCGCTTCCTTCTCTTCTCTACCTCTCCAAAGGTCAAGAAAAGCTTGTCCCACACCCGGGATGCTTCTCGCAAGATAAAGTTTAAATTTTCGTCCCCCTTCAGAAGTGGATCTTGCGACAACGACAATGTGCTGCCCCGTTCCCATTCTTCTGCTTTGTCCTCCTTCGTCCTACTTCATCCTCCTTCATCCAGGCATCGTCCCATCCAGCTCGTCCTCCAAGCGACCATCGAGGAGGATATCTCTCTCCCTATTCTTTTTACTGCTTTCTAGTCAAGATTTACTGCTTTCTAGAGTAGTTCTGCTCGTCCTCCAAGCGATCGTCGAGGAGGACATTTCTCCCTCCATTCTTTTAATGCTTTCTAGAGTAAATTTATTGATTTGTAGTGTAATTGTTTTCTGTTTTCTAGTTGTAATAGTGAAACAAACAATTTCCTTAATGATGAATTCCCTGTTTATTCTACATCTCATTTTGATTTCTATTTGTAATATTCTCTCTCTCTTACTCTCTCTCTCTTCTATTTATTATAAATAATTAGATATTTTTAAATTGAATTACTTCGTGACAAATAAAAACAAACGCATAATTTTTAAATCAAACGTCCGCCTCCCTGTGTTCGACCCGAAATTTCAATTTCCATATAAATTTTATTTGTTGAACACGAATTCTTCGCTTTCAAGCTACAATGACAAGGTTTTAAAACCAAACATGTTAGTGTAGCAATTCGTACGTTCAACATTTTGGCGCCGTTGCCGGGGAGGCGACGATCTTTGATTTTTCTTCGTGTTTTTACAACTTACGAATCATTTACCTCACTTCTCTCCTTTCTTATTGTGATTGCAGGTACTCTTTTGAGATGAGCAAAAGCAGTAGATTGAAGTAAAGTGCTGTGGAAGGTTTTGTAAGTTATCTCCCATTCTTCCCCCCTCCATAGTTTTCATTCGCCACATTAAATCCAAATTCCAATTAACCTAGGCGTTTGCATAAATCCTAGGAATAGTTTGGTTGTTTGGATTCTCACTCACATTCATTCCAGCTTCATTTATATAAAAAAAAAACAAAAAGATAATCTTGTGGGGCAATTTTCAACAAACACATAACGTACACCTACATTCAAAGGCACTTAACCAAATTGATTTGTTTCTACTTAATCGGGTTCTGATCTGTGAAACCGATACACATAAAGCAACACATAAAAGAGTAGAAATCATTCTAGGTAATCATTTTTGTGCCTAATTAAGTGGTGCAACAGGCCAATTGTTTGAGTTGGTTAGGCCACACCACTTCAATTAAAATCAACTCATCAAGTAGCTGCCAATTAGGTTCAACTCTTAGGGATTTACCAGGCACTCCACATTCTTTTTAAGCTTCAAAGGAAAACATTTTCACCCGTGCTTTCAAAACCTGGTGTGCCAATGAAACTTGTTTGAAATGCCTAAAGTTGAATCCTAAAAGCTACTAAGCAAGATTTAAACCTTAAAATTCACCACATCAAATATAATCTTGCTTGAAAATCACTGGTTGTGCACGCACACACATATCAATCAATCAATCATTAAGGGCACAACCCATTTAAAGGGCCCATCACATTCCAAAGCACATTCAAACCTAGCCCTAGATAAAACAGAGTAGACGTTGGCCTTAAGGATTGAACTCGCTCTTCAGAACCCAGAACGAGATTATTTTCGATTAGTCTGTTTCTACTGTTCAATCTGATGTCTAGCTAGGGGAGTAGAGTCAAACAATCGTGGCTGGGGGGTACACTAGGAACCGGAGGCGCAAGCCGAAGGAAGAACCTTCTCCCCAGTCCCTCCTTCTAACTGGTTGGATTGAACAGATAGAAGTAGATCAAATCGTTTCTTTATCTCAAGATGGGTTTTGGGAGTCTATAGGTCTGTAGGCTAACCTACTTAAGGACAGGTTTTATTATTTGTATTGCAGGGCGCCTTTCTTCCTCCCAGTTCTCATGAATCCTTCCACATATTACACGCATTCCCGCTCTTTCCCTCCTGCTTTGAATTATCCTCAACATGATGATTATTCCGACTTATACTGTAATCAACCATCAGTTAGTTGGGATAACTCGGATTGGGGATACAGTTCTGAACCTCCGTGTTTAGGGTCTAACCCTGAACACTTTGATTGTGATTTCTATCCTTCTCAGAGCCACATCGATTATAGATCGTCAACCTTTTATGAACAACCTAATACGATCTACAATCAAGAAGGATACACCGATCCTTACCCATCCTCTGATTTCACTGCCTTTAGGTCATCACCACCTTTTGAACAATTTGAAATGACCTATTATCAGGAAGGGTATAACAAATCTCAATTTGTTAATTCCCTTGCATTGATACCGAACCCGCCCAACCCTGAACCAACTCATTTGGTTCAGGTTAACCAAGTTCAAGATAAGGTTCTGGCTAACTTGAGGAATATCATACAATCATTAGAAGTTCAGCCAATACCTTGCATTGAGAGGCCCTGATTGAAATGATTGATGATTTGAACAAGTCATTGTTGGATTGGCTCCAAGATGTTAAGGATAAGAACCCGGGTGAGTTTCTACTTGGGAAATTAGCGAAATTGAGGATGAGATTCGTGGTTGCTTTGATTCAATCATGGGATGATTCCCAGGATGAACCCTCTTCAAGAAAGCCAATGACAGAACCTGCTCAGGCACCTGTTGGGGGGGACACGTGTTACGAGGCTGACCAGATTGAATTAAAGCAACCAATTAAGGATGATTTGATTTCTTCACCTAAGATCCCTGAGTCGGGGTACAAGGAAACGTATGTCTCGTTGGAACAGAAAGTGACAAATGATTTTGGGACATACATTGATACGAATCCTGATTTCTTTGATGGTGAAGATTCAAGTTGCGAAGTCTCACGCGAGTTTTCTGAACACAATTTCTGTGAGACGATTGGGCCTAAGGAATCTGATAGATCATTTGATAGCCCAATAACTGAGGAAATTGATCTTATTAGGGCACACATTGCGGATCCAGAATCGCATTTTCTGGAGGGTTCAGTTCGATGCCTTGATTATCAGTTACACCCCGTTGAGCTTATCGATAATTCTGTTTCTGAGATAATTAGACCCAAGTCAATTCTGATTTGCCACATCATTTAGACTTGGAGATTTCAGACGGGGTGATTAACATGCAAGAGGTCTCGGAATTTAACATTCTGAAAGAGGAGGATAGGAGCTGGGAAGTTCTGATTTGGGAAGTTAACTTTGGAGGAAATGGAAGATTGAGTTGAAGGGTTCCTTTTAAGCTAAAACCATCAAATCAAAACCCTTACAACATTTGTTTTGAGGATGTCAAACCCAAGCACACATTCAACGATTATCCGTTTGAGCTTAAATTCTCTGTAACCTGACTTTTTGGCCTTGGGTTGCATCCTCATAAATCGTAGGCCTAACCCCACTTGCATTCTGATTTTAGGTTTTGGGTAATTTTTATTCAGAACCTAAGATATTCTCGATTATGGGGTATGGGTCTGCACCACAATCTAGTCCACATCTATGGACATCTGCTAACAGGTCGGAGGATTCTTCTGTTTATTCTTATTCTGACCTGCACTTGTGAATTCTTCAGTTCTCTTCTTTGTATAGTGTGCCTAGTTGAAGGCACTAAACTCAGCACATATACAGTTCTTTTTAGTTTTCATCTCGGAGCGGACCTGACATTCACGCAATTCAGGTGCTTTCTACTCTTTTCCACTCTGTTTTATGTCATTTTAATACAATGAGGACATTACATTAGATAGGCATGGGGGGTGGATATTCATCTCTGAATTCATTCGTCGGCTCCATAGATTTATTTTATTTTCTTTTATTAAAAAAAATAGAGAGAAAAAATTGGGAATTAGGAAAGAGAACTTGGGTTTAAGAAAATTTTCAATATTAGGAAATACTACATTATAATTTAAACACAAAGACCCTTCAGGTCTTTGGACTTAATCAGCCCGTGTATCCACTAAAATGTGGATTTGTTTTTCGAGTTCTCACCAACCTGAATTTTATTTTAATTAGAGTAAATAAGTTTGGGTGATAAGTACACGACTTATCAACCTGCTCTCTGATTTGAGGGAATTTTGAGTTTCTAGCATCTACACACTATCTTGTCACTGACTCGTTGTCTGACGATTTTAACGGAAATTGGGCAGCTAATGAACTTCTAGGGTGATATGGCTGGCAAGTTATCGTGGGCAACAACCCATAGGTAGGTTGTCCAAAGCCCAATCACTGGACCTTTGTCTTTTTCCTGCCCTTAGGTAAATCTTAGACCAAGGAAGCAACCTACTTAAAAAAAGAGAAAAAGCGAAAAACATCAAAAAGAAAAGGAGAAAAGAAAAAAAAAATAAACCACACTTCCCGC
This sequence comes from Thalassia testudinum, assembly GCA_037157565.1. Lineage (NCBI taxonomy): Eukaryota > Viridiplantae > Streptophyta > Magnoliopsida > Alismatales > Hydrocharitaceae > Thalassia > Thalassia testudinum. The sequence goes on along the minus strand of JAZHRO010000031.1, from coordinate 157,068,217 downwards.
ACGAGTATGTGTTGGGAGATCGTAGATCGCGTTTTTGATAACAGCGTCGTAGTATAGTTGCGAAATACGATCCAACAAAGATATTGTTTTGTAAAAATAACGAAACTTTGAGTCCCAGTCGTTCGTCTCTGGGAGGCGTTGTTTTTGCTTTTGAAATCTATCTTAAAGCCGCTCTACTTTATTTAAACGACATGCTGGTGCGTAATATATAGGCAATTAAAGAACAGGCACTTAAATCACGCAAATATGATAATCATTCAGCTCGTGGTGATTTCGAACACATAAGATATATATATATATATATATATAAAGTGAAATTTCATTCATCATTGGAGAGTTGTTGCACAAGGAAATCTAGAAGAAAGCTTATACATGAATGCTTAAAATTAAATCTAACTACCAGAAAACGATTGCATACAACAATCAACGGGGGGGATTTCGCATGCATCATTGGGGGAGAAGTAAGACTAATCTACTAAGCAGTAAATGAAATCAATAAAAATTATGGAGAGCATGATCTAGAGCTAGAAGAAAATAGGGCATTCAGGGGTGGTCCCCGATGGCCTTGGAGTGGTCGAGAGGAGAATGAGGGGCGGCCAATGTAGCTTAGGCCGACCCTTGGAGAGAAGTAGGGTTGATCCAGCATCCCGGCATGGTGTCCTCCGTGGTGGTGGTAGTGAGCTCGTGGAGGTGGAGTGAGTGGCTAAGTGGAGGTGGCATGAATGGCACCAATGGAGAGCAATTGCCAAGGGAGTGAATAGGTGCCAATGACCACCCAAGGGGTCTTTTTATACACCTAAGGGAAGCTCTCTAGAGAATTATGGAATTATCTAGAGAGGCCTATGGTGGGAGCTCGTGGGAGAGTGAGAGAGAGAGGGTGGATGGTGGTTTTTAGATCCACCAAATGTGGATCTAAAATTTGAATGGCTCTTGGTTGCTATTTTTGGCAACCAAGGCAACCACACATGGTAGAGAGTTCTAGAGAACTCTAGGCTAGATATTTTCGTGTGGATGGTGTATGTGGGTGTGTGTGGGTCGAAACTTAGGTGTCTAGGTTGATTAGGTTGGGTTCTAGTGGGTTTAGGTCAAGGTAGGTCTCAAATTAGGGTTATAAACCCTAATTCACTAAGGTAAAGTGCAATTAAACTTAATACAAGTTTAATTGGGTGTGTGGAAACTTAATTGAGAGTAAAACAACTCAATTAAGTCAGGTCTAGGCCAATTAGACTCTCACTGAGTCCAATTGGACGGTGTGTGCTGAGATCAGGGCTCAATTGGACTCAATGAGTCCAATTGAATAGGCTCATGGAATTGACTAAGATCCAAGTCAATTAGGTTTAGTGAGGACCTAATTAGGTCCTTAGGGAGGTCTAGAGGTGATGTACTAGGGTTAGGGCACCTTAATTTAGGTTCTTATGGGGTTGGAATTGGGTTTAGGGACCTAGAGATCCAAGATCAAGGCTTAAATCTCAAAATAAGAAATTGGAGAGCAGTATCAGACGTCTAATTATATAATCAGACGTCTTATACTCAAAAATCAGAAGTCCAAACTTGTTGTCTAGACGTCCAAACAAAGTCAGGAAGGATTTCGGGTTCTGTTTTGGGTATTCTACAGAAATTGGACGTCTGACAAAGTGTCTGGACGTCCAATAACACTGCAGAAGTGGGTTTGAAGTGTGCTGGAGTTGGCTAAGGGTCCTGGACGTCTTAAAACTTATCTAGACGTCCAGAGAAGGGTTGGAACTAGGGTTTTAGGGCTTCCTAGGGTGTTGTGACCTAATCTAAGGGTGGCTAAGGCTTGGGGAAGTCTCTAGGCTATCCTATGGCTAGGATGGACCTAAGCTCTTCACATTTTACTGCTTTATTTCTACTTAATAGAATAGAAAACCTTTAACCCCCTTACATTATTATTCCTACATCTAAACTAGGCCTTCTACTCTAGTCTGCTACAACTCCCGTTATTCCTGATCCAGCTCCAGATCTACTTATTACCTGCAATCGACATAATATACTTAATCAGCACATTATAACATTATTTCATGCATAGCTAAAGGAAAGTGGTAAAGATGCAGATAATGCGTATGCATGCATGAATAACCCTAACTTATGCTAAGTCCAAGCTTAATCTTGGCCAATTAAGACCTATGATTGCTGCACAATCAGTATGGCTGGCAAGTTGTCGGTGGTATCAACTCATCGACCAGTTGTCCAGAACCCAGCTCAATAAATGCACTAAAAATTCCCAAAACACTTAGGAAGAAGCGGAGAAGTAGAATAAACTGAGGAGATATACACTGGATTCACCCTTGTGTTGACCCCGTAAAAAAATAAAAGTAGGGAGAAAGCTACCGGTTGTAAAGATACACCTTTAGGCAGATTTTTTTTTTTTTTGAGGTAAACTAGAGGCGTAGAAATCCGAAGTCCGTTTCAATTGCCGGTCAATGAGTCTATCAAATTCACAATAAGATGCTTAAAACTTAGGGTTCTCATCAAATCTTGGGTGAGTTGAATGGCCGTAGAAAGCCACTCTTAAACCCTAAAATTTGAAAATCCAAAAAAATTAGAAAAGATGAAAAAGAGAAAAAGAAAATTTTCTTTGAATAAGGCGACGGTTTGAAGCAGTCTGCATTTTAGCAGGTACTCGGGCACTGTTGTGTCTTTGAAAGTTCAGATCCTAAGTAAGAAATTTCTTAATGATTGTAAATAACTCATGCCCAAATAATCCAACCTAATTCTTTTATAAATAGCATATAGTTTTTGCTAGGGACTAGCAAAAGGTAAGCATGGGGGTATAATGTAAACACATTTACACTACTTAAGATGTCTATTTATGCATGTTCTTAAGTATAGGATTGCATTGCATGATATAAATATTGCATAACATGCATCATCTTGCATTTAGAGTAGTTTGAATAAAATAGAGGTCAATTGTCTCCTTTTATGTGCTTGGACAGGGCAAACTTTTTATCAGGGTCTCGGATCGAAGATCCAACTGTACAAATGTGATCAGGGCGACGATTGGAGTTCAACGACTCCCAGATCGCCCTAATCAGGCATCTATAGCATCAAATAGTGTTCGGGGAACCCTAGAAGATCAAGGGCCAGGATGGTGTAAATCCACACTTCAAATGACAAATCCGACCGCACGGATGAATTCGGATCGACGATCGTAGCCTAAAGAAGCAAAAATCGAGTCAATCCGACACCCGTGGCACCATCTACAACATCTAGAAGATGGTCGGCCACGATGGCGCCACGTGGTGCCATCTCAACCGCCCAAACGCCTGCATGCAACCACTGAAGCCTCCGCATCCGCCCCTCTCCGTTGTTAGATCTCGATCCAATGGCTATGAATGGCTATGCCTCAAATCGTCCGCGCGACCATCCACACTCCGCAGCACAGTGGGCGAGGGCGTTATCGCGAGTAGCGGACAGGGGTTCGAGCCGCAGCGAGGAGGCGAAGGGCGCAGGTGAGCGGGTGCGGGCATGCATCAAATCGTAATCGAGCGGCCGTCCATGCTCCATAGCGTTGACGTGCTATCGCACGCCCATGCCTCACGCGGCATCGCACGCGTTGGGGCGGGCACGCAGCGAGCAGGCGAAGGTGCGATCTAGGCCATCCGATCTCGTGATCGGATGGCTGTGGATAGCTGAATGTGCGGCATGCGTTGAGAGCGAGCAGCCGAGGGGGCGCGGTGGGCAGCGGCCACTACGCCCACATTGGGGCTTTAGCGACAATTTTATCCGTCACTAAAGACCCCTTATTTAATGTTTTAAAGATGTAATGACCAATTTGTCCCCACTCTTTGCAACTATAAAAGGAGACCCCCTCCATACGAAATTCTCATCCATTCTCTTCTCTACCTCTCCAAATCTCAAGAGAAGCTTGTCCCACACCCAGGATGCTTCTCGCGAGATAAAGTCCAAATTTTCATCCCCCTTCGGAAGTGGATCCTGCGACGACGATGACGTGCTGCCCCATTCCCGTTCTTTTGCTTCGTCCTCCTTTGTCCTGCTTCGTCCTCCTTCGTCCAGGCGTCGTCCCATCCAGCTCATCCTCCAAGCGACTGTCGAGGAGGATATCTCTCTCCCTATTCTTTTTACTGCTTTCTAGTCAAGATTTACTGCTTTCTAGAGTAGTTCTGCTCGTCCTCCAAGCGATCGTCGAGGAGGACATTTCTCCCTCCATTCTTTTAATGCTTTCTAGAGTAAATTTATTGCTTTGTGGTGTAATTATTTTCTGCTTTCTAGTTGTAATAGTGAAACAAACAATCTCCTTAATGATGAATTCCCTATTTATTCTACATCTCATTTTGATTTCTATTTGTAATATTCTCTCTCTCTCTTACTCTCTCTCTCTCTTCTATTTATTGTAAATAATTAGATATTTTTAAATTGAATTACTTCGTGACAAATAAAAACAAATGCATAGTTTTTAAATCAAACGTCCGCCTCCCTGTGTTCGACCCAGAATTTCAATTTCGATATAAATTTTATTTGTTGAACACGAATTCTTCGCTTTCAAGCTACAACAACAAGGTTTTAAAACCAAACACATTAGTGTAGCAATTCGTACGTTCAACAACAAGCACCGAGGAGGTAATATATTGTCATCGCATCCTCATGGTGAGTATATACTCCACCTCTCCTGCGGCGGGAACTCTTCCAATCAAATTGTGTTTTCAAGCCTCTCCTAAGTCAAAACTAAGAGAACCAAATCTCTTTTAAGAAAGGAATTAAGTTGATTACTTACTTACACTAGACCAAGTGTGTGAAATTTGGATGCTTGGGTTACAAGGACCCGTAAACCAAAAGGTAGAATAAGACTCCAGGTACTATCCCAACCTTTTAACTCAATCCCTAGCTTTCCTTCTTCAATCTCTTGAGGAATGGTTTGCAACTTAACTCCTACTTAAGTTTTTAAGTCCACAAAGGACCCTAAAGGTCTAAAACTAGTAGCTCATTTAGCTTCTAAAGTTCGACCCTAGAATCAACTTAGTCTAACCTAGAGTTCTGATTTGCTTAAGAATGTAGGACCTAGCTAGTTAAGCTCAAAACTTTTTTTTATTTTTTTTTATTTTTTTATATTATTATTGTTATTATTATTATGCAATATGTGTGAATGAATGCAAAATGTAGACATGCTATAAACAAAAATGCCTCAAGTCCTCTCCCCCATGCTTAGTTCAAACAATGTCCTCATTGAAAACAAAAATAGTTAAAGGAAGATATTACCTGAGGTGGAGAATGGTAGGAGCTAAGGCTCCTCAAGAGTGACCTCATCAACCAGATGGCCATCCAAAGTAATGTATGGTTTTAACCGTTGACCGTTGATGATAAAGGGAGTTGCTGAAGAGGAAGGGATTTTAATCTCCACAGCTCCATGCAGAAACACTTTAGTGATTATGTAAGGCCCATCCCAACGAGATTTTAACTTCCCAGGAAAAAACTTAAGTCTGGAATTGAAAAGCCAGACTTGTTGGTTGAGCTCAAAGGTCTTTCGAAGTATATACTTATCATGCAAGACCTTAGTTCTTTCTTTATAAGCTTGAGAGGTGTCATAAGCATCATTCCTTAACTCCTCAAGCTCACTTAATTCCAAAAGTCGTGCCATACCTGCCTTCTCTAAATCCATGTTAACACTTCGGATAGCCCAAAGTGCCTTATGTTCCAACTCAACAGGTAAATGGCACGCTTTCCCATACACAATCCGAAAGGGAGAAGTACCCAAAGGGGTCTTACAGGTCGTTCGATATGCCCATAAAGCATCATCGAGCTTTTAGGACTAGTCTTTCCTATCAGGTCTAATGGTCTTTTCCAAAATATTTTTTATCTCCCTATTCGACACTTCAACCTGGCCACTCGTCTGAGGATGGTAAGGGGTAGCAACCTTGTGAGTCACTCCCAGACTCCTGATTAGTCAATTGAAGTGGTGGTTTCGGAAATGAGGTCCCCCATCACTTATAATGGTCTTAGGGCAGCCGAAACGAGATATGATATTGGCCTTCACAAATCTCAAAACCATAGAGTAGTCATTTGTGCGCGTAGGAATGGCCTCTATCCATTTAGAGACATAATCAACTGCCACCAAGATATATTCATAACCATGGGACGACGGGAAGGGGCCAATAAAGTCAATTCCCCACACATCAAAAATTTCAACAGATTGAATAGGATGTTGAGGCATTTCATTCCTCTTCCCAATCGTTCCAGTCCATTGACATCTAATACAGGCCTTAACAAAATTATGAGAATCCTTAAATAAGGAAGGACACAAAAAATCAGATTGGAGAACCTTAAAAGCAGTTTTCTTAGCACCAAAGTGTCCTCCACAATGAAGTTCATGGCAAAAACTCAGCACACTTTGTTGTTCCTCTTCAGGTACACAACATCTCAATACTTCATCTTGTCCAATTCTAAATAATTCTGGCTCTTCCCAATAAAAATATCTTGCTTGGGAAATGAATCTCTTTCTTTTCTGTTCATCCCAAGAGCAAGGAGTTTGTCCAGTGACCAAGTAATTTACGGTATCTGCATACGAAGGTAAAGTTGGTGTTATTGCCATCAGAGTTTCATCAGGAAATGTCTCGTGAATGTCTCTAGAAAGAGAGTCATTAAGTGGAAGGCGAGACAGGTGGTCAGCCACAACATTTTCGAATCCTTTCTTTTCACGTAACTCCAAGTCAAATTCTTGAAGGAGTAGGATGCACCTAGTCAGACATGGCTTACAATCTTTCTTAGCATTGAGATGTTTCACTGCCACATGATCAGTAAAAATAACCACCTTAGACCCAAGCAGATAAGACCTAAACTTCTCCAGAGCAAAAACTACAGCAAGTAATTCTTTTTCAGTGACGGTGTAGTTTTGCTGAGGTTCGGATAAAGTCTTTCTTGCATAATGCAGCACATGACATCTTCCCTCAACCCTTTGTCCAAGGACTGCTCCTACTGCATAATCCGAAGTATCACACATCAGCTCAAATGGGAGTGTCCAATCAGGAGCTTGGAGAATAGGCGCAAAGATCAAGGCCTCCTTCAGAGTTTGAAAGGCATCGGCACACTTTGAATCAAAACTGAAGGAAGATTCCTTCGCCAACAAGTTACAAAGTGACCTAGAAATTTTACTAAAATTTTTAATAAAGCGCCTATAAAAGCCGGCATGGCCCAGAAAGGATCTAATCTGTTTGACGTTCGTGGGCAATGGGAGTTTGGAAATAGAATCAATCTTGGCTTTATCTACTTCCAAACCTTTCTCAGATACAACATGCCCAAGTACAATTCCTTTCTGTACCATGAAATGACTTTTCTCCCAGCTGAGGACTAAACCAGTCTCCTTACATCGCTTCAAAACATTCTTTAGGTGCAGGAGACACTGGTCAAAAGACGAGCCATAAATGGAGAAGTCATCCATAAACACTTCAACATACTCGTCAATCATGTCCGAAAAAATAGACATCATACAACGCTGGAAGGTTGCAAGGGCATTACATAATCCAAACGGCATACGCCTGAATGCAAAAGTACCATAAGGACTCGTGAATGTCATCTTCTCCTGGTCATCAGGAAAGATTGCCACCTGGTTGTACCTAGAATATCCATCGAGAAAGAAATAGTACTTATTCCCAGCCAATTTCTTGAGAATTTGATCAATAAAAGGCAAGGGAAAGTGATCCTTCTGGGTAGCAGTGTTCAGCTTGCGGTAATCAATACAAACCCTCCATCCAGTTGAGGGTCTAGTGACAACTTGTTCACCTTGGTTTTTGAATTCCACAGTAAAGCCTGCCTTCTTTGGCACCACATGAATAGGACTTACCCATTTACTATCTGCAATGGGATATATGATCCCAATGTCCAACCACTTCAGGATTTCCTTTTTGACCACCACCCTCATATTAGGGTTCAGACATCTCTGCATGTCCCTAAATGGCTTGATGGAATCATCAGTATAAATGTGGTGCATGCAGAGTGTAGAGTCTATACCCTTAATATCAGCAATGCTCCAAGCAATAACTTCTTTATGCCTAGACAAGCATTCATTCGGGGCTCCCTCCTATGCCTCAGATAGCACAGCCGAAATGAAAACGGGGAGTGTATCATTGGCACCTTGAAAAACGTACTTGAGAGTGTCAGGGAGGGGTTTCAACTCAAGGTCGGGGGCTTGTATGGTTGAGGGTTTCATAATAGATGTCCCCATCTTATGTAGCAGATCTACCTTAGGCAGAGATGATAGGGGAAGAGACTCAGCAGAAACACCCAGCAATTCCTCAAGTTCTAGTATATCCCCTTCACATTCCTCCAAGAGATGGGAATGCTCATTTAGCATGACATGCTGAAGGGGGTCATCACATAACATTGCAGGGGTTGCCTCTTCAATCAGGTCATCTATCGCCTCAACTTGAGAACAATCCTCAAGTACAGCTTGTTTGTAAGCATCAAACACATTAAGCCAGATTTTCCTGTTCCCAAAGCCCATTTTCAATGCCCCGGTATTGCAATTGATTGAAGCATGAGAAGTTGCAAGGAAGGGGTGACCCAAAATGATGGAAGGTTTCGTTGGCTTGTTGGTAGGGTCAGTGTCCAAAACTAAGAAGTCAACTAGAAAGAAAAAATCCTCCACTCTTACGAGGACATCTTCCAAAATTCCCCGTGGTGTCTTAAGTGATCGATTAGCAACTTGATGGATTACAGGGCTAGGCTTCAGATTGCCTCCCCCAAGTTGTTCATACACGTAGTTCAGAAGGATGTTCACCCCCGCACCCAGATCAAGTAGAGCCTCATCAATTTGTAAGTCACCAATAACTACTGAGATGTATGGGGCTCCTGGGTCCTTAAGTTTCGGGGGTGTGCCATGTTGAACAATTGAGCTAACAAAATCAGGCAGGACAACTTTTGATTGGACCTGTTTTCTAGATTGCCGCTTTTTCGTGCACAGGTCCTTTAAGAAGCAGGCATAAGATGGAATTTGCCTGATAGCTTCAAGCAAAGGCAAGTTAATCTGCACTTGCTTGAAAGTTTCCATGATCTCATCCGTCTTATCTTTGGCTCCAGATGAGCCAGCAGAAGTCTGCCCAGAGGTGGATAAGCGCTCTGGAAAAGGCACTCTTGATCTCTGGGTGGAAGGGTTATCATGTCGAGTTAGGGGTGGAACGGGGGCAACTTCTTCCAGTGAGGTGATTTCAAGCGGAGAAGATTTGGGCAAGTCTTCTCCGATGGGGGTGAAAGTCGAGGTGGATGGTTTTTTAGGGAATGAGACTATAGGAGCATCGGGTTTGGAAATTTCTTTCCCACTCCTCAAAATAGTCACCGCCTGAGCATGCTCCCTAAAGATAATCCCTTTTCCTTTAGGATTCTCCTCAGCAGCACTGGGGAGCTTCCCGGTTTCCCTCTGTCTAACGGCCTCAGCAAGGTGTCCTATTTGTGATTTCATCTCATGTATAGCCTTGTCATGAGATTGGATGATGGCACTTTGACTTTCTTGCATAGTTTTCAACATCGCCTTCAATTCATCCATCTTAGAGGTCTTAGGTTGGGTAAAGGTCTGAGGTTAGTTCATTTGATGGTTTTGAAATGATTGTGGTTTATAATTCCCTGAATTTGAGACATTTCCTTGTCTCCATGAAAAGTTTGGGTGGTTCCTCCATCCCTCATTATAAGTGTTGGAGAAAGGGTCATTACGAGGTCTAGGATGGAACCCTTGAGCGGCATTCAGATCCGCTTGTACAAGCTCAGGGAATTGGGAGGCCAAGTGGCAATCCACAGTGGAGTGTGTATTGCCTTGGCAAATTGAGCATTCGAAAGCTTGGGATGTGGAGGTGTTAGATACGAATGGACTCAGGTTTGACATAAGTCTTTCCATGTTTTGATTCAATAATTGAATCTGATAGGCTAAATTCTGGGTGTCCCTTGCCTCATTCGCCTCTAACTTTCTTTGCATGAGAGTGGCCTTTCTATCCATGTAGGCAGAATTCAAGTGAATAGAATTCTCACTCAAAGTATCAAAAAGGTTCCAAGCTTCATCCTCAATCTTAGATAGAAAGGTTCCTGCACAGGCACCATCCACAGTTTGCCTATGCAAATCATTCAGTCCGGTGTAGAACCTTTGAACCAGTTGCCATTTAGGCACTTAGTGATGTGGGCAAAGTCTCAGTAAGTCGTTAAAGCACTCCCACGCATCATTGAATGCTTCCCCATCCTTTTGAACAAAACTCATAATTTCCCTCCTAAAGTGATTGGTTTTGCTCATGGGGAAGTACTTCTTCAAAAACTCCTTCAAGGCATCCCAAGTGTTAATATTATCAAGGGTGTGATACCAATACTTGGCTTTGTCCTTAAGGGAGAAGGGAAAGAGGGTTTGCATTTGAGCATCATCAGTAACGCCCTACAGCTTCACCGTGGAACAAACCTCGGTGAATTCCTCTATATGCCTGTAAGGGTCTTCCCTAGCAGTACCATAAAAGGAGGGCAGCAAGGATATGGTATTACTTTTGATCTCTTAAGGATCGTCCCCTCCAGGTCTACGTAGTGCAGGGCCAGCTTGATTGGTTGGAATGAAATATTCCTTAAGGCTCCTTTGACCGGCCATTTCTACCCTTGGAAGGTTTCTTCTTAAGATTATTTCAAGTTCAGGATCAAACACAAGTTGTCTCCTAAGAGAACGCCTACCAAGCATGCACTACAAACACAATTCAAAAGGACTTGTTCGGTCTTTACAAATTTAGGCTTTTGACTTTAGTTCAAATTGTAGGTAACAAAGCAAGTTGCCCAAGCAATTACGCATCTATTGTCAACCTTCGAAATGCCTAAAAAGACCTAGTTGGAGCTTAGGTATTCTTCCCTAAATCTCAAATGGTAAACCAAATCCAAAGATGGAAGATCGAGGGATGCAAGTAGGCCTAAGCCTTCCTTTGAAGCTGTGCTTTTGCGGTGCTTCTCAACTACCCCTAAAAATCCGTGACAGGGTATCCCCCTCTTTGGATTTACAAAACCTTTAATCTCAAGTTCCGAACACTTCAGAATCCAACAGTTGGAGGGCTCTTGTCCTAGTCGTTCCAAGACTTAGGAGTGTCTAAATGCATGCCATGGTGCAAAAGATATAAGTGTGCATACACCACAAAAAGATTTTTAATTTTGAATCACACACCATGTTTGAAAATCAAGTCCTTGATTTTTAGATGTCCCTCCTTTAATTAGTCCTTTTTCAAGAATATATGTGACCACTTGTTAGATCGCTTCAAGACAAATTATGTGGTCTTCGAATTAAGTCCAAACGCAATGCGTGATCAAGAATAGGATGCAAAGTAAGAGAATGCGTACTTGCTTTCAGCAATCAACGATGCGAGAATGCACGCAATGCAGAGAAATAAATCTAGAGGCTGCTCATACAGACCTAAATGGTTCGTCCTAGGGGCAGGTAGCTTCTAGCAGGCAGCTCATTTTTTTTTTTTAACTACTTATGCACAAGCAAATAAAGGGTAAACAATCCACAAAATAAATTAAAAACCTAAATCTAAAGAAAAGGGAACAAGCTCCCAAAAATCACCCCCAATTACTATAAGGGCGAGAAAACAGAAATAAAACTTATGAAACGAGAAATCTCCTATAGAGGCAGAATCCAGGTCTCCTTCATCTTCCCCGCGTCTAAGCATCCCTCAAGGTCGACGTCTTCTCCCCGATGTGCCTGTCACCTCTCTCAAATTCCTCGCACAAATTCCTCTCACAGAAAAGATAATAAATGGTCAGATCATAGTTCAATGAGAAATAATCAGAAATAAAATCAGGTGAAATTATTGCGTCTGTTACCTCCCCGGCAACGGCGCCATTTGATAAGTCGGTTTTCACTTTCGAATAATGTGATTAAGATGATCTGTCGTTTTAGTAACAAAGTGGTGGAAAATCGCTTAACAAAATAATTACAATAAAAATTACCACTCACAGAAGAGCAGGTCGTGTCCATAGGGAGGCAATGATGCAATAAAATCTTGATTATTTCATATTCTTTCAATCAAGTGCGAAATCCATAATCAAATCCGACATGAAATGCGATGGAAAAAAGATGCACAATAACTCAAAAATATAAGGGTATATGTGTAATTTTTCCTCACTGAAATATTCAATAAATATGTGATGATTTTATGTAATTTTCAATTGACCTGTATTAGAGAAAATTTGTGCACATTTTAATCCCAAAACCATTGTTAAAACATGTGAATATCAATAACCACGCAATTATCAGAAAGCATGAGTATGCAGTCACAATTTCACCACAATGAAATAATCATAAATTAAAATTGATTTTGGTGGCAATGGCATTCAAATGTAATTTTTAATTAAAACAAAAACAGGGGATTTTACCTCTCCTTCTTGCACATGGGAGAAAGGTTCAATCGAGGAGAGGCTCCCACAGGAGGTTGGCTGAAGCGAGGCCGTCGCGGTGGTGGCAGCGGTGCATCGTGAGATGGCCAGAGCTGACCTGCCAGAGGAGAGGAGTGGCAGTGGTGGAGGAGCTGCTGCTGCCGCGTGTGCTGCAGCTATAAGGAGAGCAACGCGCGCGGGTGCTAGAGGTACTGCAGACGTGTGGAGACACGGAGGCGTGGGTGCGCAGGCGCTCTGCAGAGCGCACAAGTGTGCGCAGACGTGGGTGTGGCTGCGGCTGCGGTGCTGCGCGGGGTTGCAAGCAGTGGCGCGGTGAAGTGCAGGCGCATGCACGGAGGTGCGCGCGAGTTGGAAGTGGCGCGCGCGCTTGTGGGTGTGCGGCAAGGGGCTTAGGCGCACTGCTGGAAGTGCAGGCGAGTGCGTGCAGCTAGAGGGCACGCGGCGGAGGTGCGGGCGCGTGCAGCTGGAGGGGCGCGTGCTCTGCAAGCATGGCTGGAGGCCATGGTGGGTCTGATTTAGCGGGGAGAAGCTGCTGGTGATGGCATGGGCTAGAGGAGAGGTTGGCTGCTGCTGCGCGTGGGGACGGCATGTTGTTGGGTTTATTTTTAAGGTGAAGTGAAACAGAGGAAGAAGAAGGAAGAAGATATGGGGCCAAGCTTTAGACGTCCGGGAAACTTCCCAGACATCTTAACTGACGGGGGAGAAGAAATTGCTGCGGCTGTAGTGGTGGATGTTGGTGATGACGGTAAGGGTGGTGCACGCTGAGGTGCTCACAGTAATGCAAACGAGCTCCAGATGGCGATGTGGCCTGTCACGCCACACGCCCACGGTGGTGGAGGCTCGTCGCCACGGTTGAGGCCGGTGGTGGTAAAGCGGATGAGAGGTCAACTCTCTGCACAGTGGTGGGTCGGGGATGGTGGCCTCTGGAGCTTGGCAACTCTCCCTCCTCCTTTTGTAGCCATGGCCATCGTTTCAAATTCAAAATGCCGTAGCGTAAATGTGATGCGCAGGAGGAGGAGGTGAAGCCGAAGCTGGAGGAGTTAAATGTGCAAAGGAGAAAAAAAACAAAAGAATAAAATATTATGGTTATTTATGCATAAGCCCTTAACTTCTATGTTAAATTAAAACAATGCATGCAATGCACCTAATTGGTTAACAAATTAAATGAATGCAATTCTAAGTTAATTCTAAATGCATTTAGTTATGAATGCAATGCATGAATTATATAATTAAATCATAAATATGAATTAATCTATTTACATCCTAATGCATGCTAAATAAATGTTAGAATTAACTTAATGTCTAGGCACTTAAATACTTAAATAGCCCATAAATATGGACTAATCACTCATCCATCCATACCACCGACCTCCCACCGCGGCAGTGCAACTCCACCACCATGGGCATGTGGGGTGACAGCCCACACCGCCAAGAGTCCCTACAACTCCTACTGCGTACCCTCACCTCAGCCAGCAACCCACACCAGCCTGCACGCCCGCGCATTCACCTCCAGCGCACCTTGCCAAGCACCTGATTGCACAACAAAAATACACCAACAATTATGCCATCTTGCGTTATTTCCTAGCATTGCCATTGCATATTAGGTAGCCATAGTTGCATTTGTAAAAATTGACATGTGCATGCATTTATTTCAGAGGGGAGGAAAGTGAATAATTGGCCTTGTAATTAACGTATTCCTCAAGTGCTGCCTCGCAAATTCACCATCTTCATTTTTTTTATTGGCTTTGAATTTCATCTTCTCCGCACGACTACAGGGCATGGCTGCTTCTTCGCACCATTCTCTACCACAGCATGCTCTGCCAGCCGCATGGCTGGTCATGTGCAGCCCAGGGCATGGCTGTGCTTGCCTCCGTCTCCTTTAAAAAGGCACAGCCATCTTCCTTGCGCAGCAGCCTGGTCCATATACACATAGCAGCCCCTTCCTCCAGGCCATCTCCTCCCCTCTCCCCTCCATATGCAGCACCTCTTCCTACTAAAGAGATGCGCTGCGGGCAAGAGCAGCTCACAGTGGTCCACGACCACCACTGTGAGTCCCACCACCGCCCAGCTCATCCAAAAGCAGGTGATTGCGCAGCAATCATAGGTCTTAATTGACCTAAATTAGGCTAGGACTTAGCATAAGTCAGGGTTATTCATGCATGCATACGCATTATCTGCATCTTTACTGCTTTCCTTTAGCTATGCATAAAATAATGTTATAATGTGCTGATTAAGTGCATTATGTCGATTGCAGGGAATAAGCTGATCAGGAGCTAGATCTGAAGTTGGATTAGGAATAACAGGAGTTGTAGCAGAGCTGGAGCAGAAGGCCTAGTTTAGATGTAGGAATAATAATGTAAGGGGTTAAAAGGTTGCTATTCTATTAAGTAGGAATAAAGTAGAAAAATGTGAAGAGCTTAGGTCCATCCTAGCCCTAGGATAGCCTAGAGACTTCCCCAAGCCTTAGCCACCCTTAGATTCGGTCACAACACCCTAGGAAGCCCTAAAACCCTAGTTCCAACCCTTCTCTGGACGTCCAGATAAGTTTTAAGACGTCCAGGACCCTTAGCCAACTCCCGCACACTTCAAACCCACTTCTGCAGTGTTATTGGACATCCAGACACTTTGTCAGACGTCTAATTTCTGCAGAATACCCAGAATAGAACCCGAAATCCTTCCTGACTCTGATTGGACGTCCAGACAACAAGTCTGGACTTCTGATTTTTGAGTATAAGACGTCTGATTATATTATTAGACGTCTGATACTGCTCTCCAATTCCTGTTTTGAGATTTAAGCCTTGATCTTGGATCTCTAGGTCGCTAAACCCAATTCCAACCCCATAGGAACATAAATTAAGGTGCCATAACCCTAGTACATCGCCTCTAGACCTCCCTAAGGACCTAATTAGGTCCTCACTAAACCTAATTGACTTGGATCTTAGTCAATTCCATCAGCCTATTCAATTGGACTCATTGAGTCCAATTGAGCCCTGATCTCAGCACACACTGTCCAATTGGACTCAGTGAGAGTCCAATTGACCTAGACCTGACTTAATTGAGTTGTTTTACTCTCAATTAAGTTTCCACACACCCAATTAAACTTGTATTATGTTTAATTTCACTTTACCTTAGTGAATTAGGATTTATAACCCTAATTTGAGACCTACCTTGACCTATACCCACTAGAACCTAACCTAATCAACCTAGCCACCTACATTTTGACCCACACACACCATCCACATGAAAATATCTAGCCTAGAGTTCTCTAGAACTCTCTACCATGTGTGGTTGCCTTGGTTGCCAAAAATAGCAACCAAGAGCCATTCAATTTTTAGATCCACATTTGGTGGATCTAAAAACCACCATCGACCCTCTCTCTCTCACTCTCCCACGAGCTCCCACCATAGGCCTCTCTAGAGAATTCCATAATTCTCTAGAGAGCTTCCCTTAGGTCTATAAAAAGACCCCTTGGGTGGCCATTTGCACCCATTCACTTCCTTGGCATCCATTCCACTTAGGCTAGCCACTTCCATCTCCACTCCACCTCCACGAGTCGAGCACCACCATGGAGGCCACAATCTCCACGCCAAGAAGTTGGATTAGCTCCCCAACCTCTCTCCAAGGGCTGGCCTAAGTTCCATTGGCCGCCCCTCCTTCTCTCAATCACTCAAAGGCCATCGGGGACCACCCCTAAATGCCCTTCTATTCTGCTAGATTTAGATTATGTTCTTCATATATTTACTGCTTAGAGTGTAGTCTTACTTCTCCCCCAATGATGCATGCGAAATCCCCCCATCGATTCTTGTATGCGATCATTTTCTGGTAGCTAGATTTAAATTTCAAGCATTTATGTATAAGCTTTCCTCTAGATTCCTTGTGCAACAACTCCCAAATGAATGAATGAAAACACATTTATATATATATATATATATATATATATATATCTGTTTGAAATCACCATGAGCTTAATGATTGCTATTATCTTTTGCGTGATTAATGTTGCCTGTTTCTAACTCTTAATATTCTTGCAACTAAGCATGTCGTACGTAAATACGTAATAATCACGAACCGGCATGTGATTCTAAACAAAGTAGAGCGGCAAAAAGATCGATTTCAAAAGTAAAAGCAACGCCTCCCAGTGACGAACGACCGGGACTCAAGTCTTGTTATATTTAGAAATCAATTTTTGACGAACGTTTTTGCGCGACTATACTACGATTTCTGATGACTTCCAAATGAGCGAAAACGGCTTTCTATCAGCAGGTGGGCATGGTGGATTCCACCCTCTGTTTCGATGTTCAAGCACTTCCGCCATTGCCACAGACTCGAGCTTTGAAGCTCAACAGCAGCAGCAGCACGGTACTGGCAGATCCACGTAGCGCGCAAGCCCCTGCACGCATGCCAGCAGCCAGCGCCATCCCCTTCCGTGCGTGCAGGCTCGCTCCAGCGCGCCCACGCACGCAAAAACCAGCCGAAACTGATTGTCCACATCGTGCGAGCACTGTAGCTACTGTTCACGCGTTTTTGCGGAACACTATAGCTACAGTGCGGTGACCGGAAAGTTTCTCACTTATCCGGTCACCGTGCGCTCTCTCTCCATGCCATAACCATCTCCAGCCCATCCACGCACCTGCTCCCACGTACGCTCGCGCCCGCAACATCTGCTCCAGCACCCATGCCCGTCTGCACCCACGCCCACGCTCGCTTCTTCGCCCACTCCAGAGCGCAGCGCAGCGCACCCGCTCCCTCCAGTGTGCACCTGCGCTTGTGCACACCTGCGCCTGTGCGTGCATGCCCCTACGTGCACCACCAGACGTCGGCTGCAGCCTCTGATCGACTTAAACGCCAGCGCCCTCTCTCACAGCCACTCTCTCACTCCCTCCCGCAGACACACACATACACACACCACACTTGTACACACACACACTCACTTGTACACGCCTATATATATACTTATATATATATTTATATTTATATTTATATATATATATACATATTATTACCTATACAACTAAATATAAATATATATACATATATATATATATACATACACATATATTTGTACACACACATATATATATATACATACATAAATACATATATATCTATAGATATAAATACATACATACATATATATACATATATATATCTATCTACATATATCTATATACATAGATATTTATACTAATATATCTATATACATAAATATATATATATACATATCTATATATATATATATATATATATATACATATATTGCTATATATATATATATATATATATATCCATATCTATATAGTTCGACATATATACCTATATATCTAGTTATAAATATATATATACACATACATCTATCTATATATTTACATATCTCTATATACATACATATATATATATCTACATTTACACCTATATAATTATAACCCTATCTATATATATATACATATAAATATATACTTATATTCATATCACCTACCATGCATTATATCGCGGGAATATCTGCACCAGTTGCTGATATTCCCCGATACCCGCATACAGAAAGCATCTCTGCACACACCTTCCACCCATCCATCCTACACTCCACACAACACTTTGTCCTGTTGGTTGCGTCTTTCTAGACGTTGATCAACTCGACCCCGTGCTACACACCATTTCCACCTCCACCCCCCCCCCTATATATATATATATATATATATATATATATATATATATATATATATATATATATGTAGACTATATTTATCTTGTTTCTATTTCTCTTTTGTTTCCTGCTAATAAAAAGATAAAAAAAATAGTAAAAGAGAAAAGATAATCCTTGTCTTGCAGGTACTCGATCTGGCGAACAGCAAGACCCATTTTTGGAACCCTAATTTGGCTCAAAGCCAAGAACATTTTGGCTCTAAGCCAAGGACTTGATTTTGAGGGCGTACCTCAAGGACAAAATTATCAGAAAAAAAATCTTAAATAGAAAAACACCAAAAACATAATAAACGAACGGAAGAGATTCGTTGTAGGAAAGGCGTAGAAACTTATTCACCTCTAATTCCCGTTTCCCTGAGTTCGACCTTGGGCCTAAAAGTGACCAAGATAAAATCAAGTAGGCCAGGTTAAAAAATTTTGTAAAAAGATGGTTAGGCTCGATTTAGGTTAACCACTATACTAACTTCAACGCTAATTTCGCCATATTAACACAACCTATCCGAGCCCGATCATAACTTTTTTTGGCCTCGTTGCCGGGGAGGTACGCATACAGGTAAGTTTCTACTCCATCCCTTTAGTTTTCTCTTCTCACACCCTTCTCTTCATGGGTGTTTTTGTTTGCTAGTGTGCAGGTGAACCAGTTGCAAAGAGGAGGCAAGTAGAGGAAGCCGAAGATGTGGGCAGATCCAAGGTGGGAACGAGAGCGAGAAGTCGCCGACACCGCATTAGAGCTTTGCCCACATTGCTAAACAGGTAGGTCTCTCTCTCTCTCTTAGCAATTTAGGTTAACTTGTCACCTAAAAAGAAAACTTTTTGGGATCTCTTGGGGCAAGTGGATTAAAAATCACTTGCTTGATTGTTTGCCATCACTCCCACCACCCCAGGATTTCCCGCCAATCTTCGCATAGCGAAGATCCTAGAATCTTGATTCTTGAATCTTTCGCCGTGTGAAATATTCTGTGAGGCAAGAATAAAAAGATTGACTGCCACCCCTCCTTGCCTCATGCATCCTTCGGGATCACACTTTTGGTGGGAAGACTTGGAATTGAGTTGATTCCAACCCCACCACGACCTTTCACGTGCTTAAGATTTGATCCCAAATACTTCAACCCCAACAATTTGATTTTCTTTATATTGTGGTTGAGCCTTGTGTGTGGAAGATCATTTTGGTGATTGGGAGCACTTGAATTGAAGTGCTTTGGCTCCCTTTCACACTAATCTAAAATTGACTCGTGCATCCACACATAGAAATCCCCATCTAGGGAAGCCCATTGCATTTTAGCATGCATTAACCAACTGAATTGAAGAAGGGTTTGTTGGGCTTAGAAAAAAACTTGTATTCTCTCAAAACCCGAAGATTGGTTGAATTGGTAATTCAGAGAAATCCTAAAATCCATACTACTTAAGGCTGAAACTCTAAAAACCATTCACCAATTAAAACTTCAATTTAGGGAGATTTCCCCGTTGCATGCTTGGTTTACACACTTTATAAAATCAACCACTTGGGCATTACCCGTAAATAACGCCCTTCACATTCCAGAAGCACTTGATCCTAAGCCTCTAACTAAAACTGGTACCAACTTGACCCTTATTAAAGATTGGAGGTCTAACTACCTGCGTGTAGCGCCAACGTGTTGGTGAGGGTTCCCGCATGCTATCGGGTGTCTAAGACTGGGGCAAACGGCCTTTCAATCTGGCCCGGTGGTTCCACAGTGCTCGCATTCGGTTCCGTAGGTCGTGATAGTAGGTAACTTAGATCTTTAAGTCTAAGGGCACACTGTAGAGGTTAGGAATTTGATTGTCTTGATTTGTCATCAAGTGTACCTTTGCGGCGTCATTTCTCTCATCTCTTTTTCCCTTCTTATCCCTCCAATTCTTCCTGCAGTAGTGCATGTTTGGGAGGAGGTCACAAAACCTTGACCTGTTTGAATTGTCTGATAATTTTAGGAAAGAAGCCGAATCGTCATCCTCCTCCACAAACATGGCTGCACGCCCACCCCCAAATCCCGAGGGAGGAAACCGCCCTCAAAACCCACCAGGTGGTGGAGTCTTGGATCCCATAACCAGCCTCCAAGCCCAAATGGAAATGTATAATGAACAAATTGAAGCCATTAGGGAAACATTGGAGCAAGTGTAGAACCCTCCCGAACGGGAGGAGCCTAGGTCTCCTAGCTCCTATCAGAATCCCACTACTACAGACACCATAGGACAAATTCGGGTCCCCATGGGCGGGGACGACTTTGAATTGAAACCAAATGTAATTGGCCTGATTAATTTCCACTTCCATGGTCTTGCAAGTGAAGATCCTTTTCTCCATTTGGAAGACCTAACCCTATTGGCTAAAATAGTTAAACCAAGAAACATCGGGTTACCTATTGTCCTCATGAAAATGTTCCCATTTTCGTTGCGGGATAAAGCTTCGCAATGGTTACGCATCCTTGGGAGAACCATCCACTCTTGGGAAGAGATGCGAACAGTGTTTCTCAAGAAATTCTTCCCAATTGAGTGAACCAATGCGCTTCGCCGTGCTATCACTTATTTTACACAACAAAATGGTAAACAGTTTCATGAGGCTTGGGAGAGGTATAATGACCTCCTCCGGAAGTGTCCGCACCACGGTTTGCCTAAGTGGCATATAGCCTAGATTTTCTATTATGGGCTAAATGAGACTTTGAAGTAGATTGCAAATGCTTCCTGCGGAGGGAATTTCATGAATAAAGATGAGAATGGAGCATTTGAATTATTTGAAAATATGAGCGAAAACTCAATGAACAATGCTTCCATTGTCGCCTTTAATCGTACCAGCCTGCCCCGTAATGTCCACGAAGTTGACACGGGACCCTCCCATTCATCCACAGATCTCAGCCTTATCGCACAGAAATTGGATGAAGTCTCCGTCTTGCATAAGAAGCTGGACGAGCTTCTGGCCAACCCCGCCCATTCTATGGCAAACACCCCCACCTCACCATTTCGTCACAATTCCAATTCTCCCAACACCAAGCTTATGCTTAGAAACCCCGTGAGATCTTCCTTGCCGAGCGTCGCGCCGAGCGATTCAGTAAGTCATGTGGATCTGGCTTCAGCAAGCCAGTATTTTGACATGGAGGACCAAGCCTCCGTGTGCTCGGATGCGTATTTACATGCGGACTCGTCTTCTGGCTTAGAAGATGCTTGCGCCCTGGGAAACAACCCGTTCTCTTCCACTTATAACCCAGGGTGGCGAAATCATCCGAACTTCGCATGGTCCAGCAACCCGCAGTGCCAAAACCCCGTAGGTGGACCATTGCGACCATCCGCACCCGTCATCCCAAGGACCCAGTCCAATCTTGTGGCGAATCCACCATCAGGTCCTTGCATGCAGCAAACAGAATACGCATCAAGTCCTCTTGAGAAATTGATGTGAATGATGACGGAAATGTCGAAGCGCCATGAAGAGAACATGACCACTCTTTTGCACCAATTGGCACAGCAGAATGCTGAGATTAGTCAACTATGCTTGGCGACTCGATCTCAGGGCACTCTTCCAGCCCAACCTGTCCCCAACCCATGAAATTTCATATCCGTGGTCCTCAACCACAGGTACGACCTTCTCAAGGGCAGGTTCATCAGATTCTGTAGGCTTCGAGCATTCCTCCAGGATTTCAGGCTAATCCCGCTGCAGCACCACACTCTTATATTGCGAACCCTCCTCCGTCTTATGATCCCACTGGACCCGCATCATCCAATGCAATCACTACGAGGAGCGGTAAGCAGACCATCGATCCGCCTCGACCTGATCCTGGCCCGTCTTCTTCATCGCCCTCTCATTCGGGATGTGTACCGCATTCGCGAGAGGACAATACACCCAAATTAGTGCCAGAATCGGTCCCATTCCCTGAGGCTCTACTGAGGGAGCCAAAAGGCAAGAAGAAGGATACGCAGGCCTTTGATAACCTGCGTAATTTATTCAGGGATGTTGAAATCAAGGTACCCCTGTTAGAGGCTATCGACCACATATCCACTGTCGCCCGATTTTTCAAAGACTACACTACACCCAGGCGACAGTCAAAGAAAAAAAAGAATTTGGTGATTTTCTTGCCTCATGCGAGTTGTGCAATACTGTCAAATCTACCACCAAAGCAAAAGGATCCGGGCACACCGCTTATTTCCTGTAGCATCCAAGGCTGCAATTTTAACCGTGTCCTGCTTGATCTAGGATCTTCCATCAATCTTATACCAACCATCATGCTGGAAAAATTTTCTTTGGGAAATCTGAAACCCACCCCTGTCATGTTACAGTTGGCAAATCGTTCTGTCAAAATTCCAAATGGTGTGGTGGAAGATGTGGTGGTTAGAGTCAACAGTCTCTATTTTCCTATTGACTTTCTTGTTTTGGATATGGAAGTTCCTAGCTCACTTTCTGATTGTCCAATCATCCTTGGTCGACCCTTCTTGGCCATAGCTAGCGCCCATATCGACTGCGAGTCGGGCTGTATTGAGATTGCCGTTGGATCTGAGAAGCTCAAGCTTAACATCTTCAAGGCAACCAAGAACTTTGATTGCGATTGCATCGAGGGTGACACGTCTGACGAGGACACGGCCATCAGTGCGTGTATCGGACTAATTGGGACCTATTCTAACTGCTGTGGATTGCCTTTAAACACTGACAATTGCCTGACCGGCACATATTGTGATGTTCCCCCATCCCTCCCTATTCCCGTACCTTCTCCTGACCAGACTTCTGACGAGGTTTTCCCCGCTTCCCATACCTCGTGGTCTGAGTCATATCCGGGCTACTAACTGCGATCCACACTCTTGAAGACCGGATTGCCTTTTCTTTCCCGCCAAATCAGGTGGAACTGCAACTCCACACTGGGACCTTGAGCCCACATCTACTCACTGGGGCTATTCCTTTTTGGATCCATCTATCCAAGATGCCCCTCTTCTTGGCCAATCTGAGGGCCAACCTCTTCCTCCTAACTTATTTTCTTCTGATCCACTTGGGACACTCTCGTCCCAAGAAATGCCAGATCTTTCACCATCCACTCCCAAGCTGAAAGAGTTGCCTAGTACACTTAAGTATGTTTTCTTGGGACCAAATGAAATGCTCCCCGTAATCATTAGTTCAAAACTGACCAGGGAGCAAGAGTGCAAACTAACAAAGGTCCTTATGGAACACAAGGCAGCCATTGGATGGTCTTTATCAGACTTAACTGGCATTAGCCCCTCCTACTGCACTCACCGTATATATACGAAGAGGAGGCTCAACCTTCCTGCGAGATGCAGCGACGTCTCAACCCCAACATGCGAGAGGTCGTTAAAAAGGAAATTATTAAGTGGTTGGATGCGGGTATAATCTACCTAATCAGCGATAGCCCCTGGGTGAGTCCGATTCACGTCGTGCCCAAAAAGGCAGGACTCACCATCCATGTCAATGATAGGGGTGAATCCTTCCCTACACGCACTCCTACATCTTGGAGAGTGTGTGTAGATTATAGGAAACTCAATGCTGCAACTAAGAAAGATCACTTTCCGCTACCTTTCATTGACCAAATCCTAGAGCGGTTAGCGGGAAATAAATTTTTCTATTTCCTGGATGGATTCTCAGGATATAACCAGGTGGCAATTGACCCCCGGGACCAAGAGAAAACCACCTTTACCTGCCCCTTCGGCACCTTTGCATTTAGAAGGATGCCGTTCGAACTTTGTAACGTGCCAGCAACTTTCCAGAGATGTATGTTGGCGATATTCCATGGCATGGTGGGTGACTTTCTCGAGGTCTTCGTGGATGACTTTTCGATCTTTGGACCCTCTTTTGATGACTGTCTTGCCAACCTGACCCATATCCTTAGGAGATGTATTGATGTGAACCTCGTGCTTTCCTGGGAAAAAAGTCATTTTATGGTACACGAGGGAATTGTTCTCGGGCATATCATCTCCAATAGGGGTATCGAGGTTGACAGAGCTAAGCTTGATGTGATTGCTGATTTACCTGTGCCTGGCTCTATCAAACAAATCTGCTCCTTCCTGGGTCACGTCGGTTTCTATAGGAGATTCATCAAAGATTTCTCCAAGATTTCTCGACCTTTAACTCATCTCCTATCGACCGACGTACCCTTCGATATGGGCCCCGAATACATACGACCATTCACGCAGCTACGTGATGCTATCACCAAGGCCCCTGTTCTCCAACCACCTGATTGGTCCCTCGACTTTGAACTCATGTGTGATGCTTCCGACCTTGCAGTCGGAGCCATCCTAGGACAAAGACACGATAGACACCCCTTCGTGGTGTACTACACCAGTAAGGCGTTGGACGAGACCTAGCGTAATTATACTACCACTGAGAAAGAACTACTGGCGATCGTCTTTGGGCTGGAAAAATTCCGCCCTTACCTTCTGGGCTCACATGTTATTATTTTCACTGATCACGTGGCCATTTGCCATCTCATGCACAAGAAGGATGCCAAGCCTAGATTGATTCGTTGGATCCTTCTGCTCCAAGAATTTGACATTGAGATCCATGATAAGGTCGGAGCCCAGAATGTTGTGGCTGATCATCTTTCTAGACTGGACCCTAATCATATTGGACTTACTCTGCCGATTAATGAGATTTTTCCCGATGAGCACCTACTGGCAATTAATGTGGCAAGTGGACCTTGGTATGCCGACATTGCCAATTACCTTGCTTCTGGATCCCTTCCACGTGGCTGGCCTAAAAACTAGCGCGAGCATCTTGACGTGCGCTCGTGCGTGTGTGTTAAGAAGTGTCGTTATAGTCGCACTTGCAATGTCGGTTTTAAAGTAAAGAAACGGAGATGAGTCCGAGTGTCGGTCTCAAGGAGGCGTGAAAATCGAATTTTGCTTCTCACTTGTCATGGAAATCGCGGAGTTTTGCTTGCGAAAGGTGCGGTTGAAAAGTGAGAGAGATAGAGAGAGAGATTAGGGTTAGAGTCATTTCTTGCTTGATCAATCAACTTGAATAGGAAAGCAAGTAAACAACTAAACGGAAAGTAACTTCATTAATCATGCAGCTTTAGTTCACAGATTACAACATTAGATACATGCTTAAACATAAGTAAAGGAAAGCTTAAAAGAGAGGAAGAGAGAGAGGGGGGAGAGCGGCGAGGCAGCCACGGCGGTGGAGAAGGCTCCGTCGGCGGCTCGTCGTCTCCAGCGATTACAAGAGGGCCTAAAGCTAGCTAAGAGAGGGGTAGAGTAGTTGCAAGGGAAGTGAATGCCATGAATGAGTGGTTGGAGGGGGTTTAAATAGGGAGAAGGGCTTTCTAAAAGAAGAAGGGGTTTTAGCGACGTCCGGGACGTCGCTAAAACCCTTCCAAAAGCATTGGTGAAGCCCCCCAGCCTGCCGGTCACATGCCTGCGCCGTTCTTCTTCGCACCCGATCCATGGCCACTGCGTGAGAGCCATCCAATCGAAGATCAGACAGCTGAGATCCTCCCTTGGGCGCGCTTGGATCATGCCTCGGGCACGCGTGCGCGCAGGCGTCGTCGCCCAGCGTGCGCGCACGTGTGGGCACTCGCTGTCTAAGGGCGCGTAGCGTGGTGCTATCTCGGCTGCCCGTTGCTGATCTGGCGACCCAATTTTGCCGCGTGCCTCTTCGTCTTCAATTTCTCACAAGGCGCATCTCGAACCCGTGTCACGTGCGGACGGGCGTGCGCGCAAACCACTGCGCCATGCCCGCTACTTTGTCACGGTGATACCGGCGGGCATGCGGTTCTCGGTTGTCCGATCGAAGATTGACAACCGAGATTTGATCCCCAGCTGAAGGAGGAAGCGACGTGCAGTGAGCAGGGGGCGACGTGGCGCAACGAGGGTCGTTGATCATCAGATTAACGGTCAGAACTTCTTGGGCCCATTGTAGGAGCTCTGGATGTCGGATTTGGCCGATCTTGAGTCCGTTGGACTCTGTTCATCATTCTGAATCCATCCATGCGGTCCGATTACTCATTTGAGGCCTGCTTTAACAAGTGCTTACACAAATGGCCATTAATACAGTTTTATAAGCAATCATGGTATATGATGCACGCAATGCTCCTATTCTACTTATGTTATGCCTTTTATTCTTAAGATGGGCCCTATTTAACAGAATTATCACCCCCATATGCAGTGTTATCATACCCCCATGCTTACTCCTTGCTAGTCCCTAGCAAGGTTTATTCTAGCCTTTATTTTCTTTCAGAATTTAAGAAGTAATTGCTTAGGCACTTCGTCACTTGTCAATAGGAGGAAATATACTAAGATCTTAATCTACAAAGACTTAGCAGTGCCCGGGTGTCTACCAAAATACGAATCGCCCAAATCCTTGCTTTAATGTATATAACTATACATATGTATATGTATATATATATTTTTTAGAATTTTTTCGAAATTCAGCGTGGGTTGGTAACTTTTTATGGCTACCCAACCCACCCAAAACTCGGTGAAAACCCTAAGTGCTAAGCATCTTGGTGTGAAGATTGTGATAGACTCACTCAATGGTAATTTAGACAGACTTCAGGTTTCTACGCCCCTAGGTGATCGAAAGAGGAAATATATTTGCTTGAAGGTGTATTTGTTCAATTGGTAGCTTTCTCCCTACATTTGTTTTAATTGGGATCAACACAATGATTTTTCCAGTGTATATCTCCCCAGCTTGTACTACTTCCCCGCTTCTTCCTTAAGTGTTTTAGTTCTTTTTGTGCAGTTATTGAGCTGGGCTCTGGACAACCGACCAATGGGCTGTTACCCACAATCACTTGCCAGCCATACTCGTGCAGCGAAGTGTGGTTTATTTTCTTTTCTTCTCCTTTTTTTTCGTAGGTGGCTTCCCTGATCTCAAATGTACCTAGAGGCAATGAAGAAATGGTCCCGTTGCTGGGTTCTGGACAACCTGCCAATGAGCTGTTACCCACGGCAACTTGCCAGCCATACCACCCTAGAGAGTTCATTAGCTACCCAATTTTTGTCAAAATCTCCGAGTGAGTCTGTGCAAAAATGTTTGCAGATGCTTAGACTCAAAGTTTTTCTGAGTTAGAGGGTCAGTTGATAAGTCGTATACTTATCACCTTATTTAGTAGGTGGATTAGAATAGTTTAAGGTTGCAAGGATTCGAAGCTAAATCCATATTTTAACGGACACCAGGGCTGATTAAGCCTGAAAGCCTGAAAAGTCTAAGTGTTTAACTTCTTTTTGTATTATTTCCCACTATTGACAAGTTTCTAATGCCTAAGTTCCTTCCTAAATTTATTTTTTTTATTTTAATTTTATTTTATTCAGACTGATTAAATGAGCTCAGGATTGTGCAATTTACCACCCCCCATGCTTAAGTTGGATAATGTCCTCATTAGCAAATACATGGATGCAAAGGGGTTCCAAAAGATAGCACCTGAGTGACGTAAAATACCGGATCAGTTTGAATCCTCTGGGTTGCCTTCCAGGAAGCACTGAGTTTAATGCCTCCAGCTGAGCGGTGCTTCGTGTCATCCCTCAACGAGGGTGACACTCTCCTTTGGGGGAACCTGGGCAAGGAAGTGTTTCAATCTTTGACCATTAACTGTAAAAGTGTGCCCAGTGTTAGGATCAGCAATTTCAACCGCCCCATTAGAGTAAGGCTTAACCACCCGAAATGGTCCTGTCCATTTGGACCTGAGTTTCCCCGGGAAGAGTTTTAGGCAGGCGTCAAATAGCCAGACTTGCTAGTTAGGCTCAAAGGTTTTTCTATGAATGAGTCAGTCATGGACAGCTTTCATTTTCTCCTTATATAGTCGACTATTTTCAAAAGCATCCCGACGAATTTCTTCGAGCTCAGATAATTGGAGCATCCTCTACGCACCGGCTAACTGAGAATCCATGTTACATTGCTTGACAGCCCAGTAAGCCCGATGTTCCAATTCGACAGGAAGATGGCAGGCTTTGCCAAAGACCAGGCGATAAGGCGACATGCCTATCGGGGTCTTGAAAGTAATCTTGTATGCCCACAGGGCATCATCTAGTCGTGTGGACTAGTCTTTCCTGTCAGGTCTCACAGTCTTCTGTAAAATGTTCTTGATTTGTCTATTTGAAACCTCGGCCTGCCCATTTGTTTGTGGATGATACGGAGTAGCAATGCGGTGGTTTACCCCATATTTTCTAAGTAGGGCACGGAATTGGGAATGGATAAAATGGCTTCCACCATCACTGATCATGGCCTTGGGTATTCCAAACTGGGAAAAGATGTTCTGCTTAACAAAGTCCATGACAGTCCTGTGATCGCATCGGCAGGTGGCAACGGCTTCAATCCATTTGGAAACATAGTCTACTGAGACTAAGATGTACTCGAAGCCATTGGATGGTGGAAAGGGGCCCATAAAATCGATACCCCAAACATCGAAGATTTCGACAATCAAAATGGGCTGGAGGGGCATCATATCTTTCTTGGTCATGGTCCCTAGCGTTTGGCAGCGTGAGCAAGTCTTGGCAAATTTGTGTGCATCCTTAAATAGGGACGGCCAGTAAAATCTAGACTGCAGAACCTTTGCAGCCGTTTTCTTTCCAGAGAAGTGGCCTCCACAAGCCTGGTCATGACAGAAGGAAAGCACACTCTGGACTTCGTTCTCAGGGATACACCTCCTGATGATCTGGTAAGCGTAGAGGTGAAACAGCATGGGATCATCCCAGAAATAGTGCTTGGCCTCAGCCAAGAACCTGTCCCGTTGTTGTCTGGACCAGCTGTGCGGGGTTTGTCCTACAACTAGGTAGTTGACGTAGTCAGCAAACCATGGCAGTCTCTTGTCTTGCACAGCCAGAATGTGTTCATCGGGGAAGGCGTCAGATAGAGGTAGGGAGGGTCCAATGTGGTCTGGATGAAGTCTAGACAAGTGGTCAACCACCACATTCTTCAATCCGGCCTTGTCACGGATTTCCAGGTCAAATTCCTGCAAAAGCAGGATCCATCTGATGAGCCTGGCCTTTGCATCCTTCTTGGACAACAGGTGCCAGATGGCTGAATGATCAGTGTAAATAGTCACGTGGGATCCCAGCAAGTACGATCGGAACTTTTCAAGTCCAAAGACTACAGCGAGCAACTCTTTCTCTGAAACCATATAATTTCGTTGGGCCTCGTCCAATGTTTTGCTCGCGTAGTAGATCACCACGGGCTTCTTGTCTTGCCTTTGTCCCAGGACAGTACCTATGGCAAAATCTGATGCATCACACATAATCTCAAAGTCCTGGGACCAGTCCAGGGGCTAAAGTACAGGTGCTGTGGAGACTAAGTCCCGGAGGGTGTGATAAGCCTGGATGCAATCAGAAGACATGCGGAATATGGCGTCATTGGCTAGAAGGTCGATCAAGGGTTTGGAAAGCTTGGAAAAGTCTTTAATGAACCTTCAGTAGAAGCCAACATGTCCCAGAAATGAGCGAATCTGTCAGACCGAGACAGGTGGAGGGAGTTTGGAAATCAAATCAACCTTAGCCCGATCTACCTCGATGCCCCTATGCGATACGATGTGACCATGGACAATTCCTTCTTGAACCATAAAATGGCTCTTTTCCCAACTTAACACCAGATTAACCTCGATACATCATTTCAAGATTTTCTCCAAGTTGCTCAGACAATGGTCGAATGAATTCCCGAATATAGAGAAATCATCCATAAAGACCTCTAAGTATTCACCCACCATTTCTGAAAAAATGGCTAGCATGCAATGCTGGAAGGTCGCAGGTGCGTTGCATAACCCGAACGACATTCGACGAAATGCAAACATGTCGTACGGGCAAGTGAATGTGGTCTTTTCTTGATCCTCCGGAGCAATTGCGACTTTGTTATATCCTGAATATCCATCCAGGAAGTAAAAATACTTCTGCCCTGCCAATCTTTCAAGGATTTGGTCAATGAATGGCAAGGGGAAATGATCCTTCTTAGTGCCTTCATTGATCTTCCTATAATCAATACACACTCGCCATGCGGTGGTGGTGCGGGTGGGGATGGATTCGCCATGATCATTGGTGACAACGGTGAGCCCAGCTTTCTTTGGAACCACTTGAATGGGGCTCTCCCAGGGGCTATCAAAGATAGGATAGATGATGTCGGCGTCAAGCCATTTGATAATTTCTTTCTTAACAACCTCCTGCATGTTTGGGTTTAAACGTCTCTACATCTGGCGGGAGGGTCGTGCCTCATCTTCCAGGTAAATCTTATGGGTGCAATAGGTGGGGCTAATGCCTCTTAAGTCAGAAATGGTCCAACCAATGGTGGCCCGATGTTCTGAAAGGGTCGCTGTCAACCTAAGTTCCTGATCCTTGGTTAGATGAGAATTAATAATCACTGGGAAGGTCTAGTCAAGTCCTAGGAAGACATATTTGAGATTCTCGGGCAATAGCTTAAGTTCAGGTGCGGGTGGAACCACAGTTGATGGAAAGGGAAAGGGTGGGAGTTGATCAACATTGATCTCCTCAAATGGTGTTGTGTGATGGTACTCAGCCTTACAGAGGTCCACAGGTAGTGATGGTGATGGGTCAGAACAATCATTATGGGTTTGGTGGTCTGATACAGAACTAAGGGTGAGGCATTCCTCGATCAGAGTTTCTACGGGATCATGTTCCTCAACGCAATCCAATCAAAAGACTTTATCGCCTAGAAGATATCCAATTGCATTTTCCTATCTCCGAAGGTGATTTCCGTACATCCTGTGTCACAATCAATGTTTGCCTTAGCCGTAGCTAAGAAAGGTCTTCCTAAGATTATGGGTGCATTCTATAATTTTTCAGGGACTTCCATGTCGAGCACCAAAAAGTCGACCGGGAAATAGAAGCCCTTGACCCGTACAATCACATCCTTGACAACCCCCTTCGGGGTTTTCACTGATCTATCAGCCAGCTGGATGGTGACAGGGGTTGGTGTCAACTCTCCGAAACCAAATTGGTGGTACAGGGTTGTTGGAATCAGATTGATAGAAGCACCTAAGTCCAGGAGCACTCTATCAAATGTCATGTCCCCGATATTGCAGGAAATCAGGGGCGCTCATGGGTCAGTTCGCTTGAGCGGAAGGTTGCTTGATATTATGGAACTTGCTTGTTCAGAGAGCACAACCTTCCTAGGTGCTTGAGGTCTTGGCTTACATTTGGGTGTACAGGCATCCTTTAAAAACTTGGCATAAGCCGAGATGTGCTTGACAACTTCGAGGAGCGGAATATTAATCTGTACTTGCTTAAAGATCTGCAAAAGCTCCTCAGTTTCCACAACATTCTTCTTTTTCTTGATTGTTTCCAAGGCCTCAGGGTAAGGTGTCTGAATGTGGATCAGGTCTATTTCTGGGTCCTTGGTTGGTGCTTCTTCTGAGTCGGGTATTTCAGCCGGTGAAGTCTCAGGGAGAGTCGGCCATTTGGGATCCTGGGTTTTGGTGCCACTTCTCAAGGTCACCACATTCGCAGAGGCATTGGGGCAATGGGTTGATCCTTGAGAAGATGAGGACGAAGAAGCACCCAACCCAGGGGGTGTTTGTGGGGCTGGCTGGACCATGTGAGCCTGCCCGGGATTGCCTTGGAACCCTTGCGAATTGGGGCCTCTGTTAATTATGTTTCGCGGGTTCGGTTGTGGCTGGGAAGGTAGGGATCCTTGTTGTTTACAGTCCAAGAGTTGGCTTAATTGTCCCTTTACCAAGGCCATTTCCTCCGGATGTTTCTGGTTCATGTCAGCCATCATCTTTATTAGGGTGTCCATTTGGTTTTGTGGGGGAGGAGCCACCCTATTCTAATTATATTGGGATCTAACTAGTGGTCCTTACTAATAGGGGGCAAGTGTGGCTGCTAGTTTGGCCTGGGTCGATTTTGGAATTGCGATGGTTTCTGGTTTGTCCAACCAAAGTTGGAGTGGTTACGCCAGCCAGTGTTGAAAGTGTTGGAGAAAGGGTCAGGTTTCGCATAACCTTGCACAGCTTGTACATCTTCAAGGATAGCTGATGTTGATGGAGAGGGAAGAGAGTAATCAAGGGTTGAGGGAGCAAAGGTCCCTCCCTGGAACGTGGTCAGGGGTTGTTCCAAGTTCAGTTGGGTTAAGGGCTGGACCAGGTCAACACTATATGCTCCTTTTGCTAGGGAGAAGGTCTGTAAGGGGTTCCTGGTTTGGTTCAGTAGCTCATCAATCTTTTTGTCCACCAATTCCACCAGATCTAGTTTCTTGGCAATGATGTCCATGTCAACCATTCCAGAATTTGCTTGTACCTCATAAATCCCACCACGGGGTTGACTGGATTTGTTGAACTGGGTCATGGAGGCATTGTTGAGCGAATTCTCGCTCATAGACTCAAAGAGCTCAAACACGCTCTCCTCATCCTTGTTCAGGAAGTTCCCCCCGCATGAGACATCGACGAAGTTCCGTAGGTTGCTGTCCAGACCATGGTAAAAAATCTAGGCCAATTGCCACCTTGGTACTTCGTGGTGTGGGCATTTCCTTAAGAGTTCATTGAATCTTTCCCACGCCTCATGGAACTGTTCCCCACCCTGGAGTGTAAAGGTAGTAATAGCTCTTCTGAGGGCATTGGTCTTTCCTATGGGGAAGAATTTCTTTAAAAATGCATGCCTCGGTTCTTCCCAGGTGGTGATGGGTCTACCTAGGGTTCTAAGCCAATGAGAAGCCTTGTCTCTTAACAAGAAGGGAAACATCTTGATTAGAACAATGTCAAGGCTAATGTTCCTAGGTTTCACAGTCCGTGCTATGCGGTCGAGATTCTCTAGGTGCTGGAAGGGGTCCTCATTTGAGCTTCCATGAAAGTGGCTCTGGATCAGATTTAAGACATTCGGTTTCAACTCAAAATCATCTCCCCCTTCGGGGATCCTAAGGTGTGGCTTGACTCTAATAGCGGAGGGGTTATAAAAATCGCGGAGGGGCCTCAGTTGATCCTGAAATGGTGGAACATCGAGTGGTGGTTGCCCTTGTGTGCCTTGGAAAGGTGGTGGTGGTTGTTCTTGTGGGTTCTATAACCGGTATATGGCTTGCATGATGGCCATTGTGTCTGGTGGGGGTTGATCCTCGGCCTCATCTACCCTAGGTTCAGCCATGTTCCTAATAGAATCACGTCGCCTAGATTCCTGTCCCAAAACAAACAACTCGGGATGCAGTGAGCATCTCCCATGCATACACTATAGAAGAACAGGAGGGGATGCGAAGAGCGACAGATGCTAGAAATGTGTTCAATCAAGCAAACAAGCCTAGTCCTTATGAGGTATTTCTTAGGAGACCTAGAAATCTCACAAAGGGTGATTAAGTCCGTAAGCACTGGACTCCCCTTCCCAAGGCTAATCTGGCCAGGTTGATTACGAGGGGATTGCAGGGAAGGTTCTTCCTTTGGCTTGCGCCTCCGGTTCCGTAGACCCCACAACCGCGGTCGTTCGACACTGCCCCGTAGCCTAGTCACCAGATTCTACCAAGGGAATGAAAGCCAAGTGCTTAGCGAACAAAACCTAACCTTTCAAGACTTAACTTAGTCCTGCCTAGGGCACGTCTACTCAGTTTTAAAAGGGCTAGGATAGTGCTTGTGCTAGGGTTATGTGATGAGGCGTTGATTAGGGTGGTGCCTCTTAATTTTCCACTTTTAATGTGTGTGCTTCTATCAAAACATGATTTTCAAGCAAGGATTAAGATGTGGTGTCTTTCAGTGTTTCATCCTTACTTTAGTGTCTTTTAGGGTTGACGTGTCTTAATGTTTTCAGGCAAGTTTCAGTGGGCACGTCAAGTTCTGCACACAATTCGGTGAAAGTAGATTTCCTTTTATTCTGTAGAGGCTCTAAAACCCTAATGTACTCATCCTAATGATCATGCAGCTTCTACTAGATGAGTTGATTTTAGGGTTGAGTGGTGCAGCCCAAGTCAACTCACGGTGGCTTCACAAACACCACTCAAAAAGAGAAAAGAACACTCCAAGAATTTATTCAGAATGTTAGAGTGTACATTTTTTTTTGTGGGGTGTTGTGTTAAGGATGTGGGTCAAGCAATCATACACCACGCCAATTTTTTTCAATTTTTACAATTTTTTTTTTAGTTTTTCACGCAAGCAAACAATCATAAGTGAAGAATTACTCACTATCGGTCCTTATTGCACCTACTCCCTTGTTACCATCGTGGGATGCGTCGCTCCACCGTCGAAGCGTCGAATCCCTGCAACCATCAAGTAAAAAGGAAAACAGGGCATTAGATGATGTGAGAATGGATGTGGAATGGAAGTGACAAAACAAATCCGTTGCCTCCCCGTCAACGGTGCCAAAAACTGACGTGCGCTCGTGCGTGTGTGTTAAGAAGTGTCGTTATAGTCGCACTTGCAACGTCGGTTTTAAAGTAAAGAAACGGAGGTGAGTCCAAGTGTCGGTCTCAGGGAGGCGTGAAAATCGGATTTTGCTTCTCACTTGTCATGGAAATCGCGGAGTTTTGCTTGCGAAAGGTGCGGTTGAAAAGAGAGAGAGATAGAGAGAGATTAGGGTTAGAGTCCTTTCTTGCTTGATCATGCAACTTGAATAGGAAAGAAAGTAAACAACTGAACAGAAAGTAACTTCATTAATCATGCAGCTTTAGTTCACAGATTACAACATTAGATACATGCTTAAACATAAGTAAAGGAAAGCTTAAAAGAGAGGAAGAGAGAGAGGGGGGGGAGAGGGCGAGGCAGCCACGGCAGTGGAGAAGGCTCCGTCGGCGGCTCATCATCTCCGACGATTACAAGAGGGCCTAAAGCTAGCTAAGAGAGGGGTAGAGTAGTTGCAAGGGAAGTGAATGCCTTGAATGAGTGCTTGGAGGGGGTTTAAATAGGGAAAAGGGCTTTCTAAAAGAAGAAGGGGTTTTAGCGACGTCCGGGACGTCGCTAAAACCCTTCCAAAAGTGTCGGTGAAGCCCCCCAGCCCGCCGGTCACACGCCCACGCCGTTCTTCTTCGCGCCCGATCTGTGGCCGCTGTGTGAGAGCCATCCAATCGAAGATCGGACGGTTCAGATCCTCCCTTGGGCGCGCTTAGATCGCGCCTCGGGCACATGTGCACACAGGCTCGTCGCCTGGCGTGGGCGCTCGCTGTTTGAGGGCCCGCCACGTGGTGCTATCTCGGCCACCCGCTGCTGATCGAGCGGCCCAATTTTGCCGCGCTCCTCTTCGTCTTCAATTTCTCGCACAGCGCGGCTCGAACCCGCGTCGAGTGCATGCGGGCATGCTTGCAAACCGCTGCGCCACGCCCGCTACTTTGTCGCGGCGATAGCGGCGGGCGTGACATGTCGTTGTGCGTGTGTGTTAAGGAGTGTCGTTATAGTCGCACTTGCAATGTCAGGTTTAAAATAAGTAAACGGAGGTGAGTCCGAGTGTCGGTCTCAGGGAGGCGTGGAAATCGGATTTTTGCTTATCACTTGTTGTCATGGAAAGTGCGGAGTTTTGCTTGCGAAAGATGCGATTTTAAAAAGCGAGAGAGAGATAGAGAGAGAGAGGGTTTAGGGTTAGAAAGTTCTTTGTTTGATCATGCAACTTGAACTGAAATTAAAATGACAACTGAACGGAAAATAACTTCATTAATCATGCACTTGTAGTTCATAACTTACAACATTAAATACATGCTTCAACAAAAGTAATAGAAAGCTTTAAAAGAAAGAAAGAGAGAGTGTGTGTGTGTGTGGAGAGCGACGAGGCAGCCACGGCGGTGGAGGAGGCTCCGTCAGCAGCTCGTCGTCTCCGGTGATTACAAGAGGTCCTAAGGCTAGCTAAGAGAGGGGTGGAGTAGTTGCAAAGGGAGTGGATTCCTTGAATGGTGGTTGGAGGGGGTTTAAATAGAGTTAAGGGCTTCCTAAAAGAAGAAGGGGCTTTAGCGACATCCAGAGCGTCCCTAAAACCACCCCCAAAAACGTCGGTGAAGCCCTCCAGCCGCAGGTCAGCCGCCCGCCTCGTTTCTTCTCTTCATGCGATCCGCGGTCGCTGAACGAGAGCCGTCCAATCAAGGATCGGACGGCTGAGAGTCCTCCTCAGCTGTGCTGGGATCGCGCCTCGGGTGCGCGTGTGCACGCGCGTCATCGCCTGGCGTGGACTCTCGTGGACGCTCGTGAGCTGCGGTCATACCGCGTGGCAAGATCCCGCACGCCCGCTGCTGATCGGGCGGCCCAATTTCTCCGCGCCCGTCTCCCATCTTCAATTCCCACTCCGCTCGGCTCAAACCCGCGTCGCGTGGGTGCCGGCGTGCGCACTAACCGTTGCACCACGCCCGTGCCTTGTCGCGGCGACCGCGGGCGGGCGCGCGAGTCTCGGCCGTTCGATCGAAGATCGACGGTCGAGATTTGATCTCGGCTGGCTGAAGGCGCGACGCGCGGTGGGGCAGGGCTGACGTGGCGCAATCTGGGTCGTTGATCTCTAGATCAATGGTCAGAACTTCTTGGGCCCATTGTAGGAGCTCCGGATGTCGAATTTGGCCGGTCTTAAGTCCATTGGACTCCGTTCGTCGTTCTGAATCCATCCGTGCAGTTCGATTGCTCATCTGAGGCATGCTTTGACAAATGCTTACACAAATGGCCATTAATACAGTTTATGAGCAATCTTGGTACATGATGCATGCAATGCTCCTATTCTACTTATGTTGTGCCATTTATTCTAAAGATGGGCCATATTCAACATAATTATCACCCC
This sequence comes from Thalassia testudinum, assembly GCA_037157565.1. NCBI lineage: Eukaryota > Viridiplantae > Streptophyta > Magnoliopsida > Alismatales > Hydrocharitaceae > Thalassia > Thalassia testudinum. Next base: position 157,031,548 of record JAZHRO010000031.1, on the reverse strand, counting down.
CTTATGTAGTGTTATCAGGGCGCACAGTTCTCAGCCGTCCGATAGAAGATGGACGACTGAGATTTGATCTCCAGCTGAAGGAGGAAGCGGCGTGCGGTGAGCGGGGGGCGACGTGGCGCAACGAGGGCAGTTGATCATCAGATCAACGGTCAGAACTTCTTGGGCCCATTGTAGGAGCTCTGGATGTCGGATTTGGCCGATCTTGAGTCTGTTGGACTTCGTTCGTCCTTCTGAATCCATCCGTGTGGTCCAATTGCTCATCTGAGGCCTGCTTTGACAAGTGATTATACAAATGGCCATTAATACAGTTTGATAAGCAATCTTGGTATATGATACATGCAATGCTCCTATTCTACTTATGTTGTGCCTTTTATTCTTAAGATGGGCCCTATTTAACAGAATTATCACCCCCATATGCAGTGTTATCACGTCTCATGGCAGAAGCAAAGTATTATTTCTGGGATAATCCACTTCTTTTTTGAATAGGTGCTGATCAAATCATCCGTCGCTGTATTCCTGATAGCGAATTCCCTAGTGTACTATCCTTCTGCCACGATCAGGCCTGCGGAGGCCATTTCTCTGGGAGGAAAACTGCAGCCAAGGTGTTGCAATGCGGTTTCTTTTGGCCCTCCCTTCACCAGGATGCACACAATTATGCCAGACATTGCACTAGGTGCCAGTCATTAGGGTGAATGTCACATTGTGACATGATGCCCTTGCAACCCATCCTAGCTGCTGAAATTTTTGACATTTGGGGAATTGATTTCATGGGTCCTTTTCCTCCTTCCAACGACTTCGAATATATCCTCGTGGCTATTGATTATGTTTCAAAATGGATCGAGGCTATTCCCACGCGCCGTGTTAACCATGTTATATCCACTCGATTTGTCAAAGACCACATTTTTGTGTGCTTTGGGATCCCTCGAGCCATTATCTCAGATGGAGGAAGCCACTTTACCCATGCCTCTTTTCGGGCACTTCTGAGGAAATACGGAATCCACCATCGTATCGCATCTCCGTATCATCCTCAAACAAATGGCTAGGCAGAGGTGTCGAACCAACAAATCAAGCAGATTCTCCAGAAAACGGTTCGGCCTGACCGTAAGGATTGGTCCAACAAGCTGATTGATGCACTTTGGGCGTATCGGACCGCCTTCAAGGCTCCCCTTGGTATGTCTCCTTATAGAATCATTTACAGGAAGCCTTGTCATTTGCCCGTGGAGTTGGAGCACCGCACTTATTAGCGGTTCACCAATGTAACCTTGACCTAGACCTGTGTGGTCGAGAAAGGAAACTCCAACTCCAAGAGCTGGAAGAGCTCCGTCGTGAAGCCTATGATTCTGCCTTAACTCTCAAGCAACGCACTAAGGCTTTTCACGACAGCCGTATTCGGCGGAAGGAATTTGAGCTATCTCAGCAAGTTTGGCTCTACAACGCCCGGCTCAAATTCTTTCCTGGGAAATTAAAGTCCAAATGGACTGGTCCTTTCCTGGTCTCGAGACCATTTCCCAACAAGGCCGTTGAAATTAAAGATCCCAAATCTAGGCATAAATTTACGGTCAATGGGCAGTGTTTGAAACCCTATCTTACTCATGAACCTGCCCCTGTTGGAGAAACTGTTGCCCTACTGGAGGGTAACTAATTTCATGCCTCATCCTGAGTCCAGCTGGGGACATTAAATTCAGTGCTCGTTGGGAGGCACCCCAACAACACTCCGCCACTATCACATACACTTCGCACCTTTTCACTTCACCACCCACCATCCACCCGCCCTACCACCCTGCTAAATACCCGGCACCTCAGCTCTCATTACCTGATCTTTGATACCCTACCCTTCATGCATATGAGGGCATAGCATCGTTTGGCATGGGGGAGTGGATAGGCATCCATAGGATCTGGGTATTTTATGGTATCATGCATCTTCTATCCATCTATAGATATGTACATAGCATAAAAAAAAAAAAGGTGTTTAGTAATGATCTGAAGGCTGAAACAAAAATACAATAAGTGTTTATGGATATTCAACCACTGTTTTGAAGACTTTCCAAGCCACAGAAGCTTGATTCGCTCAGGCTCGGCTTAATTCACTTGAGCATTGACAAGATAGATCGGAATCTCTCCTAACTAAGGACGTATTCTTGTACCTGAGACACCAGTATAGGAACCGTTGGTTTGCTTCTACTCAAGAGCCTAAGTAATCTTGGTTCACACTACACATATCAAGAAAGACCAGGTGAACATAAGATCCAACCTTAGTATTCATTAGGGAAGGTGGAGTCTTTACCTGTGCGCGCAAGTAGACTTTTTATCCCAGGCTTTAGTCTTGTGTTTAGGAGAGACTCTTTCCACCAAAAAGGAACTCTCCCACCAAAAGAAAAGTGTTCTCCAAATAAAGTTGTAAGAGATATACTGACACGTGGTTCAAAAAAAAAAAGGTGCAAATAAGTCAGTATATCTCGCAAATGTCTGTAAAGTCTTCTCCCTACAAAAATTCTTCAGGGCAAGTTACAAGTACCCTGTTTTCTTTGAGCCACAAATGTAATAAAATGGGAGTTGAGTTTTCTGTCATCTTTTTAAGGGTCAATCCGAAGACATGAGCTGAAACTGGGACCAACCTGCACTTAAAAATTCGTGAAACCCTGGGCTTTAGTCTTAATGTTCATCTGGTCAGTCTTGATCCTGCACTAAGCACAAGCCATGATCTCTTGAGCTCTCGAGTACGGCAAAAAACCTCCTGAGTCCTGGAAATCGTACTTAAGGTTTAAATATCAAAAGTCCTGGTTAGTTGAGAGATGGTCTATGTCACATAAGACTTAAAGTACTGGTAGTCTTCTCTGCAATTGGTTCTCACAATATCCAACAAATAAACACACCTATGTCACCTCAGAAGAAAATCTTCAGCTTAAGATCATTTCTAAATACAATACAAAAATGTTTTGCTAGGGAATAGCAAAAGATAGGCATGGGGGTATGATTGCACAGCAAAAATACACCAACAATTATGCCATCTTTTGTTATTTCCTAGCATTACCATTGCATATTAGGTAGCCATAGTTGCATTCGTAAAAATTGACACGTGCATGCATTTATTTGAGGGGAGGAAAGTGAATAATTGGCCTTGTAATTAACGTATTCCTCAAGTGCTGCCTCACAAATTCACCATTTTCATTTTTTTTATTGGCTTTGAATTTCTTCTTCTCCGCGCGGCTATAGGGCATGGCTGCTTCTTCTTCATGCCATTCTCTGCCACAGCATGCTCTGTCAGCCGCATGGCTGGTCATGTGCAGCCTAGGGCATGGCTGTGCTTGCCTCCGTCTCCTTTAAAAAGGCACAGCCATCTTCCTTGCACAGCAGCCTGGTCCATATACACATAGCAGCCCCTTCCTCCAGGCTGTCTCCTCCCCTCTCCCCTCCATACACAGCACCTCTTCCTACTGAAGAGATACACTGCGGGCAGGAGCAGCTCACAGTGGTCCACGACCACCACTGTGAGTCCCACCACCGCCCAGCTTATCCAAGAGCAGGTGGGCTTAGTGGATTCCACCCTCTGTTTCGACGTTTAAGCACTTCCACCATTGCCGCAGACTCGAGCTTTGAAGCTCAACAGCAACAGCAGCACGGCACCAATAACTCCACACAGCACGCAAGCCCCTGCGCGCACGCCAGCAGTCGGCGCCATCCCCTTCCGCGCGGGTAGGCTCGCTCTAGCGCGCCCGCCCACACAAAAATCAGCTACAACCGATTGTCCGCGCCGTGCAAGCACTGTAGCTACTATTCACGTGTTTCTGCGGAACACTGTAGCAACAGTGCGGTGATCGAAAAGTTTCTCACTTATCCAGTCACCACGCGCTCTCTCTCTGCGCCGCAACCGTCTTCAGCCCGTCCATGCGCCTGCTCCCACGTACGCTCGCGCCGGCAGCGTCTGCTCCAGCGCTCGCGCCCGTCTACGCCCACGCCCGCTTCTTCACCCACTCAAGCACGCAGCGCAGTGATCTGCACTGCACCCTCACACCCGCTCCCTCCAGTGCGTGCCTGCGCCTACACGTGCATGCCCCTGCATGCACCACCAGACGTCGGCTGCAGCCTCCGGACGACTTAAACGCCAACACCCTCTCTCACAGCCACTCTCTCACTCCCTCCCACAGACGCACACATACACACACCACACTTGTACACACTCACGTGTACACACACACACTCACTTGTACACACCTTCGCGGGAATATCTGCACCAGTTGCTGATATTCCCCGATACCCACATACAGAAAGTGCCTCCGCACACACCTTCCACCCATCCATCCTACACTCCATGCGGCACTTCGTCCTGTTGGTTACGTCTTTCTAGACGTCGATCAACTCAACCCCATGCTACACACCATTTCCACCTCCACCCCCACCCCTATACATCATATATATATATATATGTAGACTATATTTATCTTGTTTCTATTTCTCTTTTGTTTCCTACTATTAAAAGGATAAAAAAATAGTAAAAAAGAAAAGATAATCCTTGTCTTGTAGGTACTCGGTCTGGCGAACAGCAAGACCCATTTTTGGAACCCTAATTTGACTCAAAGCCAAGAACATTTTGGCTCTAAGCCAAGGACCTGATTTTGAGGGTGTACCTCAAGGACAAAATTATCAGAAAAAAAAATCTTAAATAGAAAAACACCAAAAACATAATAAACGAACGAAAGAGATTCGTTGTAGGAAAGGCTTAGAAACTTATTCACCTCTAATTCCTGCCTCCCTGAGTTCGACCCTGGGCCTAAAAGTGACCAAGATAAAATCAAGTAGGCCAGGTTAAAAAATTTTGTAAAAAGATGGTTAGGCTCGATTTAGGTTAACCACTATACTAACTTCAATGTGAATTTAGCCATATTAATACAACCTATCCGAGCCCGATCAGCGCCCCAGCCACCGCGCACCCTCACCTCAGCCAGCACACACCCAGCACCTGCACACCCTCGCCCGTGTGCCAGCCGCCCCCACTCCATCAGACCCCACCGCGCGCCTTCACTAGAATCTCCACGCCCTTTCGCCTTCACCCCGCTGCAGTCCCCGCGCCTTCACCTCCACGTGCCTTCATGCCCGTGCACCAGCAGCCTATGCTCTAGTACCCACGCTCGCGCTCCCCTTGCAGCTTGCAAAGCGCCCTCCAGCAGCGCCTTCACCCAACGCGCCCACGCCCCTTCGCCTTCACCACGCCCGCTTCAGAACACTCCAGTGCCTCCCTACCAACCTCCAGCCGGTGCCAACAGAATCCACCACGTGTGCCTTTACACCCGCAAAGCACCGCTGCTCCACGCGCCCACGCCCAGCGCGTGCCTGCAGCACCTGTAGTGCCCGCGCGCTGCCCTTCTTGCGCCTGCAGCACGTGAGGCCAGCAGCAACCTCCTCCACCACCGCCACTTCTCTCCTCCGGCTGGCCGATTCCGACCATCTCCCAACTTGCTGCTGCCACCGTTGCAGAGCCCTCACTCCGGCCAATCTACATCCAGAAGAGTTCTTCGAACAATCCTCTCTCCCATGCGTGAGGAGGAGAGAGGTAGAATCCTCTGTTAATGGTGGAATTAATAATTACATTTCATGCCATTGCCACGAAATGAATTTTGATTTATCATTATTTTATTATGGTGAATTTATGCCTTCATGCTCATGCTTCTAGATAATTGTTAAACCTTATTATTCATCTCTATGTGCATTGAATTTAATTTTGAATGACATTTTCGTATGCATGCAAGTGAATAGTACATGGCATACCTTTGCACATGGATAATTTTCTGACGTAAAAATTACATTCACACCCCTTGATTTGTCCATAAATTTAAGGTTTACTTTCAGAGCTACACAGGCATTGTTTGATTTGGCGAATAGTTTATCAAACTTGATTTTGATCTAACTGCGAGTTTTACCTCCCTGTGGACACGACCTGCTCTTCTGTGAGTGATTTAATTTTAATTTTTTTTGTTAAACGATTTTCCACCACTTTGATCCTACAATGACAAATCATCTTATTACATTATTCGAAAGAGAAAACTGACGTATCAATAGGAAGCTAACTGTTGATATTTTTGAGGCGATAAGAGGATTTTAGGATTGTTGATTCATTGAGGAGCTCAAGGATCATGATTTTGAGACTTGTATGACAATCAGTGCACTCGAGGACTCCACCAGCTTTAGTGAGCCCAACCCACAACCCTCCATGGCTGACCTACCACATCCTGAAGGGGCTGTTGATTTTGTTCATTCCCAGCCTCTTCCACTGGATTGTCTTGATGAATCTTCATCTGCATCCTCCCTACCTTCTATACTAAACCCACCTCAGCTTGAATTGAAACCATTGCCTAAAAATTTGAAATATGAGTTCTTAGGACCTGAGAACACGCTCCCTGTGATTATTAGTACTGATTTAACTAAGGAGCAAGAATTAAGGTTGATTAAGGTCCTTAAGAATAATAAGGAGGAAATTGGTTGGACCATCCACGACCTTAAGGGGATCAAGCCATCTTATTGTAATCATCGTATTTTCATGGAAGATGGATCCCACCCTTCTCGTAAAATGAAAAGGAGACTAAACCCAAATATGCGAGAAGTGGTAAAGAAGGAGATAATCAAGTGGCTCGATGCTAGAATTATATACCCAATCTCAGATAGTCCATGGGTTAGCCCCATTCAGATTATACCCAAGAAGGCAGGAATAACCGTTACGACTAACGAGAAAGGGGAAACCTTCACCACTCATTTAGCTTCTGCTTGGAGAGCCTGTATTGACCATAGGAAGCTAAATACAGCCACCAAAAAAGATCACTTTCCCTTAGCATTCATCAATCAAATCCTAGAAAGGTTAATTGGGCAGAAATACTTTTGCTTCCTGGACCGTTATCTGGGGTATAACCAAGTCCCTATCCATCCCGAAGACCAGGAAAAGACAACTTTCACATGTCCCTACGAAACCTTTGCATTCTGTAGAATGACGTTCGGACTTTGCAATTCACCCACGACTTTTCAAAGGTGCATGCTGGCCATCTTTTCTAACATGGTAGGAGATTGTCTTGAGGTGTTCATAGATGATTTCTTCATTTTCGAAGATTCTTTTGAGTCTTGCCTAGCTAACTTGGAATTGATCCTCCAGAGATGCATCAAGACACGGCTAGTCCTTAGCTAGGAAAAGAACCATTTTATGACTCGAGAAGGCATTGCCCTTGGTCATGTGGTTTCTAATCAGGGTATTGAGGTTGATATGCTAAGGTGGATGCTATCTCTAGACTTCCTCCACCCACATCCGTGAAATAGGTTCGCTCTTTCCTTGGGCATGTGGGTTTTTATAGAAATTCATCAAGGACTTCTCGAAGGTTGCACGACCCTTGAGTAACCTTCTAGCCAAAGACACACCGTTTGAGTTTGATGAATCATGCCATAAGGCATTTTATTTGTTAAAAACGGCAATCACCTGTGCCCAAGTGTTGTAACCACCAGTTTGGATAGCCCCATTTGAGATTATGGCTGACGCATCTGATTATGTCGTCGGAGCTGTCTTAGGTCATAAGATTGAGAAAAAGTCCTCTATGATTTACTATGCTAGCAAGACTCTGGATGAGGCCCAGAGGAACTACACTGTTACCAAAAAAGAATTGCTAGTTGTAGTTTTCGCTTTAGAAAAATTCAAGGCTTATCTTTTAGGTTCTCATGTAATCATTTATACCAACCACTCAATCTTGAAACATCTCTTGGCCAAAAAGGATGACAAGCCCCGGCTTATTCGCTAGATTCTATTACTTCAAGAATGTGATCTTGAAATCAGGGATAAAGCTGGGGTACAAAATGTAGTGGCGGATCACCTCTCAAGAATCTTAATTAATTCTCCTCATCTGGATATCCTTATTTCAGACACTTTTCCAGGTGAGACTATCCTTACAATCTCGAGTATCCGAAACCTCTGGTTTGCGAATATCGTTAATTATTTGGCCGTTGGTCAAATCCCCCACGATTGTACTGGTCGTGCATGTTTCGCGTGTTAGAAATCGAGGTTACAAGTAACCTGTCATCGTAGTTGCAAAACACGTCGATCAAATAAAATTTATACCGAAACTCCAAGGGAGTCCCAGGTCGAACACAGGGAGGCAACATTTACTTTATTGAAAATCACACTTCGATTCATTTCTTTTTTGGTATTTTGGGATTTTGTTATTTTTTTGTATTTTTGAAATAACAGAAAACAAGCAAATTTATCACAAGATAGAGATGTGAAACAAATATGATATATATTACTTCCAATGTCAATTACAAGAAACTGTGAAAGCATATAAAGAGAGGGAGGTGAGAGGAAATCTCCCGAATCGGTTGTTCGGCGAGACGACGGCACCTGGCGGAAGCTTGGACGAAGGAGGTGAGGAGCGGGACGATGGAGGTGAGATGCTGGAGGACGTCGGGTTGAGAAAAGCTTCAGCGTAGCTCCAGAATGGAGGTGAGAAGACGGAGTTGATCTGCTACCAGAATGGAGGTGGGAGGACAGCTCCACGGTAACCTATGAAGGGAGATGGGAAGTTGGAGGAGTATTTGGTGGGGCAGAGGTTCGTTACACTAATAGGCACCTTGGGAGCTTGAGAACAAGCTCTGGAGCGTTGATAGGCTTGCTAGAGCTTGGGAGTAGGTAGGAGTAGAGTAGGTACAGATGGCTTGGAAGGGAGGGGGTGTAGGTCCTTTTATAGTGGAGGAGAAGAGGCTAAAAATGGATTAAAGGACCTTTAGCAACCTCCAGACTATCGCTGGAAACGTTGTTGTAGACAGCTCACCTCCACCTACACCCATAGCTGGCTCTGCTAGCTTGCAATGAAATAGCGACGGCTGTAAGCGTCACTGTAGGTTAGCCCAACTATTGCTAAAAGCTGGCGCCAACCGCCCTTGCACCCGCGCCGCGCTCCCCACTCATCACGCGTGCTAACCGCGCGCGCTCGGTTGTGTGTGCGCTTGCTCTGTGCTGGCGTGCACGCTTGCTATGAGCTGGCGTGCACGTGCACGCGCGCTCACTGCCTTGTGCTGGCGCTGCCGCTCCATGCGCCCTCCCAATTGCGAATTGGAGGGGCTGCGGGGATTCGAACCCGCACCCCCCTTTGCCAACCAATGCTCCCACCATTGCAACAAACCTTCCCTTGTGTCGTGTGGAGTGGCTTGGTGCATCCGCTTCCCAGCCGTTGGATCTTGATCCAACGGCTAGGATTGAAGGGCGCGGATGAAGGAGTTGAGCAGTGCTGCTAGCTGGTGTTAGGCGGCCTGGATGACACCACGTGGTGCCATCTGGGCCATCCATCTTCTTCTTCTTGTAGAGGGTGCTACGATGCTCAGATCGAGATGATTCTCACGATGCCGAGCTGCGATCGTCGCTTCGGATCCATCCGTACGGTCAGATTTTCCATCCGAAACCTGTATGGATGTTGCATTGCCCCCTGGCCATATAAAATGAAGGAATTAATATATAAAATATACAACTATCCTAAATGCCATGCAATGGATGTTATGCAATATTTATAACATGATATGCAATGCTAAGCTTAGGAACTATCAAAAATAAGTAATTTATCATGAATTTATGTGTATTCATCATGGACCAAACAACAATAGGTCAGACTTGTGTCTGAGGCCAAATATTATTTTTGGGATGATCCCGAGCTGTACCGCATCGGCACAAACCAGATTATTCGTCGATGCATCCCGGAAATTGAGTTCCATAGTATACTTGAGTTCTGCCATACATCTGTGTGTGGTAGATACTTTTCTGGGAAAAAGACGACAGCAAAAATCTTACAATATGGATTCTATTGGCCGTCATTATTTAAGGATGCCCAGGAATTCTCAAAATCGTGCACCCAATGCCAGACACTTAGGAACATGGCTAAGAGAGATATGATGCCCTTAAACCCAATACTTTCCATCGAAATTTTTGACATTTGGGGCATCAACTTCATGGGACCTTTCCCAACTTCATTTGGATACCAGTATCTTCTAGTCGCTGTTGATTATGTGTTCAAATGGATTGAGGCAATCCCCACCCAGACAAATGACCACAAGGTGGTCATCAATTTTGTGAAGAAGAATATCTTCGGTCGGCTCAGGATTCCTCGGGCAATTATTAGTGATGGTGGCATGCATTTCACTCATGCCCAGTTTCAGAATTTACTTGGAAAATATGGGGTGAATCATCGGATTTCCACACCCTACCACCCTCAGATGAACGGATAAGCCGAGGTCTCCAATCGGGAGATCAAAAACATTTTGCAGAAAATCGTAAGGCCTGATAGGAAGGATTGGACCCAAAAGCTAGATGATACTCTTTGGGCCTACCATACGACGTACAAAATGCTTATCGGTATGTCTCTGTTCTGTCTGGTGTTTGGTAAGGCATGTCACTTACCCATAGAGCTAGAACACTAAGCATGTTGGGCCATCAGGAAATGTAATTTTGACCTAGAGTTAGCCGGGAAGACCAGAAAACTCCAACTATCTGAGTTGGAGGAGCATAGAAATGATGGCTATGAAAATGCCAGAATCTATAAGGCAAGGACCAAAGCTCTCCAGGACCAGATGATTTCACGTAAGAGCTTTGAGTCGAACCAGAAGGTATGGCTTTTCGATTCTCAACTAATGCTCTTCCCCGATAAGCTTAGGTCTAAGTGGGATGGCCCGTTCATTATTGAGTGGATTTTCCCTAACAGGGCCATTGAAATCTCTAACCCAAAGATGGGTAATTCCTTCAAGGTCAACGGACAGTGTCTCAAACCCTTTATTGACCATGTGCTCCCTGAACCCGTCTCGGACAAGGTTGCTCTTACCTTGCCCTAACCACCGCAGGCCGATCATCACCTAGCTGAAGGCACTAAACTCAGCATGTGTAAAGACTGTTCCTAGCTTACCAGAATCTCATGGAAACCAGGTACTATTCTTCCACTTCTACTCTCCTGCATGCTTTCATTCATAACAATGAGGACATTACATTAGCTAAGCATGGGGGGTGAATATTTCTTATGAATCTTTTTGTCAACCGGAAGAGTAATTTCCTATTTTTCATCTTAAAAAAAAAAAGAATTAGGAGATAAGAACTTAAGCATGAGTTGTAAACTTTAGGAATTGATACTTTGGGACCTGAATACTTAGATTCTTTAGGTCTTCAGGCTTAATTAGCCCGGGTGTCCACTCGAATGTGGACTTAGTCTCGAGTCCTCACCAAGTAATTCTATTTTAAACTGGTCAATAAATTAGGGTGATAAGTATACGACTAATCAACCTGCCCTTTGATTTGAGGGGACTTTAAGCCTAAGCATCTACACACTTTTTACACTGACTCACTTTTTGACAGTTTCTTCAGAAATTGGCTAGCTAATGAACCGTCTAGGGTGGTATGGATGGCAAGTTGTCAGTGGTAACAGCTCATCGGTCGGTTGTCCAGAGCCCAGCCACAAAACCATTTTCTTCGTATTGCCTTTAGGTAAATCTTAGATCAAGGAAGCCACCTACTTAGAGAAAAATAAGAAAAAAAACTAGAAAAAGGAGAGAATTAAAAAAAAATAAACAAATAAAATCACACTTAACCATACGAGTATGGCTAGCAAGTTGCCCTGGGTAATAGCCCACTGGTCGGTTGTCGAGAGCCCAGCTCACAAAAATGCACAATAATTCCCAAAACACTTAGGGAAGAAGCAGGGAAGTAGAATAAACTGGGGAGATATACACTAGGTTTGCCCTTGTGTTAACCCCATAAATAAAAGAAGTAGGGAGAAAGCTACCGTTCGAAAAGATAAACCTTTGGGCAAGGTCACCTAGGGTCGTAGAAACCTGAAGTCTGTTTTAACAGCCGCTTAAAGAGTCTTTTACTGTTTTCACTAAATGCTTAGCACTTAGAGTCCTTTATGAGTCTTGGGCGAGTCGGGTAGCCGTAAAAAGTTATCCCGAAGCTCTCAAACTCCAAAAGTACAAAAAAATTAGAAAAGAAGAAAAAAAAGTGTGTATCTTCTCTTTTCAAATAAGCCGAGGGCTTTGGCGGTCTGCATTCTGGTAGACACCCAGAAACTATTGAGTTTTTCTAATTAAGTCTTGGGGTTGAGATTTTCTAAAGCAATCGATAAATTTTGCCTAAGTAATCGAATCCTGATTCTACTTTTATACATAGCATTTACGTTAATTTTGCTAAGGACTAGCAACAAGTACACATGAGGGTATGATAACACACATGAATTCATGATAAAATACTTATTTATGATAGTTCTTAGGCTTAGCATTGCATATCATGTTATAAATACTGCATAACATCCACTGCATGGCATTTATGATAGTTGTGTATTATATACATTAATTCTTCCACTTTACATGGCTAGGAGGTAGTGCAACATCTTTACGGGCTTTGAATGAAGAATCTGACCGTACGAATGAATCCGGAGAGACGATCGCAGTCCATCAACGTGAAAATCACCCCGATTAGAGGTCCGTAGCACCCTCTACAAGAAGATGAAGACGAATGGCCCATATGGCACCACGTGGTGCCATCCAGGCCGCCCCCCACCTGAGCCATTACACCCGACCTCAAGCAAGGATGCACCTCAACTGTTTGATCTTCATCCAATGGTCAAGGCGTGCGCGACTGCACCGCCCTCCACTCGACAAAGCGTCGCTTTGGCTCAACGATGAAGATGAGCGCTCGCAAGCTGCGAGCGCGAGTTCGAGCAGCAATCCACCGTGCCTGCTACAACGCTAAATGAGATAGGGCCACTCAATCTTGATCGAGCAGCTAAGACTCTTCACTCTCGATCTGATGCCGCTCACCAACATGAGGGCACATGCCAAATCCCACGCACGCCATCTGGGGTGTGCATTTAAGACGACCAAGAGCTGCGCCCGTCGTCCGATCCTCGCAATCGCGCAACGCACGCGATTCAAATCAAGGAGCGTGCGATCTGTGGGCGATTCTTGGCCGTGCGATGCTTCATCCGACGACTACCAACGTATGCTCTAGCGGTGCAAATTTCAAATGCGAGTGAGCGCATGTTATCTTCTCATGATCACAGCCGTCCACGCTTGATCCAACGACCGACGATCGCCGCACCCTACACCAGCTGCAACCAAGCTTCCAAGCACCAACCAAGGCGCATGAATGCTTTAGCGACATCTTAAATGTCACTAAAGGCCCATGCGCACAAACCACCTCCATTCCACCACTATATAAACACCCCTACACCTTCTATTCCTCTTCATCTCTACCTACTCTACTCCCACCTACTCCTAAGCTCTAGTAGCCTACCAAAGCTCCATTAGAGCTTACTCTCAAGCTTCAAAGGCCTCCTATTAGTGTAGCATTCCTTTATCCCACCAAATATTCGTCCCTCATCCCATCACCTTCATAGGTTGCCTTAGAGCCATCCTCCCACCTCCATTCCAGTAGCAGATCGCCTCCGCCTCCTCACCTCCATTCCAAAGCCTCGATGAAGCATTCCTCTACCTGGCGTCCACCTACATCTCACCTCTGTCGTCTCACTCCTCAACTCCTTCATCCAAGCTTCCGCCAGGCGCCGTCATCTTGCCGAATAGCCGATTCGGGAGATTCTTTCTCACCTCTCTCTCTTTTATGCTTTCGTAGATTATTGTAATAGAAATTTGTGCAATATATCATATTTGATTCCATCTATATTGTGATCCCTCTTGTTTTCATCCTTTATAAAAACAAAAAAATATGCAACAAAACACCAAAAAGAAACAAAACAAAGCGCAATTTTCAAACAAAGTAAACATCGCCTCCCTGTGTTCAACCTGAGACTCCCTTGGGGTTTAGGTAAAATTGTATTTGATAGCAAGTTTTGCGACTACGACGACGGGTTCCTCCAAACCCTGATTTCTACCACGCGAAACATGTTCATCAGATACTCTGAGAGGTTGAAGGGTTAAAAGTTTATGACCCAATGACTTACTCATTTTTTGAGACTACGAATGCCCACATCTTTGAGGATATTGGTTTGGGGGGTGATAGTCGCCATATTACTTTTGTAGAACCAGATCCTGCTCATAAGGAAACCATTGAACAGGGTCAGGTTTTTATTCCAAATGTTGTTCCAACAACATTAGGGGAAGAAAGTAATGTGAATAATTGTAACGAATGCGTGCCCCAGACGTATTTTAAGACGTCTGGGAGGAGGCCCAGACGTCCGTCAAGACGTCTGGGATCACATCCAGACGTCTGAACAGACGTCTGGGATAGTTTCCAGACGTCTGGAAAATAGTTATTTTCTCACGGGAGAGTCGTCTGCGCGCCTGTGCGTGCAGACCCGCGATTCCTCTCTCTCTCCCTCTTTTTCCCTCTCTCTCTGCGGCTGCAGGCGGCCTGCCACCCCCTCTCTCCTCCTCGCGCGGCCTTAAAAGGGCCACGCCTCCCCTCCCGTCTCCACCGTCTCCTCCTTCTTCTCCTTCCTGTGCGCGAGAGCGAGCGGACACGAGGGCGGCAGCGGCGGCCGCAGTGAGCGCGGAGGTGCGGCGTGCGAGGGCGGAGCTCTGCCGTGAGGGCGAGCTCGCCGGAGCGGCTTGGCCAGCCGGCGGAGGGTGCAGGGGGCGCGGAGCGACGCGGAGAGGGACCTGCTGCGGTCTGAGCAGCAGGAGCGCGAGGTGCGACGCGGGCGGCGTCGCGAGCAGAGTCCGGGTCGCGCCCTGATTCTGGAAAAATTTCCAGAATCAGACGTCTGGGTTGATAGCCAGACGGCGAGATAGACGTCTTGAAGCTCATACAGACGTCTGAAAGGTGAGTTTACCGCCTTCTCCTTCCTTCCTGTCGACTGACCGTACTGAGGGAGGGAGTTGGTTGTGCGCAGGTTCGCTGATTCGCCATCCTTTGCGAATCAGACGTCTGGAATTTGTGCCAGACGGCGGGAGTGACCTACAGACGTCCGTATGGACCATCGGACGTCTGGGATCTAGGCCAGACGTCCCTGCAGACTTCTGGACGTCTGGGAAATCACGCTGAACAGGTAATTCTCTGATCCACCGTTTAAGACGTCTGGAAGGAGTTCCAGACGTCTGATTTTGCACAGTATCGTCTTTTTCGACCCGTTTAGGGCCCGTTCGGGCTTCGTTTTCCACGATTCGAGTTGCGTCCTTTTCAAAATTAATTCCTCTACCCGTCTACAGTAGCTATACACTATTTTGAGACACTCCTTGTGTTTGATCCTTGTGATAGGACCTCGTTCAGTTGCAGTCTTGAGAGTCGCGGAGGCACGCGGGATTCCCGATCACGCCCCCATTACTCCCGTTGTACCTGGTAGAGTGGCTTTAAGTATTAATAAAATTTGTTAAAGTATGGAACCATAACTAGAACCTAGGACATTGCATGAATCCTAGGAATGAGAAATATATGGAATGATAGTTCCTAGGTGTTGCATGAATTTTAGGACCGAAAAACTAGATTGTATGATAGACCCTAGGATATGGCATGAATCCTAGGATGGAAAAACTAGTGGAATATATAATAATGCAGTCTTGGAAAAATGGAAAGGAATATATGAAGCTGCCTGTAAATTGAATTCACAGCTGCCTGTTATGAATAAAGAAACATGATTGGGATCATGGTTGGTAAGAACGTGAAACTGGAAAGTAAGACATAAGATGTTCTGGAACCCTACGGGGAAGTAGGAGCGGAACTCCTGGAAAGCGAATGGAATAGAATTGGGGAAGTGAGCTGGCCCTTGAGTACGGAGTACCAAGGAGAGCGACTGTCCCCCTGTTTAGTGCAGAGCTGAGCTAGCCACCCCAGGGACCCGGGGTTTAGGACTGGCCACTCTGTACCGACTTGTTGGCCCTCGTGTACGTAGTACCGAGGAGAGGTAGTAGTGTTAGGAGAGTACTAGCTACCCCACGGGCCCCGGGGTTCTGCTAGCCTCCTTCACCGACTTGTTAGGCCCACTAGGGCAACCCAGGGTAGTCAGGCGAGGGTGCGCGGACTGTGGAGGGGCAAGGCCCCGGTTTGGTTACTGTGGAGGGGTTGGACCTCTGTTACTGAGAGGGCTCTGCCCTGGTTCCGTGCTGTGCTTTGGGCGCACCCGTTAACGGAAACGACTGACCGCGTGCTAGTGCGGGCTAGCTACCTGTGCGTTTATCGCGCGTGCCGTAGTCACCGTTACGTCTGTCAGTGACCTTGGGGTGGTTGACTGAGGGTAGGATCACCACGGGGGACTCTCCCGGCCAGGAGAGCACCACGTGCTACTTCTACTTTTGGAAAAGACTGCAATCAAGATCGTTCCCACGAGGACATTCGAGATCAAGTAAAGGATCTGAGAAATAAATGAAATAGTGAGAAAAATTGAAAGATGTGAATAAAGGAAGTAATAGAACATAACAGCTACTGTACACTCTACTGTTGCCTTTAGTTAGTTTGCTACTCTACTCAGCTTTTTGCTGACGTGTTACACTCGTTACCTTTTTCAGGACCAGGTGTTGAGCAGCCAGGGTCGGCGGCTGCAGAGGACGCTGGGCCAAGTAGGGTCCAGTAGAGTTTACCACAGTCCTTGTACCTCTTTTGTTTCTGTTCTAGTGAGTAGTTTTGTTTCCGCTGTACTTTCCTTACCTGCAGTTCTTGTTATATGATAAATGTTGTTCTACTGTTGTGGTGGTACCTACTGTAGTAGTTTCTTTCCTTACTGCTGTACTTTCTACTGTTAGTTATATTCATGCTGAATGTGGTTTATTTTACTGTCTTTTGGTTACTTCCTCGTTGGACGACTAGGTCTTGGGATTAGTCGAGTCGGTCCGGTTCTCGTGTCTCATAGGGACTCGGGAACCGGGTCATTACAAGATGGTATCAGAGCAAGGTCGTCCCGAGAAGTGAATCAACTGACTGGAAAATAACCACTTCACTTGTTTATAGCTAGAGTAGCCACCACAACATGTCTCTTGACATGAGCTCTTAGAAGTTTTGTTAGGTACCGTTTGTTTTGACGTTTCCGTTTTGTTTCGCGTCTCCTTGCAGGAGATGCCTCGTCGCGGGACTGGAGAGACTGGCTGCGGGCGCGGCCGAGGGCGAGGTCGGCGAGGTGGACGTGCTGTCGTTGACGTCTCGGTGGACCAGCCACCACTCCCTGGCATCCAGGCCCAGGACCTCGCCAGACTGATACGGGATATTGTACGAGAGGAGCTCCACCCACCGCCCCGAGCACCTCCTCCTGGGGTTGCAGAGGGGGAGTCCTCTGTGGGACCACGCGACGGACGTGGCGCTGGACACGAGGGAGGGGATGGGCCCCTGCCACCCCCACCTTCCTCCGACACTTCTGTACACGAGGCACCTTCGCCTGGCCACTTCGAGCTTTTCGGACAGTTCCGGAAGCTGAAGCCCCCCTCCTTCAAGGGGGATGAGGACCCGACCGAGGCAGAGGACTGGCTTGAGCAGCTGGAGAAGATCTTCGACACCCTTCGCCCCCCGGTGGAGTGCCGCGTGGCCTTTGCCACGTACCAGCTGGAGAGTGCGGCACACCGGTGGTGGAGGGCGGTCCGGGGACAGGAGAGGGACGAGCCGACGTGGGACCAGTTCGTCACCCTCTTCTGCGAGCAGTACTTTCCCCAGACGTGGCAGGACCAGAGGAGGCGGGAGTTCCATACTCTCCGCCAAGGGACGATGACCGTGAGCGCGTACCGCACGCGTTTCTTGGAGCTGTCCCGCTTTGCAGCGACAGCGGTAGCCACTGAGGAGGAGCGCCTTTGGAGGTTCACTGAGGGGCTCCGGCCTGCGATCCGGGGATATGTTAAACCCCTGAAGCTGCCGGCGTTTTCGAGGGTGGTAGAGGCAGCTATGACTTACGAGGAGACCAACCCGTCCGCGCGAGAGACCGACGGCGGGCGGAAGAGGCCCTTTCAGCCAGACTTCTCACAGGGCCGGCGAGAACGGAGACACGTGACGTCCGCAGGAGAGCCGTCACGCTGTGCAGGGCCATCAGTGGCCTTTGGGGGCCCTCGACAGGGGCCAGTCGCCAGCACCGGACCCCCGCCTAGCCGACAGCAGGGACTCACTGAGGGCGGCAGTCGGGTTCCCCTCTGCTACCAGTGTGGCCAGCCGGGCCACGTCAGGAGGGACTGCCCGTCTAGGGCAGGAGGTCAGTAGATACTTCCCGCGCAGAGCACTGGAGGGCGCGCAGGAGGCCGCGGTTCCCAGGCGCGAGGAGGAGGACAGCAGTCGCGAGGAGGATACCGGCCAGCACCTACCCGTCCGACGCAGAGTGTCGCTGCTTCGTCCGCACCTAGGGCTGAGGGGCGTATCAACACCCTAACACACAGGGACGCCAGAGCATCGGGATCCGTGGTAGCAGGTATGGTTTCAGTTTCTGGCAGACTCGTTTACACGCTTTTCGATTCCGGCGCTACGCACTCGTTTGTCGCAGCCAGTTTCGCAGTTAGTTTGGACCAGGATTATACACTGTTAGAGAATCCGTTCGTAATCAGAGGTCCGAGTGGTCAGCTGTTTGTAGCTGAGGAGGTGTACACGGGTTGCGAGGTCAGCATCGGGGGACATAGCCTGCCAGCTGACCTGATTATGATACAGATGGAGGACTTTGGAGTGATTCTGGGGATGGATTGGCTGTCCGCTTACCACGCCTTGGTAGACTGTTTTGAGAGGAAGATTGTCTTCTCCATTCCGGAGTTGCCTTCTTTCGAGTTTCACGGGCAGCCAGTGGACGGAGGTTTCAGGTGCATTTCGGCACTTCGGGCGGCGAGACTTGTGAGCCAGGGGTGTGAGGGCTTCCTAGCTTGTGTGGTGGCAGAGCACAGCCCCGTGGCAGACTTCCAGAGCATCCCGGTGGTCAGAGAGTACCCCGACGTGTTTCCAGACGAGTTACCAGGACTACCGCCCGAGCATGAGATCGAGTTTGAGATCTCACTAGTACCAGGGACCAGCCCCATCTCCACCGCGCCATACAGAATGGCACCGCTTGAGCTGCGAGAGCTCAAGTCCCAGTTGCAGGACCTTTTGGAGAAAGGTTTCGTGAGGCCCAGTGCGTCTCCCTGGGGAGCCCCGGTACTGTTTGTGAAGAAGAAGGATGGGACCCTACGCCTTTGTGTAGACTACCGACAGCTGAATAGGGTCACCATCAAGAACAGATATCCGCTGCCGAGGATCGACGATTTGTTTGACCAGTTGCGGGGTGCCACGGTGTTTTCCAAGATCGACTTGAGGTCTGGATACCACCAGTTGAGGATCAGGGAGACCGACGTCTCCAAGACAGCTTTCCGCACCCGGTACGGACACTACGAGTTTTTGGTCATGCCGTTTGGGCTGACCAATGCCCCCGCTGCTTTCATGGACCTGATGAACCGGGTGTTTAGACTGTACTTGGACCAGTTTGTGGTGGTTTTCATAGATGATGTACTCATCTATTCTAGAGATCGGACGCAGCACGAACAGCACTTGCGGATGGTTCTGGACACTCTGAGACGACGCAGGCTGTACGCCAAATACAGCAAGTGCGAGTTCTGGTTGAGGGAGGTGACCTTTTTAGGTCATGTGATATCTGGAAACGGCCTGGCGGTGGACCCCGCCAAGGTCGAGGCAGTGCTCAGGTGGGAGAGACCGCGTTCAGTCACTGAGATTCGCAGTTTCCTGGGACTGGCAGGTTACTACAGACGGTTCATCAGAGGATTTTCACAGATTGCGCGTCCTATGACACAGTTGACCCGGAAGGACGTGCCTTTCGCTTGGACAGACGCCTGTGAGGCGTGTTTTCTGGAGCTGAAGGAGAGGTTGACCTCGGCTCCCGTGCTCACCATCCCTGACAGTAGTGGCGGGTTCGTTGTGTACACGGACGCTTCCTTGCAGGGGTTAGGAGGTGTGCTCATGCAGAGGGGTCACGTGGTCGCTTACGCTTCGCGGCAACTGAAGCCCCATGAGCATACCTACCCTACCCACGATCTAGAGTTGGCAGCTGTTGTCTTCGCGCTGAAGACATGGAGGCACTACTTGTATGGTGAGACCTTCGAGATTTTTACAGATCACAAGACCCTCAGATATCTTTTTGACCAGAAGGAGCTCAACATGAGATAGAGACGTTGGTTGGAGCTCCTGAAGGACTACGACTGCAGCATCTCCTACCACCCGGGAAAGGCCAATGTGGTGGCTGACGCCTTGAGCCGTAAGGCGCCCGCACGCTTGGCCAGTCTACAATTACAGAGTTGGAGCCTTTTGGAGGAGGTGGGCAGTTGGCGACCTCTAGAGTTACGAGAGTACTGTGGGGCAGTGACGGTGACACGGCAGACCAGGCCAGAGTTGATAGACCGCATCATCACGGGACAGATGGCCGATCCGTACTTGCAGTCTTTGCGCGACAGAGTACTATCAGGGGACCCAGGGGACTTCTCTTTCACAGACCAGGTGCTATGCTTGAGGGGACGGTTGTGCGTTCCCAGAGAGGAGGAGCTGTTGAGAGAGCTCCTGACTGAGGCACACGGTTCCAGATTCACCATACATCCCGGAAACACGAAAATGTACCATGACTTGAGACGCGAGTTTTGGTGGAGAGGGATGAAGCGGGATGTGGGTGAGTTCGTGCAGCAGTGCTTAGTGTGCCAGCAGGTGAAAGCTGAGCATCAGAGGCCTGCAGGGCCGCTTCAGCCGCTTCCAGTGCCAGAGTGGAAGTGGGAGAGCATCACCATGGACTTGGTGGTGGGCTTACCTGTTACCCAGCGAGGACATGACGCAGTCTGGGTAATAGTGGATAGATTGACGAAGACGGCACGATTCTTGCCGATCCGAGTCACTTTGGGACCAGCACAGTTGGCAGAGAGGTATATCCGTGATGTGGTGCGACTACACGGAGTTCCGCGGGAGATCGTATCCGACCGGGATACCCGCTTTACGTCCCAGTTTTGGGCTGAGTTTCAGCAGGCTTTGGGGACGAGGTTGAGGTTTAGCACGGCTTACCACCCCCAGACGAACGGACAATCGGAACGCACGATACAGACACTTGAGGACCTTTTGCGTGCCTGTGTACTAGACTGGAGAGGCTCCTGGGAGGATCACCTGCCCCTGGCGGAGTTTGCATACAACAACAGTTATCACTCGAGCATCGGCATGGCTCCCTACGAGGCTCTGTACGGACGGAAATGCACGACACCCTTGAGTTGGGTTGAGGTGGGGACCAAGTGGGAGGTTGGCCCCAGGTTGATCCGGCAGAGTCAGGAGGTAGTTGAGCAGATCCACAGACGACTCCGCACTGTCAGGAGCAGACAGAAGAGCTACGCGGATCGCAGACGCAAAGAGGTACAGTTCGAGGTTGGGGACCACGTCTTCCTTCGTGTTTCGCCCATGAAGGGCTTATAGCGGTTTGGGGTGAGAGGGAAGCTCGCGCCAAGGTTCGTGGGGCCCTTTGAGGTCCTGGAGCGAGTTGGACCCGTTGCTTACAGACTTGCCCTTCCCCCGCAGCTTTTTGGTGTGCACGACGTGTTCCACGTGTCCAACCTCAGGAAGTACGTAGCCGATCCCAGCCACGTACTGAGTCACGAGAGCGTCGAGGTGAGCGACGACCTGACCTACCCCGAGCGGCCAGTGCAGATCCTAGACCGAGCCGTCCGCAGGTTGAGACGAAAGCAAGTACCCCTGGTAAAGGTTTTGTGGAGGAGCCAGCGGTACGAGGAGGCTACCTGGGAGCCTGAGGCGGCAATGCGGGAGCGGTACCCGGAGCTTTTCGCGGGTACGTCTTTTCGGACCGGCTTCGGTCCTCTTTGAGTTTGTTATGGTTATTTAGACATCCTTTTCCCGCACCCTAGTTGGCGCAAGTTTCGGGGATGAAACTTCCTTTGAGTTTGTTATATTGTAACGAATGCGTGCCCCAGACGTATTTTAAGACGTCTGGGAGGAGGCCCAGACGTCGGTCAAGACGTCTGGGATCACATCCAGACGTCTGAACAGACGTCTGGGATAGTTTCCAGACATCTGGAAAATAGTTATTTTCGCACGGGAGAGTCGTCTGCACGCCTGTGCGCGCAGACCCGCGATTCCTCTCTCTCTCTCTCTTTTTCCCACTCTCTCTCTGCGGCTGCAGGCGGCCTGCCACCCCCTCTCTCCTCCTCGCGCGGCCTTAAAAGGGCCACGCCTCCCCTCCCGTCTCCACCGTCTCCTCCTTCTTCTCCTTCCTGTGCGCGAGAGCGAGCGGACACGAGGGCGGCAGCGGCGGCCGCAGTGAGCGCAGAGGTGCGGCGTGCGAGGGCGGAGCTCTACCGTGAGGGCGAGCTCGCCGGAGCGGCTTGGCCAGCCGGCGGAGGGTGCAGGGGGCGCGGAGCGACGCGGAGAGGGACCTGCTGCGGTCTGAGCAGCAGGAGCGCGAGGGGCGACGCGGGCGGCGTCGCGAGCAGAGTCCGGGTCGCGCCCTGATTCTGGAAAAATTTCCAGAATCAGACGTCTGGGTTGACAGCCAGACGGCGAGATAGACGTCTTGAAGCTCATACAGACGTCTGAAAGGTGAGTTTACCGCCTTCTCCTTCCTTCCTGTCGACTGACCGTACTGAGGGAGGGAGTTGGCTGTGCGCAGGTTCGCTGATTCACCATCCTTTGCGAATCAGACATCTGGAATTTGTGCCAGACGGCGGGAGTGACCTACAGACGTCCGTATGGACCATCGGACGTCTGGGATCTAGGCCAGACGTCCCCGCAGACTTCTGGACGTCTAGGAAACCACGCTGAACAGGTAATTCTCTGATCCACCGTTTAAGACGTCTGGAAGGAGTTCCAGACGTCTGATTTTGCACAGTATCGTCTTTTTCGACCCGTTTAGGGCCCGTTCGGGCTCCGTTTTCCACGATTCGAGTTGCGTCCTTTTCAGAATTAATTCCTCTACCCGTCTACAGTAGCTATACACTGTTTTGAGACACTCCTTGTGTTTGATCCTTGTGATAGGACCTCATTCAGTTGCAGTCTTGAGAGTCGCGAAGGCACGCGGGATTCCCGATCACGCCCCCATTACTCCCGTTGTACCTGGTAGAGTGGCTTTAAGTATTAATAAAATTTGTTAAAGTATGGAACCATAACTAGAACCTAGGACATTGCATGAATCCTAGGAATGAGAAATATATGGAATGATAGTTCCTAGGTGTTGCATGAATCCTAGGACCGGAAAACTAGATTGTATGATAGACCCTAGGATATGGCATGAATCCTAGGATGGAAAAACTAGTGGAATATATAATAATGCAGTCTTGGAAAAATGGAAAGGAATATATGAAGCTGCCTGTAAATTGAATTCACAGCTGCCTGTTATGAATAAAGAAACATGATTGGGATCATGGTTGGTAAGAACGTGAAACTGGAAAGTAAGACATAAGATGTTCTGGAACCCTACGGGGAAGTAGGAGCGGAACTCCTGGAAAGCGAATGGAATAGAATTGGGGAAGTGAGCTGGCCCTTGAGTACGGAGTACCAAGGAGAGCGACTGTCCCCCTGTTTAGTGCAGAGCTGAGCTAGCCACCCCAGGGACCCGGGGGTTAGGACTGGCCACTCTGTACCGACTTATTGGCCCTCGTGTACGTAGTACCGAGGAGAGCTAGTAGTGTTAGGAGAGTACTAGCTACCCCACGGGCCCCGGGGTTCTGCTAGCCTCCTTCACCGACTTGTTAGGCCCACTAGGGCAACCCAGGGTAGTCAGGCGAGGGTGCGCGGACTGTGGAGGGGCAAGGCCCCGGTTTGGTTACTGTGGAGGGGTTGGACCCCTGTTACTGAGAGGGCTCTGCCCTGGTTCCGTGCTGTGCTTTGGGCGCACCCGTTAACGGAAACGACTGACCGCGTGCCAGTGCGGGCTAGCTACCTGTGCGTTTATCACGCGTGCCGTAGTCACCGTTACGTCTGTCAGTGACCTTGGGGTGGTTGACTGAGGGTAGGATCACCACGGGGGACTCTCCCGGCCAGGAGAGCACCACGTGCTACTTCTACTTTTGGAAAAGACTGCAATCAAGATCGTTCCCACGAGGACATTCGAGATCAAGTAAAGGATCTGAGAAATAAATGAAATAGTGAGAAAAATTGAAAGATGTGAATAAAGGAAGTAATAGAACATAACAGCTACTGTACACTCTACTGTTGCCTTTAGTTAGTTTGCCACTCTACTCAGCGTTTTGCTGACGTGTTACACTCGTTACCTTTTTCAGGACCAGGTGTTGAGCAACCAGGGTCGGCGGCTGCAGAGGACGCTGGGCCAAGTAGGGTCCAGTAGAGTTTACCACAGTCCTTGTACCTCTTTTGTTTCTATTCTAGTGAGTAGTTTTGTTTCCGCTGTACTTTCCTTACCTGCAGTTCTTGTTATATGATAAATGTTGTTCTACTGTTGTGGTGGTACCTACTGTAGTAGTTTCTTTCCTTACTGCTGTACTTTCTACTGTTAGTTATATTCATGCTGAATGTGGCTTATTTTACTGTCTTTTGGTTACTTCCTCGTTGGACGACTAGGTCTTGGGATTAGTCGAGTCGGTCCGGTTCTCGTGTCTCGTAGGGACTCGGGAACCGGGTCATTACAATAATCTTCTTATCAATCAAATCAAACAACTTCAAAACATTCAAAATCCTGCAACCATTAGGAGATCCAGTAGAGAAAGGAGAAGTGCAATATCTAGTGATTATGTTATCTTTCTCCAGGAACTATAGGTAGACCAAATGGATACAGATCCCATTTCAGTCGCTCATGCCAGAGGAGTTCCCATCCTCAAGAGTGGATCAATGCCATGAATGAAGAGATGAAATCCATGAATGACAACAAGGTTTGGATGTTGTCCCTTTGCCTGAAGGGGTGAAGCCCATTGGTTATAAATGAATATTTAAAACCAGATATAAGGCTCATCCTGTTGCCAAGGGATTTACTCAAAAGGAAGACCTTAATTACAAAGAGATATTTTCTTCAGTTTCGTCTAAGGATTCATTTAGACCATAATGGTTTTAGTAGCTCATTTTGATTTGGAGCCACATCAAATGATTGTAGAGACAACATTTCTTAATGGAAACATTAATGAAACAATTTATATGGTGCAACCAGAAAACTTTATATTAAGACACAAAGAAAATGGTTTGCAAATTAAAGAAAGCCATTTATGGATTAAAGCAAGCTTTAAGACAATGGTATTACAAATTTCATCAAGTTTTTATCTCATTTGGTTTTGAGACAAATCCAGTTGATGATTGTGTATACCACAAATTCTATAGAAGAAAACATATATTTCTGGTATTGTATGTGGATGATATTCTCCTTGCCTGTAATAATAATGGTTTGCTTTAGAAAATCAAGACATTTCTCTCTGGTAATTTTGAAATGAAGGATCTTGATGAAGCCTCCTATGTATTAGGAATCCAAATACAACAAGATCATTCTCGAGGTATTCTTGGATTATCACAAAGGAAATATATTGATACCATTCTAAGGCATTTTGACATGGAGATTGAATTACAAACCAGGAGATACTCTAATGTCTAAGGGAGATTTCTCTTTTAACCAATGACCCAAGAATGAATTTGAAGCTAAAGAGATGGAAAGTATTCCCTATGCATCGGTAAGGGAAAGTTTGATGTATGGCCATGTCTGCACTCGGCCAGCCTAGCATACATTGTTGGCTTGTTGGGCAGATATTTAAATAAGCTTGGACCTAACCACTAGAAGGCAACTAAACAAGTCATGCGCTACCTATAAAGAATAAAGAATTTCATGCTCACATACAGGAGATTAGATCATTTGGAGGTCCTCGGATATTTTGACTTTGACTTTCTGGGATGTCAGGATACATTTTGCTGCTGGCTGGAAAAACTATCTTATGGAGGAGTGCAAAGCATACCTTAATAGCTACCTCCACTATGGAAGTAGAATTCATAGCATGCTTCGAGGCCTCAAATCATAGAGTATGGCTTAAGAATTTTGTCACAACACTTTGGATCATTGATGGTGTCTAAAGACCACTTCGACTTTCACTGTGACAATAATTCGGCGGTAATGTACTTCAATAGCAACAAAAGTTCTTCGAGGTCGAAGCACATTGATATCAAGTTTTTAGCGGTCAAGGAAAGAGTTCAAAGTGGACAGGTGTCCATTGAACACATTGGGACCAACTCTTTGGTAACAAACCCACTCACTAAAGGGCTAACGCCAAAGGTTTTCCATGAGCATGTTATTTGTATAAGTGTTGTATCTATTCTGTAATACAACAATTCAGTGGGAGTTTGTTCTATTTTGATGTTTCATGTATGGACATGTTTTGGATTATGTGCATAATAATAAAGTTTTACATTCTTTGAACTCATTAG
Organism: Thalassia testudinum; assembly: GCA_037157565.1. Lineage (NCBI taxonomy): Eukaryota > Viridiplantae > Streptophyta > Magnoliopsida > Alismatales > Hydrocharitaceae > Thalassia > Thalassia testudinum. The sequence continues at coordinate 157,005,270 of JAZHRO010000031.1, read as the reverse complement.
TCCTTGCCATGTGATCTTTTGTATGATAAGGTTCTGGATTAGTTGAAAATAGGCATGTATAGATCACGATAACATGACATTTTCATGCTATGTACCTATATCAGATCTATGTCATTACTTGTATTCATGTATGTGATCATTGTTTGGTTTAGTCGATTTCATAATGGCAAAAACCAACTTTGGTCGTATGTTAACAGACTATGAACGAGATTGGTGGAGATGTGGTTTATTGTAATGTTGTATTAATGAGCTCATATAGGTATATATGAACTTTGATTATAAGGATGATATATGTGGCTCGAGTCGGAAATTGTTAGAATCATTATGCAAACCTACATTATCATTACAGAATTATACGTTATATATATATATTAGACATCACATTTACGGTTATTAAAGTGATCTAATTATGCAAATTGACCATTCATATCTCATTAGGATATGGAATTTAATACATAGAAACTTTAAAGGAAATGTAATTCCGTGATGGGTGGAATTGTCATTTCATTTTTAGTGGTTATGGTCCCTGGAGAGGTGTGAGCAAAGTGGGCATTCAGTTTTCTACATCCCATCGTAGAAAAAAAATATAAATAAGGCCCATGACAGAACCCAAGAGATACACTCCCATTTTTCAGTTCTCTTCCGCTCTTGCTCTCTGAACCCTCTGGAAATATCCTTGCCACAACCTCGCATTGGAGAAGCAAACCCCACGGCTTCATAGGATCTTTGTGATCTCCTCAATGCTTCCGTAGCGATGGATTCAGGTATCCCTCCATCGTTCCCCTTTTTCATTTTCATTTTGGTTGATGATATAGGGAATAGATTGTTCTTGGGATTATATATATAGAAAATCATTTGATTTTGATTTTTATTTGGATTTAATTCCATCAAATTAAACTTGATTGTCATTTTCGCACTGCAACCGGTCCTATGAGTACTAAACCTCTTCTTCATTTTGCTTTTGGAAGGTGTCATCAATTCTATCAATGAAATAAAAAATGATACCAACTTATTGCTCAACACATCCAACATTTTCTCTAAAAATCCCTCCGATATGCAAACAAACTTCTTATATGACAGAACATTCTTTTTAGAAAACTTTTCTATGGAATATTTTATACTACTCTTGCAAATGCTAAAACCACAAGTAATGGAATAATGTTCACAATAGAATTTCGCATTGGCTACAGAGTTGAAATGCATACCGATTTGGGGTCTCAACTACTCCAACTCATCATTTAGAGGAATGTCAACATTAGAATCATCCAATATAATCAAAAATAGATCTTCTGAGATGCATAATAAAATGAGATATTAAACAGTAATACATAATTTTAATATCAACCAATATATGTGTGAGTTGTGTTGGTTGTAGCAGGCATGTGTATTACAAAATTATCCGATAAAGTGTTGTGAGTGTCAGTGTGTTACAATACTTGTAATACAAAGGAAACGAAGCATAATTGTCAAAGATGATAACCCATATTATAAGGTTTTCGATATGAGTGTTCTTTTGCAAAATATTACGATAAACGCATTACAATTATTAACACCAATAATTATCCCTTCATGGTGAGAATATGTCACAGGAATTGTAACACAGAAGAAATGGAGCATAATTACTAAGGTTCAGCATACGTATTACAAATTTGTTGAGGTAAGTGTTCAATTCCAAAAATATTAATTAAAAATGTATTACAATTTGTTATATTGATAAGTATCCCTTAATGGTACGAAATGTAATACAAAAGGAATGCATTGTAATACAAAAAGAAATGTGTTGTATTAAGAATTACAAGGGAATGATTCACATGATAAATGATCTACCACATGCATGCATGTGGTTTCTACTGCATATAAAAACACTTATGATCAAATATAACATATGCAAAACAATACTAGATATTATTGTGAGCAAAATCAAATATGAATCGATTGATGGTTCATGTAATAAATGATTCATCCCTTCCATAACTACAAATTAACTTGGAAACTAAATAGAACAAAATATTGGTTACTTAAAAATCAATCATCTAATACAAGGAATGTAATACTATCAAAAGCTATAGCTACGATCAAATAGATCATATGTAATACAATAAAAAATAATAAATACTTACAATGGATGGCAAAAAAATATGATCTCAGTGATATGAGATAACGCCTCCAACAGAGAGCGTGTGGCGAACAAGAGAGAATGTTCATCGATAACGACAATGTCCAAGGAAATATGAATTTAATAAAAAAATGGAAACAACAAATTATAATAAACAAAGTATATATTAAGGGATACATTACAACATTTTCTTATTTATATACCTAATATGTTTGAAGGTTTCATCAAAAAAATTTGAAATCGCTTATAATTTCATCAAATGGATGATTAATTGAAGGGATGAAAATTTAAATTTTTCGTGTAAATATTTGAAACAGTCAATTTTTTTTTAATTTTTACATGACACTTAGCTGTTTATTTATCTATTTTTGACTAAATTATGATTTGGATATAATTTATTATCTATCTTATATCCGTTTTAATATAAATTTCCTAACTCCGACACCAATGTTTGCATTAGTATGTTGCGTCGACTACCCACCTCCAAAGGAAACTCCCTACACGTCCATTAAAAATATTCCCTCATCCAGAATGACATAAATAATAATAAACAAGAGTACGTGTCGACAGGTACCTAATATAATAGAAAATTTCCAGTCGTCAAATCATATGTGAAAGATATGGCTGTTTTTTTTTGCCGGACGAGCGATCCACTGTTACTTTTTGAACCTTCCGCGAAGATAAGATTCCGCCTTGATGAGCTGCACAATTATGCTTAACCATTCGTTCACCTAGTCCCTTTTTGATATATGTATATATATATATATATATATATACACCCAATCTTTTGAACATTGTATTTAAAAATACCTAAATCAACATCACATAATAATCATCTCATGAAGATCTTTTGATCAATATAATGATGTGATAGGTGATTTTACATCCATAACGATGGTTACAAAATTGATAAAGATTTGATTAATTAATTAATGAATTATTACTTATAAATAAAGGATTTATTTACATCTAATAAAAAAATATTCTAAATATAATTATGTAAATAAATTCTTGCATGATTTTGTAATACGTAATATAAGTATTATATTGATTGTGCAGTAACATTTTATATTTAGTATATTTTGTATTTAAAATATGGAAAATAGTTGTAACAAAGTAATAGGTCTTTTATAATAAATATATACTCGACTTGTAAAATTTCTTATACATTTTGTAACGATAAAATATGAACATTGTAACGATAAAAGTTTGATATTTATAATATAGATTACACGACAGTTATAATACAAATATGTATATTGTTTGGTGGTTCAACGTAAGCAGTCTTAGATATTATAATACAAATTATGTTAATACATCAAACATGAAATGACGTAACATACGTCTCAGAATTGTAATATAAATTACACGACAGTTGTAATGCATATTTGTTTGTTGTTTAGCGATTTTACATAAGTAGATTTCAAAGTTGTAATACAGTTTGAAAAAATACAACAAACATCAAACATCATAATATACATTAGAGAATTATAATATAAATTAAACGACGATTATAATTCAAAAATATAAATTATTTAGTAGTTCAATATAAGCAGAATGCAAGATTATAATACATATTAATAACGTATGATAACGAATGTCATACTATAACATGTTAAAAATTTTTTCATTATAATTATACCCCATATCTATAATATCTTTTATATTTTACTAATGATAAATAAATATTCACCATATTTGATACGGTGATTTTGTTAGAATAATCAAAGCTACTAACATTTCACGCAAAGATTTCAGTAATATCGATCCAATGACTATTATTTAATGTTAAAAAAATTATTTATAAACAAAGAGCTTTTCCTTTATATATATATATATATATATATATATATATATATATATATATATATATATATATATATATATATATATATATATATCAGAGAGAGAGAGCGACGTGGAATTCCGCTGAGTTCTCTCTACACTCTTTGTGCGTGCGTGCGTGTGTGAGAGAGCGAGAGAGGGAGTGGTGGGGTGGATGGCGGCGAAGCAGCCCAGGTTCAGGGGCTTCTCGTTGCTGGAAAGCGACGAAGAGCCAATTCTGGGTGAGGCAGGAGACGAGGAGAAGAACGAGGTAATTCGGCAGGAGAACGGCAGAAAGCACGGAGGATGGAGGGCAATGCCGTACATCATCGGGAACGAGATGTTCGAGAGGGTGGCGTCCTACGGGCTGACGGCGAACCTGACGGTGTACCTGGTGAAGGAGTACCACCTGAAGAAGGTGCAAGCCGTCACCGTCACCCAGGTGTGGAACGGCACCACCAGCTTCGTCCCGCTCATCGGCGCCTACCTCGCCGACGCCTACTGGGGGAAGTTCAAGACCCTCGCGTGGGCCTGCGTCGCCACCTTCCTTGGCATGGCGGTCATGACCCTCACGGCCTCCGTTCCCTCACTGCACCCGCGGCGGAGCTGTACTGCGAATCAGACGCAATGCGACCACGCCTCGCGCTCCCAGATGGGCGTGCTGATCCTCGCGCTGGGGCTGCTGACGCTGGGTGCGGCTGGCGTCCGCCCCTGCAACCTCCCCTTCGGGATGGACCAGTTCGACCACAGCACGGAGTCCGGTCGCAAGGCCGTCCACAGCTACTTCAACTGGTACTACACCACCAACGCCCTCGCGGTGCTGGTCGGCATGACAGCACTCGTCTACCTTCAGGATAGCGTCAGCTGGTCCTTCGGCTTCGGCGCCTCCGCTCTCCTCATGCTCCTCGCCATCCTTGTCTTCCTGCTCGGCAGCAGGATGTACGTCCGCATCCCCCCGGAGGGAAGCATCTTCTCCGGCATCGCTCAGGTCCTCGTCGCCGCCATCAAGAAGCGCTCCCTCCACCTCCCTTCTTCCCCCTCGGAACAGCAAGCCACTCTTTACAACGGCAGCAATAGTATTAACCCTTCCAACAACGGTAGCGCCGCGCAGCTCCCCCTAACGCAGCAATTCAGGTTCCTGAACAGGGCGGCGATAAAGGTCGAGGGGGAGGTGGATCCGGACAGCGGGGAGCTGCTGAAGCCGTGGAGGCTCTCCACCGTGCAACGCGTCGAGGAGGTGAAGTGCCTGATACGTGTGATACCCATATGGGTATCCGCCATCACATGCATGATCGCCCTTGCCCAGCTGTTCACCTACGCCGTGCTCCAGTCCATGACGATGGAGCGACACATGGGAGCAAACTTCGAGATCCCCGCGGCCTCCGTCGCGGCGATCCCCCTGCTCGCCATCGTGCTCTTCCTCCCCATCTACGACCGCGTGATCGTCCCCGTACTCCGAAGATGGAGGAGTTGGAGGGGTACGGCACCGACGATCACCGGTACCTGCAGGGACAAGGAGGAGGGCGGGATCAGCCTCCTGCAGAGAATGGGAGTCGGGATAGCGATATCCACGGCGTCCATGGTTGTGGCGGGGATAGTGGAGCGTAGGAGGAGGAACATGGCATTGCATGCAAATGGTGCTACTGGTGAGTCTCCCAAAATGTCGGCGTTGTGGCTGGTCCCTCAGCTTGCTCTCGTTGGTGTATCGGAGGGGTTCAACGCGGTGGGGCAGATCGAGTTCTACAACCAGCAGTTCCCAGATCAGATGAGGAGCCTCGCCACCTCCCTCTTCTCCTGCAGCATCGCCGCGGCCCACTACGTCAGCAGCGTCGTGGTTGCGCTCGTTCACAAGCATACCCACGACCCCAATTGGCTCGACAACGACATCAACAAGGGCAGGCTCGACTACTTCTACTACGTGCTTGCACTCATGGGTGGAGTGGACCTCCTCTACTTCCTCGCTATTGCATACTTTTACCACTACAAGGGCGAGTCGTCGGCTTCGACGCCCTGCAATACTGGTCCTGAGTGTAACGGCAAGCGGGAGAAAATGTTAGCTCAGGGCGAGAGCGGAGAAGGTGTCACGAACAAGGGCGGCATGGTCAACGGTCGGGAGGTGGGGCACCACCCATCTGCCGTCGCTCCGGCCTTCAACAACGTTGTTGGTTAGATATAATATATAATTTGGGTCCCTGGTTGCTGTGCACGAGGCGTCCGTTTATCTTTTTTTTATTTTTCTCAGAAGCAGGTTGTGTACAGGCATGTTTGGATCGGACTTTTTTTTTTTTCTTCTTTTCTATTCATCTTTCCTTCGGTGAAAGCCGTGTATTTCCACGTATCTATCCATCAATCTATTATTCTACGTAATTACTAAACTGAAGCATTCATCTCACCGCTTTACCTCCTTTGGTCCAACATTTTTAAATTTGCTTCCAATAAATAAATAAACACAAAATTTTTAAATTTGTTTCTTAATTATAATTAAATAATTAACTTTAAAGTGAGCCATCTTTATGATGTTGGCAAGAAGCATCTGACTCAAGACTTCACAAGCCAAGGTAGGCTTACCCTCTTTTCATGAGATAAATCTACTTGGAAACTTCTTCCCAAACATAGAATGGTTGAATGAATTAACAACATAGATTAGATAGGTCCACCCACAAGTATTTTCAGGAAACCAAGCCACCTTATACCTATAGATTACTTATATAGGATAGCCTAAGTCTAGAACTAATATTTTTTTGAAGAAAGCCTATGACTAATATCCAAGTTAGTTTATATCCTTAATAGAAGTGAATTGGATAGTACAAATCTAAGGAAAGTAATACTTAGCATAATCTAATTCTTGTATCTTAAAATCATTAGTCTACCTCCCAAAACCCCAAGTGCTTCATATATCTTAGATCATTATTATGTTAGAGTAGTTAAATTTGTTTTCATTCATCTTATTCCCACATTTAGACTTTTAGGATTAAGTTAAAATCCTTCCCATGCATTTCAGTCATCATAAAATTCTAAAAATTTATATTCAAATTTAGATTCAAGGAAAATATGACAAAAAATTTCATAGGGTAATTAGTTGTATAAAGAAAATACAATTCTTGCATTGAATTGGGATCAGATTGATATGAACCACAAATTATAATTTTTTCAAACTTTTTATACAACTGTAAATTGCATTGAATCAGCTGCGTTTGTTTTTTAATTGAATTAGGTTTCTTGAATATATTAATTTGATTTTTATGACGTGAATAAGTCATCTTTTTAGGTGTCACTTCTAGTGAGGCCACAACAGCCTTACGCTACTAGCAAATATGCACGGTGGTAATTCGTAGAAGGACCGCTGTGACCTCACTTTCCAGTAAGGTCCGTCAAAAAATAGGAGCTTAGGATAACCCTAACTTAGTTTAGGAGTCAAAGGATCAAAATATCCCTTTCCCTTGGTCCATTAACCCAATAGTCCTATAAAGTGTAATTTTTGCGTAACTTTAGCTACGAGTGTTTGATTTTCACAAAGTTAATCTTATTAGAAGACTCTTGACAAGTGAATCTAACGATACTAAATACTATATCGTCTATACAAATTTTTTTCTAAGACTTGACCAAAGTTTACAAGAAACATATACTTTTTTTCTTTAGAACTACACTAACCTGATTCATATTTAACCATCATCACAAATTCATCTCAACACACAGTCCAAATTCGGGCTTGAATTTGAATTTTTGGTTATAACATATAATCTCACCCTGTGGAGGGTTAAGGTCAACCTAGCAAAGTCTTTTCCCAAATAAGTGAGCAACCTGGGCCTTAGGGACCGGCAGAGCATTGTCTACTTGGTAGGGATTAGGCTTCAACCCACTCCTTAAATGGAACTAAAACCAAGTTTGGACTAGACTATTTGAGGGTAAACCCAACAAGGTGGTCAGATGCTTCGATCTCCCAACATTTGGGCACCGTGGAAGTTGGGTAGTGGAATCAACTGCATTGTGGAACCTATGATGAGAGGAACTTGCTATGGCACCCATAGAAGCAATCTTTTTTGTTATTATACCAAGTGATTTGACCCCTGATCGACGTGATAAACATCATTACCTAACACAGGAAACTACAGCATAGGCTCCATAACAGCAACTTCGCTAAATCTCGTCCAAGATCTTAATGGCTACCTCGTTGTGGTTACTAAAGAACTCCAACCAACCTATCTCCAGAGGACCCCTCCATTCTATGGGATTTCCAACCTCCCAAGAGAACAAAGGTGGAACTAAGAGAGCTTAAACCCCTTGTGGGATGGTGGGGTAGGATAGAGGTAGACACCTTATCGGGGGCAATAGAAAACATCCATAAGGGGATATAAAGTTCAAATTAAAAGGGCAGAAAAAGGTAGGTATAGCAATCGTATTTAACCCTCTTCCATGCATCGGTAATAAAAATCTATAAACTAAAGCAAGGAGTTAGGGATCTATGTTGGAGAAATCCCAGGGAAGTTAACGGCTAGAATGATTTTAGAGAAATCCTAAGGTAGAAGGAAATTCGTGTTTTGTAGATTGTCTACTTGTATGGATTTGGATACGAAGGTTAGAACCTATACCAATGGAGATAATTATATTGATTTTGATATTTTTATTTTTTAAATAGTATTAAGATAGGGGGAGAATTTTCTCTTAAGATGGTTGGCTAACATTCCATTAAAATAGGGTAGATTACTCTTAGCTTAAGAGAAATTAATTACATCATCTCTAGTTGATTATTTAAAATTACAATGCGTGTATCTAGGAATTAACTTAATTAGGATTGTTTCTTTTGAAAAAGGGGGAGTAAAATTTCTTGAATATAGAAAAGCATGTCTTAAGGGGAAGTTTAAGAAGTTTAAAGTTAGAGCTTTTTGGTAATGTCAAAAAGGGGCAAAATGTGTGTCGGTACGTCGTCAATCCTCTTCCTCGATCGCCCCCCTACCCCACCTGCCGCAGCCTCTTCTCACTGTCGGCCACCACCACTATCACCATGACCACCACCACCTTCAATGAACTTGCCACATGCCCCCTCCTCCGCCCCTCAAAGCATGCCCTCTCCCTCTCCTCGCCGCATGGTCGGCCACCACCACCAACACTGGCTCCCCCCACCACCACCACTGACTCCCACCACCACCACTTGCCCCATCTAGGTAGTCCCCCCTTCTCCTCCCCTCTCCATGGCCCACTACCACCACCACAACTGGCTCCCACCACCATCCTACACCACTGCCCTCTCCTCTCAAATTAGGCAGTCCCCCTTGTAAAGACCTGTTCTGATTTGAGCCTTTTAAGACATCTGGATTGTTAGTCAGACGTCTAGTTAAACGTTTGGACCCCTACCCAGACGTCTGGAAATTGAAAAATATGTACGGGCATTTGCTTTCTGCGCGCAGGCAGTGTGCAGACCTCCGTCTCTCTCCTCTATTCTTCTCCTTTTTCCCCCGTCGAACCCTAACCCCAGGCCTATAAGAAGCACCCCCTTCCTCTCCTCTCCACTCCACCACCACCACCTTGTTCCCCACTCCACTACCGTGAGTGAGGCGCACAAGAGAGAGGGAGCAAGAGAGAGGAGGAGGAGCGGACGTGAGGAGGAGGAGAGAGCCGAGGTAGCGAGCTCGTGGAAGCTCGCTGGAGGTTTGCACGGCCACCGCGGCACGTGAGGGAGGAGGAGAGTATTGGGGCGTCGTCCCCGACCTTCTGCAGCGATCGGAGCTGCGGTGGAGCAGGAGGAGCCACGGCGGAGCGCGGCGAGAGAAGTGGGAGCACGGTCTGATACTAGAATTTTTCCAGTATCAGATGTCCAAAGTGTCTTCCAGGCGATAGGCTGGACGTCTGGCGATAACACCGGACATATGAAGGCAGGTGTATCGTGAAAGTACGTCTTCCTCACGGTTACAACCATGCAGGCCGCACCGCAGAGGCAATATGCTTGGCTAAAAGGGGTGTGCTGCTCTGTCATGCGCAGGAGCAGCTTTGAGAAGGCACGCGGCATGCCCTCCCACTCTTTTTGGACGTCTGGACAGCTTACCAGACGACTAGAGGCATTCCCAAACGACCGGAGGATTGATCGGACATCTGGAATTGAGTCCAGACGGTCACGGAGGAATCCTAGACGTTTGAAGTCATCACAAGAACCTGAGGTGAGTCTCTAATGACTTTTAAGACGTCTGGACTTGGTTCCAGATGTCTGATTTGGGTCTGCAGACACGTTTTTGACCCGTTTAAGGTCCGACCGAGATCCGTTTTACGCAAAAGAAATATCTCTGATTTCCTTGTGAGTTCCTCTATATGTTAGAAACCTTTATATACTATTCTGAATGTTCCATTATGATATGTTCCTTGGTATAGGACTTCAATCTGTTGCTTGTCTAGGGCTTGCAGAGTCACGTGAGCCTGCAGTTCGAGTTCCCAGTACTCCCAGATTGTCTGGTAGAGTGGTTTCCCCCTATTTTATTTATAAAACATGAATGCATCTATGATAATTAGATAACTGGAAACCTAGGATATGGCATGAATCATAGGACGAGAAATAGTTGCATTGTTTGTGCGTGATTGAGATTGTATTTGTAAATGAATGAGCTAAATTGTTACCAACTGCCTGTTAATGAATATGAGCTGCCTAAGATAATTAAATTGTTACTTGTGATATCGCTTGTTGCATGTGTTTAATTGTGGAAATACGAGCTGCATGTGTATAATATGAGAACGGAATTGTGAATGATGAAACCTGGTATGGAATAATATGGTGAATATGAGCATGAACCCTACGAGGAGTTAGGAGTAGAGCTCCTGTGGATGAATGGAAAGGCCTGGAAATGTGGACGGGAAGTGTGTTGGCCCTTGAGTACGTGGTACTAAAGAGAGCGATTGTCCCCTTTTTAGTGTAGAGTGGAGCTTGCCACCCTTGGGTTGGGACCCGGGGTTAGGATTGGCCACTCTACATCGACTTCTGTTGGCCCTCGCGTACACGGTACCGAGGAGAGCTACTAGTGTAGGGAGGGAGCTAGCCACCCCATGGGGCCCAAGGTCCAGCTAGCCACCGTACACCGACTTGTTAGTCCCTCTGGGCAAACCGGGGTAGTCAGACAAGGGTGCGCAGACTGTGGAGGGGCGAGACCCCTGTTTCTGAGAGTGTTAGGCCCTATACTGTTTCGTGTTGTACTTTGGGCGTACCCGCTAGCGAAAACGACTGACAGCGTGCCAGTGCGAGGTAGCTACCCGTGCGCTTATCGCGTGTGCCGTAATCACCGCTACGTTTGTCTCTGACCTCAGGGTGGTTGACTGGGTGTAGGATTACCACGAGGGACTCTCCCGATCAGGAGAGCTCCACGTGTGCCTTCTACTATTCGGAAAAGACTACAATCAAGATCGTTCCCACGAGGAACATGTGAGATCAAGAAAGAAATCTGAAAGTAAACCAATGGGGTGAAAAGAAATTACTTGAAAAATAAATAACTAGAAAAGATAAATTTACCTACTAGCTTTTACTGCTTTAGATAGTCTGGTTACCACTCTACTCAGCATTTGCTGACTCTATTTTCTCATAACCCTTTACAGGTCCAAGAGTTGAGTAGCCCGAGTTACCAGCTGTAGAGGGTGCTGGGCCCAGTCGAGCCCAGCAATAGTTTTCATGCTGTGGTTGTACTTTCTTTTCTGCTAGCGAGTTTCAGACTTTTGTTTACTATTCCTATTACTGTACTTTTATTCTACTTTCCTGTTGTTGTAGTGGTATGTACTGATTAGTAGCTTTTACTTCCTTTACTGCTTGTACGCTTTTACTGTTAGTTATATTACATAGTGAATGTAGTTTATTTTCCTGCTTTTCGGTTATTTCTTGTTAGATGACTGGGTCTTGGGATTAGTCGAGTCGAGTCGGTCTCAGGCCCTATAGGGATTTGGGAACCGGGTCGTAACAAGATGGTATCAGAGCAAGGTCGTCCCGAGAAATAAACCAACTAGCTTGAGAATAACCAATTCACGTGCATGTAACTAGGCTAACCACCACAACGTACCACTTGACATCTGTTCTGAGTTCCTTTCGCAGAAGTTTGTTAGAGTTGACTTCTTTTGTTCTGTCTTCCATGTCTCCTTGTAGGAGATGCCTTGTCGGGGAGTTCTCGAGGCGGGCTGTGGACGCGGCCATGGACGAGGTCGAAGGGGCAGACGTGCCAGGCCCGAGGTGCCAGCTGACCGGCCACTTCTCCCGGGCATTCAGGCCCAAGACGACACTCAACTGATCAGGGATATAGTACGAGAGGAGCTCACCTGCCTCCATGGGCACCTCTCCCTGAGGACGTGGAAAGGGAGTCCTCTGTGAGACTGAGAGACCGATGCAACGCTGGACAAGCAGGAGGGGGAGAGGGTGGTCCTCCACCGCCCCCACCGCACTCTGTCACTTTTGAGCATGAGCCCTCCCTGCCTGGAGGCGTACCCATTCCCCCACTGCAGCTGCATCACGAGCTTTTCAGACAGTTCCAGAAGCTGAAGCCCCCCTCCTTCAAGGAGGATGAGGACTCGTCTGAGGCAGAGGACTGGCTGGAGCAGATAGAGAAGGTGTTCGACACCCTTTGCCCCCTGTGGAGTGCCGCGTGACCTTTGCCATGTACCAGCTAGAGAGTGCAACACACAGGTGGTGGAGGGCAATTAGAGGCCAGGAGAGGGGAGAGCCAACGTGGGACCAATTCGTGACCCTCTTCTACGAGCAGTACTTCCCGAAGACTTGGCAAGACCAGAGGAGGCGGGAGTTCCACACTCTCCGCCAGGGGACGATGACTATTAGCGTGTATCGCACATGCTTCCTGGAGATGTCACGTTTTGCTGCGACAGCTGTAGCTATAGAGGAGGAGCGCCTGTGGAGGTTTATTAAGGGCCTCTAGCCTGCCATTCGGGGGTATGTCAAGCCCCTGAAGCTGCCTAACTTCTTGAGAGTAGTGGAGGCAGCCATGACGTACGAGGAGATCAACCCGGCTACGCGAGACACAGACAACAGACAGAAGAGGCCCTACCAGCCAGAGTACTCACAGGGCTGACGAGAGAGGAGGCACGCGGCACCCGCGGGAGAGCCGTCTCATTTTGCGAGGCTGTTAGTAGCCTTTGGGGGCCCCCGATAAGGGCCAGCTATCAGCCCTGGACCCCCGCCCAGCCGTCAGCAGGGACCTACAGAGGGAGGGAGTCGAGTCCCCCTCTACTACCAGTGTGGCCAGCCGGGCCACATTAGGAGGGACTACCCGTCTAGGGCTGGAGCACAGCAGATGCTCCTCGCACCGAGCGCTGGAGGTCGAGCAGGTGGTCGTGGTCCCTCGGCGCGTGGGGGAGGGCAGCAGTCATGGGGAGGGTACCAACTAGCGACTACTCTCCTGACTCAAAGTGTGGCTGCTTCTTCTGCACCAAGAGCTGAGGGGCGTATCAACGCCCTGACACATGGAGATGCCAGGGCATCCGGTTCAGTGGTGGCAGGTATAGTTACCATTTCCAGCAGATTAGTTTACGTGCTTTTTTATTCTGGCGCCACACACTCTTTTGTCGCTGCGAGTTTTGCTGTCAGTTTGGGACAGGACTGCATGTTGTTAAAGGATCCGTTTGTGATCAGAGGCCCAAGTGGTTAGCTGTTTGTAGCTGAGGAGGTCTACACGGACTGTGAGGTCAATATTGGGGGACACAGCCTCTCCGCTAACCTGATTGTAATACTGATGGAGGATTTTGGCGTGATTTTGGGGATGGATTAGTTTCCTACTTACCACACCTTGGTGGACTGTTTCGGGTGGAAGATCGTCTTCTCCATTCCGGAGATGCCTTCCTTTGAGTTTCACGGACAACCGATGGACAGAGGTTTCAAGTGCATATCTACACTTTAGTAGTGAGACTTTTGAGCCAGGGGTGTGAGGATTTTCTAGCCTGTGTGGTAGCGGAGCCCAGCCCCGTGGCAGACTTTCAGAGCATTCCGGTGGTTAACGAGTACCCTGACATGTTTCCAGAGGAGCTGCCAGGACTACCGCCCGAGCGTAAGATTGAGTTTGAGATCTCACTGGTACCGGGGACCAGCCCCATTTCTACTGCACCGTATTGGATGGCACCACTTGAGCTATGAGAGCTCAAGTCACAGCTATAGGACCTGTTGGAGAAGGGCTTTGTGAGGCCCAGTGCATCCCCATGGGGAGCGCCTATGTTATTTGTGAAGAAGAAGGATAGTACCCTGTGCCTTTGTGTTGACTACAGACAGCTGAATAGGGTCACCATCAAGAACAAGTATCTGATGCCGAGGATTGATGATCTTTTTGACCAGTAGCGAGGTGCCACGATATTCTCCAAGGTAGACCTGAGATCAAGCTACCACCAGTTGAGGATCAGGGAGACCAACGTCTCCAAGATAGCTTTCCGCACCCAGTACAAACACTACGAGTTTTTGGTCATGTCGTTTGGGCTGACCAACGCCCCCGCTGCTTTTATGGATTTGATGAACCGAGTTTTTAGACCGTATCTGGATCAGTTTGTGGTGGTATTTATCGATGACATGCTCGTTTACTTGCGGGATCAGGCTCAGCACGAACAGCACTTACAGATGATTCTGGACACTTTGAGACGGCGCAGGCTGTATGTCAAGTACAGCAAGTGCGAGTTTTGGTTGAGGTAGGTGACTTTCTTGGGCCACGTGATCTCAAGGGATGGTTTGGCTGTGGATCCAGCCAAGGTTGAGGCCATACTCAGGTGGGAGAGGCCACATACAGTGACAGAGATACGCAGCTTCTTGGGACTGGTAGGTTACTACCGGTGATTTATCAGGGGATTCTCGTAGATTGCGCATCCTATGACTCAATTGACTCGGAGGGACGTGCCATTTGCTTTGACAGATGCTTGTGAGGTGTGTTTTCATGAGTTGAAGGAGAGACTGACTTCAGCTCCTGTGCTTACCGTCCCAGATAGCAGTGGAGATTTTGTGGTCTACACAGACGCTTCGTTGCAGGGGTTAGGGGGTGTGCTCATGCAGCAGGGTCACGTTGTTGCTTACGCTTCGCGGCAACTGAAGCCCCATGAGCATAGCTACCCTACCCATGACTTAGAGCTGGCAGCTATTGTCTTTGCGCTGAAGACATGGAGGCACTACCTTTACGGTGGGACCTTTGAGATTTTCACGGATCATAAGAGCCTCAGGTATTTGTTTAATCAAAAGGAGCTTAACATGAGGCAGAGATATTGGTTAGAGCTCCTGAAAGACTATGACTGCAGCATCTCCTACCATCCGGGGAAGGCCAATGTGGTGGCTGATGTCTTGAGCCGGAAGGCACCTGCCCACTTGGCCAGTTTACAGGCACAGAGTTGGAGAATTATGGAGGAGCTGGGTAGTTGGCTAGGGGTATTGTGGTGTCCCCGACCTTTTGCAGCGGTCGAAGCTGCAGCGGAGCAGGAGCCGCAACTGAGCACGGTGAGAGAAGCGGGAGCGCGATCTGATACTGGAATTTTTCCAGTATTAGACGTCTGGAGTGCCTTTCGAACAACGGGCTGGACGTCTGGCGATGACACCGGACATTTGAAAGCGGGTGTATTGCGAAGGTACGTCTTCCTCGCGGTTATGGCCATGCAGGTCGCACTGCAAAGGCGATATGCTTGGCTAAAAGGGGTGTGCTGCCCTGTCGTGCGCAGGAGCAGCTTTAGGAAGGCGCGCGGCATGCCCTCCCACGCTTTTCGGATGTCTAGACAACTTACTAGACGACCGGAGGCATTCCCAGACGACCAGAGGACTGGTTGAATGTCTGGAACTGAGTCTAGACAGTCGCGGAGGAGTCCTAGACATCTGAGGTCATCATAGGAACCTGAGGTGAGTCTCTGATGACTTTTAAGACGTCTGGACTTGGTTCCAGACGTCTGATTTGGGTCTGCAGACACGTTTTTTACCCGTTTAGGGTCCGACCGAGATTTGTTTTACGCAAACGAAATATCTGTGATTTCCTTGTGAGTTCCTCTACATGTTAGAAACCTTTATATACTGTTCTGAATGTTCCATTGTGATGTGTTCCTTGGTATAGGACTTCGATCTATTGTGTGTCTAGGGCTTGCAGAGGCACGTGGGCCTGCAGTTCGAGCCCCCAGTACTTCCGAATTATCTGGTAGAGTGGTTTCCCCCTATTCTATTTATAAAACATGAATGCATCTATGATAATTAGATAACTAGAAACGTAGGATGTGGCATAAATCCTAGGACGAGAAATAGTTGCACTGTTTGTGTGCGTGATTGAAATTGTATTTATAAATGAATGGGTTGAATTGTTACCAACTGCTTGATAATGAATACGAGCTGCTTGTTAGAATATGAGCTGCCTAAGATAATTAAATTGTTACCTGTGATATCGCTTGTTGCATGTATTTAATTGTGGAAATACGAGCTGCATGTGTATAATACGAGAACGGAATTGTGAATGATGAAACCTGGTATGGAATAATATGGTGAATATGAGCATGAACCCTACGAGGAGTTAGGAGTGGAGCTCCTGTGGATGAATGGAAAGGCCTGGAAATGTGGATGGGAAGTGTGCTGGCCCTTGAGTATGTGGTACCAAGGAGAGTGACTGTCCCCTTTTTAGTGTAAAGCGAAGCTAGCCGCCCTTGGGTTGGGACCCGGGGTTAGGATTGGCCACTTTACACCTACTTCTGTTGGCCCTTGCATACATGGTACCAGGGAGAGTTACTAGTGTAGGGAGGGAGCTAAACATCCTATGGGGCCCAGGGTTCAGCTAGCCACCCTACACCGATTTGTTAGGCCCTCTGGGCAAACTGGGGTAGTCAGACAAGGGTGTGCGGACTGCGGAGGGGCGAGACCCCTATTTTTGAGAGGACTAAGCCCTATACTGTTCCGTGTTGTACTTTGGGTGTACCTGCTAGCGAAAACAACTAACCACGTGCCAGCGTAGGGTAGCTACCCGTGCGCTTATCGCGCGTGCCGTAGTCACCGCTACGTCTGTCTGTGACCTCGGGGTGGTTGACTAGGTGTAGGATTATCACGGGGGACTCTCCCGGCCAGGAGAGCTCCACGTGTGCCTACTACTCTTCGGGAAAGACTCCAATCAAGATCGTTCCCACGAGGAACATGCGAGATCAAGAAAGAAATCTGAAAGTAAACCAATGGGGTGAAAAGAAATTACTTGAAAAATAAATAACTGGAAAAGATAAAATTACCTGCTAGCTTTTACTGCTTTAGATAGTCAGGTTACCACTCTACTCAGCATTTGCTGACTTCGTTTTCTCATAACCCTTTACAGGTCCAAGAGTTGAGCAACCTGAGTTACCGGCTGCAGAGGGTGTTGGGCCCAGTAGAGCCCAGCAGTAGTTTTCATATTGTGGTTGTACTTTCTTTTCTACTAGCGAGTTTCATACTTTTGTTTACTGTTCCTGTTACTGTACTTTTGTTCTACTTTCCTACTGTTGTGGTGGTATGTACTGACTAGCAGCTTTTACTTCCTTTCCTGCTTGTACACTTTTACTGTTAGTTACATTACATAGTGAATGTGGTTTATTTTCCTATTTTTCGATTATTTCTTGTTGGACAGCTGGGTCTTGGGATTAGTCGAGTCGAGCCAGTCTCGGGTCTTGTAGGGATTCAGGAACTGGGTTGTAACACCCCTCCTCCTCCCCTCTCCATGGACTGCCACCACCACCCTCCACCACTGCCCCCCTCTCAAATTAGCTAGGTTAATTAAATTTTTTTTATTAAGTACTTAGGTTTGGTCTTTATTTTTGAATGTAATTAAAAGGCTTTGCAAATTATTTTTAGTTGCATTGCATTGTTTAAATTAACATGTTAATGGTTTATTTTTAATTTTTTGTTACATGTTCAGTTAATTAGGTTTAGTTAAATTATTACTAAATTGTTATTTGTGTGGTGTACTCACATATGTAGTGGTTAATTGTGAGATGTTCCCCACTCTTAGTTTCATTAAAATGTTTAGTTAAATTTACATTTAATTTGAATGCTTGTGCACCATTTTATTTATATGAGTGAAATGTAGGGTGTTCCCTATAGGCACGACGACCGGTTCACACTAAAAAGGGAGTTTTAAACGTCGTTGTTGTAGTATACGTCACAAATACAAACTGATGTCGCGTCAATTTTATTTATATATTTAATTTTTACTGGTTTATTCCAAGTCGTTTACTGGGAGGCAGTTATTGATATACATCACTCTCTAAGTCCAAAAATATTCTTTTATTCCAAAGATGTTGATTTTATTTACAAAAATAAATGGATCAACGAATGAATAAAAGAATTTGGTTAGTTATATACAAAAGGACATATTACAATGTTCGGAAACAAATGTACACACATAAGTATTAAAAAAAACTATGTACAACTACTCTATGTTAATTATTTACAACTAATATAGTTAATACCTAAGTATAGGTACAAAAATAGCTAATAATATCTACTATACTAACTCATTATAACATATTAACATCTATAGTAACATATATAATATATATAGTAACATATATAAGTGTTGCTATAACCTTAGTATAATTATATAAGGTAAAAACTATTATTTATACTAAACTATAATCCAATGTACAGTGACATATATAAACGTCAGTGTAACCTTAGTAACATATTTACACTACCTAAGGCAAAAGCCACTTATACTAACCTACATATATATATACAGTAACAGATGTATTTATCACTAAAGCCTTTAGTGTTATATATATACATATAAGAGCTCAAACAAGCCTACTCTATATACACTTATATATACTTTACTAGTATACATTATATTATATTATTTATATACATATACATTATATATATATATATACACACAGATGCACACACACAGATATACACACTACTATGCACACAACACACCAACACTCAACACACAAGGGGCTCTAACACCTAGTCGATTTCAGTCTCACTTCTCTCTCGCACAGTCAGTTCAGATCGGCTCAGTTCAAGTTAACCGACTCAAAATTTGGTTTAGTGGGCGGGCGACTTTTTCGAGGGATACATAGCACCCATTTCTGGGCGGGACCAAACCTCTACTAAGGCCACCTTAGTTCATTATTAGGTGCATTTTCATACGATTCAATGCTCATTATTAGGCCCACACAGGCCCACGCACAGTGCATGGCCCCCGACCCAAGCACCGCACCCATACATTCATATGCTCAATTCATGTTCATAAGAGACAGGATAGTAATGTGTTTTGGTGTCCGGCACCTCACGACCGTTGGGCTGAGATCACAAAAACATATAAGGTAGTGCGGGCACTCCTAAACTATCGATATGACTCTAAAGAAAGTACCCGATTGGCATTGCCGTGCGTTGAATGCTGTCTGATGTGCTTACTTTGGCCCTCAAATTGAGGGCTACAATTTATTATAAATTAAAAATAAATTATGGGATTTTCAAGCACTTACATAGGGCTACGTAATTATGTATGGTTACTTTACATAAATAAGTTAGTTTATTTTATAATTAAATTAAGTAAAATTGGTTGTTTATTAAGTTAAATTAGAGATTAATTTGCTAATTAAAGTATAAATTAGTTAATTAATTGTCAAATTGACTTGGCACAATATTAATATACATAATAAATTATTTATTACATATTTTTATGATATTTTATAAGCTTTATTTTAATTTATATAGATTTAAATACATGTTTTAGCTAGTTATACATATAAATAAGCTATAGATACTATAATATAGTATAAATATGATATAAATAAGTTGAAAATACTTATTATAATATAGTACAAGTATACACTATAAGATATTTCAGTATTAACTTAATTTACTAATTTATTTTATTTTAACTTAATAAATTACCTAGTTAACTTAATAAATTAATCATTTATTGTATATTTATCAATTAAATTATATTATAGGTGTTATAATATTTATTTTATATATATAATTACGTATGTATAGTATTGGGTATAGATATGTACATATAAATATGTTTATATAATTACTTAGTTATTATACATTTAAGTTATATAAATTAATATAAAAGAATATAATAAGGTTATATATACATTAAGTTATCCTAAATACTTATTATACTATATAGAATACATATATAAGTTATTTATTTACCTTTTATACGTATTATACAATATTTACATATAGCTTAGGTTTAATTACTATATACAAGTATATACATAGTATATATGGTATTTTTAAGAGTTTTTAGGGTTTTTTCTATTTTTATGGGTTTTATAGGTATAGTAGAGATAAGGGATGAGAGAGAGAGAAAGAGATGAGAGATAGAGAGTTTTTTTTGTTATTTTTAATGTTAAGTTCTTTTATTAAGTTCCAAGATATACTGAACCGTCGACTGGTATGTTCTACCAAGCCGAGGGTTCAGAATGCCTCAAAATTTAGCATACACTTAAAAATATACCTAATCTTGACCAAGACAGGGTTTTTTCATTTTTTTGGAATTTTTTTATAGTTTTTATTTATTTACAATGTTCAATAAGTTAGGGCCTCAAAGGAATTTTTCAAAAAGAACCTAAGGCCCTAAAAACCTTTCTAGTGGCTGGGAATGTAGTTAAAGCTTCTCAAAACACTCAGCACACTATAATACACATGTTTGGGTAGTTAAACTTGAATTTTGAATCTGTTTCATTTAAAACTCTCATTTGGATAGATTATGCACATGTAGATAGCTAACAAAGAAATTTAAGTAGGATAACAAGAAATCCAAGTTGAATTTCAATCAATCTAAAGGTACAGGAATGGTTGTACAATATATATATAGCACTACACAATAGGCCAGCTCCTTCAACACTCCAAACTCAGCCAAAATTCCCAGTTTAGACTCCAAATAGTTCAGATAGTGGCTGCAATTCAGCAGCAACAGTTGTTGCTACTACTACCAAACTTAGCAGCTGATCTGATACTGCAATCTCAGTAGGAATTAGATCAGTGAACCAGCTACCAGATGTCTTAAACATAGGTGGCCACTGTAGCTATTTCAACAGCAACAGCTGCTGCTGTTTTCTCTGAAATCTAGCCCAAATCTGATCTAAGAAGATCTAATCTGAGGCACACTAAATACACAAAAACACATTTGGCAGATCTGTCCAAAATCCTTTTGAAAATCATAAATGAAGATCTAAAATTCCATTTATGAACAAAATTTCCAAACTGAATTATGTATATATCAAAAACCCATGTTGCCTTGATTTGGGTTTTTTAATGTGATTTGATATCTAAATAATCATCTGATCTGCTTAAACATCATTGATTGGTGTTCAAGATGATCTAGTGATTAACTCAAAATTAATTGGGTCCTCGTTTGACCTCAAATCAATTTTACTAATTATCCTTGGGCAAACTCTCCGAAAAACACTTAAATTAAGTGCATGCTCATCCACAAATTAAAAACCAAATCCAAAGCATTAGATTCATTGCATGACACTTAATTAAGCAATTAAAAACTTCAAAAAGCTCGATTGAATCCAATAAAACCAAATGATCATCAAATCATAAGATTGGGCATTAAAAACAACTTGAATGATGATTGAGAATTTGAGACAATCAAATCAGATTGGGGGATCTTTATGAACTTATGGAGTGAGTGGGAGACCCCCCAAGTGGGTTTTCAGGTGCAAATTCAGATCTAGAAGCCAAGGCTTCAAATCTGAATTTGACCTTGATAGATGGGTGATCAATGAATAAAATTGCAAGGGAAAATCAAAAGCGATTCATGAAGCAAAGAGGGAGCTGTATGCATCGAAATGGAGGTGGAAAAACACCTCTCTGATCTGTTTTGATCAAAGAGGGTGGAGTGGATCTACACTAATCTACTCCTAACTAAACTAATCCATCACTGAAAATTGATCTCTAACATTTGATCTACTCCTAAATTATTCTAACTAGCACTATAATTAATCTAAAAAGCAGGAAAACTACACTAGGAAAGCAATAAATCTAACTAACAGATGAAAGTGGTGTCCAAGGTCCACTGGCTGAAGGTCAATGGTGACGAAATGGAGGAGACCCTCAGCTGAAGAAGGTGGTGTCCAAGAGCCAACAGCCGACAGCTAGAGGTGATTGAAGGAGGGAGAAGAGTGATCTCTGTCACCGACCACTGAAGAAAGGAGGTGGCTAGCTGAGGGGTTGGATGAAGGAAACCACTCAAGGGGATGGAGCTAGTTAGCCATGCACGTGGGTCAAGGAAGCTCCTTAAGTATACAAGTGATTGCGCAGCAATCATAGGTCTTAATTGACCTAGATTAGGCTAGAACTTAGCATAAGTTAGGGTAATTCATGCATGCACAAGCATTATCTACATCTTTATTGCTTTACTTTAGCTATGCATAAAATAATGTTATAATGTGCTGATTAAGTGCATTATGTCGATTGCAGGCAATAAG
This sequence comes from Thalassia testudinum, assembly GCA_037157565.1. NCBI lineage: Eukaryota > Viridiplantae > Streptophyta > Magnoliopsida > Alismatales > Hydrocharitaceae > Thalassia > Thalassia testudinum. Next base: position 156,982,946 of record JAZHRO010000031.1, on the reverse strand, counting down.
CTGATCTGGAGCAGGATCTGAAGCTGGATCTAGAATAACAGAAGTTGCAACAGAGCTGGAGCAAAAGGCTTAGATTAGATGTAGGAATAATTATGTAAGGGAGTTAAAGGTTTGCTATTCTATTAAGTAGGAATAAAGCAATAAAATGTGAAGAGCTTAGGTCCATCCTAGCTTTAGGATAGCATAGAGACTTCCCCAAGCCTTATCCACCCTTAGATTAGGTCACAGCACCTTAGGAAGCCCTAAAACCCTAGTTTCAACCCTTATCTGGATGTCCAGATAAGTTTTAGGATGTCCAGGACCCCTAGCCAACTCCCGCACACCTCAAACCCACTTCTGCAGTGTTATTGGACGTCCAGACACTTTGTCAGAAGTCCAATTTCTGCAGAATACCCAAAACAGAACCTAGATTTCCCCCTGACTCAGATTGGATATCCAGAACTAAAGTCTGGACTTCTAATTTTTTAGTATAAGTCATCTGATCACATTTTTGGACGTTTGGTACTGGTCGCCAGTCCCTGTTTTGAGATTCAAGCCTTGATCTTGGATCTCTAGCTCCCTAGACCTAATCCCAACCCCATAAGAACCTAAATTAAGGTGTCCTAACCCTAGTACATCACCTCTAGACCCACTTAAGGACCTAATTAGGTCCTCACCAAACCCAATTGACTTAGATCAAAGTCAATTACCTTCACCTAAGTCAATTGGACTCATTGAGTCCAATTGAGCTTAGATCTCAACCCACACAAGTTCAATTGGACTTAGTGAGAGTCCAATTGACCTAAACCCAACCTAATTGAGTTATTTTACTCTCAATTAGGTTCACACTCATTCAATTAAACTTGGGTTGAGTTTAATTGCAAATTCCCCTTAGTAATTAGGGTTTGTAACCCTAATTCAAGACATACACCTTCCTAAACCCCTTAGGACCTAACCTAAACCACCTAGCCACATAGAGCATGACCACACATTCACATACACACACCCATTCACGCACCCACACTTCTCTAGAGTTCTCTAGAACTCTCTCCAAGTGGCGCCACTCTTGGTTGCCAAAATTAGCAACCAAGAGGCATTCAAAATTAGATCCACATTTTTTGGATCTCATAACCACATGGCTGGCCACTCTTGGACTCTCTCTAGAGAGTTCCACACCTCTCTAGAGAGAAGCCCTTAGGTCTATAAAAAGACCCAATGGGTGGCCATTTGCACCCATTCACTTCCTTGGCTCCATTCACATCCACCTCCACTTAGGCTAGCCACTCCATCTCCACGAGTTCACCACCACCATGAAGGACACCATGCTGGGATGCTGGATCACTTCTCTCTCTCTCCAAGGGCCGGCCTAAGCTCCATTGGCCGCCCCTCATTCTCCTCCCGACCACTCCAAGGCCATCGGAGACCACCTCCGAATGCTCTTTTGTTCTGCTAGATCTAGATTAGTAGTTTATGCTCTTCATAGTTTTACTGCTTTTTATTACTGCTTAGTAGCGTAGTCCTTATTCTCCCCAAGTGATGCATGCAAAATCCCCCCGTAGATTCTTGTATACGATCATTTTCTGGTAGCTAGATTTACATTTTAAGCATTTCTGTACAAGCTTTCCTCTACAGCTCTTGTTGCAAACAACTCTCCAAATGAATGAATGAAAAGTGCATTTATATATATATATATCTATGTTTTGAAATCACCATGAGTTTATTGATTGCCATCCTGTTTGCGTGATTCAAGTTGCCTATTTTCAATTGCTTATCTATTCCGCAACAAGCATGTCGTTTCCTGAAAATATAGAAAATCTAACAATAGATGCATTTTCTGTAAGCAAACACCACCTCACTAGAATCGTGTGCGCAGAAACTCGCACTTTCACCTTTGTGATTTATTTAACACACGCGAACGTAATCAGGGTTCACAATGGAAGTGGTGAAATTTTAATCAAAAGACTAGAAACCGACGTGCGAATTTAAACAAAGTAGAGCGGTAAAAGATCGAATTCTAAAGTAAAACAAATGCCTCCCAGAGACGAACTACCCGGACTCAAGTCTCGTAATTTTTACAAACTTATTTTTGAAGAACGTTTTTGTGCGACTATATTACGATTCCGACACCTTCAAATGCACGAAAATGGATTCCATCAAATGACGCCATTGCCGGGGAGGCAACGTCATTTTCTTCGATTTTGATCTTTTAAACTATCACTGACAAATCTCTCTCTACCTTGTTTTTGATGTGCAGGACAACGTGGAAGAAAAACGGAATCTGTGCACACAACGAGCACAGCAAAGAAAAAAATTAGCTGCACATCATCTCCCCTTTAGATTAGGTTTCCTTTTTGAACCCTAGGAGTAGATTTACTTTCTGCAAGTTCTTTTGAAAAAAAAAAATCTTTATTCAATTTCGTGAAAAAGAAAAAAAATCAAAAAAAATTTGAAAAAAAATCTAGAGTAGGTTTCTTTTTGAATCCTAGGTTAGTTTGAAAAAAAAAAGCAAAAAAGAAAAGATATATTTCCTTTGAATCCTTTAAAATTTCTTTTTGAAGAAAAAAAATTTTGCAAAAGTTTTCGAAAAAAAAAAACCTTTTTTGGTGGAAAGCTTGGATTTCAAACCCAAAACCCTCTTTAAAAGCTTTTCTACCATCTTCTGATTTTCAGCCAGATTTCAAATCTGATTTAAAATTTTGATTGCCAAAAAATTAGTAAGCAAAAAATTCTGAAATTCAAATCAAATCTTCATTTTCAAACCATCTTTCAAATGCCACTATTTTTTTAAAAATTTTCAAGTATAAAATTTTTAAAAATTCATGAAGTGCACGAGGGTCAAACTGACTTAGATTAAAGATTTTTCAAATTTCAAAAAGTAATTCCGAGCAAGCCGTGAATCTTTTTTGACTAAAAATGGTGGGGTTTAAAAGCTGATCTTATTGGATTTATTTCTATTTTTTTCCTGAATTTTTGAAGGTCAATTGGTACTGTTTCAAAGTGAAAAACCAATCAGGGGTCAAAATTCTAAATCTGACCCCCTGACATTCAAAAATCCCTAAAAATTAGGATGAAACAATAAAAATTCCAAAAAAATATTCTCTAAAAATCTAATTGAAAAAGAAATCTACTTGCAAAATTTCAAGTCAATTGGATTCCAAGTATTGTCAGAGAACGAACATTACTTTTGTGGTCTGCTGAAACAGAACAAACCCTAGAAGTGCATCAACCTTAGGTTGAATCTTTAGGGTTACAACTTAGAGACCACACTTTGGACTAATCTAGACTTAATCAAGTCTAGTACTCAGCTGATGAGCTTGGTAACCTTGTGAGCCGCTCACCAAGAGAAAACCCCATTGAAGAAAATGGGCTAAAATAAATTTTAAAACACGAAATAAAATCCGAATTCGTTGTCGTACTACTGGGTGGTTTCAACCTCTTGGCTGAGTTAGCGAAGAGGCGGGAATCGCTTTCAGTTGGTTGTACAACGAATTTCTTCTGGAATTAAAACCTAAAACGAAAAATCTGATCATCTGATCCATAAGGACCATTTGATTGATAGGGCCTTAGCCTTGTCTTGCTTGGCTACACCAACCCAGGGGTTGGGTGGTGTATGCGAGGAAGGAGGTCACTTAGACCTCACTTGGTTGGACCTTGGGAGCCACTCCCAAGGAGGCGAGTCACCTCACCAGGACCATCTTCTCCCCCCACTTCTTCTACTCCCAAAGCCACCATGGCAAATCCTGGACCTGGACCTAGACCGGGTCAGGATATCGAGAATCTGGACCCGATGGCTCATCTGGAAGCCTGGGTAGTCGAATCTGAGGAGCGGCATTGGCAGAGCATGGATTGCATCTTGATGGCACTTGACAAGATGCAGCACCTGTGGTGAGGAGAACAACTGCGGGATTTCTACGACCCAGCCACACAAATCGTCGCACCACTGGTCAGAATTCCCGCAGGCGGAGATGCATTTGAACTCAAGCCTAATGTGATTGGGTTAATCAGCACTCGCTTCTATGGGAACTCAAGCGAAGATCTGTTCCAACACCTTAAGGACCTGAGTCGACTCGCTAAAATGATTCGACCCAGGAATATCGATCTTGGGATTGTTCTAATGAAGCTTTTCTAGTTCTCTCTGAGGGACAAAGCTTCATACTGGTTCAAGATCATTGGGAAGCCAATTGAAACCTGGCCAGAATTATGACATGAATTCCTGCAAAAGTTCTTCCCAATCAGTCAAACAAACGTAATGCGACACGCAATCATGACTTTCTCCCAGGGAGCTGGGGAGAAGTTACATCAAGTATGGGACAGATTTCACGACCTTCTCCGGAAATGCCCACACCATGGTATACCTAGATGGCACCTAGCTCAGATCTTTTACCATGGGCAGGATGACACACATCAGTATCTAGCTGATGCATCTAGCTGCCAGAATTTCCTCACGAAAGATGAGAACAACGCATTTGAGCTATTTGAATCATTAGCGGAGAACTTGATGAATGCTGCATCCATGAACTAGTTCCAGTGGCCTGGTCAGTAGTGGGTTGGCGTCCACGAGGCTCACACCGAGTCTATTCAAGCCGACATGGATATCATAGTCAAGCAGCTGGATAGAATAAATCTAATCGAGAAGAAGATTGACCAGATCAATCAGGGTCAATCTGACTTGAACTCTGCCGCCTCAAGACCCTCCTATGCACCCCGAGCCCCTCCTGCTCGAGTTAATCTACTCACTCAAAATGCATCTTCTCCATATTTATGACATCCTGCGTATCAGGATCCCGTAAATAATCCAGATCTGGCACCCTACGACCAGGGTTACTCACCACCTGCAGATTATAACCCGTATCCTCTTGACGAATATATCTCTCAAACATCTTCGGCCTATGAGGACGTCAATGCTATCCAAGGATACGAGTGTAATAACCCGTATTCAGAGACGTATAACCCTGGTTACGCTAGCATCCGAACTTCTCCTGGTCTAATAATTCACAGAGACCGCATCAAGATCCGCACTACCAGACCAGGCAATACGGGAATGCGCAAAACACGTACCATAGGCAGTAGCCATTCCCGCATCAGCAGCAACCCCACTCTTTATACCAGCCGCTGCACCTGCCAACCACCCTCCAAAGCGGGCTGACCCTTTGGAGGCACTGAAAGAGGAGCTGCAAGAATCAATGAGGAAGTCTACACAAGATAGCTTATAGATTATGAAGACGATGGCTAATTAGATATAGACCATACAGAACACACAGAACCAGCTATTGCAGGAGCATAGGATGCAGGGAGCCCTGTCCTCCCAACCTGTCCTGAATCCTCGATATGTGTAGAACCAAGGTGCTCTGCCTAGGTTTCAGGCACCGTAAGGACAAGCACACACCATACTACAAGCGCCTCCTGCACCACCCGGTTAAGCGCAAGGATAGCCGCCTTTAAAGAACCCCGCATATTCTGCCCCTTTCACTCCCCCACCACCTCAAGGACAGTAAGTCGATGCACATGCTGTCTCTTTGAGGAGCGAAAGGAAGACATTCGACCCACCACATAGGCAGGCGGGTCCTAAGTTTTCCCACCCTTCGCCGCAGGCAGGTTCGACTCCTTCATCATCTCAGGAGCCACCTGCGGTAGATAAGGGTAAGAGGCCACTCAACCCTGAGATTCCCGTCCCTTTTCCTGAGGCTCTGACACGAAATGCAGTACGGAAAAAGGACAGACAAAATTTTGAGGACCTGAAATTAATGTTCAAGGAAGTACATATTTAGGTCCCCCTCTTTGAAGTAATTGATCACATCCCCACTGTCGCTAGGTTCTTCAAGGATAATTGTACCCTGAAGCGACAGCCGAGAATTGGACGACAGGCGGTATTGTCGAAAGAGGCTAACACCGTGATTCTAGCCAACTTGCCATCGAAAAAGAAAGACCCTCGTACCCCACTCATATCCTACTTCTTGCAAGATTCTCCATTTGATCGGGCCCTTCTAGATTTGGGTTCGTCCATCAACCTAACTCCCACTGCCATATTTAATCGATTTTGATTTGGGGAGTTGAAGCCCACCTCGGTCACAATTCAGCTGGCTGACAGATCAGTCAAAACACTGAGGGGGGTGGTTGAGAACGTGATCGTGAAAGTCCGCGGGTTCTGCTTTCCCATAGATTTTTTCATTCTCAATATGAAAGTTCCTCCTAATCTTCGAGATGCACCAATTATTTTGGGTTGCCCATTTCTGGCGACAGCCCGAGCGAACATCGATTATGCATCCTGGTGTATGGAGATAGCCCTAGGCAATGAGCGACTTCGACTTGACATATTTAGGGCAGCAAAGAATTTCGACTGTGATCAAGTAGAGAAGGATGGTGAAGACGAAGATTCGGCATATTATGGTAACATTGGGCTCCTTTGTGACGACCCAATGTCTCATTCGTCTGCACTATCAGGGTTCTTGGACCTCGATCCACACGGGACTGAGACCACTGCACTACACATATCTCCCTAAGGATCTGACTGCTTAGGGTGTGCTTCTGACCACAGCACCCCTGAATCCAGCTATCATGATTTATACATTACTAAATTGCTCCTGTTGTTGCAAGAAGACATGACTACAACTAACGAGTTTCCCATTAATGCAGTCACAACCGATTATTTCACAGGGAGCGACCTAGTGGGAATTCACGTGCAAACGGATCAGCAGATTCCCACCCTCGATTCTGCTCCTCCAACTCTAGTTTCTGACTCTGACCCACCCGTGATTGAATTGAAGCCCTTACCTGACTCACTCAAGTATGTGTTCTTAGGCGAAAGTGAGACATACCCAGTCATTATTAATGCCCACTTAACCCAAGAACAGGAGCATCATTTGATTTCTACGCTGCAAGACCATAGGCTGCTATTGGGTGGAGTATTGCTGATCTTTGCGGTATTCACCCCTAGTATTGCACTCATCACATTTACATGGATGAGGGAGTGAAACCTTCGAGATAACCTCAAAGACGGCTTAACCCGAATATGCTAGAGGTTGTTAAGAAGGAGATCATCAAATGGCTGGATGCAGGTATTGTATACCCAATCTCAGATAGCCAGTGGGTGAGTGCGATTCAAATAGTGCCTAAGAAAGTAGGACTCACCGTCGTAAAAAATGATAAGGGCGAATCCATCCCGACTCGCACTGCGACATCTTGGCGGGTCTGCATCGACTACAGGAAACTGAACACGGCTACCAAGAAGGATCACTTTCCTTTGCCGTTCATTGATCAGATCTTGGAACGGTTAGCCGGATGCAATTTCTTCTGCTTTCTGGATGGATACTCCGGGTATAATCAAGTAGCGATTAACCTAGAAGATCAAGACAAGACCACATTCACATGCCCCTTCGGAACATTCGCTTTCAAGCGGATGCCCTTTGGCCTCTGCAATGCGCCAGCGACATTTCAGCGTTGTATGATGGCCATCTTCTCTGACATGATCGGGGACTATGTGGAGGTATTCATGGATGACTTCTCCGTTTTCAGAGATGATTTCAAATCTTGTCTTGATAACCTCACCAAGATCCTGAAACGGTGTATTGAGGTAAACCTAGTACTATCCTGGGAGAAAAGCCATTTCATGGTGAGGGATGGCATAGTACTAGGGCACAAGATCTCTAAAAATGGACTCGAGGTCGACCGAGCAAAATCCAAGATTATCTCCCACTTATCGCCACCTAGCTCGGTCAAGCAGATCAGATCATTCTTGGGTCACGTCGGCTTCTATCGAAGATTTATACATGATTTCTTGAAAATGGCACGACCTTTGACGAATCTCCTGGTTGCTGATGTCCCATTTGAATTTAATACCTCGTGTCTCAGCACTTTCGAGACTTTACGAAGCACTGTCTCTGATTCCCCGATTCTCCAACCACCCGACTGGTTGCTTGATTTCGAGATGATGTGCTACGCTTCTGATTTTGCCATCGATGCTGTTTTAGGCCAGCGTCGGGAGAAACAACCCTTCGTCATATACTATGCCAGTAAGACGCTGAATGAGGCTCAGTGCAATTACACTGTCATCGAAAAAGAACTGCTAGCAGTAGTATTCGGGTTGAAGAAATTCATATCGTACTTATTAGGGTCCAAGGTCATCATTTTCACTGACCACTTCGCCCTCCGACATTTGTTGGCAAAGAAGAATGCCAAGCCATGGCTCATTAAATGGATCCTTCTATTGCAGGAATTTGATATCAAAATCTGCGACAAAGCCTAAAAACAAAATGTCGTGGTGGATCACCTATCCAGATTGGACCTAAACCACATTCCCTATTCCCTGCCTATCCACGAGCAATTTCCGAATGAATCTCTTTTGGCAATTCATTCTATTGAGTTTCCCTGGTACACAGATATCGCGAACTACCTTACCGCAAGCAAAATTCCCGCGAATCTATCCAAGGACCAGAAACTCAAATTCACTGTCGAAGCCAAATACTACCTCTGGGATGACCCACTGCTCTTCCGCATTAGAGTGGACCAGATTATTCGAAGATGCATCCCAGATTCTGAGATCCCAGTGTGTTATCTTTTTGCCACAACGATGCTTATGGTGGTCATTTCTTGGGATGGAAAACCGCTGCAAAAATTTTGCAGTCAGGATTTTTCTGGCCAACTATCTTCAGAGATACACATGAATACGCCCAACACTGCAAACGATGCCAGTCGGTCGATTCTATGACCATGAGAGACATGATGCCACTCCAACCCATCATGGTTGTAGAAGTGTTCGACGTCTGGGGCATCGATTTTATGGGCCCTTTTCCGAACTCGCATGGCTTCGAGTACATATTACTAGCCGTCGACTATGTCTCGAAGTGGGTCGAGGCCATCCCGGCAAGATGGGCTAACCATAAGATCGTAATTTCTTTCGTACGACAGAACATCTTCGCGAGATTCGGAATACCCTGTGCTCTGATTAGCGACAGGGGAAGCCACTTCATTCATGCCCATTTCAGGTCATTGTTAAAGAAATACAGGGTACATCACCGTATAGCCACCCTGTATCACCCACAAACCAATGGGTAGGCTTAAGTGTCTAACCGTCAGATCAAGCTGATTCTCCAGAAGATGGTTAGACCAGACAGGAAGGACTAGTCTGACAAATTAGTCGACGTACTCTAGGCATATCGGACCGCATACAAGGCCCCACTCAAAATGTCACCATATCGCATGGTATATGGCAAGTCTGTCACCTTCCTGTAGAGCTGGAACACTACGCCTTTTGGGTGGTGTGAAAATGTAACCTTCACCTCGATGTAGGAGGTCAAGAACGAAAACTCCAGCTCAGTGAATTAGAAGAGATCCGGCAGGAGGCCTATGAGAACGCATTGGTATACAAGGACAAGACCAAGGCCTTTCATGACTGCCACATCCGGAGGAAAGCATTCACGCCCAACCAGCGAGTCTTGTTGTTTGATTCACGACTGAAACTATTCGTAGGGAAGCTCAAGTCCAAATGGACTGGCCCGTATGTTGTGATCCAGCCATATCCTAATGGGGCAGTCCAGATCAAGGATCCAAAATCTGGGCATATATCTACGATAAATGGCCAGCGCCTCAAGCCATATTTGCCCCAGGAACCTCCTCCACCTGACAAGATTATTCTTATTGAGGATGTGTGATTGAATGGTCGCCCAGCTGGAGGCGTTAAACTCAGCACATATAGATACCATTTACCCCACATTCCACCATCATTTATACATAACCATTTTTATACATAGCATATTTTCTTTCTGTATATTGCATACTGACAGGTTGGCCGGTGCTGAATATATATTTTCAAGAGCAATTCCAGGTGACTTCTACCCACTCATCCTCTGCTGTATTTATTTTCTTTTATATTCATGCATGAGGACATGCAAGAACTTAGGCATGGGGGGGTAGATACAACAAAATTGAAAAATTTTATGCCAACATTTAGGAAAACCTTGGAGCTGCATGTAAAACGTACTTTAGGACCCTAAATAAAAGAACAACCGACTCCACCTCCAATGCTCGCATTGGAGCTAGAAATCGTCTGCAACAATCATTTCCGACTCACCCGCTCACCTCTTGTTCTAAATTTAGGGTCAAGCTAAATGTAACCTAAAAGGAAAATTTTATGAAGTACAAATTATATGAGGTTACTTGTTCATAGCATATATACATATTGCATTCATGAATAAGATTATTTTATTAAGAGAATGCATTAGGGATTTTATCCTCTAGTTGATTCCTGTAATCTGGAATCCAGTACAACTTTTCACACACACGTAGAATTTGCAATGGATTCACAGTGAAGGCTGATAAACGTCTTTAGTCTGTCGAGAAGAAGCAGTTCTTCTTTTCCTGAACCCCTGGAGAGTGTTTTGGGAGTCAGGCAGATTTTCTTCCATAAATCCACCAAACAGTGTGAGATGAGAGTAGGGTGTACTGGTGCTCTAAGATTAGTACAAGGAATCTGGAATCCTAGATAATTAGGTGACGATACTCTGAGATAAAGCATAGTTTTCGCTCTCGGTTCCTGCGTATACATTTTTGTGCAAAATATTGAGAGCCACCAAATAAGGCAAATACGCAGAGAGCGAGTTTTCATAAAACTAGGGCTAAGTTGGATGGTTACGACCATTCTTTATAGAATCCTCGGCTGAAGGAGGGTATTGATGCCAAGGTCAGAAATACACCATCCTATCCATCTCTCCCAGTGCCATAAGTAGGCACTTCCACCAAATAAGCCACCCAATATCTCTTGAGTACCACCAATCCCTAATAATGCCTCCTCAACAAAGTTCATGGATGTGTTGTTATGTTAAAAAGAAAGAAAAAAAAAAGAAAGAGATGAAATGAAAAAAAAAATGATGAAAAGAAAGAAAAAATTAAAAAAAATTAGAAAAAGAAGAAAAATCAAAGAAAAAAGAGTGAATATTTAGTTCAGTTGCATTAAGGCAATACCATCAAATAAATTTGAGATCCACCAAATATAGCCTTAACCAACCTTTCTTGTGTTTTTGACCGCACGAATACTGGCTGAGGAATTCCGCCTTAGTGTTAGGGTTATGGAAACTCAATTAAAGTGTTAATGCTAAGTGAGACCACCAAATACAGATCATATGTGCGAATCTGTTGAGGTTGTGAGCTCTAAAAAAAAAATAGAGAGAAAGAGAGAATGAATACAAAGGAATCAAAAGAGAGCATAGTTTTTCTCATCTTTCTCTGAGTTGAGTTACTTGATAGTCTGGGAATCTAGATTCTGAAGTACTAATCTCTATGTAGCACTGACAAAAGCCATTTTCGCGCATTTTGAAAGTCGTCGGAATCATAGTATTGTTGCACAAAAACGTTCGTCAAAAATAAGTTTATAAAAATTACGAGACTTGAGTCCCGGTCGTTCATCTCTAGGAGGCGTTTGCTTTACATTTGAATTCGATCTTATACCGCTCTACTCTGTTTAAAAATGCACGCTGGTTTCCAATCTCCTGATTAAGATTTCACCACTTCTGTTATGAACTCTGATTACGTGCACATGCGTTAAATAAATCACAAAGGTAAACGTGTGAGTTTCTGTGCACACGATTCTAGTGAGGTGGTGACTACTTACGGAGAATGCGTCTATCGTTAGATTCTTTATATTCTCAGGAAACGACATGCTTGTTGCAGAATAAATAAACAATTGAAAAATAGGCAACTTGAATCACGCAAATATGATAGCAATAAATAAGCTCATGGTGATTTCACAACATGGAGATATATGTATATATATAAAAGCATTTTTCATTCATTCAATGGGAGAGTTGTTTGCACAAGAATTGTAGAGGAAAGCTTATACAGAAATGCTTAGAATGTAAATCTAGCTACCAGAAAACGATTGCATACAAGAATCTATGGGGGGATATTGCATGCATCATTGGGGGAGAATAAAGACTACGCTACTAAGCAGTAATAAAAAGCAGTAAGACTATGAAGAGCATAATCTAAATCTAGCAGAACAAAAGGGCATTCAAAGGTGGTCCCCGATGGCCTTGGAATGGTCGGGAGGAGAATGAGGGGTAGCCAATGGAGCTTAGGCCGACCCTTGGAGAGAGAGAGGAGTGATCCAGCATCCTGGCATGGTGTCGATGAGCTCGTGGAGGTGGAGTGCCTAACCTAAGTGGAGGTGGGCGTGAATGGAGCCAATGAAGTGAGTGGTGCCAAGAATGTGAATGGGTGCAAATGGCCACCCATTGGGTCTTTTTATAGACCCAAGGGCTTCTCTCTAGAGAGGTGTGGAACTCTCTAGAGAGAGTCCAAGAGTGGCTGGCCATATGGTTATGAGATCCAAAAATTGTGGATCTCATTTTGAATGCCTCTTGGTTGCTAAATTTGGCAACCAAGAGGTGGCACCACTTCAAGAGAGTTTTAGAGAACTCTAGAGAAGTGTGTGTGCGTGAATGGGTGTGTGTGTGTGTGTGTGTGGTTGTGCTCTATGTGGCTAGGTGGTTTAGGTTAGGTCCTAAGGGGTTTAAGTAGGTGTATGTCTTGAATTAGGGTTACAAATCCTAATTGCTAAGGGGAATTTGCAAGTAAACTTAACCCAAGTTTAATTGGGTGAGTGTGAACCTAATTGAGAGTGAAATAACTCAATTAGGTTGGGTTTAGGTCAATTGGACTCTCACTAAGTCCAATTGAACTTGTGTGGGTTGAGATCTAAGCTCAATTGGACTCAATGAGTCCAATTGACTTAGGTGAAGGTAATTGACTTTGATCTAAGTCAATTGGGTTTGGTGAGGACCTAATTAGGTCCTTAAGTAGGTCTAGAGGTGATGTACTAGGGTTAGGACACCTTAATTTAGGTTCCTATTGGGTTGGGATTAGGTCTAGGGAGTTAGAGACCCAAGATCAAGGCTTGAATCTCAAAACAGGGACTGGAGACCAGTACCAGACGTCCAAAAATGTGATCAGATGACTTATACTCAAAAATCAGAAGTCTAGACTTCAGTTCTGGACGTCCAATCTGAGTCAGGGGGAAATCAAGGTTCTGTTTTGGGTGTTCTGCAGAAATTGGACGTCTGACAAAGTGTCTGGACGTCCAATAACACTGTAGAAGTGGGTTTGAGGTGTGCAGGAGTTGGCTAAGGGTCTTAGACGTCCTATAACTTATCTAGACATCCAGAAAAGGGTTGGAACTAGGGTTTTAGGGCTTTCTAGTGTGTTGTGACCTAATCTAAGGGTGGCTAAGGCTTGAGGAAGTCTCTAGGCTATCCTAGGGCTAGGATGGACCTAAGCTCTTCACATTTTACTACTTTATTCCTACTTAATAGAGTAGCAAACCTTTAACTCCATTACATCATTATTCCTACATCTAATCTAAGCTTTCTGCTCCAGCTCTGCTGCAACTCCCGTTATTCCAGATCCAGCTTCAGATCCTGCTCCAGATCCAGCTTATTACCTGCAATTGACATAATGCACTTAATCAGCACATTATAACATTATGTTATGCATAGCTAAAGTAAAGCAGTAACGATGCAGATAATCCTTATGCATGCATGAATTACCCTAACTTATGCTAAGTCCTAGCCTAATTTAGGTCAATTAAGACCTATGATTACTGTGCAATCACACCCCCATGCCTAAATCTTGCTAGTCCCTAGCAAATGCAAGACTAAATTATTCACATAAGGGTCCCTAAGGGACTGATTATTTTATTAAGTGTATGCCTAGAGATTTTTCTCCTTTTTGTTTTCATCCTATGCTCTAGAAATCCAGACAATTGTCAAAGTGCAGCTATGTAGCTTTTGCAACGGATTCGAGTGAAAAACTGATTCACCTCTAAAGCCTGTACTTGACCCCTAGTAAAAATTCTTGCAGGATAGGCCGATTTCTTCCCTCGGGGTATTCAAAATATTCTATGAATTCCACCCCAGCTTTAGGCTTAGGTAGAGAATCTCTGAGGGAAAAGATTATATATTTGGTGGCTCACTCTCACTTGGTGTTACATAGAGACTAGTACTACAGAATCTAGATTCTCAGACTACTAAGTAACTCAAATAAGAGAAAGACGAGAAAAAGTATGCTCTCTTTTGATTCCTTTGTATTCATTCTCTCTTCCTCTTTTTCTTTTTCTTTTCTTTTCTTTCTTAGAGCTCACAACCTCACCAGATTCACATATATGACCTGTATTTGGTGGTCTCACTAGGCATTAATACTTTAATTGATTTCTCATAACCCTAACACTAAATCGGAATTTCTCAGCCAGTATTCGGGTGGTCAGAAATACAAGAAAAATAGGTTAAGGCCATATTTTGTGAATCTCAATTTTATTTGGTAGTATTGCCTCAATGCAACTGAACTAAATATTCACTCTTTCTTTTTTCTTTTTCTTCTTTTTCTAATTTTTTTCAATTTTTCTTTCATTTCATCATCATTTTTTTTTTCATCATTTTTTCTTTTTTCAACATAACACAACTAGCACACATGCATGAACTTTATTGAGGCATTATTAGGGATTGGTGGTACTCAAGAGACATTGGGTGGCTTATTTGGTGGAAGTGCCTACTCACGGCACCGGGAGAGACAGATAAGACGGTGTATTTCTAACCTTAACATCAATACCCTCCTTTAGCCGAGGATTCCGTAAAGAATGGTCCTAACCATCCACCTTAGCCCTAGTTTTATGAAAACTCGCTCTCCGCGTATTTGCCTTATTTGGTGGCTCTCAAAATTCACGCAAAATGTATACGCAGGAACCGGGAGCGAAAACTATGCCTTATCTCAGAGTATCATTACCTAATTATCTAGGATTCCAGATTCCTTGCACTAATCTTAGAGCACCAGTACACTCTACTCTCACCTCACACTATTTGGAGGATTTTTGGAGGAAAATCTGCCTGACTCCCAAAACACTGTCCAGGGGTTCAAGAAAAGAAGCACTGCTTCTTCTCGACAGACTGAAGACATTTATCAGTCTTCACCGTGAATCCATTGCAAATTCTACGTGTGTGAAAAGTTGTACTGGATTCCAGATTACAGGAATCAACTAGAGGATAAAATCCCTAATGCATTCTCTTAATAAAATAATCTTATTCATGAATGCAATATGTATATATGCTATGAACAATTAACTTCGTATAATTTGTACTTCGTAAAATTCCCGTGTCGGGTTACATTCAGCTTGACCCTAAATTTAGAACAAGAGGTGAGCAAGTGAGTCAGAAATGGCTATTGCGGGCGATTTCTAACTCCAATGCGAGCATTGGAGGTAGAGTCGGTTGTTCTTTTATTTAGGATCCTAAAGTACATTTTACATGCAGCTCCGAGGTTTTCCTAAATGTTGGCATAAAATTTTTCAGTTTTGTTGTATCTACCCCCCCGTGCCAAGTTCTTGCATGTCCTCATGCATGAATACAAAAGAAAATAAATGCAGCAGGGAGAGAATGGGTAGAAATCACCTGTAATTGCTCCTGAAATTATACATTTAGCATCGGCCAACCTGTCAGCATGCAATATACAATATGCTAAATGAAAAATATGCTATATATAAAAATGGTTATGTATAAATGATGGTGAAGTGTGGGATATGCTATCTATATGTGCTGAGTTAATGCCTCTAGCTGGGCGAGCACTCAATTACACGTCCTCAATAAGATTGACAATCTCATCAGGTGGAGGAGGTTCCTGGGCCAAAAATGGCTTGAGGTGCTGGCCATTTACCGTGGATATATGCCTAGATTTTGGGTCCTTGATCTGGACTGCCCCATTATGATATGGACGGATCACAATATACGGGCCAGTCCACTTGGACTCGAGCTTCCATGTGAACAGTTTCAGCCGTGAATCAAACAACCAGACTCGCTGGTTGGGCATGAATGCTTTCCACCGGATGTGGTGGTCATGAAAGGCCTTGGTCTTGTCCCTGTATATCAATGCGTTCTCATAGGCTTCCCACCGAATCTCTTCTAATTTGCTAAGCTAGAGTTTTGTTACGACCCGGTTCCCGAATCCCTAGAGGACACGAGAATTGGACCGACTCGACTGATCCCAAGACCCAATCGTCCAACGAGAAAGTAACCAAAAAGCAGTAAAATAAACCACATTCACCATGCAAGTAACTAACAGTGACAAAAGTACAGCAGTAAAGAAAAGAACTACTACAGTACATACCACAACAACAGTAGAGAATTAAAACAGGTACAGAAATATGATACTTACAATAAAAGAGTACAAGTGTAACAGAATATACTCACTACAACAGAAAAATGGTACAGCAAGTACAACACAAGTAGAACTACTGGACTCTACTAGGCCCGCACCCTCCACAACCACAGGCTCTGGCTGCTCAACACCTGATCCTAAAATGGTGACAAAGGTGACACGTCAGCGAAACGCTGAGTAAAGTGGCAACCAGCTAGCTAAGAAAACAGTAAAGGTGGACAAGTAGCTGTATTTTTTTTTATTCTTTCTTTATTTCTCTATTTACTCATTCTTGAATTATTTCTCAAATCTTTCTCTTGATCTCGAATGTTCCTCACGGGAACGATCTTGATTGCAGTCTTTCCCGAAAAGTAGAAGTAGCACGTTGTTCTCTCCTGGCCGGGAGAGTCCCCCGTGGTGGTCCTACCCTCAGTCAACCACACCAAGGTCCCTGACAAGCGTAACGATGACTACAGCACACGCGATAAACGCATGGGTAGCTACCCTGCACTGGCACGTGGTCAGTCATTTCCATTAACGGGTGCGCTCAAAGCACAGCACGGAACCAGTATAGGGCAGAGCCCTCTCAGTAATAGGGGTCTAGCCCCTCCATAGTAACCAAATAGGGGTCTTGCCCCTCCGCAGTCCGCGCACCCTCGCTTGACTACCCTGGTTTGCCCAATGGGCCTAACAAGTCGATGTAGGACAGCTAGCAGAACCCCAGGGCCCGTGGGGTGGCTAGCGCTCTCCCTACACTAGTAGCTCTCCCCGGTACTGTGTACGCAAGGGCCAAAAGTCGGTACAAAGTGGCCAGACCTAACCCCGGGTCCCTAGGGCGGCTAGCTCTGCTCTACACTAAACAGGGGGGATAGTCACTCTCCTTGGTACTCCATACTCAAGGGCCAGCTCACTTCTCCAATTCCATTCTATTTACCTTTCAGGAGCTCTACTCCAAATCCCCCGTAGGGTTCATGCTCATATTCTCTAGCCAAGCCATTTTAGGTTTCATCATTTCAGTTTTATTCTCATATAGCCCGTGTTTCCAACATTTAATATCCATTCATATACAAACAGCTATTATTCAATTACAGGCAATTATCATTATTCTATCTACTTTTCCAAGACTGCAATTCATGTATTCACAACATTCGTTTCAATGTTTCTGTTCCTAGGATTCATGCCACGCCCTAGGATCTATCATTCAATCTAGTTTTCCAGTCCTAGGATTTATGCCATACCTTAGGATCTTTTATTCAATCTAGTTTCCAGACCGTAGGATTCATGCCATACCCTAGAATCTATTATTTATCTCATAGATGCATTAATGTTGATAATTAACCAAGGGGAGCCACTCTACCCGCAAAACCAGGAGTAATGGGGGTGTGATCGGCAGGTCCGCGTGCCTCCGCAACCCCCAAAGCCGCAACGGAACGAGGTCCTAACACAATGATCAATCATAAGGAACTACTCAGAATAGGATACAAATACTTTAAACAAGTAGGGGAACTAATTCTGAGAAGAACGAAATCTTAAACGCGGAAATCGAACCTCGAACGGACCCTAAACGGGTCAAAAATGACAACTCTACCTCAAATCAGACGTCTAGAACACCTTCCAGACGTCTTAAAAAGTGGTCTAGGACATACCTCACTTTTGCACTGCTCTTCAGACGTCCAGGATCCCGCTGAACCGTCTGGACCTAGTTCCAGACGTCCGTCTATCACTCCGGACATCTTGAGACGCTCTCTACCGTCTGGTGACTTGCCCAGATGTCTGATCTGTGTGGGAGGGCGTGTCCTTGCGCCTTCCCGAAATGAAACTTGCATGCGTACATAACACCTCTCAACACAGCACGTCTCAGAACTTCGACGGATCGGCCTGCATGGCCGCATCCACGAAAAGGAGGAAGATAAGAAATATTGTACCTTTCAGACGTCTGGACCTCACTCCAGACGTCACTTGCGCCGTCTGGACATAGGTCGAGACGTCTAATTCTGGGAAATTTCCCAGAACCAGGACCTCCTCGCCTTCCGCCTGCTGCGCACGGCTGCGTCGCGCTGCGCTTGCCTGCCTGCTGCCTGAGCTGCAGCAGCACCGAGGTAACTTCCCCAGCACCACTCTCCCGCTGCGTGCTCGTCGGCCAACCTTGGCTGCTTCGGCGAGCTCACTTTCTCTTCCTCACGTGCTCTCCCTCCTCTCCCTCTCACTACACCTCCTCCTCCCCGCACACACCCGGCAGCAGCTGCTGCCCTTGCTCTCTCACTCTCATGCTAACACTGGGAAGAAGAAGGAGGAGACGGTGGAGTGGTGGTGAGGGAGTGATTAGCCCATAGTTGTGGGCTATTTAAGTATTTAAGTTCCTAGACATAGGGTTAATTCTAACATTTATTTAGCATAAATTAGGATGTAAATAGATTAATTCATATTTTTAATTTAATTACATAATCCATGCATTGCATCCATATTTTAAGTACATTTAGAATTAGCTTAGAATGGCATTCATCTAATTAGTTAACCAATTAGGTACATTGTTTTCGTTAACATAAAAGTTGAGGATCTGTATATAAATAACCATAATATTTTAACATTATTTTCTTTATTCTTCTTCTTGCAGGAACGACTGCATTTCCTTCGGCTGCCGCTCCAATGCCACCAGCTGCCGCAATGAAGCCTGCATTCAAGGACGAGCGGAGAAGGTGGATCTGCTCCCACCTCTCTGTTCAAATCTATGCAAGCGACTACAAAAGGAGGGAGGCACCGAGCTCGGGAGGCCTCCACCACCGACCCACCAATGTACAGAGAGATCTTCTCTCTTCCATTCCACACCGTCGCCTCAACCGTGGCGACGAGTCTCCACCACCGTGGGCGTGTGGTGTGACAGGCTACACCGCCATCCGGAGCTCGTCCGCATTACCGTGAGCACCTCGCCATGCACCTTCCTCACCGTCATCATCAACAACCACCATCACTGCAATCATATTCTCAATCACTTAAGACGTCCAGGAAATTTCCCGGACGTTTGAAGTCCACCCCCCACTTCAGCAGCAACCACCGTCCGCCCACTTCACTTCCAGCGCACCCGCGACACCTTCAACCCGCGCACAGCCTCCAGCGCACCCGCGACACCTTCAGCCTGCACCTCACCGCCCACGCCCACTCACCTATAGCCTGCAGCGCCTCACCGCTCGCGCTCGCTCACCCGCACGCCTACAGTACTCCACCCGCGCCCTTCAGCCTTCGCAACCACCCGCCTCCTCCCGCGCCTGCAGCACCCGCTCTCACCGCCAACAGAGCACGCACCCACGCCTGCAGCACCCGTGCTTCCGCCAACAGAGCACGCTCCCGCGCGCACCTGCTTGCGCACCCACGCCAGCTGCAGCACCGGCTGCAGCGCTTCCGCTAACAGAGCGCGCACCCTCCAGCCAACGCGCACATCGCTTCGCTAACAGCAGCTGCAGCACCGGCTGCAGCCACCTTCGCTGGAGCTCCGCCCGGCCGACTTCGACCACCGCTCGACGTGCGGTTGCCACCATCGCGACGGCCTCGCTTCATCCACCCGCCTATGAAAACCTCTCCTCGATTGAACCTCTCTCCCGATCGCGAGGAGGAGAGAGGTAAAATGCTCTGTTAATGAGTTAATTAGTTATTACATTTCATGCCATTGGCAAGGAAAAGAATTTTTGTTTATGAATATTTTATTGTGGTAAAATTTGCAACTTTATACTCAAGTTCTTTTACAATTGCATAGCTTTTGTAATTAACATTGTTTGACATTGATTTTGGAATTTAAATGTGCACAAATTTTCTTTAATACATGTCAATGGAAAATTGCATAAAATCATCACATGTTTATTGAATATTTCAGTGAGGAAAAATTGCACATCTACCCTTATGTTTTCAAGATATTGTGCATCTTCTTTCCGTCGCATTTCATGTCAGATTTAACTACGGATTTCTCACGAGACTGAACGAATACGAAATAATTGAGATATTATTGCCTCATGTCCTCCCTGTGGATACGACCCACTTTTTTGCGAGTGGTTATTTCTTTTTTTAAATATTGATTAGTCGATTTTTCCACCACATAAAACTGCAAACGACTTTAAAGCGTACAATCGACTCATCAGGGAGAGGGAAGGGGGGAAGAGGGTATTTGAAGGCGTCGGGGAGGGGGGGAGAGAAAAAGAAAGGAAGAACGCCTGCAGATCGGCGAGCGCAGTCTACGAGCACAGACTTACAATCGTACGCCGCAAAAATTTATTTCCAGATGTCTAGGAAGGCATCCAGACGTCTGACCAGACGTCTGGACCAACTCCCAGATGTCTTAAAAAACATTTGATGTCGTGGGTCTGAACAACATAACAAACTCAAAGGAAGTTTCGTCCCCAAAACTTGTGCTAACTAGGGTGCAAAAAAAGAATGACATACGCATAACAAACTCAAAGAGGATCGAAGCCGGTCCGAGAAGATGTACCCTCAAAGAGCTCCGGGTACCGCTCCCGCATCACCGCCTCAGGCTCCCAGGTAGCCTCTTCGTACTACTGGCTCCTCCACAAAACCTTCACCAGGGGTACTTGCTTCCGTATCAGACTCCGGATGGCTCTGTCGAGAATCTGCACTGGCCGCTCGGGGTAGGTTAGGTCGTCACCCACCACAATGCTCTCGTGGCTCAGGACGTGAATGGGATCGGCGACGTACTTCCTGAGGTTGGACACGTGGAACACGTCGTGCACACCAGAAAGCTGGGGAGGAAGGGCAAGCCTGCAAGCAACGGGTCCAACCTGCTCCAGGACCTCAAAGGGTCCCACGAACCTCGGCGCGAGCTTCCCTCTCACCCCAAACCGCTGCAGGCCATTCTTGGGTGAAACACGAAGGAAGACGTGGTCCCCAACCTCAAACTGTACCTCTCTGCATTTCCGATCTGCATAGCTCTTCTGTCTGCTCCTGACAGTGCGGAGTCACCCGTGAATCTACTCGATCACCTCCTGACTCTGCCAGATCAGCCTGGGGCCAACCTCCCACTTGGTCCCCACCTCAACCCAACTCAAGGGTGCCGTACACATCCGTCCGTACAGAGCCTCGTAGGGTGCCATGCCGATGCTCGAGTGATAACTGTTATTATATGCAAACTCCGCCAAGGGCAAGCACTCCTCACAAGAGCCCCTCCAGTCCAGTACACAAGCACGCAAAAGGTCCTCAAGTGTCTATATCGTGCGCTAAGACTGTCCATCCGCCTGGGGGTGGTATGCTGTACTGAACCTCAACCATGTCCCCAGGGCCTGCTGAAACTCAGCCTAAAACTGGGACGTAAAACGGGTATCCCGATCGGATACGATCTCCCACGGAACTCCGTGTAGACGTACCACGTCGCGGATATACCTCTCTGCCAACTGTGCTGGTCCCAAGGTGACTCGGATAGGCAAGAAACGTGTCGTCTTCGTCAATCTGTCAACGATTACCCAGACTGCGTCGTGTCCTCGCTGGGTAACAGGTAAGCCCACCACCAAGTCCATGGTGATGCTCTCCCACTTCCACTCTGGCACTAGAAGTGGCTGTAACGGCCCTGCAGGCCTCTGATGCTCGGCCTTCACCTGCTGGCACACTAAACACTGCTATATGAATTCACCCACATCCCGCTTCATCCCCCTCCACCAAAAGTCGCATCTCAAATCATGGTACATCTTTGTGTTTTCGGGATGTATGGTGAACCTGGACCCGTGTGCCTCAGTCAGGAGCTCTCTCAACAGCTCCTCATCTTTGGGAATGCACAAACGTCCTCTCATGCGCAACACCTGGTCTGTAAAAGAGAAGTCTCCAGGGTCTCCTGACAGCACTCTGTCACGCAATGACTGTAAGTACGAGTCGGCCATCTGCCCTGTGATGATGCGGTCTATCAGCTCTGACCTCATCTATCGTGTCACAGTCACTGCCCCACAGTGCCCCAATAACTCTAGGGGCCGCCAACTGCCCATCTCCTCCATGAGGCTCCAACTCTGCGCCTGTAAACTGGCTAAGTGGGCGGGCGCCCTCCGGCTCAAGGCGTCAGCCACCACGTTGGCCTTTCCCAGGTGGTAGGAAATGTTATAGTCATAGTCCTTCAGGAGCTCCAACCAACGTCTCTGTGTCATGTTGAGCTCCTTCTGATCAAACAAGTATCTGAGGCTCTTGTGATCTGTGAAAATCTCAAAGGTCTCACTGTACAAGTAGTGCCTCCAAATCTTCAGCGCGAAGACGACTGCTGCCAACTCTAGGTCGTGGGTAGGGTGGCTATGCCCATGGGGCTTTAGTTGCCGCGAAGCGTAAGCGACAACGTGACCCCTCTGCATGAGCACACCCCCTAACCCCTGCAAAGAGGCATCCGTGTACACAACAAACCCACCACTACTCTCTGGGATGGTGAGTATGGGTCGACCATCTGCCCTGTGATGATGCAGTCTATCAGCTCTGGCCTCGTCTGTCGTGTCACAGTCACTGCCCCACAGTGCCCCAGTAACTCTAGGGGCCGCCAACTGCCCATCTCCTCCATGAGGCTCCAACTCTACGCCTGTAAATTGGCCAAGTGGGCGAGCACCTTCCAGCTCAAGGCGTCAGCCACCACGTTGTCCTTTCCCAGGTGGTAGGAAATGCTGCAGTCATAGTCCTTCCGGAGCTCCAACCAATGTCTCTGTCTCATGTTGAGCTCCTTCTGATCAAACAAGTATCTGAGGCTCTTGTGATTTGTGAAAATCTCAAAGGTCTCACCGTACAAGTAGTGCCTCCAAGTCTTCAGCGTGAAGATGACCGCTGCCAGCTCCAGGTCGTGGGTAGGGTAGCTATGCTCATGGGGCTTCAGTTGCCGCGAAGCATAAGCGACAACGTGACCCCTCTGCATGAGCACACCCCCTAACACCTACAAAGAGGCATCTGTGTACATAACGAACCCGCCACTACTGTCTGGGATGGTGAGTACGGGAGCCAAGGTCAGCCTCTCCTTCAGCTCCTGAAAACACACCTCACAGGCGTCTGTCCAAGTAAAGGGCACGTCCTTTCGGGTCAGCTGTGTCATAGGACGTGCAATTTGCGAGAAGCCCCTGAAAAACCGCCTGTAGTAGCCTACCAATCCCAAGAAACTGCGGATCTCAGTAACAGTATGTGGTCTCTCCCACCTGAGCACTGCCTCAACCTTGGCTGGGTCCATAGCCAAGCCATCCCCGGAGATCACATGTCCCAAGAAGGTCACCTCCCTCAACCAGAACTCGCACTTGCTGTATTTGACGTACAACCTACGTCGTCTCAGTGTGTCCAGAACCATCCGCAAGTGCTATCCGTGCTGCGTCTGATCTCGAGAATAGATGAGCACATCACCAATGAATACTACCACAAACTGGTCCAAGTACGGTTCGAACACCCGGTTCATCAAATCCATGAAGGCAGCGGGGGCATTGGTCAGCCCAAATGGCATGACCAAAAACTCGTAGTGTCCGTACCGGGTGCGGAAAGCTATCTTGGAGACGTCTGCCTCCTTGATTCTCAACTGGTGGTATCCAGACCTCAAGTCGATCTTGGAGAATACCGTGGCACCTCGCAGCTGGTCAAACAAGTCATCAATCCTCGGCAGCGGATACCTGTTCTTGATGGTGACCCTGTTCAGCTGTCTGTAGTCCACACAAAGGCGTAGGGTACCATCCTTCTTCTTTACGAACAATACCGGGGCTCCCCATGGAGACGCACTGGGCCTCACAAAGCCCTTCTCCAGAAGATCCTACAACTAAGACTTGAGCTCTCGCAGCTCAAGTGGTGCCATCCTGTACGGTGCTGTGGAGATGGGGCTGGTCCCCGGTACCAGCGAGATCTCAAACTTGATCTCACACTCGGGCAATAGTCCTGGCAACTCATCTGGGAACACGTCGGGGTACTCTCTGACCACCGGGATACTCTGAAAGTCTGCCATAGGGCTGGGCTCCACCACCACACAAGCTAGGAAGCCCTCACGCCCTTGGCCCAAAAGTCTCACCGCCCGAAGTGCATAAATGCACCTAAAGCCTCCGTCCACTGGCTGCCCGTGGAACTCGAAAGAAGGCAACTCTGGTATGGAGAAGACGATCTTCCTCTCAAAGCAGTCCACCAAGGCGAGGTAAGTGGACAGCCAGTCCATCCCCAAAATTACGCCAAAGTCCTCCATCTGTATCATAATCAGGTCAACGGGATGGCTGTGTCCCCCAATACTGACCTCACAACCTGTGTACACCTCCTCAGCTACAAATAGCTGACCACTCGGACCTCTGATTATGAACGGATCATCTAACAGCACACAGTCTTGCCCCAGACGAACCGCAAAGCTAGCCGCGACAAATGAGTGCGTAGCGTCGGAATCGAAAAGCATGTAAACAAGTCTGCCGGAAACTGAAACCATATCTGCCACCACTGATCCTGAAGCTCTGGTATCCCTGTGCATCAGGGCGTTGGTACGCCCCTCAGCCCTAGGTGCGGACAAAGCAGCCACACTCTATGTCAGACGAGTAGCCACTGGTTGGTACCCTCCCCGCGACTGCTAACCTCCTCCTCGCGCCTAAAACTTGTGGCCTCCTGCTCGCCCTCCAGTGCTCGGCGCGGGAAGCATCTGCTGAACTCCAACCCTAGACGGGCAGTCCCTCCTGATGTGGCCTGGTTGGCCACACTGGTAGCAAAGGGGGACTCGACTCCCGCCCTCAGTGGGTCCCTGCTGATGGCTGGGCCTGTTGGGGGCCCCGAAAGGCCACTGATGGCCCCGCAAAGCATGACGGCTCTCCTGCAGGTGCCACGTGTCTTCTCTCTCATCGGCCCTGTGAGAAGTCTGGCTTGTAGGGCCACTTCCGTCCGCTGTCAGTGTCTCGTGTGGACGGGTTGGTCTCTTCATACGTCATAGCTGCCTCCCCCACCCTCGAGAATGTAGGCAGCTTCAAGGGTTTGACATACCCCCGAATTGCAGGCTGAAGCCCCTCAGTGAACCTCCAAAGGCGCTCCTCCTCAGTAGCCACGGCTATCGCTGTGAAACGAGACAGCTCCAGGAAATGCGTACGATACGCACTCACGGTATCGTCCCCTGGCGAAGAGTGTGGAACTCTCGCCTCCTCTGGTCCTGCCACGTTTGGGGAAAGTACTGCTCGTAGAAGAGGGTGACGAACCGGTCCCAAGTCGGCTCGTCCCTCTCCTGACCCCTAACCGCCCTCCACCACCTGCGTGCCGCGCTCTCCAGCTGGTACGTGGAAAAGGCCACACAGCATTCCACAGGGGGGCGAAGGGTGTCAAAAATCTTCTCGATCTGCTCGAGCCAGTCCTCCTCCTCGGTCAGGTCCTCATCCCCCTTAAAGGAGGGGGGCTTCAGCTTCTGGAACTGTCCAAAAAGCTCAAAGTGGCACTGAAGTGGAGATGCTGGTGCGCCTCCAGGTAAAGAAACCTCGTGCTTGGAAGTGCCATAGGAAGGTGGGGGTGGTGGAGGCCCATCCCCTCCCCTGCGTCTAGTGCCATGTCTGTCGCGTGATCCCACAGAGGACTCCCCCTCCGCAGCCCCAGGGAGAGGCGCTCGTGGCGGCGGGTGAAGCTCCTCTCGCATGATGTCCCGTATCAGCTGGGCGAGGTCCTGGGCCTGAATGCCCAGGAGCAGTGGCTGGTCTACTGAGGCGTCGGCCTCAATGCGCTTGCCCCTCCGACCTCGTCCTCGACCGCGTCCGCAGCCCGCCTCGCTACCTCCTCGTCGAGGCATCTCCTGCAAGGAGACACGAACACGGAACAGAAAAGACGTCAATATGAATCGATATTCAACGAAGAAGTCTCAAAACATATGTCAAAAGGTACGTTGTGGTGGGTACTCTAGTTACAGGCACGTGAATTGGTTATTTTTCAGCCAGTTGGTTCACTTCTAGGGACGACCTTGCTCTGATACCATCTTATTACGACCCGGTTCCCGAATCCCTACAGGACACGAGAATCGGACCGACTTGACTGATCCCAAGACCCAGTCATCCAACGAGAAAGTAACCAAAAAGCAGTAAAATAACCACATTCACCATGCAAGTAACTAACAATGACAAAAGTACAGCAGTAAAGAAAAGAACTACTACAGTACATACCACCACAATAGTAGAGAATTAAAACAGGTACAGAAATATGATGCTTACAATAAAAGAGTACAAGTGTAACAGAATATACTCACTACAACAGAAAAATGGTACAGCAAGTACAACACAAGTAGAACTACTGGGCTCTACTAGGCCTAGCACCCTCCGCAGCCGCAGGCTCTGGCTGCTCAACACCTGATCCTGAAAAGGTGACAAAGGTGACACATCAGCGAAACGCTGAGTAGAGTGGCAACCAGCTAGCTAAGAAAACAGTAAAGGTGGACAAGCAGCTGTATTTTTTTTTTATTCTTTCTTTATTTCTCTATTTATTCATTCTTGAATTATTTCTCAGATCTTTCTCTTGATCTTGAATGTTCCTCACGGGAACCATCTTGATTGCAGTCTTTTCCGAAAAGTAGAAGTAGCACGTGGTACTCTCCTGGCTGGGAGAGTCCCCCGTGGTGGTCCTACCCTCAGTCAACCACCCCAAGGTCGCTGACAGGCGTAACGGTGACTACGGCACACACGATAAATGCATGGGTAGCTACCCCGCACTGGCACGCGGTCAGTCGTTTCTGTTAACGGGTGCGCCCAAAGCACAGCACGGAACCGGTATAGGGTAGAGCACTCTCAGTAATAAGGGTCTAGCCCCTCCACAGTAACCAAATAGGGGTCTTGCCCCTCCACAATCCGTGCACCCTCGCCTGACTACCCTGGTTTGTCCAGTGGACCTAACAAGTCGGTGTAGGACGGCTAATAGAACCCCAGGGCCCGTGGGGTGGCTAGCGCTCTCCCTACACTAGTAGCTCTCCCTGGTACTGTGTACACGAGGGCCAAAAGTCGGTACAAAGTGGCCAGACCTAACCCCGGGTCCCTAGGGCGGCTAGCTTCGCTCTACACCAAACAGGGGGGACAGTCGCTCTCCTTGGTACTCCATACTCAAGGGCCAGCTTACTTCCCCAATTCCTTTCTATTTACCTTTCAGGAGCTCTACTCCAAATCCCCCGTAGGGTTCATGCTCATATTCTCTAGCCAAGCCATTTTAGGTTTCATCATTTCAATTTTATTCTCATATAGCCTGTGTTTCCAACATTTAATATCCATTCATATACAAACAGCTATTATCCAATTATAGGCAATTATCATTATTCTATCTACTTTTCCAGGACTGCAATTCATGTATTCACGACATTCGTTTCAGTGTTTCTGCTCCTAGGATTCATGCCACGCCCTAGGATCTATCATTCAATCTAGTTTTCCAGTCCTAGGATTCATGCCATACCTTAGGATCTATTATTCAATCTAGTTTCCAGACCGTAGGATTCATGCCATACCCTAGAATCTATTGTTTATCTCACAGATGCATTAATGTTGATAATTAACCAAGGGGAGCAACTCTACCCGCAAAATCAGGAGTAATGGGGGCGTGATCGGCAGGTCCGCGTGCCTCCGCAACCCCCAAAGCTGCAACGGAACGAGGTCCTAACACAAGGATCAATCACAAGGAACTACTCAGAACAGGATACAAGTACTTTAAACAAGTAGGGGAGCTAATTCTGAGAAGAAAGAAATCTTAAACATGGAATCAAACCTCGAACGGACCCTAAACGGGTCAAAAATGACAACTCTGCCTCAAATCAGACATCTAGAACACCTTCCAGACGTCTTAAAAAGTGGTCTAGGACATACCTCACTTCTGCGCTGCTCTTCAGACGTCCAGGATCCTGTTGAACCATCTGGACCTAGTTCCAGACGTCCGTCTATCACTCCGGACTTCTGGAGACGCTCTCCGCCGTCTGGTGACTTGCCCAGACGTCTGATCTGTGTGGGAGGCCATGTCCTTGCGCCTTCCCGAAATGAAACCTGCACGCGTACGTAACACCTCTCAATACAACACGTCTCAGAACTTCGGCGGATTGGCCTGCATGGCTGCACCGCAAAAAGGAGGAAGATAAGAAATATCGTACCTTTCAGACGTCTGGACCTCACTCTAGATGTCACCCGCGCCGTCTGGACGTAGGTCCAGACTTCTGATTCTGGGAAATTTCCCAGAACCAGGACCTCCTCACCTTCCTCTTGCTGCGCACGGTCACGTCGCGCCGCACTTGCCCGCCTACTGCCTGAGCTACAGCAACACCGAGGTAACTTCCCCAGCACCACGCTCCCACTGCACACCCGTCGGCCAGCCCTGGCTGCTTCGGCAAGCTCACTTTCTCTTCCTCACGCGCTCTCCCTCCTCTCCCTCTCACTGCACCTCCTCCTCCCCGCACGCACCCGGCAGCAGCTGCTGCCCTCGCTCTCTCACTCTCACGCTAACACTGGGAAGAAGAAGAAGGAGACGATGGAGTGGTGGGTGAGGGAGAGGGAAGGGGGGAAGAGGGTATTTGAAGGCGTCGGGGGAGGGGAGAGAAAAAGAAAGGAAGAACGCCTGCAGGTCGGCGGGCGCAGTCTGTGCATGCACTCACGCAGACTCGCAATCGTACGCCGCAGAAATTTATTTCCAGACGTCTGGACCAACTCCCAGGCATCTTAAAAAATGTTTGATGTCGAGGGTCTTAACAAGTTTCCATTCCTGACCTCCTGCATTGATGTCAAGGTTACATTTTCACACTGCATAAAAGGTGCGATGTTCCAGCTCTACAGGAAGGGGACAGGCCTCGCCATATACCATGCGAAATGGTGACATTATGTGTGGGGCCTTGTATGCGGTCTGATATGCCCAGAGTGCATCAACTAATTTATTGGATCAATCCTTCCTATCTGGTCTAACCGTCTTCTGGAGAATCAACTTGATCTGACGGTTAGACACTTCAGCCTGCCCATTTGTTTGCAGGTGATATGGGGTGGCTATACGATGATGTACCCCGTATTTCTTTAATAAGGACCTGAAATGGGTGTGAATGAAGTGGCTTCCCCCGTCGCTAATCAGGGTGCGGGGTATTTCAAATCTCGCGAAGATGTTCTGCCGTACGAAAGAAATGACGGTCTTATGGTTAGCCCATCTCACTGGGATGGCCTCGACCCACTTCAAGACATAGTCGATGGCTAGTAATATGTACTCGAAGCCATGCGAGTTAGAAAAAGGGCCCATAAAATCGATGCCCCAGATGTTGAACACTTCTATGACCATGATGGGTTGGAGTGGCATCATGTCTCTCCTGATCATAGAACCAACCGACTGGCATCGTTTGCAGTGTTGGGCATATTCGTGTGTATCTCTGAAGATAGTTGGCCAGAAAAATCCCGACTGCAAAATTTTTGCAGCGGTTTTCCATCTCGAGAAATGGCCACCACAAGCATCATTGTGACAGAAAGATAACACACTGGGGATCTCAGAATCTGGGATACATCTTTGAATAATCTGGTCCGCTACAATGTGGAAGAGTAGTGGGTAATCACAGAGGTAGTATTTGGCCTCTGCAGTGAATTTGAGTTTCTGGTCCTTGGATAGGTTTGTGGGAATTTTGCCTACGGCAAGGTAGTTTGCAAAGTCCGCGTACCAGGGGAACTCAATAGAATGAACTGCCAAAAGAGATTCATCTGGAAATTGCTTGTGGATAGGCAAGGAATAAGGAATGTGATCTGGGTCCAGTCTGGATAGGTGATCTACTACAACATTCTATTTTTCGGCTTTGTCGCGGATTTCGATATCAAATTCCTGCAATAGAAGGATCCGTCTAATGAGCCGTGGTCTGGCATCCTTCTTTTTCAACAAATGCCGGAGGGTGGAGTGGTCAGTGAAAATGATGACCTTAGACCCTAATAAATACGATTTGAATTTCTCCAACCCGAATACTACTGCTAGCAGTTCTTTTTCGGTGACCGTATAATTACGCTAAGCCTCATTCAGCATCTTGCTAGCATAGTATATGACGAAGGGTTGTTTCTCTTGACGCTAGCCTAAAACAGCACTGATAGCAAAATCAGAAGCGTCGCACATCATTTCGAAATCAAGCAACCAATCAGGTGGTTAGAGAATCGGGGAATCGGAGACAACACTTCGTAAAGTCTCAAAGGTGCTGAGACACGAGGTGTCGAACTCAAATGGGACATTGGCAACCAAGAGATTCGTCAAAGGCCACGCAATATTTTATAAATCGTGTATAAATCTTCGATAGAAGCCGACGTGACCCAAGAATGACTTGATCTGCTTGATCGAGCTGGGTGGCGATAAGTGGGAAATAATCTTGGATTTTGCTCAGTCGACCTCGAGTCCATTTTTAGAGATCCTATGCCCTAGTACTATGCCATCCCTCACCATGAAATGGCTTTTCTCCCAGGACAGTACTAGGTTCACTTCAATACACCGTTTCAGGATTTTGGTGAGGTTATCAAGACAAAATGCGAAATCATCTCCGAAAATGGAAAAGTCATCCATGAATACCTCCACATAGTCCCTGATCATGTCAGAGAAGATGGCCATGATACAACGCTGAAATGTCGCTGGTGCGTTACAGAGGCCAAAGGGCATCCTCTTGAATGCGAATGTTCTGAAGGGGCATGTGAATGTGGTCTTGTCTTGATCTTCCGGGCTAATTGCTACTTGATTATACCCGGAGTATCCATCTAGAAAGTAGAAGAAACTGTGTCCGGCTAACTGTTCCAAGATCTGATCAATGAACGGCAAAGGAAAGTGATCCTTCTGGGTAGCCGTGTTTAGTTTCCTGTAGTCGATGCAGACCCGCCAAGATGTCGCAGTGCGGGTCGGGATGGATTCACCCTTATCATTCTTCATGACAGTGAGTCCTGCTTTCTTGGGCACTATCTGGATCGGACTCACCCACTGGCAGTCTGAGATTAGATATACAATGCTTGGATCTAGCCATTTGATGATCTCCTTCTTAACAACCTCTAGCATATTCGGGTTAAGCCATCTCTGAGGTTGTCTCGAAGGTTTCACCCCCTCATCCGTGTAAATGTGATGAGTGCAATATGAGGGGCGAATACTGCGAAGATCAACCATACTCCACCCGATAGCAGCCCTATGGTCTTGAAGCGTAGAAATCAATTGATGCTCCTGTTCTTGGGTTAAGTGGGCATTGATAATGACTGGGTATGTCTCACTTTCGCCCAAGAACACATACTTGAGTGAGTTGGGTAAGGGCTTCAATTCAATCACGGGTGGGTCAGAGTCAGAAATGAGAGTGGGAGGAGTAGAATCGAGGGTGGGAATCTGCTGATCCATGTGCATGTGAATTCCCGCTGAGTCGCTCCCTGTGACATCGGTTGTGACTGCGTTAACGGGAAACCCATTAGCCGCAGTCACGTCTTCCTACAATGACAGGGGCGATTAAGTAATGTATGGATCAGGATAGCTGGATTCGGGGGTGCTGTGGTCAGAAGCACACCCTACAGTCAAATCCTCGAGGAGATATGTGTAGTGCAATGGTTTCAGTCCCATGTGGATCGAGGTCCAAGAACCTTGATAGTGTAAACGAATGAGACATTAGGTCGTCACAAAGGAGCCCAATGTTGCCACAGTATGCCGAATCTTCGTCTTCACCATCTTCCTCTATTCGATCACAGTCGAAGTTCCTTTCTGCGCTGAATATGTCAAGTCGAAGTCTCTCATTTCCTAGGGCTATCTCCATACACCCGGATGCATAATCAATGTTTTCTCGAGCTGTCACCAAAAATGGGCGGCCCAAAATAATTGGTGCATCTCGGAGATTAGGAGGAACTTCCATATCGAGAATAAAAAAATCTGTGGGAAAGCAGAACCCGCGGACTTTCACGATCACATTCTCAACCACCCCCTCGGTGTTTTGACTGATCTATCAGCCAGCTGGATCGTGACCGAGGTGGGCTTCAACTCCCCAAATCGAAATCGATCAAATACGGCAGTAGGAGTTAGGTTGATGGACGAACCCAAATCTAGAAGGGCCCGATCAAATGGAGAATCTTGCAAGAAGCAGGATATGAGTGGGGTACCAGGGTCTTTCTTCTTCGGTGGTAGGTCAGCTAGAATCACGGTGCTAGCCTCTTTTGACAGTACCGCCTATCGTCCAATTCTCGGCTGTCGCTTCAAGGTACAATAGTCCTTAAAGAACCTAGTGACAGTGGGAATGTGACCGATTACCTCGAGGAGGGGGACCTGAATATGTACTTCCTTGAACATCGATTTCAGGTCCTCAAAATTCCGTGTGTCCTTTTTCCGTACTGCATTTCGTGTCAGAGCCTCAGGAAAAGGGATGGGAATCTCAGGGTTAAGTGGCCTCTTACCCTTATCTACTGTAGGTGGCTC
Source organism: Thalassia testudinum (assembly GCA_037157565.1). Classification (NCBI taxonomy): domain Eukaryota; kingdom Viridiplantae; phylum Streptophyta; class Magnoliopsida; order Alismatales; family Hydrocharitaceae; genus Thalassia; species Thalassia testudinum. The sequence continues at coordinate 156,950,477 of JAZHRO010000031.1, read as the reverse complement.
CTGAGATGATGGAGTCGATCTCGCCTACGGTGAAGGTTGGGAAAAATCAGGACCCACCTGCTTAAGTGGTGGGTCGAATGTCTTCCTTCCGCTACTCAAAGTGACAGCATGTGCATCGGCTTGCTGTCCATGAGGTGGTGGGGGAGCGGAAGGGGTAGATGGTGTCGGACCCGAATAGGTTGTTAATATGGTGATTTCATTGTTGAAGTGTGTATAGTGGTTAACCTAAATCGGACCTAACCATCTCTTTACAAATTTTTTTTTTAACCTGGCCTACTTGATTTTATCTTGATCACTTTTAGGCCCAGGGTCGAACTCAGGGAAGTGGGGTTACAAGTCAAGTTTCTACGCCTTTCCTACAACGAATCTATTCCGTTCGTTTATTGTGTTTTTGGTGTTTTTTTTTTCTATTTAGATTTTTTTCTGGTAATCTTTGTCCTTGAGGCACACCCTCAATATTGGGTTCTTGGCTTTGAGCCAAAACAGGATTCCAAAATGGGTCTTGCTATTCGCAAGACGGGGTACCTGCAAGTCATGGATTATCTTTTCTCTTTTATATATATTTTTTTATCTTTTTACTAACAGGAAAGCGAAACAGAAATAAAGTAAATATAGTGTATATATATATGTATATATTATATATGTATAAAGGGGTGGGGGTGAGGTGGAGATGGAGTGTAGCACGGTATCGAGTCGGTCGTCGTCTAGAAAGACGCAACCAACAGGACGAGGTGCCACATGGAGTGTGGGATGGATGGTGGAAGATGTATGTGACCACTTTTTTTGTACACGTGTATCGGGGAATATCAGCAACTGGTGCAGATATTCCCGCGATACCACTATGGTAAATAATGTGAAAATATATCTATATATGTATATATGTATATATGGTTATATATAGGTATATATATATGTATATATATATGTGTATATATATATGTATATATGTATATATATAAGTATATGTATATATGTATGTAGCTATATGTATAGGTAGATATATGTATAGATGTATATATATATATGTATGTATGTATATAATAGTATATAGATGTATATATATATATATATATATATATATATATATATATGTATATAAAATAATATATGTATATATAGGTATATGTAGCTAGATATGTATATATATATATATATGTATGTATGTATGTATATAGACTAACACATATTTATATAAGTACTAATATATGTGTAGATATATGTATAAATATATAAGTATATATCTAAGTATATATATATATGTATAAATATAAGTATATATATATATATATGTATGTATGTATATATATATGCATATAAATACATGTATATATATATCAATATATATATGTATACGTATATATATATATGTATATAATAGTGAATAGGTGTGTGTGTGCGTGTGTGTGGAAGTGTGAGTGTATGTGTGTGTGAGCATTGGTAAAGAGATAGAGTGAAAGAGTGTTGTGAGAGAGAGTGAGAGAGAGAGAGCACTACTGGAGGGTTAAGTCGTCCGCGACCAGCGGGCGTCGTCTGGAGGTCTCCACGTGCGTGCAGGCGTGTATGCGCACAGAGGACGTGCACTGGAGGGAGTGGCATGGAGAGGAGGGGCCGCAGCGCACAGCGCTACGCAGAGATGCGAACGCGGGCAAGGGAAGCAGGTGACGTGGGCGGGTGTAGGTGACGCAGGCGGAGACGCACGCATGGGCAAACGGCGATAGCGGCGCGTCGGGTGACCGGTAAAGTGAGAAACTCACCGGTCACCCCACTGTAGCCACAGTGTTCCGCAGAAACGCGTGAACAGTGGCTACAGTGGTCGGGCGAGCCACGCGATCACCTGCTACAGGTGTTGTGAGTGCGGATAGCTCAGCGCGTGCGGTGGAGTGGCTTCGGCTGGTGGCTTGCGGGCAGAAGGTTGCGACAGAGCGTGCGAAGAAGGCTGCTGGCATGCGCGGTGGAGGGCGAGGGTGACCTGCTGCTTGCGCGGAGGCTTGCGAGTGCTGGCAGGGGTGCGGTGAAGCGTGGCCGGCCGTTGCAGTAGCGCGTGGTGGCCGGTTGCGGAAGAGAGTGCGACAAGGTGCGTGAAGCTGTAGGCAGAGGCGCCTGCAGGTGCGCGCGGAAGGCGAGGGTGGCCTGCAGGCTTGCGCAGAATGGGCTGGGCGGCTGCTGCTGCATGCTGCTGTTGCTGCCTTACCGCTGCTGCTGGAGCTTTGAGCTTCAAGCTTGAAGCCTGCGCTCCAATGGCTGAAGGTGATGGAAACGTAAAAACGAGGAAAGAGCCACCACGCCCACCGGCTCTTTGGTGAGCTGGGCGGTGGTGGACTCACGGTGGTGGTTGTGGACCACCGTGAGTTACTCCTATCCGCCGGGTGTCTCCTCGGAGGAGGAGGGTCGGCGTGTGGAGGGAGAGGGGAGGGAACGGTGGCCTGGAAGGAGAAGTGTTGTGGGTTTTCTTTGTGGGGGACCAGGCTGGTTGAAGAAGAAACCATGGTCTTTTTAAAGAAGAGGAAGAGCATGCATAGCCATGCCCTGGCTGTGCATGGCTCACATGCGGCTACAGGGAGAGGCTGGTATGGCTTGGCAGGGAGAGGCAACCGCAGGGAAGGGCTGGAGCAGGGAATGGCGCGAGGAGAAAGGTGTTGTCCCATGCAGCCGCGGGAAGAGATTCAAAATCAAATAAAAATAAAAAGATGGTGAATTTTGTGAAGCAGCACTTAAGGAAAGATGTAATCGCGAGGTCATTTTATTTCACTCTCCTCCCCTCTTAATTAGCATGCATGTATTTTTACAATGCAACTATGGAGACCTAATATGCATTGGTAATGCTAGGAAATAGCACAAGACGGCACAATTGCAGTCGTATTTTTGCGGTGCAATCATACCCCATGCCTATCTTTTGCTAGTCCCTAGCAAAACATTTTTTTTTGTATTGTATTTAGAAATGATCTTTAAGCTGAAGATTTTCTCCTGAGGCAACATAGGTGTGTTTATTGTTGGATATTGTGAGAACTAATTGTAGAGAAGACTACAAGTACTTTAAGTCTCACATGACGTGGATCATCTCTCGACTAACCAGGACTCTTGATATTTAAACCTTAAGTACGATTTCCAGGACCTAGGAGGTTTCCACCGTACTCGAGCGCTCAAGAGGTTATGGCTTGTGCTTAGTGAAGGATCAAGACTGACCAGATGAACATTAAGACTCAAGCCCAGGGTTTCATGAATTTTTAAGTACAGGTTGGTCCTAGTTTCAGCCCATGATTTCGGATTAACCCTTAAGAAGATGACGGAAAACTCAACTCCCATTTTATGACATTTGTGGCTCATAGGAAAATAGGGTATTTGCGACTTGCCCTGAAGAACTTTTTAGGGTAGATATTTGCAGACATTTGCGAGATATACTGACATATTTGCAACTTTTTTTTTTGAAACACGTGTCAGTATATCTCTTACAACATTATTTGGAGGAGCACACTTTTTTTTTTGGTGGGAGAGTTCTTTCTTGGTGGAAAGAGTCGCTCCTAAACGTAATACTAAAGCCTGGGATAAAAAGTCTACCTGCGTGCACAGGTAAGGACTCCACCTTCCCTAATGAACACTAGGGTTGGATCTTTTGTTCACCTAGTCTTTCCTGATATGTGTAGTGTGAACCAAGTTTACTTAAGCTCTCAAGTAAAAGCAAACCAATGGATCCTATACTGGTGTCTCAAGTATAAGAATACGTCCTTAGTTAGGAGAGATTCTGATCTATTTTGTCAATGCTCAAGTGAATTAAGCCCGAGCCTGAGTGAATCAAGCTTCTATGGCCTAGAAAGTCTTCAAAACAGAGGTTGAATATCCATAAACACTTATTGTATTTTTGTTTCAGCTTTCAAATCATTACTAAACACCATTTATTATTATTATTATATATATATTATATTCTTTTTCTTTTTCTTTTTCTTGAATATTTATAAATAGGTGGGAACTGCATGATACCATAAAATACCTAGATCCTATGGATGCCTATCCACCCCCCCATGCCAAACAATGCTATGTCCTCATATGCATGCAGGGAAAGGTAGAGAAAGGACGAAAGATCGGGTAACGAGAGCTGAGGTGCAGGGTATACAGCAGGGTGGTAGGGTGGGTGGATGGTGGGTGGTGAAGTGAAAAGTGAAGAGATCGTGATAGTGGCATGAAAAGTGATGGTGGATGGTGAAAGGTCTGGCATTTCATGGGACAAGAGTGTCCCAGGCGGATAAGAGAACAAGTCGGGAAGAAAAAGTTGGCCCTCAGATTGGCCAAGAAGAAGGGCTTCTTGGATAGATGGATCCAAAAGGGAATAGCCCCAGTGAGTAAGATGTGGGCTCAAGGTCCCAGTGTGGAGTTGCAAATCCGCCTGATTTAGCAAGAAAGAAAGGGCAATCCAGTCTTCAAGAGTGTAGACCGGCGGTGAGTAGCCCGGATATGACTCAGACCACGAGGTATGGGAAGCGGAGAAAACCTCATCAGAAGTCTAGTCAGAAGAAGGTACGAGAATAGGGTGGGATTGGGGAACGTCACAATATGTGTTGGTCAGGCAATCGTCAGTGTTTATAGGCAATCCGCAGCAGTCAGAATAAGTCCAAATTAGTCTGATACACGCACTGACGGTCATGTCCTCGTCAGACGTGTCATCCTTGATGAAATCGTAATCAAAGTTCTTGGCAGCTTTGAAGATGTTAAGCTTGAGCTTTTCAGATCCAACGATAATCTCAATACAGCTCAACTCGCAGTCGATAAGGGCACGGGCTGTGGCCAAGAAAGGTCGACCGAGGATGATCGGACAATTAGAAAGTGAACTAGGAACTTCCATATCTAAAATGAGAAAGTCAACAGGAAAACAGAGATTGTTGACCCTAACCACCACGTCTTCCACCACACCCTTCGGGATTTTGACAGAACGATCTGCCAACTGTAATGTGACAAGGGTGGGTTTCAGATTTCCCAAGGAAAATTTTTCGAGCATGATGGTTGGTATGAGATTTATGGAAGATCCCAGATCAAGCAGGGCACGGTTAAAATTGCAGCCTTGGATGCTACAGGAAATAAGCGGTGTGCCCGGATCTTTCTGCTTCGGTGGTAGGTTTGACAGTATAGCACAACTCACATGAGGTGAGAGAACCACCGGATTTTTAGTTTTCTTTGACTGTCGCCTAGGTGTTGTGTAGTCTTTGAAAAATCGGGCGACAGTAGGTATGTGATCGATAGCCTCGAGCAAGGGTACCTTGATTTCTACATCCCTGAACAAATTACGTAGGTTATCAAAGGCCTACATGTCTTTCTTCTTCCCTTTTAGCTCCCTCAGTAGAGCCTCAGGGAATGGGACTGATTCTGGCACGAATTTGGGTGTATCATCCTCTCGCGAATGCGGTGTGCATCCCGAATGAGAGGGTAATGAAGAAGAAGACAGGCCAGGATCAGGTCGAGGCAGATCGACGGTCTGCTTACCGCTCCTCGTAGTGATAGCATTGGATGATGCGGGTCCAGTGGGATCATACGGCGGAGGAGGGCTTGCAATAGGGACATAAGAGTGCGGTGCTGTAGTGGGATTAGCCTGAAATCCCGGTGGAATGCTCGGAGCTTGCAGAATCTGATGAACCTGCCCCTGAGAAGGTCGTACCTGTGGTTGAGGATCGCAGGGTACGAAGTTTCGCGGGTTTGGGACAAGTTGGGTGGGAAGAGTGCCCTAAGATCGAGTCGCCATGCGTAGTTGACTGATCTCAACATTCTGCTACTCCAATTGGTGCTGAAGAGAGGTCATGTTCTCTTCGTGGCGCTTTGACATTTCCATCATCATTCGCATCAATTTGTCAAGAGGACTTGATGCATGTTCGGTTTGTGATACGCAAGGGCCTGATGGCGGATTTGCCATAGGATTAGACTGGGCCCTTGGGATGACGGGTGCGAATGTCGCATTAGTCCACCCGAAGGGTTTTGGCACTGCGAGTTGTTGGACCATGCGAAGTTCGGATGATTGCACCACCCTGGGTTATACATGGCAGAGAACAGGTTGTTCCCCAGGGCGCAAGCGTCTTCTATGCCAGAAGACGTGTCCGCATGTAAATACGCTTCCGAGCACACGGAGGCCTGGTCCTCCATGTCAAAATACTGGCTCGCAGAAGCCAGTTCCAAATGACTTACCGAGTCGCTTGGCGCAACACTCGGTAAGGAAGGTCTAACGGGGTTTCTCAGGATAAGCCTGGTGTTGGAAGAATTGGAATTGTGACGAAGTGGTGTGGTGGGGGTGTTTGCCATAGATTGGGCGGGGTTGGCCAGAAACTCGTCCAGATTCTTGTGCACAACGGAGACTTCATCCAGTTTTTGTGCAACAAGGCTTAGATCAGTGGATGAATGGGAGGGTCCCGTGTCAACTTCGTGGACATTTCGAGGCTGGCTGGTACGATTAAAGGAGACAATGGAAGCATTGTTCATCGAGTTTTCACTCATGTATTCAAACAATTCAAATGCTCAATTCTCGTCTTTATTCATTAAGTTCCCTCCGCAGGAAGCGTATGCAATCTGCTTCAAAGTCTCATTTAGCCCGTAGTAGAAAATGTGGGCTATATGCCACTTAGGCAGACCGTGGTGCGGACACTTCCTGAGGAGGTCATTATATCTCTCCCATGCCTCATAAAATTGTTCGCCGTTTTGTTGCGTAAATGAAGTGATAGCACGGCGAAGAGCATTGGTTCGCCCGATTGGGAAGAACTTCTTGAGAAATGCTATTCGCATCTCTTCCCAAGAGTGGATGGTTCTCCCAAGGGTGCGCAACCACTGCGACGCTTTATCCCGCAATGAAAATGGGAACATTTTCATGAGGACTATAGGTAACCCGACATTTCTTGGTTTAACCGTTTGGGTTAATCGGGTTAGGTCTTCCAATTGGAGAAAAGATCTTCACTTGCAAGACCATGGAAGTGAAAATTTATTAGGCCAGTAATGTTAGGTTTCAGTTCAAAGTCGTCCTCGCCCATGGGGACCCAAATTTGTCCTATGGTCTCTGTAGCAGCAGGATTCTGATAGGAGCTAAGAGACCTAGGCTCCTCCCGTTCGGAAGGGTTCTGCATTTCCTCCAATGTTTCCCGAATGGCTTCCATTTGCTCATTATACATTTCCATCTGGGCTTGGAAGCGGGTTATGGGATCCAAGGCTCCACCACCTGGTGGGTTCTGAGGGCGGTTTCCTCCCTCGGGATTTGGGGGTGGGCATGCAGCCATGTTTGTGGAGGAGGAGGACGATTCGGCTCCTTTTCTAAAATTATCAGACAATTCACACAGTTCAGGGTTTTGTGACCTCCTCCCAAACATGCACTACCGCAGGAAGAATTGGGGAGATTAGAAGGGAAAAGAGATGAGAGAAATGATGCCGCAAAGGTACACTTGATGACAAATCAATTCAATCAAATTCCTAACCTCTACAGTGTGCCCTTAGACCTAAAGATCTAAGTTACCTACTATCACGAACTACGGAACCGAATGGGAGCACCGCGGAACCACCAGGCCAAATTGAAAGGCCGTTTGCCCCAGTCTTAGACACCCGATAGCACGTGGGAACCCTCACCAGCACATAGACACTACACGCAGGTAGTTAGACCTCCAATCCTTAAGAAGGGTCAAGTTACTATCAATTTTAGTTAGAGGCTTAGGGTCAAGTGCTTTTGGAATGTGAAGGGCGTTGTTTACAGGTAATGCCCAAGTGATTGATTTTTAGAGTGTGTAAAACAAGCATGCAACGGGGAAATCTCCCTGAATTGAAGTTTTTAATTGATGAGTGGTTTTTAGAGTTCAGCCTTAAGTAGTATTGATTTTAGGATTTCGCTAAAATACCAATTCAACCAATCTCCAGGTTTTGCAAGAATACAAGTTTTCTTCTAAGCCCAACAAACCCTTCTTCAATGTCAATTGGTTAATGCATGCTAAAATGCAATGGGTTACCCTAAATGGAGATTTCTATGTGTGGATGCACGAATCAGTTTTAGATTAGTGTGAAAGGGAGCCAAAGCACTTCAATTCAAGTTCTCCCAATCACCAAAAAGATTTCCACACAAGGCTCAATCAACAGATAAAGAAACTAAAATTGTTGGTGTTGAAATATTCGAGATCGAATCTTAGGCAAGTTGAAAAGTCGTGGTGGGGTTGGAATTAACTCAATTCCAAGTCTCCCCACCAAAAATGTTATCCCGAATTGTAGATAAGTGAGGCAAAAGAGGGGTGCAATCAATCTTTTTATGTTTGCCTGTAAGAATACTTCACACGGTGAAAAATTCAAGAATCAAGATTCTTGGATTTTTGCTATGCGAAGTAAGGCGAGAAGTCGCGGGGTGGTGGGAGTGAAGACAATCAATCAAACAAGTGAATTTTAGTCCACTTGCCCCAAGAGATCCCAAGAAGTTTTTCTAGTTTTTAGTTTTTAATTTTTTTTATTATTTTTTTATTAAGGTGACAAGTTAACCTAAGTTGCTAAGAAAAGAAAACCTACTTGTTCGGCAACGTGTGCGAAGCTCCAACGCGGTGTCGGCGTCTTCACGCTCTCGTTCCCGCCTTGGATTTGCTTACGTCTTCGACTTCGTTTGCTTGCCTTTTCCTTGCAACAGGTTCACCTGCACACCAAAAACAGAGACACCCGTGAAGAGAGAAGAGAAAAATTGAAAGGAATTGAATAGAAACTTACTTGAAGGTGCACTTCCCCGGCAACGGCGCCAGAAAAGGTGTGGTGTCTGACCCGAATAGGTTGTTAATATGGTGATTTTATCGTTGAAGTGTGTATAGTGGTTAACCTAAATCGAACCTAACCATCTCTTTACAAATTTTTTTTTAACTTGGCCTACTTGATTTTATCTTGATCACTTTTAGGGCCAGGGTCGAACTCAGGGAAGTGGGGTTACAAGTCAAGTTTCTATGCCTTTCCTACAACGAATCTCTTCCGTTCGTTTATTGTGTTTTTGGTGTTTTTTTTTCTATTTAGATTTTTTTCTGGTAATCTTTGTCCTTGAGGCACACCCTCAATATTGGGTTCTTGGCTTTGAGCCAAAACAGGATTCCAAAATGGGTCTTGCTATTCGCAAGACGGGGTACCTGCAAGTCATGGATTATCTTTTCTCTTTTATATATATTTTTTTATCTTTTTACTAACAGGAAAGCGAAACAGAAATAAAGTAAATATAGTGTATATATATATGTATATATTATATATGTATAAAGGGGTGGGGGTGAGGTGGAGATGGAGTGTAGCACGGTATCGAGTCGGTCGTCGTCTAGAAAGACGCAACCAACAGGACGAGGTGCCACATGAGGTGTGGGATGGATGGTGGAAGATGTATGTGACCACTTTTTTTGTACACGTGTATCGGGGAATATCAGCAACTGGTGCAGATATTCCCGCGATACCACTATGGTAAATAATGTGAAAATACTATATGTAATATATGTTATATATAGGTATATATATGTATATATATTATAGTGTATATATATATGTATATATGTATATATATAAGCATATGTATATATGTATGTAGCTATATGTATAGGTAGATATATGTATAGATGTGTGTGTGTGTATATATATATATATATCTATGTATGTATGTATGTATATATATCTATGTATGTATGTAAGTATATATAATAATATATGTATATATAGGTATATGTAGCTAGATATGTATATATATGTATATATGTATGTATAGTTATATAGATATATATGTATATATATATGTATGTATATATATATATATATATATATATGTATGAGTATATGTATATATATGTAAGTATAAGTATATGTATATATATGTATGTATGTATATAAGTATATAGATGTATATATATATATATATATCTGTGTATGTATATAGACTAATACATATTTATATAAGTACTAATATATGTGTAGATATATGTATAAATATATATATATGTATATAAGTATATGTATATATATATATATGTATATAAATATATGTATATATATATCAATATATATATGTATACGTGTATATATATATATATATATGTATATAATAGTGTATAGGTGTGTGTGTGTGTGAGCGTCGGTAAAGAGATAGAGTGAGAGAGTGTTGTGAGAGTGAGAGAGAGAGAGAGCAGGAGAGAGAGAGCACTGTTGGAGGGTTAAGTCATCCACGACCAGTGGGCGTCGTCTGGAGGTCTCCACGCGCGCGTAGGCGCGTATGCGCGCAGAGGACGTGCGCTAGAGTGAGTGGCGCGGAGAGGAGGGGCTGCAACGCACAGTGCTGCGCGAAGATGCGAACGTGGGTGAGGGAAGCGAGTGACGCGGGCGGGTGCGGGCGACGCAGATGCGCGGGCGGGTGCGAGCGACGCGGGCAAAGACGCGTGCACGGGCGAACGGCGGTAGCGGCACGCCGGGTGACCGGTAAAGTGAGAAACTCACCAGTCGCCCCACTGTAGCCACAATGTTCCGCAAAAACGCATGAACAGTGGCTACAGTGGTCGGGCGAGCCGCACGACCGCCTGCTGCAAGTGCTGTGAGTGCGAACGGCTCGGCGCACGCGGTGGAGTGGCTCCGGCTGGTGGCTTGCGGGCGGAAGGTTGCGACAGAGCACGCGGAGAAGGCTGCTAGCGTGCACGGTGGAGGGCGAGGGCGACCTGCTGCTTGCGCGGAGGCTTGCGGGTGCTGGCAGGGGTGCAGTGAAGCATGGCCGGCCTTTGCAGTGGCGCGTGGTGGCCAATTACGGAAGGGAGAGCGCGACAGGGCGCGTGGAGAAGCTGGAGGTGGAGGCGCCTGCAAGCACGTGCGGAAGGCGAGGGTGGCCTGCAGGCTTGCGCGGAATGGGCTGGGCGGCAGCTACTGCGTGCTGCTGCTGCCGCCTTGCCGCTGCTGGAACTTTGAGCTTCAAGCTTGAAGCCTGCGCTCCAATTTCTGAAGGTGGTGGAAACGTAAAAACGAGGAAAGAGCCACCACGCCCACCGGCTCTTTGGTGAGCTAGGCGGTGGTGGACTCACGGTGGTGGTTGTGGACCACCGTGAGTTACTCCTGTCTGCCGGGTGTCTCCTTGGAGGAGGAGGGCCGGCGTGTGGAGGGAGAGGGGAGGGAACGGTGGCCTAGAAGGAGAAGTGCTGTGGGTTTTCTCTGTGGGGGACCAGGCTGGTTGAAGAAGAAGAAGAAACCATGGTCTTTTTAAAGAAGAGGAAGAGCATTAACAGCCATGCCCTGGCTGTGCATGGCTCACATGCGGCTGCAGGGAGAGGCTCGTATGGCTTGGCAGGGAGAGGCAGCCATAGGGAAGGGCTGGACCAGGGAATGGCGTGAGGAGAAAGGTGTTGTCCCATGCAGCCGCGGGAAGAGATTCAAAATCAAATAAAAATAAAAAGATGGTGAATTTTGTGAAGCAGCACTTGAGGAAAGATGTAATCGCGAGGTCATTTTATTTCACTCTCCTCCCCTCTTAATTAAATGCATGCATGCGTGTATTTTTACAATGCAACTATGGAGACCTAATATGCATTGATAATGCTAGGAAATAGCACAAGACGGCATAATTGCAGGCGTATTTTTGCGGTGCAATCAGTAGAATACGTGGGGTTCTGCAAAGGTGGCTGACCTTGGGCGTAACCGGGTGGTTAATGATGAAGTTGGTAGATGGTGGTTGATGTAGTTATTGATGGAAATATCATTAGTGTCATTATAGTGGATTGTATGGAATACCAACCATCATTACAACCATTATTATTTAATTAACTAATTTTTACTGGTTTTATTCCAGGTCGTTCACTGGGAGGCAGTTATTGATTTACATCTCTCTAATTCCAAAATTATCCTTTAATTCCAAAAAGAAGTTTTATGTCTAATAAAGAATGAATGAATGAATACTTGGTTTGATTGCTTACAAGGAATTAATTAAAATGCTTGTAAAAACTAATTATAAACAAGCACCAAACACTTCATCACTATACTCTAAACTACCTCTTTATAAGTTATATTACTAATACTTACGTAAAAGTACACTACCAACTAGGATTACATAGTATACTAATTTAACTTACTAAGTTGACACCTATAGTAACACATATAAAAGCTATAGTGATAGATGCAAGCGTCGCTAGACCCCAGAAAAAGCTACAAACTAAACGAGAGAAACCAGGGTCTGTAGCGACGGTTAGAGCGACATCTTATTCTGTTAGTAGAGGTACGAAGTTATTTACATAAAAGTAAATGGTTGTACTACGTATATATATATATATTATAATCCTTTGTACCTGCATTTTCACTCTCTGTCTTTACTATACGTATTTACATTTTCACTCTCTCTCTTTCCATGCTACCCTTCTTCTGCCTTTCTTCTTCTTCTTTGTTTTATTCTGCATTATATGTCTTTGCAACACTACGACCTACAAGTGATTAACTGCTGTCATTAACCCTCTTAATTAATCAAAAATGTGTTTAGTTTGCGGGCATGCTTTTCGAGGGATACACAGCACCCAGAGGGTGGGACCAGACCTCTACTAAGCGTGCCCTAATTGTCATTAGGATGCTTGTGTATTATCAAGCTCAGATCAGAGGGCCTCTCAGCCCACACACACGCACACACCCCCGGGCCCCCGGCCCGAAATGCTCAAATTCATATGCTCATGTATATGCTCAGAAGGTGTAAGGTGAGGTTGTTTCGGGCGCCCGGTGCCTGTGACGACTACGCCTTCTACTTAACAAATTCAATTTATACTACAGTGTGCGCTCTTCAGCGCACGATGTGGCGCTATTCAAGCGCTGCATCTACGCTGAAATTGCGTGCGGTTGCACGACAGAGGGCATTTTGGCCCTCAATTCGAGGGCCATAATTTATTTTAAAATAAAAATAAATTATGGGAAAATAAAGTATTTATATAATACTATACAATTGTACACTTGATTTGAAATTTTAATTGTATTTACTATATAAATAAATTAACTAAAGTATACAGTTTATACATACTGATTTTGATGTTTAATTCTTTAATTTCTTATAAATTAGCTACTATATGGTCTAATTGACCCTATACAGAATTAGTATACATGTATAGGTATTTTATAGACATTTTTATTATATTTTACAGATTTAATTTCTGTTCTATTTACATTTAAATATCAAATTTGAACTGTTTTACTTATAAATTAAGTTGAAATAATATAATAAGATATAAACATACTTCAATTAGCTTAAATTACTTAAAATACATTAGTCTAAATATACAGAATCAGTTAACTTAATTATAACTCTAAATTACTAATTTATCTAATTTAATCTAATAACTTAGCTATTAACTTAATAAATTCATTATCTATTATGTATAAAGAATTAAATTAAGGTACAGGATTTTATTTGTTTATAATCTACATATAAATATGTATATACAGTATTATAGCTTAATACTGGTATTTATACTGTCTATTGATTTATTTAGTTTAAGAGTATATATAAGTTAGTTTAATTAATAAATAGTTATATAATTAATATATATATAGTATAATCTAACTTAAATACCCACTTTACAGTATACAATATATACATAAGTTATTTGTACAGTTTATATACATATGCTACTTATTTACATATATAACTTAGTATAAAGCTTATATTTACAAGAGTATACTTAATATACAAAGTACTTTTTTAGGTATTTTTGGAGTTTTTCACTTTTTATGGTTTTTATACATATTATAGAGATAAGAGATGAGAAAGGAAGAATTAGACGAGGAGAAAGAGGTGTTTTGATGTTTTTAGATATAACTTCTATTATTAAGTTTCATGGTATACAAATCCATCGACTGGCAAATTATACCAAGTCGAGGGTTTTGCATATCATGCAACTTGGTATGTAATTAGATAACTTTATGATCTTCGATCAGACAGTTTTATTTTAATTTTTTAGAATTTTTATTGATTTTTATTGAATTTCAAATCTCATCCATCCTAAGCCTTTCAAAAGATTTCTAAGGGGTCCTAAAGGCTTAGGATGGATCCTAAGAGATCTGAAAAGGCATTGACTGCCTTACTTACAATCAGTATGAAATTTGAAAGGAATTCTACCCATTTTAGCACACTGATCAATTTTTTATTTCATTTAGTTCATGTGTTGGACAGTTAAACTGAAAATGAAATAGCTGACAAACATTTAGAAAAGCAACAAGCATTCACAGAATTGAATTTCAATTTCTTATACAAGAAAGCTTGTATACAAGGAATTCATTACAACTACATGTCAGCTATCTTCAAGCTACATTCTATAGGGTTTTAAATCAAAAATTTCTACTGCACATTAAAACTCAGAAACAGCAGCAACAAGGACTCAGCTCCCACCCTGCAGTAAATCAGATCGAACTCTAGACGGCTTAACTGCAGCTGCAGTTAGTCTATCTGGAATGAAATCAGACTTATGGGAAGAAGAGGAATGTAGCTACAAGTGCGGCAACTTTGTTGTGGCTCTGGGATTAAAACCAGCAATTCAGACTTGGAAATTCCTAAACCCCATCTGACAAGGGTTTCACTTATCAAAAACACTCAATATTCCACTTCAAATGCAAGAACCCTTGTCAATAAATTCACATCAAATTAAATCAGCAAAAACACTGATCTAACTCTACCTAATGCTATAGACAGCATGTAGGAGTTAAATCAATCAATTAAAATCCACAATTCAAATCCTAGATTCTGAAACCTTAAGGAGTATTGAGAACTCCTTAGGTTAAGAAATCATCAGTGCTCTTCACAAACATAAACTCATGGATACAAGATAAAACTTCAAATCACCACAGTGATTTTCCTTAGTTCTATCATGCATTCAATGCATTAAAATCCTCATAAAACTTAGATCAGATTATGGCTCTTCTGAGATGAATTCTGACATCAGAAACATCTCGGATTCCTTGCCAAACAATGAATGAGAATCAGAATTCCTCAGTTTGTTAGATCAAAACAATCAAAACCCAATTAAGTAAAAATCCTTGAAATCTGAGTTAAAGAAAAATCTGACAAACTGATCATTTTTTTTAAGCTCAGATCAGGGGCTTTTGTGATCAAAATGGCGTGAATGGGAAGCCCCTAATGTGCTTTTTGACGCCAATTTCAGATCTAAGGTTAAAAACCAATCAGATCTGAAATTAGGTCTGAATGAATGGGTGAATTGCAAGAACTTGTGGAAATCAGAAGCGAATATGGAAACATGGAGAGGGAGAAAATTTGTGATCATGGACTATGTGAAACCATCCCCTCTGATCTGGAATGATCAGAGGAGGTGAGGGGGAAATGCAGGTCTAAATCTACTGCTACTGCTACAGCTACACTATCAGAACATTGCAATTAAACACTACGAATTACTTTAATTCTACTCTAAACCTACTTAACTACAGCTACCACTAATTTGCAGAATAATAAATCTACTCTAACAAGAGGAATGGGACCTATGGGTCCTTAGCCGGTGGCTAAGGAGGAAGAAGGGAGGAAGATGACTCCAGCGGAGGGAAGAGTCTGCTAGTGAGTCTCCAGGGTTGTCCTCAGGTGCTACGTTGTCCTTAGCGACGAGGAGGTTGCGAAGAAGGTGGAGATTTCACAACCAATGGCTGTGAAATCAAAGATTTGGTGGGGAGCAGAAACTGGAGTGGACGAATGATCGCTAAGAGATGTAGGAGAGAGCAATCCTTTTCGTGCGTGACCACTGAGGTGCTTAAGTAGCAGACTCAGTGGCTCAGATCACCGCGTGGGTGAGAATAGCTGATGAGGCAACCGACGGCAAGGATGAGAGGAGAGGGGCGCACGGCGATCTAAATCAAAATCTGACCGTCAAATGGGATTTGGGGAGAGAGGTGAGCGTACGTGTTGATTCGCGTGAAGCTTCTAATCAGATCCAACCGCAGATCAAAATCGTGAGAGACAACAGACGGCTGAGATCTGCCGTGTTCTTCACGTGCTACAGTGCGTGCGAAGAGCAGCAGGCTGATCTCAAAATGTTGGAGAATTTGCAGGGAAAACCCCTACGCGAAGGGGTAGAAAAATTGTGTGCAGGCCCATAAGTGAAGAGAATTAAAACAGGATGGACCCTGCAGCCTTTCAAAGGGGTCCCTGTAGGTTACAAGTAGGTCCAAAAAGGATTTTTAAAGACAAGAATGTGATGCAATAAGGACCTAAGTGTAAACTCTATATTACAAGGCCTAAATGACGTCCAAATGCCTTCAAATTTTTATATGTGCTTAATTGAACATTTAAGACATTAATTGTACTTTTGATTTGGCCTTTTAAACTTATTTATGTGTTCAATTAATGCATGGATCACCATTTGTCCTTTATCTTCAGAATATCTCGTTTTGTGACCTAATTATGCAATTTTAACACAGAATAAAGGTTTTAGGTCTTTTTCTTTGATTCCCATACTTAACCCTTTTTATCTGTTAATTTGATGTTGTTTAACCCAGTGACTAGCTTAACTTCAACTTTTTAGCTATGATGAGTAGCCACTCATCAGTGGTGCAGGAGGCACCTGTAGTATGGCGTGTGCCTGTCCCTGCGGTACCTGAAACCTAGGCGGGGCGCCCTGGTTTTGCACATATCGAGGATTCAGGATGGGTTGGGAGGGAAAGGCTCCCTGAGTCCTATGCTCCTGCAACAGCGGGTTCCGTGTGCTCTGTATGGTCTGTATCTGATCAGTAATTGCCTTCATAATCTGCAAGCTATCTTGTGTTGATTTCCTCATTGATTCTTGTAGCTCCTCTTTCAATGCCTCCAAAGGGTCATCCCACTTTGGAGGGTGGTTGGCAGCTTGGTGCAACGACTGGTAAAAGAGTGGGGTTGCTGCTGCTGAGATGGGAATGGCTGCTGCCTAGGGTACATGTTTTGCGCATTCCCATATTGCCTAGTCTAGTAGTGTGGATCTTGATGTGGTCTCTGTGAATTACCAGACTAGGAGAAGTTCAGATGTTGGCGCCAACCAGGGTTATACGTCTCTGAATACGGGTTATTATGCCCGTATCCTTGGATGGCACTGACATCCTCATAGGCCGAAGATGTTTGAGGCGTATATCCATCAAGGGGATATGCATTATAATCTACGGGTGGTGTGTAACCCTGGTCGTAGGGTGCCAGATCTGGATTATTTACGGGATCTTGATATGCGAGATCTCGTAAATATGGAGAAGATGCATCTCGAGTGAGTAGATTAACTCGAGTAGGAGGGGCTTGGGGTGCATAGGAGGGTCTTGAGGTGGTAGAGCTCAAGTTAGATTGACCCTGACTAATCTAGTCAATTTTTTTCTCGATTAGGTTTATTCTATCTAGCTGCTTGACGATGATATCCATGTCGGCTTGAATAGACTCGATGTGAGCCTCGTGGACACCAACCCGCTGCTAACCAGGCTGCTGGAACTGGTTCATGGATGCAGCATTCATTGAGTTCTCCGCTAATGATTTGAACAGCTCAAATGCGTTGTTCTCGTCTTTTGCGAGGAAATTCCCGCCGCTAGATGCATCAGCCAGATACCGATGTGTGTCATCCAGCCCATGGTAGAAAATCTGAGCTAAGTGCATCTGGGTATACCATGATGCAGGCATTTTCTGAGAAGGTCGTGAAATCTGTCCCAAGATTCATGTAACTTCTCCCCAGCTCCCTGGGAGAAAGTCGTGATTGCGTGTCGCATTGTGTTTATTCAACCGATTGGGAAGAACTTTTGCAGGAATTCATGTCGTAGTTCCGGCCAGGTTCTAATTGGCTTCCCAATAGTCTTGAACCAATATGAACTTTGTCCCTCAAAGAGAACGGGAACAGCTTCATTAAAACAATCCCGAGATTGATATTCCTGGGTCGAATCGTTTCAGCGAGTCGACTCAGGTCCTCAAGGTGATGGAATGAATCTTCGCTTGAGTTCCCGTAGAAATGAGTGCTGATCAACCCAATCACATTGGGCTTGAGCTCAAACATGTCATCTCTCTTTTTCCTCCTCCTCCGTTGTTGTTGTTGAGAGAGATATCTCTCTCTTTTCCTCCTCCTCCGTTGTTGTTGTTGAGAGAGGCTACATCCTGTCAAGTGCCGTCAAGATGCGATCCATGCTCTGCTGATGCCGCTCCTCGGATTCGACTACTCGGCCTTCCAGACGAACCATCGGGTTCAGATTCTCGATATCCTGACCCGGTCTAGGTCCAGGTCCAAGATTAGACATGGTGGCTCTGGGAGTGGAAGAAATGGGGGGAGAAGATGGTCTGGGCGAGGTGACTCGCCTCCTTGGGAGTGGCTCCCAAGGTCCAACCAAGTGGGTCTAAGTGACCTCCTTCCTCGCATACACCACCCAACCCTTGGGTTGGTGTAGCCAAGCAGGATAACGCTAAGGCCCTATCAATCAAATGGTCCTTATGGATCAGGTGACTAGATATTTCGTTAGAAGTTTGAATTCCTAAAGAAAAATTCATCGTTCAACCGACTGAAAGTGATTCCTGCCTCTCAAGCTAACCCATCCAGTCTGGTTACGAGGGGACTAAGGGGAAGGTTCTTCCTTTGGCTTACGCCTCCGGTTCCGTTAACCCCCGAGCCACGGTCGTTTGACACTGCCCCGCAGACTTAGTCACCAGGTTTGGCAAGAGAGGTTAAAAACACCCAGTAGTATGACAACGAATTCGGGTTGATTTCATGTTTTAAAATTAATTTTAACCCATTTTCTTCAGTGGGGTTTGTGGTAAGTGGCTTACAAGGTGACTAAGCTCACTAGCTAAGCACTAGACTTGACTAAGTCTAGGTTAGCCCAAGTGTGGTCTCTAAGTTGTAACCCTAAAGATTCAACCTAAGCTTCATGCACTTCTAGGGTATGTTCTGTTTCAGCAGATCACCAAAGTAATGTTCATCCTCTGAAAATAATTGGAATCCAATTAGCTTGAAATTTTGTGACTAGGTTCCTTTCTCAATTAGCTTTCCATAGAATATTTTTTTTGAAAATTTTACTATTTAAACCAAATTTTTAGGGATTTTTGAACGTCAGGAGGTCATATTTGGAATTTTGACCCCTAGTCAGTTTTTCGCTTTGAAATGGTATCAATTGAACTTCAAAATTTTGGGAAAAATATGATAAATAAATACAATTAGATCAGCTTTCAAACCCCACCATTTTTAGTTAAAATAGATTTGCGGATTGCTCGAAATTGCTTTTTGAAATTCGAAAAATCTTGAATCTGGGTCAGTCTAACCCCTGTGCACTTCACAAATTTTTTAAAATTTTATACTTGAAATTTTTTCAAATAAACAATGGCGTTTGAAAGGTGGTTTGGAAATGAAGGTTTAGCCTGAATTTCAAAATTTTTTGCTTACTAGTTTTTTGGCAATCAAATTTTTAAATCAGACTTGAAATCTGGCCGAAAATCAGAATATAGTGGAAAAGCTTTTAAAGAGGTTTGAGTTTGAAATCTAAGCTTTCCACCAAAAAAAATGTTTTTTTTTTCAAAACTTTTGCACATTTTTTTTTGCAAAGAATTTTTCAAAAGATTCAAAGAAAATATCTTTTTTTTTTCTTTTTTTCAAACTAACCTAGATTCGAAAGGAAACCTAATCTAGATTTTTTTAAAAAAAAATTTCTTTTTGATTTTTTTTATTTTCACAAAAATGAGTAAAATCTTTTTTTTTTATAAGAAATTCTTAAAGGACACTGCAACAAGTAAATCTACTCCTAGGGTTCAGAAAAAAAAACCTAATCTAAGGGGAGATGATGTGCACCTGACTTTTCTTTGTCGCGTTCGATGTGTGCGTAGATCCCGTTTTTCTTCCGTGTTGTCCTGCACATCAAAAACAAAGTAGAGAGAGATTTGTCAGTGATAGTTTAAAAGATCGAAACCAAAGAAAATGATGTTGCCTCCCCGGCAACGGCATCATTTGGCAAAAGCTATTTTCGCGTGTTTTGAAAGTCGTCAAAATCATAGTATAGTTGTACAAAAACGTTCGTCAAAAATAAGTTTATAAAAATTACGAGACTTGAGTCCCGATCGTTCGTCTCTGGGAGGCGTTTGCTTTACGTTTGAATTCGATCTTATACCGCTCTACTCTGTTTAAAAATGCACGCCGATTTCCAATCTCCTGATTAAGATTTCACCACTTCTGTTATGAACTCTGATTATGTGAGCATGTGTTAAATAAATCACAAAGGTAAATGTGTGAGTTTCTGTGTGCACGATTCTAGTGAGGTGGTGACTGTTTACGGAGAATGCATCTATCGTTAGATTCTTTATATTCTCGGGAAACGACATGCTTGTTGCAGAATAAATAAACAATTGAAAAACAGGCAACTTGAATCACGCAAATATGATAGCAATCAATAAGCTCATGGTGATTTCAAAACATGGAGATATATGTATATATATAAAAGCATTTTTCATTCATTCAATGGAAGAGTTGCTTGCACAAGAATTGTAGAGGAAAGCTTATACAGAAATGCTTAGAATGTAAATCTAGCTACCAGAAAATGATTGCATACAAGAATCTATGGGGGGATATTGCATGCATCATTGGGGGAGAATAAAGACTACGCTACTAAGTAGTAATAAAAAATAGTAAGACTATGAAGAGCATATTCTAAATCTATCAGAACAAAAGGGCATTCAGGGGTGGTCCCTGATGGCCTTGGAATGGTCGGGAGGAGAATGAGGGGCAGGCAATGGACCTTAGGCCAACCCTTGGAGAGAGAGAGGAGTGATCCAGCATCCTAGCATGGTGTCCTTCATAGTGGTGATGAGCTCGTGGAGGTGGGCATGAATGGAGCCAATGAAGTGAGTGGTGCCAAGAATGTGAATGGGTGCAAATGGCCACCCATTGGGTCTTTTTATAGACCCAAGGGCTTCTCTCTAGAGAGGTGTGGAACTCTCTAGAGAGAGCCCAAGAGTGGCCGGCCATATGATTATGAGATCCAAAAATTGTGGATCTCATTTTGAATGCCTCTTGGTTGCTAAATTTGGCAACCAAGAGGTGGCGCCACTTCAAGAGAGTTCTAGAGAACTCTAGAGAAGTGTGTGTGCGTGAATGGGTGTGTGTGTGTGTGTATGGTCGTGCTCTATGTGGCTAGGTTATTTAGGTTAGGTCCTAAGGGGTTTAAGGAGGTGTATGTCTTGAATTAGGGTTACAAACCCTAATTGCTAAGGGGAATTTGCAATTAAACTTAACCCAAGTTTAATTGGGTGAGTGCGAACCTAATTGAGAGTGAAATAACTCAATTAGGTTGGGTTTAGCTCAATTGGACTCTCACTAAGTCCAATTGAACTTGTGTGGGTTGAGATTTAAGCTTAATTGGACTTAATGAGTCCAATTGACTTAGGTGAAGGTAATTGACTTTGATCTAAGTCAATTGGGTTTGGTGAGGACCTAATTAGGTCCTTAGGTAGGTTTAGAGGTGATGTACTAGGGTTAAGACACCTTAATTTAGGTTCCTATGGGGTTGGGATTTGGTCTAGGGAGTTAAAGACCCAAGATCAAGGCTTGAATCTCAAAACGAGGACTAGAGACCAGTACCAGACGTCCAAAAATGTGATCAGACGACTTATACTAAAAAATCAGAAGTCCAGACTTCAGTTCTGGACGTCCAATCTAAGTTAGGGGGAAATCAAGGTTCTGTTTTGGGTATTCTGCAGAAATTGGACGTCTGACAAAGTGTCTGGACGTCCAATAACACTGCAGAAGTGGGTTTGAGGTATGCAGGAGTTGGCTAAGGGTCCTAGACTTCCTATAACTTATCTGGACGTCTAGATAAGGGTTGGAACTAGGGTTTTAGGGCGTCCCAGGGTGTTGTGACCTAATCTAAGGGTGGCTAAGGCTTAAGGAAGTCTCTAGTTTATCCTAGGGCTAGGATGGACCTAAGCTCTTCACATTTTACTACTTTATTCCTACTTAATAGAATAGCAAACCTTTAACATCCTTACATCATTATTCCTAGATCTAATCTAAGCCTTCTGCTCCAGCTCTGCTGCAACTCCCGTTATTCCTGATCCAGCTTCAGATCCTGCTCCAAATCTAGCTTATTGCCTGTAATTGACATAATGCACTTAATCATCACATTATAATATTATTTTATGCATAGCTAAAGTAAAGCAGTAATGATGCAGACAATGCTTATGCATGCATGAATTACCCTAACTTATGCTAAGTCCTATCTTAATTTAGGTCAATTAAGACCTATGATTGTTGTGCAATCAAGCACCAGTTGAGAGTGAGCCACCAAATATATAATCTTTCCCCTCAGAGATCCTCTACCTAAGCCTAAAGCCAGGGTGGAATTCATAGAATATTTTGAATACCTTGAGGGAAGAATTTCGCCTATCCCACTAGAATTTTCACTAGGGGTCAAGTACAGGCCTTAGAGGTGAATTAGTTCTTCACTCGAATCCGTTGCAGAAGCTACATAGCTGCACTTTCACGATTGTCTGGATTTCTAGAGCATAGGATGAAAACAGAAAGGAGAAAAATCTCTAGGCATGCACTTGATAAAATAATCAGTCCCTTAGGGACCCTTGTTATAAATAATTTAGTCTTGCATTTGCTAGGGATTAGCAAGATTTAGGCATGGGGGTATGATTGCGCAGCAATCATAGGTCTTAATTGACCTAGATCAGGCTAGAACTTAGCATAAGTTAGGGTAATTCATGCATGCATAAGCATTATCTGCATCTTTACTGCTTTACTTTAGCTATGCATAAAATAATGCTATAATGTGCTAATTAAGTGCATTATGTCGATTGCAGGCAATAAGCTGATCTGGAGCAGGATCTGAAGCTGGATCTGGAATAACGGGAGTTGCAGCAGAGCTGGAGCAGAAGCATTAAATTAGATTTAGGAATAATGATGTAAGGGGGTTAAAGGTTTGCTATTCTATTAAGTAGGAATAAAGCAGTAAAATGTGAAGAGCTTAGGTCCATCCTAGCCTTAGGATAGCCTAGAGACTTCCCCAAGCCTTAGCCACCCTTAGATTAGGTCACAGCACCTTAGAAAGCCCTAAAACCCTAGTTCCAACCCTTATCTAGATGTCCAGATAAGTTTTAGAATGTCTAGGACCCTTAGCCAACTCCCGCACACCTCAAACCCACTTCTGCAGTGTTATTGGACGTCCAAACACTTTGTCAAACTTCCAATTTCTGTAGAATACCCAAAACAGAACCTAGATTTCCCCCTAACTTAGCTTGGACATCTAGAACTGAAGTCTAGACTTCTGATTTTTGAGTATAAGTCGTCTGATCACATTTTTGGATGTCTGGTACTGGTCTCCAGTCCCAGTTTTGAGATTCAAGCCTTAATCTTGAATCTCTGGCTCCCTAGACCTAATCTCAACCCCATAGGAACCTAAATTAAGGTGTCCTAACCCTAGTAAATCACCTCTAGACCCACCTAAGGACCTAATTAGGTCCTCACCAAACCCAATTGACTTAGATCAAAGTCAATTACCTTCACCTAAGTCAATTAGACTCATTGAGTCCAATTGAGCTTAGATCTCAACCCACGCAAGTTCAATTGGACTTAGTGAGAGTCCAATTGAGTTAAACCCAACCTAATTGAGTTATTTCACTCTCAATTAGGTTCACACTCATTCAATTAAACTTGGGTTGAGTTTAATTGCAAATTCCCCTTAGCAATTAGGGTTTGTAACCCTAATTCAAGACATACACCTACCTAAACCCCTTAGGACCTAACCTAAACCACCTAGCCACATAGAGCACGACCACACACACACATACACACACCCATTCATGCACCCACACTTCTCTAGAGTTCTCTAGAACTCTCTCCAAGTAGCGCCACTCTTGGTTGCCAAAATTAGCAACCAAGAGGCATTCAAAATGAGATCCACATTTTTTGGATCTCATAACCACATGGTCGGCCACTCTTGGACTCTCTCTAGAGAGAAGCCCTTAGGTCTATAAAAAGACCCAATGGGTGGCCATCTGCACCCATTCACTTCCTTGGCTCCATGCACATCCACCTCTACTTAGGCTAGCCACTCCATCTCCACGAGTTCACCACCACCATGAAGGACACCATGCCGGGATGCTGGATCACTTCTCCCTCTCTCTAAGGGCCATCCAAAGCTCCATTGGCCGCCCCTCATTCTCCTCCTGACCACTCCAAGGCCATTGGAGACCACCTCCGAATGCCCTTTTGTTTTGGTAGATCTAGATTAGTAGTTTATGCTCTTCATAATTTTACCGCTTTTTATTACTGCTTAGTAGCGTAGTCCTTATTCTCCCCAAATGATGCATGCAGAATCCCCCCCGTAGATTCTTGTATGCGATCATTTTCTGGTAGCTAGATTTACATTTTAAGCATTTATGTACAAGCTTTTCTCTACAACTCTTGTTGCAAACAACTCTCCAAATGAATGAATGAAAAATGAATTTATATGCATATATATATCTATGTTTTGAAATCACCATGAGCTTATTGATTGCCATCCTGTTTAAGTGATTCAAGTTGCCTATTTTCAATTGTTTGTCTATTCCGCAACAAGCATGTCGTTTCCTAAAAATATAGAAAATCTAACAATAGACGTATTTTCTGTAAACAGTTACCACCTCACTAGAATCGTGCGCACAAAAACTCACACTTTCACCTTTGTGATTTATTTAACACATGCGCACGTAATCAGGGTTCACAATGGAAGTGGTGAAATTTTAATCAGAAGACTGGAAATCGGCGTGCGAATTTAAACAAAGTAGAGTGGTAAAAGATCGAATTCTAAAGTAAAATAAATGCCTCCCAGAGACAAACGACTAGGACTCAAGTCTCGTAATTTTTACAAACTTATTTTTGACGAACATTTTTGTGCGACTATACTACGATTCCGACGACTTTCAAATGCGCGAAAACGGATTCCGTCAGCAAGGCACTTGATTAAGGCACCATAGTGGTGCAATTAGGCACCTAGGTCTTGGGTGGTGGAGATGGGATAGCAAGCGCGCATGAGGTCCAAATCAAAATGTGGTCGCTGGATGGGATCTGGGTAAGGTGGTGACCTCACGCGCCGAAGCGCGCGAAGCTTCGATTGGAAGAGGGCCATTAGATCCAGGGAGCAAGAGATTAACAGGCTAGATTTCTTGTGTTCTTGAGCCACAGTAGACCTGCGCGGCTGCAGGTCTAAGGGTGAAATTGCAGAGAAGCCCTTATGGGTAAAGGGGTAGAGTTTTTGTAGCGAGGCCCATAAGTGGTGAAGAATCAATTCAGAGCAGTCCTTAGGAATTGCAAAGAGGCCCCTGTGGTGTACAAAATGGTCCCTGGAAGGTTTTTAATGTGAATAAATGTATATGAACAAAGGGCCTAAATGTAAAACTAATAATACAAGGTTCTAATGATGTCCAAATGCAACCAAGTTTTATTGAAGCCTAATTGAACATTAAGGAAGTTAATTATGCTTTTGATTTGAACTTTTGAACTCAAATGTTTGTTCAATTTGCAAATGGATCATCAATTTATAATAATAAATAGAATACCTCATTTAATGACTTAATTTCGCATTTTTAACATAGATTTGATGTTTTAGGTCTTTTTTACTATTTCCCACACTTAACCCTTTTCATGTGTTAATTCAGAAGTGTTTAACCTAGTTTGTAGCTTAACTTGGGAATTTTAGCTATGATGAGCCACACCTCATCATGCCTACATCTGTTTAAGGTAGGTTTATGTTTTTTTCTTTCATTTTAAGTTTAGGATTTTTTTTTTGGAGTTTTGCTTTTAGGTTTTGAGTTCTTGTTTTAGGTTATAGGGTTTTGGTTTTCAATTTAGGGTTTTCTATTTAAGGTTTATGTTTAGGTTTTTTATTTTTAGTTTAGGTTTACGATTTTGTATTTTAGGTTGAGTATTTGATTTTCAAATGACGATTTAAGGTTTTGTTTCTAGGATTTTGGGTTTTGGATATAGAATTTAGAGTTTAGGTATGGTTTACAGGTTTAGTCATTCAGTTTAGGGTTTAGCATTTTTATATTCTGGGTTTAGCGTTTACAAATTAGATTTTAGGTTTCAGGTTTAGAAGAGAATAAGTAGGGAGGAAGCGAAAGATAAAGACAATGAGGTGTGGAGAAATTTCTAAATTAAATTTAGAACAGGTTTAAATTTAGATACACACTTACACCAATTTAGATGCACCTTATGAAAAATAATAGGAGTTTTAACCCCTAGGGTATAGGTTTTGAGAGAGATATAACTATGTCAAAATACTCGCTCATTCAAGACTTATAGTCATGTCATATGGATAATGTGTTAATATATGTATACCTCACATACATGCATGACATGTTGACTTTATGACATGTCATTTGTCTTGATCGTCCTTAGTTCGTTTGAGCCACGAACTAAAGAGGGTCCTTGAAAACTTAATCACAACTTAGGTGTTACTTTTTACATGTAACTAGTGTTTGGTAAAATTTCGACGATATTTCCTTGCTCTTCTCCTATATACCAATTGATTTTAGCTAGGTTCCTGAAGCATCCTTACGTGGGAGCTAGAAACAATTATGTTAAGGTTAGTCTTGGGGGTTATACTGAAAAAGTATGGGGAACTACTATCGAAATTTCTCCAAACACTGGTTGCATGTAAGAATTAACATTGTGATCAAATCTTCAAGGATGAGCTATCAAGTGAAAATCTTTTTAAATATGTATATATTATCCTTATTTGAATCTAACTTTTGAGTGATTGATTTTGAAATTTAGGTTATCATGGATAAGTCATGGATTAGTCTGAGGAATTTGAATTACTACAAATATAAGATTGGAGTGATTTCATTTCTGGAGTAGGCATTCAATGATGATAGAAAGTTGTTTAGACGAGAAGAATTGTTCGAGTTGATTTTATGCCCGTGTAAATTCTATTTGAATGGAGTTTTCCATGACTGAGATACTATTTTCAAGCACGCGATATGCAACAATTGGTGGCAACATTGTGTAAATTGGACAACTCATGGTGAGAAAATCACAGAAGAAGTCAGATCTGATAGAATTGATGATTTAGAATAAAGTAATGATTGTCAAGGAGATGAATTAGATGAAATGTTAGAAGATTGAGAGCAACAGACCCTAAGGATCCAGTTAATGAAGAAACATTATGAAATTGTAATCAGATTTACGTTGCAGTTAAGGCAGCGAAGGAAGCTATTACACCTAGAATCACTTCAATGTCGAATTGTCATTTCTTCTAAAATTATTTCAAATAAAAGTGATGAATAGAGCAATAGCAAAATTAATGCTTGAGGTTCTTCAGTTTATTGGGGAGCTACTGAATAATCTTGCTAGGTACCCTGGGTCATGGTATGATGCGAAGAAGCAAATACACGTGCTTGGACTAAAATGCAAGAAGATCAATGCATGTCGAAATGACTGTGTCCTATATAGAAATGAGTACTCATGCTTGAGTAATTGTCCTGAATGTGGTGAGAAAAGGTATAAGGTGGGTAAATTATCAAACACAGGCAGAACAAAACAACCAGAGAAGGTTTTTCGTTATTTTCCACTGATCCATAGGCCGTAATACCTATTTATATCAAGTAGAATCGCAAAATAGATGGCGTGGCATAAGGAAAATAAATAACGAGATGGCCGCATCCGTCATCCAATAAATTCTGATGAGTAGAATAGATTTAACAGAAATCATGCATCATTCATAAAGGAGACACGTAATGTGAGATTGGGCCTTGTAAGTGATAGATTTAAATCATTCAAGAGCATGTATCCGACATATTCCATATGGCTGTTGGTCATGGTAAACTTATAACTTACCTCCTTGGCTATGCATGCAATCTTCATTTATGATGTTGACCCTCTTTATCCCAAGCCTTAAGTAACTAGGAAATGCAATAGGTGTTTATCTCCAACCATTGAGAGATGAACTAAAAGTCCTGTGGTACAATGGTATTTAAACATTTGACGCACACAAGAAAGATTTCTTTCAGATGCATGCAACATTGTTGTAGACAATCAATGACTTTCTAGCATATGCTAATTTGTCAGGATGGAATATGAAGGGGAAGTATGGATGTCCAATCTATATGGATGATACTCACTACTTGAGATTACCTGAAAGTAAGAAGTTCTATTACTTAGGGCATCGTTGATTTTTGCCCATTGAATACAGATCGCAAATGTTGCAATTCAAAAATAGATTTGATGGTAAAGCATGTCGATATTTGTCAAAGAATCCGAAAAATAAACTGAGTACAAGTTCAGTTAGGCAACCTGGTGTTAAAATCATGGAGAAATTGCAACAACTTGGTAAAATATGTTTGGGTCATCTTTTAAAAAATGACTTGACTTCCTTGCAACACAAGATTTAGGAAGAAAAGTATATTTTTTATGGAGCTTCCATATTGGCAAGATTTGACTGTGCACCACAATTTAAATGTTATGCCCATTGAGAAGAAGGTAATGGACAACTTGTTAAATGCATTAAACCTAACAGACACAAAAAAGGACACAATAAAAATAAGAAATGATATGAATAGTTTGGGTATTCGTCCTGAGTTACATGTTCAAGAAAGTGACTCACTTTTTAGATGCTATATACAGTCTTAATCAGGAGTAGAGGAAAAGAGTTTTCACCTTCTTAAAAGACATTTGGGTTCAAGATAGATATTCCTCCCAACTTTCACGTTGTGTAAATAAAGTGCAAAAGAAGATTAGTGAGTTAAAAAGTCATGATTCTCGTGTTTACATGCAAAGCTTATTACCACTAGTGATACGAGGAGTGATGCATGATCTAGTACCAGTCGATTCATTTACAGAGATGAGTCAATATTTTAAAATTATTTGTTGCAAGACATCAGATCCTGAATTGCTAGACTACTGGGATAAACAAATTATTATCACACTTTGTAAAATGGAGCAGATTTTCCCACAACATTTTTTGACGCTATGGTTCATGTCGCATTTCATCTTGCAAATGCAGCGAGAATTGTTGGACCCATATAGTATAGATAGATATATCCAATTAAACAATTTTTGAAAAAACTGAAAGATTAGGTCTTCAATAAGGCAAAGCCAAAATGGTCAATTGTGGAAGGATATCTTGTAGAGGAATGTATTAACTTCTGTTCCATATACATGAACAAGCAAATAATCATTTTAACTGTCTTAACCAAAATTATGGAGGCTTTAATGGTAATGATGAAGATTGCCTATCCATATTTGACATCGAAGGAAGGCCGATCATCTGCACGGAGTTCAAGTCCATCTCAAAAAACGGATTGACGATTGGCTCACTTGTACATTCTAAAACAAATTCTAGAAGTGGATGAATTTTACAATGAATACAAAGAATCCTCAAATTCATCGCACAAACCGTAATTCCTTGATTAGTTCAAGGATCATGTAAATAAACTGAAAGAAAATAACAACCCGCAGTGGATACAGGATTTTGATATAATTGCTGATACACCATTGACATACAGATGTTACCATTCTTGTTACATAATAAACATAATCAGATTCAGAGTAAGGTCAATTGATGATGCGAAAGACATGCAATAGGAAGGAGTCATTGTCAATTGTAACCTTAGTAGTGGTTGTGATGGGTATTACAGTCAAATTGTAGAGATTGTGAAAATGAGTTTCAGGCATGATCGCATGATGGTTCTACTTAAGTCTGATTGGTTTGATGCTTTCAAAGAAGGCGTCGAGTTCAAAGGAGACAAGAAACATGATTTCTTAAGTTTAAATAAGAATCGTCAGATTCTTTAGTCATCTGAACCATTCACATTAGCTTGTCAAGTAGCACAAGTATTCTACGTGCCTGATAATAGTAGAAATGGGTGGATAAAATCGGTTAGAGCTCTACCGCGTGAACAATACAATGCAAAGAAAAATCCCGACCTAGATGTAAAATCTGAAGCATATCAATAAAACCTACAAGATGAAAAAGTTGGCCCTGGTGCAATGGACATTGATATATAAGGTAATTTACCAAAAGTATTAATCCTTAACCCACAAATGAAATTATTAAAGAAAATTTTTTAGTTATATGTTCCGTTTATATGTCCTTTAAATTTATCATTTTTTTTCAAAGATTATGTTTATTTCTTATTAGAAATTGAGTTTTATTTTGTTGCCTTCTCTTATAGGTTTTTCGTATTCTTTGAAGTTCTTGCATTGTGTTCTACACTATGGGAGGTTCTTCTACCACTTTCTTCAAATTTTTTAAATGCTCTTTTCATGTTATATGTGGGGTGTGCCCACTTAGGTTTAATTTAATGTGGGGTATACCCACTATATACGAGGC
Source organism: Thalassia testudinum (assembly GCA_037157565.1). Taxonomy (NCBI): domain Eukaryota; kingdom Viridiplantae; phylum Streptophyta; class Magnoliopsida; order Alismatales; family Hydrocharitaceae; genus Thalassia; species Thalassia testudinum. The sequence continues at coordinate 156,920,237 of JAZHRO010000031.1, read as the reverse complement.
ATGTAAATTTTTTTTTTTTTTTGTGATTATGTGAGGTGTGTCCACTTTTCTTTGTTGTATGTTAAGTGTTTAATATGCTGTTGAATGTGGGGAAGGAATGTGAAGAGGAAAAAGAAGAAGGAAATGGAGGGGGGAAGGGAATAAGAATAGGAAAAAGAAGAAGGAAAGGAAGGGGGGAGGGGAAGCGAATGTGAAGAGGAAAAAGAAGAAGAATGAAAGGGAGAGGAGATGGGGTAGGGGAAGGGAATGTGAAGAGAAAAAGGAAGGAAATTGATGGGGGAAGGGGGAGGAAATGTGAAGAGGAAAAAGAAGGAAATGGAGGGGGGATGGGGACGGGAATGGGAAGAGGAAAAAGAAGGAAAGGGAGTGGAGATAGGGTAGGGAAAGGGAATGTGAAGCGGAAAAAGAAGGAAAGGGAGGGGGAAGGGGAAGTGAATGTAAGAGGAAAAAGAATAAGGAAAGGGAGTGGAGATGGAGTAGGGGAAGGGAATGTGAAGAGGAAAAAGAAGGAAATAGAGGGGGGAAGGGGAAGGGAATGTAAAGAGGAAAAAGAAGGAAATGGAGTGGAGATGGGGAAGGTTTTTACTCTATTCATTGCTTTCTCTATTTTTTTCATACAAGATTTTTGGAATATCAAAATATATAGGGGAAATGCTGTTGAATTTTTTTTCTACATATCAGATTATTTGTTTTGTTTTTACGTAGGTGAACTGGAAAAAGAAGGCCAATAGGGGTGGCGGGGATCAAGCCACCCCCTAGCAGCCTCAGGCCACCAACTAGGCTCAGGCCCCCACCAATAGCCTGAGGCTCCCCGCCAGCAAGCACAAGCTCAGACTCCATCAGTTTTTGAGGCATGGAGATGTTGCCCGATATGTCCAAAGTAAGGGGAGGGTGGGAAGAGGAAGAGCCCGATGCCTCCTCCTACGCATCTCAAGAAAGAAGATCCTAAGTACGAGCAGCAGGACCCACCCATCGATGATGAGGAGGATGATGGTACTTTATTTGACGAGGAGGATGTTGGGTTGGATGATCAACTAGAGCAACTAATGGACCCAAATCCTTCCCAACTGGGGTCTTCTAGGATGGCTCCTAGTACTAGTATGAGAGTTTAATAAATAGTCAGATTTATTTATTGGGATTTTTACGTGGATGCCATTAAAATCTTTTGAAATTACTTAAATTCCATTGATAGCGAAAATATGTGGTTTGTTAATTAGGTAATTTAGTGTCGTTGCAACGCGTAAATCTGCTTTCACTTTTAAATTTATATCCTAAATAGGGGAGTATCTAGGGTCGTCAAAGGAGGCAAAAATTGCAATTCAATTCTCTTGCTAAAAATACATCTCAACTTTCTTTTTGGTATTTTAAATATATATATATATTTGTGTTTTGAAATAATACGGGCAAGGTGCGAATTGTGACAAAAGAGTGCTAACACCTAAAATGCTAAGCTAAAACTTAAGAAATTAAAAAGTCCACTACCTAAGCTCACTCTAGGCAAGTGGAGGCCTAGAGTAATTAGGGAGTGGAAGTAGAATAAGTGCTAGAACAACAGTAACAATTGCAACAAAAAGCTAAAAGAAGGCAATTTAATTAACTAGAATTTGTGTTCTTTTCGAGGACAAGTAGAGGAATGCTTCTACTAGAACTAAACAAATTTAAAAGAAATAAAAGAAACACTAATCCTCTTGCAAAATTTGGTGAAGAAGGGAGTCTTCTTGCTCCAAGCCTAGCTGCTCCTTGGCTTGAAAAGAGGGCCTCCTTCTTCTCCTTCCTTGAGAGCTCCTCCAAGGTGGAAGCTACCACCTTCAATGCTCTCCTCCAAGGGGTGGGCGTGCACCACCCTCAAAAGCTCCTCCAAGGTGGCGTGGACCACCTTCAAGATCTCCTCCAAAGATCTTCCTTGCCTGGCTTCTCCTTTGGCTGGCGTGACTCAAGAGAGAAGGGAAGAGGGGAAGGCACCAAGGGGGTAGAATATCCCCTTAATCTTCTTCTTCTTCTTCTCGCTTGGACATGGGCTTCTAGGTGGAATATGAGAGTGAATTTGCTAGCCAAGGATGCCTTGAATGGTGGTGGGTAGTGGTCTTTTTATAGGGTCGGGTAAGGGGTTAAGGTGCCTCTTGAAATGGAGGGCTAAGATGGTTGGATGGAGGTGGTTAGATGATCCTAGGGTTAAGGATGGTTGGTGCCACCTAAGGGGTGCTAGGGGGGTAGTTAGGGTTGGTCAAGAGGCACCTAAAAGTGGCGCCAACCATGGAAAGGTGCCATGGGTTGGCACCAACTTTAAGGCTTCTAGAAGGTGGGGTTATGTGGAGGGTGGAGATGGGTTTAAGGGGAGATGTGTGGTGGAGATGAAGGGGATTTTTGGAGGGAAAAGTGGCACCATCAAGGGGTAGCTAGGGTGGTTTTGGTGCCACTTTTAGGTGTCTTTTGGAGGTGGTGAGTAGGCTAGGTTGGCGCCAAGTAGGTGGAGCTTAGGTGGAGCTAGTAGGTGGAGTTGCTAGGTAGGGTTTTTGGGTGGTACAAGCCAAGGAAGTTGGAGCATAGCTAAGCTAAGCTAGCTTAGCTAATGGAGGAGTAGAGGAGGAGGTATTGGAGCTAGGGTTTGAAGAGAGGAGCTATGGAGAAGTCTGGAGCTGAAACTGGAGTTGGCTGCTGCTGAAGAGGCTGGCATGGAGCTACTCTAGCTGGCCTAGCTTGCTAGTTCTTTGCTAGTTGCTAAGACAAGCTAAAGTGAGCTGGCTTCTACCATAATGAGCTGAGGTGAGCTAGGTCTGGTGCTCCCGGGGAGGATCGAGCTGGTTGACGTAGATAAGGTAGCTTAGCTCAACTAAGTTGAGCTAAGCTGAGTCCCCGGGAGCTGGACTTGAGCTTCCTGAGCTGGGATGAGTTCTTCTTCAGCTGGCTGGAGTTGAGTAGAGCTGGATGTAGCTGGATCTGAGTTGGGGTGAACTCCAGTCAACTCAGCTGAGCTAACTAGAGCTCCCTGTGGACTTGTGGGAGCTAAAATGAGCTAGACTCAACTAGGTTGAGCTGGATCTGAGCTGACTTGAGCTAGGGTGAGCTAAGATGAACTCTCTTGAGCTGCCATTCAGCTGAGATTAGCTGAATGGAGCTGGGATGAGCTATCCCTAGTTCAAGTGAGCTAAGTTCCAGCTGTGGTGAGCTGGATTAAGCTGAGTTCCAGCTAGTCTGTGCTTCTCCTTCACCATTTGCCTTCTTGAGTGCTAGGATTTTAGGGATCTGTATATCTGTTCATCCCTAAAACTCACAAAAACATATCAAAAAAAAGACAATAAAAAATGCAATGCATGCCTAACCTAATTTATGCCTAAATGCAACCCAAAAACCCGTTTGCGGAGTAAAATCCTAAGAGCTAAGTTTATTTTAATGCATAAGAATGATAATAAACTGGCGTTTATCATCCATTTAATTCACTATATTTATAAATATGCTATTAAAAAAGTAGCACCATTTTCATATTTGCCACTCCATTAGCTATAATAGTTAAACTTAACGATTTTGAACTGAAATGTAATAAGAAATTATTTTTTAGTGCTCTTTTTTTTAAAATTTTCACCCCCTCCCTCCTCCCCTTCCCCTTGCTAGTTCACCTCCCTTCTCACCTTTGACCACCTCTTCCACCCTCACTCTCCAACCTCTGACCACCTCCTCCACCCCCTCTCTCTAATCACCACCCCCTCTCAACCACCACCTCCTCCTACCAAGGCAACATCAAAAAGGAGGTCCTCGAAGCCCACCACCAAGTCCACCACCACCATATCTTTGAGTGCCTCTTTGACCACAAGCTCAAGAAGGACATCATCATAGATGGAAAGAAGTTGATGAGTGCCACCGCAGACGATGAGAAAACAGCAAAGGGTGAGAGTACGGTCATCGCCTTCGAAGGAGGTGGTGGTTAGAGAGAGGAGGCGAAGGAGGTGGTCGGAGATTGGAGAGTGGGGGTAGAGGAGGTGATCTGAGGTGAGGAGGAAGAGAGGTGAACTAGCCAAGGGAGGAGGGGAAGGGAGGGGTGAAATTTTGAAAAATAAAATTTCAGAACTAAAAGAAATTTTGACTAAAAAATTTTTTTGAGGACTAAAAAATAATTTTTTTTTACATTTCAATCAGAAATCTTTAAGTTTAACGATTATGGCTAAAAGAGTGGGAAATATGAAAACGACACTACTTTTCAATGGCATATCTATAAATATAGTGAATTGAATGGCATTTAAGTAATTTCAAAAGGTTTTAGTGGCATTTATGTGAAAATCCCTTATTTATTTCTTTGTAATTTAATATTATGTTATAATTTTATCTTTCCGATAGACCACGTAAAGGAAGGGGTCCAACGCGGAATAGAGACCTAGAGTGACTCCTGCTTGAGTTTCATATATTAGTCACCATCACACCATCAGGGGAAGCAGAGGGCTATCCTCCATTCGTCATCAGGTTGGATACACTGACGAAGGTAATCATTCCACTCTTCCATTTTGACTGGAGGAAGGTGCCAAGAGTGCTGAAAAGGAAGCTCCTTCGAGAGTTAGAGGTAAAGGTAATTCTCAATAACTTATTCAATTACATTTCTTTATACGATTTCAAATTACATAACAGCTATTGTTCTCATACTAATGCAAGAGACATTTGATTGGGGCGAGGATTCAAACGTCCCCAAATATATCTTCAAGCATGCGACTACAATCGACAAAGATTGGAGACTGAAGGTGAAGAGTAAGGTAAAAAGTTTAAAGTTAATAAATTTCTTTTTTTACCCTAATTGCAATGTTCCTAACATTAATGATATATATTTTAGTTTTATAAGAACAAAATCCATGATGAGGCATTACAGAATGGGCCTCTTGTGATACAATCAGACGTTTGGAAGAAAACGTGTGACCATTGGCAGAATCCAACGACGCAAGTACAAATGTTGTATATATAATAATTTAAATAAATATTAAGTTAATAAATTATATCTTTCTTTTAGGAGCAAACAAAAAAGAATAAGGAGAAGAGGGCTAAAGCTCCAACAAAAACCCATGTCTTGGGTAGAAGAAGCATAAACGGGATGAAATCTACATATGTAAGTATTTCTAATATTTTCATATCTTTAATACTTTATAAGATTTATAATTTGTTTTAACTTATTCTTTTAAATTATAGTCCGTTATGCATTAAGGTGCCCAGCTTGATCAAGTAGGAGTATATGAGGCCACTCATAATAAGGTGACATATGAGGGGAATAGACAGTGGCTTCATGACATATACTAGTAGAGACACGTAAGTTAAATTACTAAAAACTTATATTATATTTTTAAATTAAATTTACATGATATTACTTAATTTATTTTTTTCAAGAAAATACGGTTAACTTAATGCATCCTCATGAAGATGCCAACTCTAGTACTACTTAGCAACCGATGTCAGCAGAGGAGATCTTCCGGATCGTCATGCCACCCGATCACGAAGGATTCATGAGTAGTACAGGAGAAGCGAGACCATCTCCAACTAGTATGGGAGAAAGGGGACATCATCATCTTCAGCTGAGGTGGTGGAGATAAGGAAGGAGATTGCGGCATTACGCCATCGAGATGAACAACAGCGAATCGAGGAGTTGACCATGCAGGTCAGGGAGTCTGCTACACAATTCAAAGAGTCAGCTGTGCAATTGCAGCAGTCAACTCAGACCATTCAAGAGTTGCTGAGGATTCCTTAGCGAGGAGGTCTCGATAATTCCTCCTTTAGTTAGTTTAGAGATCAACATGATGATGACAATATGTGTGAGGCCGGAGGCATAGGTGCCCCAACTATTTCTGCATTTAGATACATTACTATTTTTATATATATTTTGTACACACTTTATTATTTATAAGAAAATTTCATTTTGATTCCCATATTTTGATTTTGAATGCCATTGTTTTTGGTGTATGATTTTACAAGATTTTAAGTTGTTTATATATATAGGTGCTTCATAAACAAAAAATTTTAATTAAAAAAGAGACTATTGTTGTCGATTACATAACCCATGCGAATATTGTACCATCGATGTTCTCAGTATTCTCAACTGTTATGTAACCGAAAGCAAATGCACAATTCTCGTCAATTCTAATCAAATGATCAAGAATATTAAGAACATCGTCGGTTATACAAGTGATGAGGAATACACATTCCTCGTTGATTTTGGGTAAATCAACAAGCATGTGTACATCCTCTTCGATGACGAACATCGTCGAGTTTAACATCTAACTCGACGGTGCATGTAAAATAGTCGAGAAAAACCTTTTGCCACTCTTTCCAACCGACGAGAAAAACACCCACACATCGGATGGGGGGCTACTTTTGTCCTGTTGGTAACGTTGTAAAGCCGTCAATAAAACACAACCGTGACACAACATTCCATAACCCTAATTATCGATAGTTAAATCCTCATTGCTGATGATTTTTAACTGTTGATAATGATGAATATCCTTGTAGTACTGGTAAGAATGGTTGTAACACAAACATTGAGGCTTCATAATCTAATATTAGTACTGTCAAATAAAATCAAATCTGTCAATTCGACTCAAATCTAACCCAAATAATACACGTAAATTCGACCTGAACCCGTTTAAGTTAAACAAATTGACACCCGTTTAACCCATTTACATGAATAAGTCAGGTTTGGGTTGAGACCCACAAACCCACCCCAAACCCACCCAACCTGCTCAACCCATTTCATTTAACCCATTTAATTTAATTAATTTGACACATTTAACCTCTTAACTCGTTTAGCCTGCCTATCCACCTAACCTGATTGACCTAATTATTTAAACGAGAGTCCAATTTAGTTCTTGTGGGTTTAAGCAGGTCAGGTCCAGGTTGTGTAACGACACGGTTCCCGAGTCCCTACGAGACACAAGAACCGGACCGACTCGACTAATCCCAAGACCTAGTCGTCCAACGAGAAAGTAACCAAAAGAGCAGTAAAATAAACCACATTCAGCATGAATATAACTAACAGTAAGGAAGTACAGCAGTAAGGAAAGAAACTACTATAGTAGATACCACCACAACAGTAGAACAACATTTATCATATAACAAGAACTGCAGGTAAAGAAAGTACAGCGGAAACAAGAACTACTCACTATAACAGAAACAAAAGAGGTACAAAAGACTGTGGTAAACTCTACTGGACCCTACTCGGCCCAGCGTCCTCTGCAGCCGCTGACCCTGGCTGCTCAACACCTGGTCCTGAAAAAGGTAACGAGTGTAACACGTCAGCAAAACGCTGAGTAGAGTGGCAAACTAACTAAAGACAACAGTAGAGTGTACAGTAGCTGTTATGTTCAATTACTTCCTTTATTCACATCTTTCAATTTTTCTCACTATTTCATTTATTTCTCAGATCCTTTACTTGATCTCGAATGTCCTCGTGGGAACGATCTTGATTGCAGTCTTTTCCAAAAGTAGAAGTAGCACGTGGTGCTCTCCTGGCCGGGAGAGTCCCCCGTGGTGATCCTACCCTCAGTCAACCACCCCAAGGTCACTGACAGACGTAACGGTGACTACGGCACGCGCGATAAACGCACAGGTAGCTAGCCCACACTGGCACGCGGTCAGTCATTTCCGTTAACGGGTGCGCCCAAAGCACAGCACGGAACCAGGGCAGATCCCTCTCAGTAACAGGGGTCCAACCCCTCCACAGTAACCAAACAGGGGCCTTGCCCCTCCACAGTCCGCGCACCCTCGCCTGACTACCCTGGTTTGCCCTAGTGGGCCTAACAAGTCGGTGAAGGAGGCTAGTAGAACCCCGGGGCCCGTGGGGTAGCTAGTACTCTCCTAACACTAGTAGCTCTCCTCGGTACTATGTACACGAGGGCCAACAAGTCGGTACAGAGCGGCCAATCCTAACCCCGGGTCCCTGGGGCGGCTGGCCCCACTCTGCACTAAACAGGTACAGGTACTTCCCTTGGTACTGCGTACCCAAGAGACAGTACAAACTACATCTCAGTTCCATTCCTTTTTCTTTCCAAGAGTTCCACTCCTAATTCCCCGTAGGGTTCCAGCTCTTTATCTCAGAACATCATATGTTTCACTTTCCAGTTTCACGTTCTCACAATCCATGATCTCAATCATGTTTCTTTATTCATAACAGGCAGCTGTTAATTCAATTTACAGGCAGCTTTATATTCCTTTCCATTTTTCCAAGACTGCAGTATTATACATTCCACTAGTTTTTCCATCCTAAGATTCATGCCACATCCTAGGATCTAGCATACAACTAGTTTTCCAGCCCTAGGATTCATGCATCACCTAGGAGCTATCATTCCATACATTTCTCATTCCTAGGATTCATGCAATGTCCTAGATTCTAGTTATGGTTCCATACTTTAACAGATTTTAAAAATAAACTTAAGCCACTCTACCAGGTACAACGGGAGTAATGGGGGCGTAATCGGGAATCCCGCGTGCCTCCGCGACTCCCAAGACTGCAACTGAACGAGGTCTATCACAAGGATCAAACACAAGGAGTGTCTCAAAACAGTGTATAGCTACTGTAGACGGGTAGAGGAATTAATTCTGAAAAGAACGCAACTCGAATCGCGGAAAACGGAGCCCGAACGGGCCCTAAACGGGTCGAAAAAGACGATACTGTGCAAGATCAGACGTCTGGAACTTCTTCCAAACGTCTTAAAAAGTGGATCAGAGAATTACCTGTTCAGCGTGGTTTCCCAGACGTCCAGAAGTCTGCGGGGACGTCTCTCCTATCTCCCAGACGTCCGATGGTCACCCAGGACGTCTGGAGGTCACTCCCGCCGTCTGGTACAACTTCCAGACGTCTGATTCGCAAAGGATGGCGAATCAGCGAGCCTGCACACAGCCAACTCCCTCCCTTAGTACGGTCAGTCGACAGGAAGGAAGAAGAAAGCGGAATACTCACCTTTCAGACGTCTGTAGGATCTACCAGACGTCTTCCTCGCCGTCTGCCTATCAACCCAGACATCTGATTCTGGAAATTTTTCCAGAACAGGGCGCCACCCGGCTTCCGCTCGCGACGTCGCCCGCGTCGCACCTCGCGCACCTGCTGCTCAGACTACAGCAGGTCCCTCTCCGCGTCGCTCCGTGCCCCCTGCGCCCTCCGCCGGGCGGCCAAGCCGCTCCGGCGAGCTCGCCCTCACGGCAGAGCTCCGCTCTCGCACGCCGCACCTCCTCCGCGCTCACTACGGCCGCAGCTGTCGTCCTCACACTCGCGCTCACGCTCACTGGCTGAAGGAGAAGAAGGAGGAGACGGTGGAGACGGGAGGGGAGGCGTGGCCCTTTTAAGGCCGCACGAGGAGGAGGGAGAGAGAGCGCGGCAGGTCTGCAGCCGCAGAGAGAGAGGGAAAAAGAGAGAGAGAGAGAGGAATCGCGGGTCTGCGCGCACAGGCGCGTAGACGAATCTCCCGTGCGAAAATAACTGTTCTCCAGACGTCTGGAAACGATCCCAGACGTCTTGTCAGACGTCTGGATGTGATCCCAGACGTCTGGTCCGACGTCTGGGCCACCTCCCAAACGTCTTTTAAGATGTCTGGGGCACGCGTTCGTTACAGGTTGAGACATCCAAACCCGTTTAATAAATGGGTTGGACCCAATCTAATCCATTTATAAACGAGTATAGCCTTAGCAGGTTGAAACTAACTCGACCCAACCCATTTGACAAGTTTATCTAATACGCTTTCTCAACATGAAAAACCATATACAAGCCCAAATATCTACGTTGCGAAATGAACCCTTTTCTGTGGGGGGTAGGCCTACTATACCACAAACCATTTATAAGTTGGTTTTGATGTGAACTAATTTTTTTGTTTTCATGTGTTGCAATATGCTTAATTTCCTTCAATCTCACCATTTTCCATCATTATAACTAGTTAAAGAGACAAATCCTTTGATGTGCATAAAAGGCTTTTGCCTCCCTTAGCTTATACAACAAAGAGCAAGAGGTGAGATTGAGGACCACACATGCACCCCACTCAAGCTCACGCTTGAGTGATAATCAATTTAGAACTTGAACACTTTTGCTACAAAATTTTAATCTCATTAATTTGTTGATTAACCGATTAATGGATAAATTTCATCAATCAATTTATTTGATCAATCAGAAAGTTATTATAGTCGATCAATTGCTTTGATCAATCAATGGGATTAATTGATCAATCAGTTGATTGAATTCCATAAATGTCAAGTCTTAGGCTCTATATAAGAGCAGCGAGGGTGCTCCCATTTGGCACATAACTTCCTACACTTCTTCTCTTTGTCATTCTCGTCTCTCTTACTTAAAATGTGTTTGTTCAACATAAGATTTGTAGATCAATCTTCCAATCTGGTTGATCAACTCGCATAAGTTGTGGAGAGTGATCATTTGAGAAGTCATTGATCAATCAACTAATCACATTGATTAATCAATCAGGAATTCAGTCGATCAATCTTTCAAATTGATGATCAAATTGCCTCGACTAGGTTCTCATGAGGTAGTTTTCAAGAACATCCAAGCTCAAAATGCGTCAAATTTTAGAGGTGGATTAACATATCCTAGGAAGAGCTCGCCTGACCTCGATGCACGATATTGTGGGGAGTGATACTTTCTATGAGGGAAGTCATTCATGGGTACTTCAATCACAATAACATCTAATTTATTTTCATTTTTCTTATTGGTGCGATTGCATGTCACTTGTTCTTTATTTTATTCTAGATCTTGTCATATTATGTCAACTTTGCTTGGTTTAATAGTTTTTATTTGTGTGAAATCGTTAGAAATGCATATGTTTTTATGTATATGTTTCTTACATGAGTGATTCTCAACAATCTTAGAGAAGGTACTGTGTAAATGTGAAATATTTGTGATGATGAAAATAACTTTCAAATTACACGTAGACTTGTCTGGTATGCCTGGGAAGTTTGGTAGTCAGAACTTCAAGCATTGACAACAACGCAAGAGGATCTGGTTGACCACCATTAGGTTAATCTCAATAATGGAAACCAAATGCCCAATTTTAGATAAAGAAAAACACTCTTGAAGGCCAAAAGTTCGTGGTGAGTAGAATAAGCACAACTATATCTATCACAGATGCATCTTATTAGCTTTGTCCAATGTGCTGTTTGATGCATATAGCGCATCCACGTCCATGGAAAATGGGCTATGAGAGGAGTTAAATAAGAAGAATAATACCAAGGATCTTGGTATTGGAAAATACTCTGTTGCAAAATTCTTGAAATTTCAAATGGTTGAGGGCAAATCGGTCTCAAAGTAAACACACAAATTTTTGTTATTGCTCCATGGTTTAATATAGGCTATAATGAAACTTCTTAAGAAGTTTCAAGTCATGTCCATCGTTGAGAAATTCCCTAAATCTTAAGAGAACTTCAGGATGACTCTCAAGCATAGAAAGGAAAAGATTTCTTTTGATGACTTGATAGTGACCATTTATATTGAGGAAGAATATAGGAAATAGAAGCGTGTGGTGCCTATAGAGTCTAAGGTGAATGTCATGACGTCAAATGGCAAGGAAAATAAAAAAAAGAATAGTAAAAATGAAAAGTAGGCCAAATCCAAGATCTAGAAAAAAATCTAAGAACAAACCATGCTAGCACTATAAATAGGCTGGACATTGGAAGAAGATTGTCCTTCTACTGAATGTGATCACCTAGGAGGCCGGGCCTAGCAATGGGTTTGTCTTAGTAAAACACAAACTCTATGTTATTCACAATCCTACTAAATGGTTCATAAATAGTACTGGAGCCAATGTACATATTTGTACTGATAGATCATTGTTTGCTTCTTATCAGAACTACAATGGCAGGACTATAAAGATGGGAACAACTTTACAATTAAGGTGCAAGGATTCAGATGTGTGAACTTGAGGTTTTCCTCGAGGTAAGTCTGGACACTACGCAAGGTACTACACATTCCTACTGTGAAGAAGAATGTTCTTTCTAGTTCTTTATTAGTTAGGAAGGACTTTAAATTAAACTTTAAATGTAATAAAATTGTTATGTTAAAACATGAAACTTTTATGGAAAGGGATATTTGGAAGATTTTGAGTAAGATGTGATATTGATGTATCATCTATAAATGCTCTGAAAAATGTTAGTTTTCATTTTATTCAGTCTATTTGCAGTAATATTGAATCTTATGATATATGGCATGGTAGATTAGGTCATGTAAATTTTAATTCTTTGAAAAGAATAATAAGATTAAATATGATTTCTGAACATACTATAGATAAAATTAAGAAAAACGAGATATGCGTGTAGGCTAAATAAACTAGGAAACTTTTTTGCCCTCTCACTAGAGATGCTAAGGTTCTAGGTTTAGTGTGTTGAATAGGGAGAATGAAAAATACTTTATCATCTTTAAAGATGACAAAAGTATATATTATTATGTGCATTTCCTTAAGTCTAAAGATGAGGCGTTAAACAAATTCATTATCTACGAGAATGAAGCAAAAACACAAGTTAATAAAACTCTTAAAAGATTGAGGTCAAATAAAGGAGAGGAATGTACATCCAACTGATTTGATGAACAATGTCAAGATTTCGACATAGTTAAAGTGTGGGGTCACCTTGCAAAGGTGGTTGTCTGATGAGCTAGATTTCGTACATGAAAAGGATTGAGTTAAAAACTCGTCGTTGTAGTGCATAAAAATTTGCTATCAGATAAATTTTACCAAAACTCTGGTGAGTCCTGGGTCGAACACAGGGAGGCGATCATTTGATTTAAAATCTGTGTTTACTTTTATAAAGCAGAGTAGCTAGATGAAATTAATCTAAACTAGTTATTCTACTTAAAGAAGAAATAATAGAAAAGAAAGAGAATAGTACAAAGAAAAAGAAAGAGAGAAAGTGAACAAATAGTTCATAACCATATGTTCATTACAACTACTTGCAGAATTAAAATTCTACTAGAAAGCAGTAAAAATATAGAGATGATAAAAATCCTCCTCGACGGTCGCTTGGAGGACGAGTTGCATTGACGAAGAGCCCGGAAGATGGTGATGAGATGCTAGATGAGGGAGAACAAAGCTGGAGGAAGGAGGACGAAGCAGGGTGGTGCCACAGTGGGATCCAATTCCCAAATGGGGTTGAGGAAACAACCACAGGTGCCCACAAATGGGGGTGAGAAGATGGAAAAATTATTTTACTCTAACTCTAGTGGAGCATCCCGAGTATGAGACTAGCTCTAGAGAGGGAGAGAGAAGAGAGGAAGGGATGAAGAATGAGGAGGGTGTAAGGTCATTTTTATAGGCAAGGAGAAAGGGGTAGAATGGTCATTTCAAAGGCTAGAAATTAATAGCAGGGTCTTTAATGATGCTTGTGAGCATTGTTGTATGCCACACGTCGCTGAAACTCGCGTGGAATCTTGGCCACTCGTCACTGATCCAACCGTTCTCATCACGCCATGTCACGCAGCACCTAATCTTCAAGCATTTAAGGTGTGGGATGATCTCAACCCTCCGATCAAGATTGGAAGGCTGAGAACACGTCTTCGTCTCTTCCTCTTAGTCAGTTAAGGGATGGCAGTGGTCTCTCTCCAAGCCGTTCGATCTTCAACGGACAGTCTAGATCATGCGAGAACGGTGCTTCATAACTTGCGCCTCAACGTGTCAAAACACGTGTCATCACGTGCATGAGGATCACTCGCCATCTGAGCCGCCACGTTGCCGCTCCATCAACTGTTGGATCAGCATCCATCAACCGAATTTCATTCGCGCCCACCTTAAGAGAATTTGATCCACGGGGCAGGTCTTAATTGCATGCCCTCGTCTCTGCAAAAGGTGCTGATCTGCTGCACTATCCCCTTCTCTTTGTTGCATTTTCAAATTTTCGTCCACGCGCTCTCAGCCATTAAATCTCATCCAATGGATGAGATCGAGGCTGCTTGATAAGGAGGGGTGCTGATGGCTTTAAGCAACTTGGATGGCGCCACGTGGCACCATCTGAGCTGTCCATCTTTTGCTCATAGGAGGTGCCACGGATGTCGAATTAGGTCAATTTTCATGCCTTTGGAATGCGATCGTCAATCCGAATGCATCCGTGAGATTGGATTTGTCGTCTGAAGTTTGAATTTTCACCACCTTACCCCTTGGCCTCTGATATTCCTCAGACTGCATATGATGCTACTGATGTAAACACATTTATTGAGGGCAAAATGCCTATTCATGCATGTTCCTAGGCTTAGATTTGCATTTCATGTTATAAATATTGCATGGCATGCATCATTCTGCATTTAGAGTAGTTGTAAATAATTTAGGTGAATTGCATCCTTTTTGTGGTTAGGATAAAAGGATATTTATTTTAGAGCCTCGGATTGACGATCCGACTATACGGATCTGATCAAGACAACGATCGGAGTCCAACGCCTCTGAAATTGCTTCGATCGGAGTCCTGTAGCACCATATGCAGTCCAAGGAAGGTCAATGACCAAGGGACTAGGAGACATAATCCGAAGGTTCAAATGACAAATCCAACCGTGCGTATGGATTCGAGTCGACGATCGCAACCTAACAGCGTGAAAATAGACTCAATCAGACCTCTGTAGCACCCCTACAACAGAAAGAAGATGGACGGCCCAGATTGTGCCACGTGGAGCAACCCAGGCCGCCCAGTGCAAGCACGTGCCACCACACGCATGCAGTAGTGCAGGTGTGCACGTGCATGGTAAAGGCGAGGAGCGCAGCGCCAGCGATGTATGAGCTAGACCTACAGCGATGCTTAATGCCGTCGCTAATTCTTCGTGCACCAGCAAAGCCAGCTATGGGCTTGAGTGAGCATGAGCTACCTACAGCGACGCTTCCAGCGATGGTCTAGATGTCACTAATGGTCCCATACCTATTTTTGCCTCTTCTCCTCCACGATAAAAGGACCTACACCCCCTCCCTTCCAAGCCATCTCTACCTACTCTACTCCCACCTACTCCCAAGCTCTAGCAAGCCTACCAACTCTCCATTAGAGCTTATTCTCAAGCTCCCAAGGCGCCTATTAGTCTAGCGAGCTTCTGCCCCACCTAATACTCCTCCAACTTCCCATCCCCCTTCATAGGTCACCTTGGAGCCGTCCTCCCACCTCCATTCTAGTAGCAGATCACCTCCATCTTCTCACCTCCATTCCAGAGCCACATCAAAGCTTTTCTCTACCCGACGTCCTCCTGCATCTCACCTCCGTCGTCTTGCTCCTCACCTCCTTCGTCCGAGCTTCCGCCAGGTGCCCTCGTCTCGCCGAATAGCTGATTCAAGAGATTTCCTCTCACCTCCCTCTCTTTTTATGCTTTCATAGTTTATTGTAATCAACATTGGAGTGATATATACATCATATTTGTTCCATCTCTATCTTGTGATTCATTCTACTTGTCTTCTTATTTCAAAAATACAAAAAAATAACAAAACCCTAAAATACCAAAAAGAAACAAAACGTAGTGCAATTTTCAATTAAAGTAAACGTCGCCTCCCTGTGTTTGATCCGGGACTCCCTTGGAGTTTCGATATAAATTTTATCTGATCAACGTGTTTTGCAACTACGACAACGGGTTACTTGTAACCCCGATTTCTAGCATGACCATTTTGGCACCGTTGCCGGGGAGGCAACGGAATTTACTTTATTATTTTCTATGCTTATTTGCATTTACATAACACTAACCCCGCTTATCTCTAATCTATTGTCTTGCAGGTACCCTAGCATGGAGATCCAAGTGCGGTAGACCGGAGTAAAGTGCGGGTAGAGTATTTTGTAAGTGTCCCCCACATCACCCCCACCTTAGTTTTCATTTCATAACCTAATAACTCAAACTCAAATCAACTTAGGTGCTTTTTATAAACCTTAGGATAGATTTGGTTGTTTGTTTGCCACCTTCACTCACCTCACCATCCACATAAATAAAAATAAAAAATAAAAAAGTGTTATCTGATTGTGGGATTTTCTGAAAGAGACACACCTTAACATCCACAACTTCTCACACTAAGGTACATAATCACATCGATTCTACCACTTAACCGGGATCTGACCTATGGACCTGGTACACTTAATTCAGCACACAAATAAGTGAGTAGAAATCTGAATAGGTCAAACATTTATGTGTGCCTTAACTAAGTAGTGAAATAGGCTAATTGATTGAACTATTTGGGCCGCACCACTTAAGATAAAAGCGATTCATTAAGTAGCTTGCCACTTAGGGTTGATTTTTAGGACTGAATCAGGCACTCCACATTTTATTTCTTATTTTTAAAGGAATATATCTACACCAGTGCTTTCAAAACTTGGAGTGTTCTACTGAACCTTGATTGAATATACCTAAAGATTAAACCCTAAAAGCTACTAAATAAGGTTGAACCCTAAAAGACACATCATCAAATAACCTTGTTTGCAAACCTTGGTTGTGCACACACACACATTTTAAACTGATAATCAAGGGCACAACCCATCTAAAGGGCCCATCACATTCCTGAAGCACCATTGTCCCAAGCCTAAGTAAAACTGATTAGACGTTTGCCCTAAGGACTAGTTCGCTCGTTGGGATCCAGATTGAGATTATTCATGATTAACCTGCTTATACTAGTTAATCTGATGTCTAGCTAGGGGAGTAGCGTCAAATGACCGCAGTTGGGGGGTACACTAGTAACCGGAGGCGCAAGCCAAAAGAAGAACCTTCTCCTCAGTCCCTCCTTCTAACTGTTTGGATTGCTTGGACATAAGTAGAGTAAATTGTCCATAATCTTAGGACGGGTTCTAAGAGTCTGTAGACCTTTAGGCTACCCAACCTAAGGACAGGCTTGTATTTTTGTATTGCAGGGCTCCTTTCTCTTCTGATTTCCCTCCTTACTTCACCATGTACCCTTCCACATCCTACACACATTTCACATCCTACCCTCCTACCACCACTTATCCCCAAGATGATTACTCTTCCGACTTGACTTGTAATTACCCATCCACTAGCAGGGATGATTTTGATTGGGGATACGAATTCGGACCTCAGTGTCCAGGGCCTAACCCTGGACAACAAGACTATGATTGCTATCCTTCCCAAACCTACAATGATTACGGATCTCCATCCTTTGATGACCAAACCAACCCGATCTACAATCAGGAAGAATATAATGATTATAACACCTACCCTCCCCAATATTCCACTGAATATAGGTTGCCACCATCCTTTGAACAACCTAGAACGACCTACTTTCAGGGAGGACCTTGACATTGTGACTCCCTTAGATTTAACCCAAACCTGAATCGAACCAGTCGGTTCAAGTGAACTAGATCCAAGATAAGGTGTTGGCTAATTTGAGGAACACTATACAATCTTTAGAAGCTCAGCCAACACTATGCGCTAAAGCACTGGAGTCTATGATCAAAATGATTGATGAACTTAATAGTTCTTTATTGGATTTGCTCTAAAGTGTTAGGGATAGAGACCTGGGTGAGTTTCTTCTTGGGAAATTGTCAAGGTTGAGGATGAAATTTGTGGTTGCCCTAGTCAAATCTTGGGTTGATTCTCAAGATGAACCCCCTTCAGGAAAGCCAATGTCTGAACCCGCTTAGGCTCCTGTCGGGGGGAATACATATTCTGAGATTAGAGATGACCAGGTTGGGCTAAAGCAACCCTTTGAGGATGAATCGAGTTTCGCACTCAAGATCCTAGAGCCAAGGAATGACAAAAAACATGTCTCCATCGACCATGAAATGACATATGATTTTGAGACATATATAAATGAGGATCATGGATTCTTTGATTCTGAGGGTGAGGAATCTCTTAGTAAAGTCTCACTTGAGCTTAAGGAAGATGATTTTAGTAAGACAAATGGGCTTGAGGAATCTGACGAACCATTTGATAGCCCAATTATTGAAGATTTGGATTCAGTTGGGGCTAACTTGGAGGATTCGAATCCTCATTTACTAAAAGATTCAATCAATAGCCCCATTCCTCAACCACACCCCAATGGGATTGATTTTGATTTGGAAATCATTGTACCCAAGTCAATTCTGAGTCAGCCACGATTTCTAGGCTTAGGTAAATCTTATGGGGTGAACGGTATGCTAGAGGTCCCGGAACCTGAGCACTTGATGTTGAAGGATAGGAATGTTGAAATGAAAATTTGGGAGGTTAATTTTGAGGGAAAAACAAGTTTGGATCGAAGGGTTCCTATTGACCTAAAATCACTAACTTTTTACCAAGACCCTTACGATATCTTTCACGTGCAACTGATGTGCATACATCTGATTAACCTAAAATGTCTATTAATGCATGTTCTTAGTATCACATTAGCATCATACATTGTAAATAGTGCATAACATACATAATCATGCATTTAGATCAAGTTGTATAAATTGTATATTAATTGTCTCCTTTTTATGGTCAGGGACAAGACAACTTTTTATTGGGTCCTCGAATCGAAGATCCAACCGTACGGATTTAATCAGGGCGACGATTGGAGTTCAACGACTCCAAGATCACCCTAATCGGACATCCGTAGCACCAGATAGAGATCGAGGAACCCTAAATAGCAAGGACCAAGATGGTGTTAATCCACGCCTCAGATGACAAATCCGACCACACGGATGGGTTCGGATCGACGATCGCAGCCTAATGAGGTGAAAATCGATCCAATCTGACACCCGTGGCACCATCTACAACACTCGGAAGATGGACAGCATAGATGGCGCCACATGGCACCATCATAGCCACCCAACATCGGCCGTAGCTCTTCTTCTTTACTCGCTCAACAAATCTCAGCCGTTGGATGCCCATCCAACAGCCGAGATCGTGCCACACCACCGCTCTTCCAACGTTCTCCTCTTCTGAAGGCGCATGCAACGTTTGATCTCGACCGTTGGATGAAGATCCAACGGCTGAGATCGGCCATGCACTAAACACTCCACGCGACACAAATGCACGCTCAGTGCAGCAGTCAAGCACGTGACGCACGTTCGAGCCCGCATTCGTTGCGAGTGGGCATGCGATTGGAGCTACGTGATGAAGATCTAGTGGCGGAGATTGAGCGATATCGCGACGCGCGACGCTTACGCGTGATCGCATGCGAGCGTGAGGCGCGAGAGTAGGCACTTTAAGCCATCCGATCTCTTGATTAGACGGCTGAGAGCCCGCGAACATGCACGAGCATTGAAGGGAGCAGAGGCGAGGGGGCGTGCGAGCGACATGCACGTCGGCCACGTTCAGGCCTTTAGTGACGGATAAATCCGTCACTAAAGGTCCTGAATCAATGTTTTTCAAGTTGTAATGTCCAAAATGCCCCCACTCCTTGCAACTATAAGAGGAGACCCCTTCTAAAAGGATTACTCATCCCTTCCTTCTCTTCTCTCCCTCTCCAAAGCTCAAGAGAAGCTTGTCCTACACCCAGGATGCTCCTCTAGAGCTAAAATCAAGTTTTCGCCCCTATTCCATAAGCGGATCTCGCGATGACAACGGCGTGCTGCCTCATTCCGATTCCTCCTACTTCATCCTCCTTCTTCCCACTCCGTTCCTCGCCTTCCAAGCGTTGTCTTGTCTGGCTCGTCCTCCAAGCAATCGTCGAGGAGAATAACTTCTCTCTCCCATTCTTTTTCCTGCTTTCTAGAGTAGATTTTTCCTGCTTTCTAGTTGTAATAATTTCTCACTTTCTGGTATAATCATTTCTCCCTTTCTTAGTTATAAAAACATTTTGCAATATCAAGTGAATGTTCTCTCTCTCTCTCTCTCTTCTTGTCTATATTGATTTCCCTGTGATTATTCCGCCCTTTAAACAAAACACAAAAAAATATAATTGTGAATTTTGATCGACGTAGCCTCCCGGAGTTCGACCCGAGATTTCTTTATAGATTTTTTGGCATAAATTTTATTTGTTGAACGGATTTCTTCGCTACTTAAACTACAACGACAGGTTTTCAAAACCAACTCCGATGGCGTTGCCGTCTGCCGTTCAACATTTTGGCACCGTTGCCGGGGAGGCAATGATTTTTCGATCTTCTTTTCTCATTTCATGCACTTTACAATCTTCTAACTTACTTTCTCTCGTATCTATTATTTTGCAGATACCTCTATCAGGGAATCATCAAGCGGTAGATCGGAGTAAAGTGCAGTTGAAAGTGCTCCCCATTTTTCCCCCTCCATAGATTTCATTTCATCACATTAAATTCAAATTCCAATTAACCTAGGTGTTTGCATAAATCCTAGGGTTAGTTTGGTTGTTTGGATTTCCACCCACATCCATTTCACCCTCGCATATAAAAAAAATAAAAAGATATTTTTGTGGGGTAATTTAACATACACACAACATACACCCACATTCAAGGCACTTAACCTAATTAATTTTTTCTGCTCAACCAGATTTTGATCTGTGGAACCGGTACACACAAATCAACACATAAAAGAGTAGAAATCATTCTAGGTTAATCATTTTTGTGTGTCTAACTCAGTGGTGCAATTGTGGCCAATTGTTTAAGTTGTTTGAGCCACACCACTCAACCTAAAATCAACTCACCAAGTAGCTTCCTCTTAGGGTTTTCATTTTAGGTTCATACTAAGCACTCCACTTTATTTCTAATTTTAAAAGGAAAGCAATCTTCACCCGTGCTTGAAAACCTGGTCTGCCTCAAATTTGATTGAAATCAACCTAATTCTAAACTCTAAAAGCTACTTAAGCAAGATTTGAACATTAAAATATACTCATCACAAATAATCTTGCTTGAAAACCCTGGTTGTGCATGCACTTACACATACTCAATTGATCATTAAGAGCACAACCCATTTTAAGGGCCCACCACATTCCATAAGCACTACAATCCCAGGCCTCAATAAAATCGAGTAGACGTTGGCCTTAAGGACTGATTTGCTCTTCGGGGCCTAGTCTAAGATTATTTACGATTAACCTGCTCGTACTGATCAATCTGATGTCTAGCTAGGGGAGTAGCGTCAAATGACCACGACTGGGGGGTACACTAGGAAACGGAGGTGCAAGCCAAAGGAAGAACCTTCTCCCCAATCCCTCCTTCTAACTAGTTGGATTGAGCAGACAGAAGTAGAGTAAATCGTTTATAATCTTAAGGCAGGTTCTGGAAGTCTATAGATCCTTAGGCTACCCCACTTAAGGACGGCCTTGTTTTGTTGTGCTGCAGGGTTCTTATCCCCAGTCCTTTTCCTAATTTATGCTAGGAAGAAGGTCATTGAATCCCCTATTGGAAGGACCACTAGAGTATTCTAGGAGGCGTAGATTGGATTTTGGCCAAATTGATCCCATGACTGATCAACAGCCTCCTCTGCCCCAGGATCCAAAAGAGGTATTTCGAAGGCAACTGGAACAAATGCAGAGAATGCAAGAATGGTTCCAGAGAATGCAGGACACTTAGCCCTTGAAGGATTTTTATGATCCTTCAAATTGCGGGGAACGTCCTGACGTCTAGATTCCTACCGAAGACGTAGAAATCAAGCCCCAGGTGTTAAGCCTGATCAAACATTTTCATGGGCTTGGCTCTGAAGACCCGTTTCAGCACTTGGAGGACTTGACTACTTTGGTTCAGACCATCAAGGTGCGAAATGTGAATAAGGAGCAAATGATCATGAGGCTCTTCCCCCACTCTCTTAGGAATAAAGCCGCTCATTGGTATAGGACTATAGGAAGACCAATTGCAACTTGGAATGAGTTGAAATTGGCCTTTCTAAAAAATTCTTCCCTGTCGAACGTACCAATGCTTTGAAATAGGCAATTACTACCTTTACCCAGCGGCCAGGGGAGCAATTTCAGGACCTATTGCGGAGATGTCCACACCACAAGGTGTCGAAATGGCAACTCGTGCAGATCTTCTACCACAGGTTGACTGAGTAACTCAGAAATCACATGGACGCTTCTTGTAGAGGAAATTTCCTCAACGAAGACGCAGATAGTGCTCACAATTTGTTTGAGGAGATGAGCGAGAATTCGATCAATCATGCCTCCATGGATACTTTTAACCGATCCCAGCAGCTCAGATCGAATGTTAATGAAGTCTGTGACTCTCATTCATTCAATATGGAATTGATTTGTAATAAACTTGATAAGGTGGACTTGGTTGCTAAGAGAATGGAGGAGTGGATGGCTGGAAACTCAATGAACAACTCTCGATCCACTCAATCCCAGAATTCAGGATTCCATTCATCGCGAGCTCCTTCTGGATGGGAGTTCGTGAATCAACTTGATGTGGCTCAACCTACAAGTCAACATTATTCGGAACCCTACGGGTTCCAAACTGGGGCCTTTAATCCTAGTTTCTCTTATCCTTCCCTTTCTTTCTCTCCATCCTCACCCTATGAGGATGTTTGTGCTGTACAGGAGAATGTTAGATCCAACCCCTACTCCAATGCTTCTAATCCGGGTTAGAGAAACCACCCTAACTTCTCTTGGAAAAACCTGGGGCAGTAGACCCAATTCCGACCCAGCAACTATGCTCCACAATGACCAATGGGTCAGGGTCATGTTTATACTCAGTTGCCCCCGAATTAGGTCAATCAGCCAGCTTGGAATGGTCGTCAACCCGTAGCGCAGGATGATTTGAACCGACAAATGGTAGAGATGCAAGGATCTATGCTCCAACTCATGCAGCAAATGAAAACCTCACTGGACAACTTGCAAATCGGGCTCATAGCTAATTCTCGTCAACCCGGATCTCTACCATCTCAACCTGTACCCAACCCACAAAATATCCTGAATCCGGGCAATCAAGCCCATGGGTATGGGAATCAGAGGGACCCACACGCATATGCTCAGGTGGTTGAGCAGGGTCCTTCCTCTTCTTCTTCTTTCGCAAATCAACGGTTCTTGGTTAATGAAGCCCCTCTAATCTTTCCTAACCCTCCCTAAGACCCGAACTCATATGCATCCGCAAATTCTGTTACCTTGAGGAGTGGTAAACAAACTCAGGATCCACAACCACACTGTTCTAATTTACCAAATCCTGAAGAACCTGAGGAGAGAAAGGAGAACTCTGGAGAAGAAATCATGGCTCAGGAACCTAATTCCAAAGATTCGACTCATGTTCCTTTTCCTGAAGCCTTGATCAGATCAAGGAAGAAAAGTCTGTTGATAGTAATGAGGAGCTTCTGAATATTTTCAAGAATGTCGAGATCAATATTCCGCTCCTCAACACTTTCATGCATATACTAGCTAACACGAAATTTTTAAAGGATTAATGTACACAGAAGCGTGAGTCGAGAGAATCTGTTCCGAGAAAGGTGGTACTCTTCGAGCAGGCTAGTTCTGTTATCCTACACCACCTCCCTCAGAAAAAGAGAGATCCAAGTGCTCCTTTGATTTCTTGTGTCATCGGAGATTACACTTTTGATAGAGCACTGCTGGATCTGGGTGCATCCATCAACCTAATTCCAACTTCTCCTTACGAGAAGTTTGGAGTAGGTGAACTTCGGCCGACTTCAGTAACGCTGCAGTTAGCGGACCGTTCGATCACAAATTCGCAAGGCGTTATTGAAGATGTTATTATTAAGGTTAAGGATTTCTATTTTCCTGTAGATTTCCTTGTCCTTGACATGGATGTACTTGAAAATCTGAGGAACACGCCCATCATACTGGGGCGTCCGTTCTTAGCTACCGCTAAGGCCAACATTAATTGTGAAAGCGATAGCATGGAAATCGCCTTTGGGGATCAAAGAATGAAATTAGATATTTTTAAGGTGATTAATAAATTCGAGGATTGTGGATTTATTAAGGAACTTGAGGACAATAATGTGAATATTGAAACTTGTATGATGGTTTTTGCATTTGAAAGTTCCTTCTCTGATGACGAATTGGACCTGCAACCCTCTATGGCAGACCCACCATCTTCTGAAGAGGTTATTGATTTTGTTCACTCTCAACTCTTCCTCTTGATGAGTCTTCATCAACATCTTCCTTACCTTCAATCATCAACCCGCCCCAGCTTGAGCTGAAATCATTGCTTGAGAATCTGAAATATCAGTTTTTAGGACCACATAAGATGCTCCCTATGATTATCAGCGCTAAATTAACAAAGGAGCAGGAGATTAAACTAATTAAGGTCCTGAAGGAACACAAGGAGGCAATTGGTTGGACCATTCATGACCTTAGGGGGATCGAGCCATCTTATTGCAATCACAGAATATTTTTGGAAGATGGATCCCGCCCTTCTCGCCAGATGCAGAGGAGATTAAATCCAAATATGCGAGAAGTGGTCAAGAAGGAGATTATTAAGTGGCTCGATGCAGGAATCATTTATCTGATCTCTGATAGTCCTTAGGTAAGTCCCATGCAGATTGTTCCCAAGAAAGCCAAGATTACTGTTGTGACTAACAAGAAAGGAGAATCTGTCACAACTCATTCAACTTCCTCTTGGAGGGTTTGTATCGATTACAGGAAGCTAAACACAGCCACGAAAAAGGATCATTTCCCTCTGCCTTTCATTGATCAAATCTTGGAAAGATTAGCCGAGCAAAAGTACTTCTGTTTTCTTGATGGCTACTCGAGATACAACCAAGTTCCTATCCATCCCGAGGACCAGGAAAAAATGACTTTCACCTGTCCCTACAGAACCTTTGCTTTCTGTAAGATGCCATTCAGCTTATGCAATGCACCTGCGACTTTTCAAAGGTGTATGCTAGCCATATTCTTAGACATGGTGGGAGCGTTTATGGAAGTCTTCATGGATGATTTCTCTGTTTTTAGAGAATCGTTTGACTCTTGTCTAGCTAATCTTGAAATGATTCTTAAACGATGCATCAAAACAAGACAGGTCCTTAGCTGGGAAAAGAGTTATTTCATAACACAAGAAGGCATCGTCTTGGGTCATGTAATCTCCAAATGGGGAATCGAAGTGGATAAAGCTAAGGTTGATGCTATCGCTAAACTTCCTCCTCCCACATCTGTTAAACAAATTCGATCATTTCTTGGTCATGTGGGATTCTACAAGAGATTCATCAAGGACTTTTCGAAGGTTGCTCATCCTCTGAGCAATCTTCTCACCAAAGAAACATTGTTTGATTTTGACGAATCATGCCATAAGGCATTTGATTTTCTTAAAACGACAGTCACTTGTGCTCCGGTGTTGAAACCACCGGTTTGGATAGCCCCTTTTGAGATCATGACCAATGCTTCTGATTACGTGGTCAGGGCCATTTTGGGTCAGAAAGTTGATAGGAAGCCCTCTGTTATCTACTACGCTAGTAAAACTCTGGACGAGGCCCAGAGGAATTACACTGTTACTGAGAAGGAATTACTAGCCGTAGTATTTACTTTGGAGAAATTCAGGGCTTATCTCTTAGGGTCACACATCATTATATATACTAACCACTCGGCTTTGAGACATCTCTTGGCCAAAAAGGATGCCAAACCCCAACTTATTCGTTGGATTCTTCTGCTTCAAGAATTTGATCTTGAAATCAAGGATAAATCCGGGGTACAGAATGTGGTGGCGGATCATCTGTCGAGACTTCTGAGTGATTCTTCTCATTCGGACATTTCGATTGCTGATACTTTTCTGGATGAAACCATCCTTACAGTTTCAGGTGTCTAAACCCTGTGGTTTGCTAATATTGTTAATTATTTGGCCATTGGTCAAATCCCCCAAGATTGGACCAAGGAACAACGGGATAGACTCAAATCTGAGGCCAAATATTACTTCTGGGAGGACCTTGAACTGTACCGCATTGGCTCTGATCAAATTATTCACCGATGCATTCCGGAGAACGAATTTAACAGTATTCTTGAGTTCTGCCATGCATCTGCGTGTGTTGGACACTTCTCTGGGAAAAAGACGTCTGCAAAAATTTTGCAATCTAGATTCTATTGGCCGTCTTTATTCAAGGATGCCCAGGAATTCTCAAGGTTGTGTTCCCGATGCCAGGCACTCAGGAGCATAACTAAGAGAGATATGATGCCTCTAAACCTGATTCTTCTTGTCAAAACCTTCGAAGTTTGGGCCATCGATTTCATGGGACCCTTCCTCCCTTCATTTGGACATCAATACATTCTTGTCGCTGTCGATTACGTGTCAAAATGGATCGAGGCGATTCCCACCCAAACCAATGACCACAAGGTGGTCAACGATTTTGTCAAGAAGAACATCTTCAGCAGGTTCAGGATTCCGAGGGCCATCATCAACAATGGTGGCACTCATTTCACTAATGCCTAGTTCCGTAATTTGCTGGAAAAATATAGGGTTAATCACCGAATCTCCACACCTTACCATCCCCAGACGAATGGACAGGCCGAGATCTCCAATCGGGAGATCAAGAATATTCTACAGAAAACAGTTAGGTTTGATCGCAAAGACTGGACTCAAAAGCTTGAGGATGCTCTTTGGGCCTACCATACGATGTATAAAATGCCCATCGGCATGTCTCTATTTCGTCTGGTGTATGGAAAGATGTGCCATTTACCCGTAGAAATTGAACATAGGGCATTCTGGGCAATCAAGTAGTGCAATCTAGATCTGAGTTTAGCCAGGAAGACCAAGAAACTCCAACTATCTGAGTTGGAGGAGCTTAGAAATGATGTGTATGAGAATGCCAAGATCTACAAGGCTCGGACCAAAGCTCTACATGACCAATTGATTTCCCGTAAGAGCTTTGAGCCGAAACAGAAGGTCTGGCTATTCAACTCTCAACTTAAGCTCTTTCCCGGCAAACTTAGGTCGAAATGGAACGACCCATTCATTATCGACCAGATATTTCCAAATGAAGCTATTCAAATCTCTGATCCGAAGACGGGTAATTCATTCAAAGTCAACGATCAACATCTGAAGCCCGTTATTGACCGTACTATTCCAGAACTCATCTCAGACACGGTTGCTCTAGCCATGTTGTGACTTCTTTGGCTGGACTTCTCTTAACTGATGGCATTAAACTCAGCAGTTGTACAATCTGACTCAGAGCTGACCCGAGCTTCATATTCAGGTGATATCTTCCATACTCTACCCTTCCTTTCATGTCTTTTATTCTCAATGTGGACATTGCATCAGCTAGGCATGGGGGGATGGATTCATTTCTGAATCATTTTGTCAAGCTTTGTGAAATTCTTGTAAATTATATTCTTATATATACATTAAAAAAAAAATTTGAATTAGGAAGGAATACTTGGACATTAGGACTTTTCAATCTTAGGAAATATCACAATAGGATCTGAACACTAAGACCCTTCAGGTCTTTGGGCTTAATCAGCCTGGGTATCCACTAAAATGTGGATTTATTTTTTGAGTCCTCGCCATCCTGAATTCTATTTTAATTTGATTAAATAAGTTTGGGTGATAAATACACGACTTATCAACCTACCCTCTGATTTGAGGGAACTTTAAGTCTAAGCATCTACACACTATCTTGTCACTGACTCATTGTTCAGCGATTTTAACAGAAATTGGGTAGCTAATGAACCTTCTAGGGTGATATGGCTGGCAAGTTATCATGGGTAACAGCCCATAGGTAGGTTGTCCAGAGCCCAGTCATTGGACCATTCTCTTCTTGCTGCCTTTAGGTAAATCTTAGACCAGGGAAGCCACCTACTTAAAAAAGGAAAAAGAAAGTCAAAAAGAAAAGAAAAAGAAAAAGAAAAAGGAGAAAAGAAAGAAAACAAAAGAAATAATCTACACTTCGCCGCACAAGTATGGCTGGCAAGTTGTCGGTGGTAACAACTCATCGATCGGTTGTCCAGAAACCATCTCAAGAAATGCACTAAAAATTCTCAAAACACTTAGGAAGAAGCGGAGAAGTAGAATAAGCCGGGGAGATATACACTGGACTCACCCTTGTGTTAACCCCATAAAAATAAAAATAGGGAGAAAGCTACCAATCGTAAAGATACACCTTTAGGTAGAACTCTCTTTTTAAGGTCACCTAGAGGCGTAGAAACCTGAAGTCGTTCTAATTACCGATCAATGAGTCTATCACATTCACAATAAGATGCTTAGAACTTAGGGTTCTCATCAAATCTTGGGTGGGTTGAGTGGCCGTAGAAAGCCGCTCTTTAACCCTAAACTCAAAAATTCAAAAAAATTTAAAAAAGAAGAAAAAGAGAAAAAGAGATTTTTCTTTGAATAAGGCGAGGGCTTGAGGCAGTCTGCATTTTGGCAAATACCCGGGTGCTGTTGTGTCTTTGAAAGTTCAGATCCTGAGTAGAAATTTCTTAATGTTGAAAATGACTTATGCTCAAGTAATCCAACCTATTTCTTTTATAAATAGCATGTAGTTTTTGCTAGAGACTAGCAAAAGATAGGCATGGGGGCATGATGTGCATACATCTGATTAACCTAAAATGTCTATTAATGCATGTTCTTAGTGTCACATTAGCTTCATACATTGTAAATAGTGCATAACATGCATAATCATGAATTTAGATCAAGTTATATAAATTGTATAGTAATTATCTCCTTTTCATGGTCAGGGACAGAGCGACTTTTTATCGAGACCTCGAATCAAACATCCAATTGTATAAATCTGATCAGGGCAACGATTGGAGTTCAATGACTCCAAGATCGCCCTAATCGGACATCCGTAGCACCAGATAGAGACCGAGGAACCCTAAAGAACAAGGGCCAAGATAGTGTTAATCCGCACCTCAGACGACAAATCCGATAGCACGAATGGGTTTGGATCAACGATCATAGCCTAACGGTGCGAAAATTGGTCCAATCTGACACCCGTGGCACCATCTACAACACTCAGAAGATGGACGGCCTAGATGGCACCACGTGGCGCCATCATAGCCACCCAACACTGGCTGCAGCTCTTCTTCTTCACCTGCTCAACAAATCTCAACCATTGGATGCCCATCCAATGGCCGAGATCGCGCCACGCCACCGCTCTTCCAACGCTCTCCTCTTCTGAAGGTGCATGCAATGTTTGATCTCGACCGTTGCATGAAGATCTAATGGCCGAGATCGGCAGTGCGCTAAACACTCCGTGCAACACAAACGCACGCTTAGTGCAGCGGTCGAGCGCGCTACGCGAGCACGCGACGTGTGTTCGAGCCCGCATTCACTGCGAGTGGACGCGTGATTGGAGTCGCACAATAAAGATCTAGTGGCGGAGATTGAGAGATAGTGCCTACACTCGATCAGACGCGCGACGCTTACACGTGATCGCACGCGGGCAAGCGGCGCGGGCGTAGGCACTTTAACCCATCCGATCTCTTGATCGGATGGCTGAGAGCGCGTGAATGTGCGCGAGCATTGAGGGGCGCGGAGGTGAGGGGGCGCACGAGCGGCACACACGTTGACCACGTACAAGCCTTTAGTGACAGATAAATCCGTCACTAAAGGTCCTGAATTAATGTTTTTCAAGTTGTAATGTCCAAAATGCCCCCACTCCTTGCAACTATAAAAGGAGACCCCTTCCATACGGATTTCTCATCCCTTCCTTCTCTTCCCTCCCTCTCCAAAGCTCAAGAGAAGCTTGTCCCACACCCGGGATGCTCCTCAAGAGCTAAAATCAAGTTTTCTCCCCTGTTCCAGATGCGGATCCCGCAACAACGACAATGTGCTGCCTCATTCCCGTTCCTCCTGCTTCGTCCTCCTTCTTCCCACTCCGTTCCTCATCTTCCAGGCGTTCTCTCGTCCGGCTCATCCTCCAAGCGATCGTCGAGGAGGATAACTTCTCTCTCCCATTCTTTTTCCTGCTTTCTAGAGTAGACTTTGCCTGCTTTCTAATTGTAATAATTTCTCACTTTCTTAGTTGTAAAAACATTTTGCAATATCAAGTGAATGTTCTCTCTCTCTCTCTTCTTGTCTATACTGATTTCCTTGTGATTATTCCTCCCTTTAAACAAAAACACAAAAAAATATAATTGAGAATTTTGATCGACGTAGCATCCTTTAGTTAAACCCGGGATTTCTTTATAAATTTTTCGGTATAAATTTTATTTGTTGAATAGATTTCTTCTCTACTTAAACTATAACGACAGGTTTTCAAAACCAACTCCGATAGCGTAGTCGTCTATCGTTCAACAACCCAAGCTCAAAATAACTGATTATTTTTCTGAGCTGCACTATAAGTGGACACCCGATTTTAATGAATCAGATCAACCCATTGTCTGACACTTTGGTCTTGGGTTGCACACCACAAAATCGCAGGCCCGACCCTACAAACACAACAACCTTCGGTTCTAGGTGATTTTCATCTAGAACCTGAGAACCACTTGACCCTGGGGCATGGGTCTGCACCATAATCTAGTTCACATCTGTGGACATCTTCTGCTGCCAGGTTTCAGGATTAATATTTTTATTTTGATTCTGACCCGCACTTGTGAATTCTCAATTTCTTCTTTGTATGTATGTTATGCCTAGCTGAAGGCATTAAACATAGCATGTGTGTATGCACTCTTCTCTCTGCAGAGCTGACCGGATTTTCACGACACTCGGGTGATATTCTATTTACTCCACCCTTTTCATGTCTTTATTTTTACAATAAGGACATTGCATCATTTAGGCATGGGGGGTGGATAATCAATTCCTGAAATTATTATGTTAATTCCGTAGAATTTCTTTTAGTTTCTTATAAAATTAAAAAAATTTTGAAAATTGAAAAAGATATAAAAAGAAAGAAATTAGGAAAAGAGAACTTAGGCATTTTGAAGTTATTAACTTTATGAAATGATACGAGAGGACCTAAACACTTAGACTCTTCAGGTCTTCGGGCTTAATTAGCTCGGGTGTCCACTCGAATGTGGACTTAGTCTTGCGTCCTTGCCAATTCAAATTCATTTTTAATTTGGCTAAAAAATTGGGATGATAAGTATGCGATTTATCAACTCGCCCTCTGATTTGGGGGGACTTTAAGCCTAAGCATCTACACACATTTTTTGCACTGACTCACTTTTCAATGGTTTCTTCGAAAATTGGGTAGCTAATGAACTATCTTAGGTGGTATGCCTGGCAAGTTGTCGGTGGTAACAGCTCATCGGCCGGTTGTCCAGAGCCCAGTCACAAGACCATTTTCATTGTACTGCCTTTAGGTAAATCTTAGAACAGGAAAGCCAACTACTTAAAATATATATATATAGAAAAAAAATAGAAAAAGGAGAAAATAAAAAAAATAAATAAAACCACACTTCAACGCACAAGTATGGATGGCAAGTTGTCGGTGGTAACAGCTCATCGGCCGATTGTCCAGAACCCATCTCACAAAAAAAAAAGCACAATAATTCCCAAAACACTTAGGGAAGAAGCAGGGAAGTAGAATAAACTGGGGAGATATACACTGGGTTCACCCTTGTATTGACCCCATAAATAAAAGAAGTAGGGAGAAAACTACCATTCGAAAAGATAAACCTCTAGGCAAGATCACCAAGGGTCTTAGAAACTTAAAGTCTATTTTAACGGTCGTCTAGTGAGTCTTTCACTATTTTCACAAGATGCTTAGCACTTAGATTCCTTTTCGAGTCTTGGCCGGGTCAGGTAGCCGTAAAAAGTTATCCCGGAACTCTCAAACTCCAAAAGTACAAAAAAATTAGAAAAGAAGAACAATAAAAAAAATGTATCTTCCCATTTCAAATAAGGCGAGGACTTGGGCGGTCTGCATTTTGGCAAGCACCTGGGTACTGTTGAGTTTTCATAGTTTAGGACCTTAGTTGAAATTTTCTATTGTTAATAAACGACTTATGCCTAAGCGATCTAATCCTAATTCTACTTTTATACATAGCATATAGTTTAATTTTGCTAGGGACTGATAGCGATTTTACGCGGTTTGTTAATTAGGTCGTTGTAACGCGTAAATCCGCTTTCGCTCTTAAATTTATAATCCTAGATAGGGAAGCATCTAGGGTTGTCCAAGGAGGCAATATGGTTGCAAAATTGATTCTCTTGCTAGGAATATAAATCTCAACTTTATTTTTGGTATTTTTTTCAATATATCATTTTTTTTGTTTTTAAGCTAAGGCAACATGCGAACTGATGGCAGGAAAAGTGATTTACACTTCAATTTAAATACTACTTCTATGTGGCAAGTAGAGCCTCTCCCTAAGCTCACTCTAGGCAAGTGAAGGCCTAGAATAATTAGGGAGAGGGAGTGAAGAATGCTGAAAATAAGCTAATAGAAATGCAAACAAGAAATGCAAAGAAGGCAACTAGATAATTGATAAAGTGTTTTACAAAAGGCCTAATAGAAGAAAGCTTGTACTACTAGAAAAATGCAAATAAGAAAAGAAAACACAAATCCTCTAGATAGATGGTGAAGAAGAGGGCTTCTTGCTCCAAGGTCGGTGGCTCCCAATCTTGAAAAGAGTCCTTCAACTCCTTCCTTGCAGTGCTCCGCCAAGGTGATGTCCTCCAAGGCAAGCCCTAGGGGGCATGCCCTAAGTTTCTCTCCAAGGGTGGACATCCACCCTAAGTCCTTCTCCTTTGCCTGGCCGTCCTCCTTGAAGTGGAAGAGTCCTCCTTGGCGTGGCTCAAGTTGAAGAGAGTGGGGAGAAGAAGGCACCAAAGGGCTGGTGATGTGCCCCTTTAATCTCCTTCTCTACTCCTTCTCCTTGGGTGTAGGTATAGGTGGATGTAGGTAGAAAAATACACTAATGGAGGATGGGAATTATGTGGTGGTATGGTAGGGTATTTATAGGATGGGAAGGGGGGTGGTTATGGTGTTTTTTTGGAGGGAAATGAAGGGGTGCTTGGTTATTTTTGGAGGGAAAAATGGGAGGGAAATGAAGAGGTGCCTTGGTTTTCCCTCCAAAAATACCTTCTAGAAGGCAATTTTGGAGGGAAAAAAATGGAGGGTGGAGATGGGTTTTGATGGTGGATGTAGGGTGGTGATGGAAGGGATAGTTGACACCAAAATAAAGTAGGAGTAGGTGGTCTTTTTGCTGGAGCTTAGGTAGTAGGGTAGTAGGGTAGTAGGTTTTGGTGCCATGGAGGTGGACTAGCTAAGTTAAATAGCTTAGCTAGCTTAGCTAGTAGGGAGTAGAGTTGGAGGCATTTGGAGCTAAGGTTTTCAGGGAGAAGAGTTGAAGGTATTTATCTTGAGCTGCACTAGAGCTGGTGGCTACTGAAGAGAGCTGGAAGGAGCTACCTTAGCTAGCTTAGCTTGCTAGTTCTTTGCTAGCTACTAAGCCAAGCTAAAGCAAGCTGGCTTCTGCTAAAAGGAGCTGAGGTGAGCTGGGTCTAATGCTCCTAGGGAGGATCAAGCTGGGTGAGGCAGCTAAGGTATCTTAGCTCAACTGAGTTGAGCTAAGCTGAGTCCTCGGGAGATGGACTTGAGCTTCCTAAGCTGGAATGAAGTCATCTTTAGCTGGCCAGAGTTGAGTAGAGCTGGATGTAGCTGGACCTGAGCTGGGGTGAACTCCAGTCAACTCAGCTGAGCTAGCTAGAGCTCCCTGTGGACTAATGGGAGCTGAGATGAGCTAGACTCAGCTAAGTTGAGCTGGATCTGAGCTGACCTGAGCTAGGGTGAGCTAAGATGAGCTCTCTTAAGCTGCCATTCAGCTGAGATGAGCTGAATGGAGCTAAGATGAGCTAACCCTAGTTCAAGTGAGCTGGAATCCAGCTATGGTGAGCTGGATCAAGCTGAGTTCTAGTTAATTTGAGCTTCTTCTTCACCAGTTGCCTTCCTGAGTGCTAGGGTTTTGGAGTTCTGACAATCTGCATATCCCTACACTCACAAAAACACATTAAAAAGATAATAAAAAGTGCAATGCATGCCTAACCTAATTGATGCCTAAATGCAGCCCAAAAACCCGTTTGCGGA
Organism: Thalassia testudinum; assembly: GCA_037157565.1. Lineage (NCBI taxonomy): Eukaryota > Viridiplantae > Streptophyta > Magnoliopsida > Alismatales > Hydrocharitaceae > Thalassia > Thalassia testudinum. Next base: position 156,886,573 of record JAZHRO010000031.1, on the reverse strand, counting down.
GTAAAATCTTAAGAGCTAAGTTTGTTTTAATGCATAAAAATGATGATAAACTGGCGTTTATCAGGGACTAGCAAAAGATAGGCATGAGGATATGATGTAAACATATTTATTGAGAGCAAAATGCCTATTCATGCATGTTCCTTGGCTTAGATTTGCATTTCATGTTATAAATAATGCAAAGCATCCATCATTCTGCATTTAGAGTAGTTGTATATAATTTAGGTTAATTATGTCCTTTTTATGGTTAGGAGGAAGGATAGTTATTTCAGAGCCTTGGATTGATGATCTGACCATACGAATCTAATCAAGATGATGATCGGAGTCCAACGCCTCTAAAATCTCCTCGATCGGAGTCTAGTAGCACCATATGCAGTCCAAGGAAGATCAACGGCCAAGGGACTAGGAGACATAATTCGGAGCTTCAAATGACAAATCCAATCATGCGAATGGATTCGGGTCAATGATCGCAGACTAACAGCGCAAAAATCGACTCAATTCAACCTCTATAGCAGTCCCTACAACAAAAAGATGGACAACCCAGATTACGCCACGTGCACAGCCTAGGTCGCCCAGCGCATGCACGCTCCACCGCATGCAGCAGCACGGGTGCACGCGCATGCGCCGAGCGCAACACCAGCGCGTGGGTGCGTGCGCGCACGTGAAGGCACGCATGCACACAGCGCAGCATTAGCTCATGGGTGCATGCACGTGCGGAAAAGACGAGGAGCGCAGCGCCAATGACGCATGAGCTGGACCTACAGCGACACTTACAGCCGTCGCTAATTCTTCACGCACCAGCAAAGCTAGCTATGGGCATGAGCAGGCATGAGCTGCCTACAGCGATGCTTCCAGCGACGGCTGGATGTCATTAATGGTCCCATACCTATTTTTGCCTCTTCTCCTTTACTATAAAAGGACCTACATCCCCTCCCTTCCAAGCCATCTCTACCTACTCTGCTCCTACCTACTCCCAAGCTCTAGCAAGCCTACCAACGCTCCATTAGAGCTTGTTCTCAAGCTCCCAAGGTGCCTATTAGTCTAACGAACCTCTGCCCCACCTAATACTCCTCCAACTTCCCATCCCCCTTCATAGGTCGCCTTGGAGCTGTCCTCCTACCTCCATTCTGGTAGCAGATCACCTCCATCTTCTCACCTCCATTTCGGAGCCACGCCGAAGCTTTCCTATACCTGACGTCCTCTTGCATCTCATCTCTGTCATCCCACTCCTCACCTCCTTCGTCCAAGCTTTCGCCAGGCTGCGTCGTCTCACTAAACAACCAATTCGGGAGATTTCCTCTCACCCCCCTCTCTTTTTATGCTTTCGTAGTTTATTGTAATCAACATTGGAGTAATATATACATCATATTTGTTCCATCTCTATCTTGTGATTTATTCTATTTGTCTTCTTCTTTCAAAAATACAAAAAAAATAACAAAACCCTAAAATACCAAAAGGAAACAAAACGAAGTGCGATTTTCAATTAAAGTAAACTTCACCTCCTTGTGTTCGACCCAGGACTCCCTTGGAGTTTCAGTATAAATTTTATCTAATTGACGTGTTATGCAACTACGACGACGGGTTACTTGTAACCCTGATTTCTAACACGCGAAACACGTGCGACCAGCTACGGAGGTCTAATCAGGGGAATCTCGGAGGCGTTGGACTTCGATCATCGCCTTGATCAGATTCGTACAGTTGGATCTTCAATACAAGGCCTAGATATATATCACCCTGTCCCCTAATCATAAAAAGAGCAAATTAACCTATAATTTGTACAATCTATTCTAATTACAAAATGATGCATGCTATGCAATATTTATAATGTTGAATGCAATTATACTCCTAAGAACACACATAAATAAACAGTTCATGTTAAATAGATGTGTCTACGTCACACCCTTATGCCTATCTTTTGCTAGTCCTTAGCAAAACTATATGCTATTTATAAATAAAATTAGGATCAGATTACTTGGGCAATAATTATTTCTCAACACTAAGAAATTTTTGCTAAAGACCAGAACTACAGAGACTCAACAGCACCGGGTGTTTACCAAAATGCAGACAGCCCCAAGCTCTTGCCTTATTCAAAAGCAAATATTTTTTTTTCTTTTTCTTCTTTTCTATTTTTCTTTATTTTTGAGTTAAGTTTCAGGGTAGCTTTCTTTGGCTACCCAACCTACCCAAGACTCGAAAAAAACTCTAAGTTCTAAGCATCCTTTTGTGAACTATGATAGACTCACTGATCAGCAATCAAAACGAACTTCAGGTTTCTGCAAACCCTAGGTGACTCTAATGAAGAATTTCTGCCTAAAGATGTATCTGTTTGACTGGTAGCTTTTTCCTTACTTTTTATTTTTATGGGGTCAACATAAGGGTGAACCCAGTATATATCTCCTCGGTTTATTCCACTTCTCCTCTTCTTCCTAAGTGTTTAGGAATTAATCATGCATTTTAAGAGCTAAGTTTGGACAACCGGCCAATGGACTGTTACCCACGGCAACTTGCCAGCTATACTCATGCGGTGAAGTTTACATATTTTTTTTCTCCTTTTCTATTTTCTTTTTTTATCATATATATTTTTTTTCTTTTTGGGTATTTTCTTTTCTTTTCTTCTTTTGAGTAGGTGGCTTTCCTAATCTATGATTTACCTAAAGGCAGCAGAAAGAGAATGGTCGTGTGGTTGGGCTCTGGACAACCGGTTAATGGGGCGTCAAACCCATGACAGCTTACTAGCCATACCACCCTAGAAGGTTCATTGCTACTCAATTTCCGTTAAAATCGTTGAAAAGTGAGTCAGTGCAAATAGTATGTAGATAAATTTAAAGTCACCTCAAATCAGAGGGTGAGTTGATGAGTCGTATACTTATCACCCCAACTTATTTAACCAATTAGAAATGAATTTAGAATGACGAGGACTCAAGAAACAAGTCCACAATTTAGTGGACACCCGGGCTGATTAAGCCCGAAAACTTGAAGGGTCTAAGTGTTCAAGTCCTATTGTATTATTTCTTAAGGAAGAAAAATTCTAATGCCTGAGTTCTATTTCCCTAATCCTTAATTTTTTTTCGTAAATAAAGAGAATAAAAAGAATCTACAGAGCTAACAAAATAATTCAAAGATAAATATTTCCACCCCCCATGCCTATCTAATGCAATGTCCTCATTGTATTAAAAAGGTATGAAAGAGAGCGGAGTAAAGAAGAAAGTACCTGAATTTTGTGATTAACTAGTCAGCTCCGAAAAAAATATAAACAAGTGCTAGGTTCAGTGCCTTTAGCTAGGCAGAATATGCATACAAAGAAAAAATTAAGAATTCACAAATATAGGTTAATATCAAAATAAGAAGATTGATCTCAAGACCCACCAAGACGTGTCCACATATGTGGACCATATTATGGTGTAGGCCCATGCCCCAGGGTCAAGTATTTCTAAGGTTTTTGATGAAAATTACCCAAAATTGGAGATCATTGTGCTTGCGGGGCCGAGCCTACGGTTTGTGCTCGTGCAACCCAAGTCTAAATTGTTGGACAATAGGTAGGTTCTAACCAATAGATGATGTTGTCCAATTAGGTTTCAACTCAAAAAGATAATCTATTAATCTACACTTAGGTTACACATCCTCAGAGTCACAAATATCATAAGGGTCTTGGTAAATGGTTGGTGATTTCAAACACCAAGGAACCCTTAGATCAAGAATTCTATTTCCCCCAGAATTGGCTTCCCAGATCTTCATTTCCAGATTCCTATCCTCCACAATCAGGATTTTCGGGACCTCTAGGTTATTACACACCCCATATACAATATCCAAGTCTAATGATTGTGGCTCAATCAGGATTGACTTGGGTAAAATGATTTCAAAAACATCATTCAGCTCTTTAGGGTGTGATTGAGGAATGAGGCTATTGATTGAATCATCCATGAAAACATGATTTGAACCTTCCAACTAGCCCCAATGGGATCACGATCCTCAATTATTGGGCTATGAAATGATCCATCATACTTCTCGCACCCGTATGTCTCACTAAAATTATTTTCCTCAAACTCAAGTGCGACTTCATATAAAGATCCCTGACCTTTAGAAAAAAAAAATTTTGGATCCATATTAATATATGTCTCAAGATCATATGTTGTTCCTTGGTCCATAAAGACATTTTTCATCGTACCCTGGCTCTAGGATCTCGAATGAAAGAATTAGTTCATCCTCAATAGGTTGCTCCAGACCAATCTGGTCATCCTTGGCCTCATAAAATATGTTCCCCCTTGCAAGTACCTGAGCAGGTTCTGACATTGGCTCTCCTAAAGGAGGTTTATCCTAGGAATCATTCCAAGACACTACAAAAAAAATACCCTTTAGTGGTGAATTAAATAGTGGCATATAATAGATTTGCTACTAATTCCTTTAAGTTAATGGCAAATTTTTTTATATGCCACTATAACATTTTCCCAAACAACAATTAATTTTAGTGGCAAATATATTTTCCACTATTACCTTTGAGTTAGTAGCAATTGTTACTTATGCCACTATAAGATTTTTGTCAAACAACAATTACCATTAGTGACAAATATATTTGACACTATAGGCTTTGATATAGTCATAAATTTTACTTATGTCACTATAATATTTTTGTCAAACAACAAATCGACATAAGTTAAAGAAGGCTGCTATCTCAACTTTAACATTTGTTTTAGTAACATAAAGGGAAAAAAACTAAATTCAAACTTATTCCTTTAAATAAAAAAATTTATGATTCCATATAATATTGAAAAATGTGCAAATGGAAATTATTTATATTATTTTACTTTATTTTGATAGTTAACAATCAATTTTTAATCACAAATATATATTACATTCTACATTTATAACATATTTCTATTGTAATTTTTGAAACATAATTTAGGTGAAAAAAATTACACATCACTAAATTTTTTTTGTCATTATATGATTAATATCTAACTTATAGATAACTACGCTAAAAATAATAATTTTAATAAAATCTTCATACTAATCTTTTGAGATAGATAAAAATAGTCACAATTAAATGAAAAAAAGGTAGGCATGTTGGCGTCCATTGTAAAAAAAAAAATTTCACTCCTTGCAAATTATATGTCCCATCCTTCCCCAAAATACGAATCGCCTCTTGTTACCTCTCGAAAAAAACCGCACGCTGTCATCCCCCAAATCCCTCAACACAATCCTCGTGTGCCTCCTCTTCCCCCAACCCCTACGTGCCCTCATCCCACAACTTGCTCCCTCTTCTCCTCAAACCCCACCTCAAGCCCTTGTCAAACCCTACCCCTCGCCCACCTCAACTCCCTCGTCAACCTCGCCCATTCGCGTTGTTATCACCTATCGATGAACATGATTGGTTGAGTGCCCTCTTCTCCGATAGCAACTATACCACCCCTTCATCGGATGTTCGTGTCTTCTCTATCGCCTGCCGCACCCTCGTCAACCTCGCACCATCGCGTCATAATCATCGATCAACTGCTCGGTCGATGAACACAATCGATCGAGTGCCCTCTACTCCAGCAGCAACCATGCTGCCCCTTCACCAGATGCACATCTCTTCTCTGGCAGCGGTGAGCCTTCATCTCTTCCTCACCCTCTCTTTTCTCTCCTCCTACCTCCCACATGCCTCGACCACCCCTCCTTCCACCCGAGACCACCCACCTAAAACACCCGAATATATGAAAATTGAAATGGTCTAAGGATCCCTTTATATTATAATTCGAGAATAGCCATATACTTTTATGTTTGTAGAGTTTTATTTTTTGTGCAAACATGAGCCTTTCAAATCCTTCTCTGTTGACAAGTCTGTAAAAATGAAAAATGTAAAGTTGACTTTCAAAGATGAGAACTCACAGATTGTATCATCCATGCAGTACTTGGAACAAAATAAAGAATAAAGACACTTCACATCTACATAGATAATTTGCAAGCAAAAATAAGCTTCAACGACCTAAGAATTGGTGCCACCTTAGCTCAATAGGACGATAACATGCACACCCTGGCCTTGACGAGGAAGACATGAAACAACCTGGCATCTGAACACCTAGAAGACTTTTAGTTCTTTCCGATTCTACATGCTGCAAACACCCTTTTGTTACTCTTAATAATCTGTTTATGTCAAAATTGTTCCTCCATCTAATGAATATAGCTTCATATGCCACATTTGAACTAGATAAAAAAGCACCAAGGCTTAATGGAGAAATCCAGACTATTTAAATTACTTATTTTTACTGCAACTAAAGGCTACTAATTATTCACATTTATTCCTTCTAATCACCAACCAAATAAAAAATTGACACATCCCAATAGAAAGTCTTTATTCCTAATGCTATCCTATTTGCAACCAGTAGTGAAAATTTGACGTATTAAAATAATGAAATGGAGAAAAGTGAGAACAATGTGCACAACACCAAAGTAATTGGTAGCTTACTTCGTAAGAAAACAGCCTGTGCCGTAACGTACTGCCATATTCATCTATGCCACTTAAATGAGATGCCCAACCACAAGAGACTAGGCATCAGATACCAATGGCAATCCTATAAAATTTAGCATCTTTTGCCATAAAATGATTGAAAATTTGGTAACAGCCTTTCCAAATGATTGTTAAGACATCACTTCATCCTACTTTGGCAAACATAAACCAGTAGAAGCAGCATGCATTTTCACGAAATAACCCCCCAAACGGTCAAAATTGAAATCATTTACTTTTACACATTCACCCATGGCTCCAGATTCCATGCCACACAATACTTGGTTTAAGATTCCATACTATAGGAAAACTGGTTTCATGTGCAAGAAATTATGAGCATTTCAAATTCCACACGATACTTGGCTCCTTTGCAAGCTACTGTTGGTATTATTCAAAAGGTACCTGAGCTATTTTTTACTTTTAGTGGTGATCTAAAAATAGTCTTCATTTATTCTATTAGAGTTCATGTTACAAGCAATAACTTATATGAGGAGATCTACTTGAGGGGAGTAGCAAAGGCTAGAGAACTTAAAATGAAAAAGTTGGGGCATTTCGAGAAGGGTAGATAACTTAAATATTTTGGAATGTTAAGATAGATGCCTCTATATTTTTTTTTTGCAATTTCATTTGGGAGATCATCACACCAAGGCTATATGCAAAAATTTCAAGTGGAAATCCTAAAATATGGTTAGTGTATTGTGTTTAAGGGTGCAACTTTAGAGGACGAAAGAATATGCAATATGGGTGTAGTTTATTAAACCAGTCATAGACATTGTTGTCCTCCTTGCCAACTTGAAAGAATCAATTTTCTTTTTTTACTAAAAGGATTGTAAGCAAAGAAGCAATAAGTGCATGGAATGAGCTTATCCCTATGAAAATTGCAGGCCCATTGAGTTTCACAGTTGGTACCTATTGTAAGAGATATGAACAATATGGATGCCCACTGTTAGATGGAAAAATACAACTCTTGACTAGTATGCATTTGGCACATTCTGACTCCATCCAAGGAGACAAGTTTCACACTTGCAGCATTCTACAATATGAAGCCACCTCACTAGAGCCTGTTGTTGGAATTGGACTTGAGGGGTCTTCAGATGGCAGACATGTCACGCAAGCATACCATGGATAAACATCAGGTTAGTCGTTAACATCAGTAACTCCTTCAGCGAAAATCTGGAACCTTGCTTCAGCTTCTGCCTGGCACGGCGAGCTAACTACTTTACAGATGCGCTTGTCGCCTCTTCCTTTGCAAAGTGCTAGTCTGGTTGTTGAAGCATGTGCCATAATGTTTACTCCAATAGGTTTAAATTGTGGCCCAGCAAACATTGCAGCCCCATCAATTTGTGCAACAACTTGATTGGTGATGAATACAGCGACACCAAACTCATCCGCAAGCTTTTGTAAGCTTCTAAGAAATTTTGCTAGGTACATTTGCTTGGCAGAAAGCTCACCCCTTCTAGTAAAATCTGTTCTATACAAGGAGTGGCACTATCTACTATCATAAGAGCAAACTTGGCTTCCACCATCATAGAAGCAGCTTCAAGCATAAGCCTAAACTGATGGTCAGTGTTATATGCTCTAGCATATGCAACATTCTCCAAAACATCAGCCCCATTTAGTCCAAACCTATCTGCAATTTGTAATAGCCACTAGGGCCAAAAAGTACCTTCTGCATCAATGTATAAAGCTTTTCCCTCACCACCACCTTGATCCAAAGGAAGTTGACACATGACACATAATGTATGGCACAATTGAGTTTTTCCAAAACGAAATTCACCATAAATTTTAGTAATGCATCCAGTTTCTATGCCACCTTCTAAGATTTTGTAAGTTCTCTTGACCCAGAAGTTATGTGAATTATTTCAAGCCTCTGTGCATGAAGTTGGCTAGCACTCGTAAAACCTAAAGGCACCAACTTTGATGCTGCCTCAATGATCTTGTCCGCTTTTGCCTCATTGATACCATTTATTTGCAATAGATATTTCCTTGGTGAGAATGCAACAGACTCCACAGTACATAGACCAGCATCTTTGAGTATTTTAACATCAACGACAACTATTCCAGAAGCCTAGAGTTGCTTGATGGGGAAGGGGCCGTGTTGGATCTCCTTCGCCACCCCCACCTTGGCCTCCTCCATCATCTTCTGCCTCTTCTACTATTACTGCTGCACCATTGAGAGGAGAGGATAGAGGAGAGGGAGAAGAGAAGCAAACTTGAATGAATCAATTGCATCATAGTGAAGTGTATTGAGATATCAAGATTTTTTTTTCTTCCTTTTGATGCTTTTAGCCTTTAAATTTTCTTTCACTTTGTCAATTGTATCATTTGTTTCTCTTTATATTTGTAATCAAATTCATCTAGCAGGAGTTTGCAGGGATAATCAAATTGTCAGTTTATTCCAGCTTCACATTATTTGAATATCGAAAAGGTAATGATTCTTATAAGTCTCTTGATCTATAGCTATGGCAGAAGAATATGTTAGACTAGATGATATAACAAACATATTGGAGATTTGTAGTTGGAGTCCAAAGAAGCTGAGGATCGTAGTAGAGATGTTTTACATTGCAAACTAATATTTGAAAAGGATCTTTTTAGGGAAACTCATGAGGCCATAGCAGATCCAATGTTTCTACAGCTATCTTATGTTCAAGTGTGCACTGCCTATCGCATATTATCTTACACTAAACTATTAGGGGATTGGGGATATTTTCCAAATATTTTATTAATATGTGATTTTGGATTTTATAACAGTTATAGCTTGATTACATTTCTGGAAATTATCTTGTGAAAAGAGACGACATTGTGCAATTATCCTCTTTACAAATCTTGGTTGAGATTGGAATAATAGGAAATCCAAAGTCATCCATGTTAGTATTTTGATTACACCTATATCATCTTGTACTAACTTTTTTAGCAGGTTCTTTTTCAGTTATTCATGCCTTCTCCATCTGAATTTATTTGAAGTGAATGGAGAATGCTTCTTGAGAGATTTTTACCTAGACAGATTGCAATGACACGAGCTAGAAGAGATTGAGAACTAGATATAGTTTCTCGTTACTGCCAAATGGTAATATGATCTTACCTATTTATATCACTTTTATTTTGATTTAGTATTCTACAAGCATTGAGGGTACTTTTGGGTTTTTCTCTTAAACTCTATATATTTGAGGGTTATGTTTTTCAAATAAAATTTTATTTTTCCCAACATACATCACTATGCATGTGTGCGTGTGATACTTTTTTAAAATAAGTTTAAAAGCATGTGGGAAATAAAATTTAAATTTATCTATTTGACATGTGGGAAACATAAAGGTCACAGTAGAAATGGGAATGTTTTATCCTTCTATTCCATGTTAAGTATGAAGCATGGAAAGAAAGTCTCGGAGGAAATGCAAGTAGGTGGTTTATTAAGTGGGTGGTCAATTAAGTACTATAAGAATGGAAAGAAATGTACTATAAGCATTAGTATATTGAGATATTGATATGGAAAAAATTAAATGCCAAAATCCAAATAATAAACTACATTAAGATGCAAAATCAAATTTGCATGTGTATAAATTAGACAATGATATAAGAATATAACATAAGAATTTTCCCTTCCAATTTATCTTCAAGTGGAAGATTAGTGATGCCCAATTTAGATTTGATTCGTACGTACATTCAGATCATATGTACATGCATATACACATTTAGATCATTATTTGGTTTTGATTGCCTTTATTTGGATGTTGATATCCTTAAAGTTGGGACAATCAGGACCATTTAGATTTTTATTTCAGCTTTAATGCCTTCTTTTTTTGGGATAAAATGCCTCAGGCAATTACCCCTTCAAGAAAAAAGCTTGAGGTCACTAAAACATGTTAGACCTTAGTGTATGTGCTATTCTCTATCTAAAATTTGTCTACTGTTAACCATATAATTGTCTCAAAGTTTACTGCTAATGAATAATATTCATTCAATTGCATGTGCAACTGTCATAGACAATATTAAGATGGTATTAGATGTTTTTTTTTGTCCATTTCATTTCTCTTTCTTTATACTAATAAAAAGTAATAGTAGAAGGTTTTACGTCTCTGGAGACTCCCAAAGATTAGATGATGCAATGATGCACTTAACTCCATTGCTTGAGATGCTGTGCATGTATTGGATCGGTAACTTTAGATGTCTATCGTAGCTGACTAATCCAACAAGGATGCCATGACTTTGTGATAAACACACACGAATTCATGATAAAATACTTATTTTTGATAGTTTCTGGGCTTAGCATTGCATAAACATCTATTGCATTGCATTTAGGATAATTGTATATTATGTACATTAATTCTTTCATCTTACATGGACAGAAGGCAATGCGACATCTTGATGAGCTTCGGATGAAGAATTCGATCATACGGATGAATTCGGAACGACAATCGCAGTCCGTCAACGCGAAAATCACTATGATCAAAGCTCCGTAGCATCCTCTACAAGGAGAAAAAGATTGACTGTCAAACTACCCTGCACGAACCACGACCCCTAGCTTCACGCATGGAGTAATCTCAGCCATTGGATCTCAATCCAATGACTGAGAGGCACTCTACATCACCCGACTTTAAGCATCTCAAGGAAGGCTCCATCGCAACTGTTGGATCCTCATCCAACAGTCAAGACGTGCGACCACATCGCCCTCCACATGACAATCCATCTTCTTGGCGCAACGGTGAAGCACTTGGCTTGCAAAGAAGGAGCATGGGTTTGAGACCCGCGGACCCCCCCAATCTACAATTAGAGGCACCGTCAACGTGCACAAGGCTGCATAGCCAACTGCACCGCAGCAAGCGCGTGCGCGCATAAGGCCGCACAACCAATTACAATGTAGCAAGCGCACGCGATAAGGGGCGCTTGATGCGTGGGCCAGCAGGGGCGAGGGTTGGCGCAGATCTTCAACGACAACTTGGGTGGACCTTTAGTGACGCTTACAGTTGTCACTAATTGCTTGCAGGCTCAAGGACAGTTGTGGACATGAGCGATGGGAGCGCAATCTTCAGCGACAGCTGCAGGGGTCTTTAGTGACGCTTGCAGCTGTCACTATAGCCCTCTACGCGAATTTCTTCCTCTTCCCTCCACTATATAAACAGCCCTACACCTCCCATTCCTCTTCATCTCTATCCACTCTACTCCTACCTACTCCTAAGCTCTAGTAGCCTACTAAAGCTCTATTAGAGCTTATTCACAAGCTCCAAAGGCCTCCTATTAGTGTAATATTCCTATTTTCTACCAAATATTCATCCTCCATCCCACCACCTTTATAGGTTGCATTGGAGCCGTCCTCCCACCTCTATTCTGGTAGATCGCATCCATCTTCTCACCTCCATTCCAAAGCCTCGGTGAAGCATTCCTCTACGCGTCGTCCTACATCTCATCTCCGTCTTGCATCTCACCTCCTTCATTCAAGCTTCCGCCAGGTGTCATCGTCTCACAAAACTCTCGATTTGAGAGATTTGCTCTCACCCCTATCTCTTTTATGCTTTCATTGATTATTGTAACAAACATTTGCGTGATATATGAAAGTTGTTTAATTTCTCTTGTGATTTATCTTGTTTGCTTTTTCTATAAAAATATAAGAAAAAAAATAACAAAATCCTAAAATACCAAAAAGAAACAAACGAAGCATGGATTTCAAACAAAGTAAACGTTGCTTCCCTGTGTTCGATTTGGGATTTTCTTGGAGTTTCGGTTATAAATTGTAATTGATAGACGTATTTTGTGAGCTACGATGGGTTCTCCAAATCCTGATTTTAATTTGCGAAGCACGACTCATCACTTTGCAATTAGCATTTATCTATTAGATGATTGGTTATAGGCAGTTAGCTTTAACATTCACATATCGAATTGTTTAAAAATCTTGAAATCTGGAAGCCATTGAATTCAACTGATTAACCCATCTAACCTTTTGAGTAAGATCGATTGGGTAGATAGAACTCATTCATAATTTCAAACAGAGTAAGTTGAGATGTCATACTTGTATTTGTTATCTCCTTTGTATATAGGGGATATCGTCACTTTATTTAAGGTTATTTACCTGATTGGGATATGCTCTTCTAGGTTTCTATTTAATTTGATATCTTTGTGCAAAAGGCCTTCCACAATATCATACGGGAGAATAGTATCTTCTTATGGGTTTCTATCTAGTGATCTTTTAGAGTCTGAAAAAATATTGAAGAATTCAAAGAATCCAATCTATAAAAATCAAAATATTGAACCCATATCTACTACTTGTATTGCATTACTATTGTTTCTTTTTAAGAATGAAAAGGAAGATTACTATTATTTTTTATTTTGAATGGTGCTTATTTATTGCTGCTATCTAAAGTATAAGTTGATGTTTATGATAAAATGTTGAGTATAAAGAAGGAATTTGAAATGAAATTTTCTCATGGTGAACTTTTCTGAGGGTTAGAGTTATGGTAATGTGAGTTTTGCTTTCAATAATTCTTTTATGAATATATTTTTGGAAATTTAGATAAGTGACACTTTCTTTGCTTTTAATCACTTTATTTGTTTCATGATGGAATCTAGTTAATGCTATATGTTTATTTACTTAGTATTTTGCTCACTTGTGTCTTTAACCATCATCATTTCTTCTCTCTTAATTGCAAGCTCAAGCAGAAAATATTATGACTAATCGAGTAAGAAAGACAATTGCTATTCATATGGGATTGTTAGTTGTGTTATGTTTGTTATTTTATTCATAGTTGGGTGAGGCAGAAAGAATGTAATAGGGTATGATAGTTGTCAATGTTTTCATGTGACACAATGGTTACTAGGTTCATGCAATAACTCAATGGTCATAAAGAAAAGGGGAGTGGTGGTGGCAGTCTCCTTTGGGGCATTGTACTAAGTAATATCACTAATATACATATATGCATGTGTATGTTGTGTGAATTGGTGGGGAGATAGCTATGATATAAATACGTGTATAGACAGGTTTAGTAAGTGTAGATAGGGTGCATGTGTTGGTGTAGAGTCTGTGTCACGAGGGCAAGTGTTTTGGTCACGTGTGTGCATAAATCATGAGTCTTAGCTTTGATGTTGTGTGTCTCATGCCTTGTGTGTCTCATGTTCTTGAATCTATTCTTCGTAGCCATCGTTTGCTTCCCTTCTGTGAGGATTCTTTAACCCCTTCGAGTATGTAATTTCTATTTTTGTTTTGTTTGTTAGTCAAAGGACTATGAACCTAGTGGATGCACTTGCTCTTTCAGATTTCGTGGTGGTGGTCAACATTATGAAGGTAAGAGCAATATCCAGTTATTTATCTCATAATTTGTAATTTAGTTTTGTGCTTAATTTTATTTTATCATATGTGAATGAATGCAAGGAAATTAAAGCTTGCATGGCTTATATGAATGTTCATGCAAAAACAACCTTCTTTACTTGAGTTAGGAGGATATATGCATTGGTGAGGGCATCTTCATGTGGTAGTTAGCACTAGCTCAATTAAAGTAAAAGAAGGAAAAAAAAAACAAGGTCTCTCCTTCCATTTGGATTTTCTATTTTAATTTATTTTTTGCATCGATGCCTGGCAGTTTATATATCTAGTCATTGATCTATTATTGTTGGATACATCTTGTTTAGTGATTGTAGTTTTTTTTAGTATATTACTTAATTTCATGGCTGATGGCTACAGAAAATGGCTAATAAGCATTTGACCCTGCCTGCATTTATTCATCTTGGACTTGATCATGGTGCTGCTTTTTTGCTTTAAATTGAAGTTTGGAAGATTGGAGCTGCTTGAGATAGCAACAATTTTAAGAGGTTGTTGCTTTTGGTGGTCAAGTCTTCATGATTGATTGTATTTTTAATTTTTTTCCTGGATTTTCTATTTCTTGTTTTATCCTTAAGTGGGGATATTTTGGTGTTTAGGCTATTACTACTTTTTTTATATTTTTCTTTTATGAGTATCCCTTTAAAGGATGATTATTGTACTTTATTATTGAGAGATTAATACAATTTCGGTTGCCTTTATATTTTGATCTTGTTCAAATAAAAATATTTTTTATTAAAGCATATCAACAGTGGTAATTAAGTGGTATAACAAAGTACCATTAAAGTGCATCAACAGTAGCAATTAAATGCCAAAAGAGTCATTAAAGTAAATCAATAGTGGTGATTTAGAGATAAATAATTGTTGCTAAATAATATCAATAGTGGTAATTAAACAACAAAACAAAACGTTATTAAAGCAAATCAATAGTGGTGATATAATGGCATAAATAAAAGTTAAATAAAGTTTATAGCAACATTAATAGCATCAATTAAATTGTAACTAATATAATTCAATAGTGATGAAATAGTGTCAAATAAATTGTCATTAAAGAAGATCATTAGAGACATTAATTGTGGCAATTAATGTGACATTAATATCAATGATTTAGCGGTAATTATACAATTATCACTAACCTTCTAGTGATGCCAACGAAGGTGGCAATTAAGCGGTAATTATTTTAAGTGTCGCTAATTCTATTTAGCAATAAATATAAAGCCTATAGTGATAAATATCAAAAGTCGCTAAAGGTTATTTTTTTGTAGTTAGTTTAGACTAGAGCAATCATAAATCTCATCATCAACCTTGATAATTTCCCAAGTAAAAACTCACCCAGTTCCTTATCCTCAACATCTTGGAGTCAATCCAGCAAATCCTTATTAAGATTGTCAATCATTTGAATTAGAGGCTCTAATTCTTTAGTGTAGTGTGTTGGTTGAGCTTCTAAAGATCGTATGGTATTCCTCAAATTAGCAAACACCTTATCTTGGACTTGGTGTACCTGAACCAAATGGTTTGGTTTAAGGTTGAGTGGTTTGGGTTCAGTTCAGGGGAGTCAAGGAATTGGGATTCTTGATGCCCTCCCTGATAATAGGTCATTTCAGGTTGTTCATAGAGGGGTGGGACCCATATGTAGTGTATTCCTGGGGAGGGTAAGAGTTGTAATCATTATATCCTTCATTATATATCATGTTAGGTTGACCATCAAAGGGTGGAGATCTATAATCAGTATAGCTTGAAGAAGAATAGAAATCACAATCATGATGTCTAAGGTTAGACCTTAAATACGGAGGTCTAGAATTGTATCCCCAATTCGACTTATCTCAACTAATAAATGGTTGAGTACAGCACAAGTCAGGATAACAATCATCATATTGGGGATAAGATGTGTCAGGAGGGTGGGAGTGGAAATGTGTATAGGATGTGGAAGGATCCATGACAAAGCATGAGGAGAAAGAGAAAGAAATGGAGCCCTGCAGTACAAGCAATCAAATCTAGCCTTAAGTGAGGTAGCCTAAAGATCTACAGACTCTTAGAATCCATCTTAAGATTATAAACGATTTAGTCTACTATCCAGTTAATCCAACCAGTTGAGGGAGGGATTGGGGAGAAGGTTCCTTTGATACCCCCCAACCCTAGTCGTTTGACACTACTCCCCTAGCTAGACATCACATGGATTGGTAGAAGCAAATTAATCGAAAATAATCTCAATCTGGACTCCGAAGAGCGAGTCCAATCCTTAAGGCCAACGTCTACTTGATTTTAGTTAGGCTTAAGTTTGAATGTGCTCGGGAATGTAATGGATCCTTTATCTGGGTTGTGCCCTTAAAGATTGATTAATATGTGTGCGTGCACAACCAATGATTTTCAAACAAGGTTATTTGATGATGTGTCTTTTTGAGTTCAACCTTATTTAGTAGCTTTTAAGGTTCAACTTTAGCTTTATTCAATCAAAGTTTAATTAGCACACCAAGTTTTGAAAGCGCAAGTAAGGTATATTCCTTTAAAACTCAAAAGAATGTGGAATGTCTAGTTAGTTCCTAAAAGTTGAATCCTATGTGATAATCTACTAATGAATCTATTTTAAATTGAGTAATGCGGCCCAAACAGATCAAATAATTGGTCGATTGCACCACTAATTAAGGCACACAAGAATGATTAACCTAGTCTAATTGCTAATCACTTATCTATATAATTAATGTAGGTGTACCGGGTCCTCAGGTCAGATTCTTGGTTAAGTGATTAAATCAGATAAAAGTGAGGTGTCTTGGGTGTGTGTGTGGATAAGGTGTATAAATTTTTAAGCATATCCCACAATCAGATCTGATTATATATATATATATGTGTGTGTGTGTGTGTATGCCTGTGTGTTTGTGTGTGTGTGGGGAGGGGGGGGGGGTTGAGATGGAATGAGGTGGCAAACAAACAACTAGGACTAACCTTAGGGTTTATGCAAGCTCTTAGGTTAATTAAGGTTTGTATTATTAGGTGGTGAAATGAAATCTGAATAGGTGGTGGTGGAAGACTTACAAAACTTTCATCAGCACTTTTCTCCAATCTAACTACTCTGGCCTACCTCGGAAGAGTACCTGCAATCACAGCAAGATTGGAGAAAAAGTGAGATAAAAGTTAGGTAAGGCGAAAAATGCAGGAAAAACAAAGAGCGTTGCCTCCCTAGCAACAGCGCCAAAATGATAAGCTAGATTTTGTATGCGAAAAGGATTGAGTTAAAAACTTGCCATTGTAGTGCATAAAAATCTGTTATTAGATAAATTTCACCAAAACTCTGGTAAGTCCCGGATCATACACGGGGAGGTGAACGTTTAATTTAAAATTCGCATTTATTTTTATAAAGTAGAGTAGTTAGTAGAAATTACTCTACACTAGCTATTCTATTTAAAGAATAAATAATAGAAAAGAGAGAATAATACAAATAAAAAGAGAGTGAAAATATTTCATAACCATATGTTCATTACAACTACTTGCAGAATTAAAACTACATTAGAAAATAGTAAAAGGATAGAGATGAGAAAAATCCTTCTCGAAGGCCTCTAGGAGGACGAGTCATGTTGATGGAGCGCCTGAAAGATGGTGATAAGATGCTAGATGAGGGAGAATAAAGCTAGAGGAAGGAAGACGAAGTAAGGCGATATCACAGTGGGATTTGATTCCCAAATGGGGTTGAGGAGACAACCACGGGAGCCCATGAGCAGAGGTAAGAAGATGGAAAAGTTATTTTACTCTAGCTTTAGTGGAGCATCTTAGGTATGAGACTAGCTCTAGAGAGTTTTAGAGAGGAAGAGAGGAGAGGAATGGATGAAGAATGAGGAGGGTGTAAGGTCCTTTTTATAAGTAAGGATAAAGGGGTAGAATGGTTGATCGCATGGGTTTCACGTGTTTGAAATTGGGGTTTGGAGGACCCGTCATCGTAGCCTGCAAAACGCGTTTATCAAATAAAATTTATAACCGAAACTCGAAAAGTGAGTCCCGGGTCAAACATGGGGAGGTGAACATTTGGTTTTATAAAAATCTGCACTTCACTTTATTTCTTTTTATCGTTTTTGTCTTTTCTAATTTTTTTGGTATTTTTAATAGGGCAAGAGATTAGGTTGATGAAATCTAGCTAATCTACTTGCAAAATAAAAAGAGAGAGACAAGAGAGAGAGAAACAATCAACTATTTATCAACGGATGTTTGTTACACTACGAAAGTGGAAAATCTGCACTATGAAAGCCTAAAAAGATAGAATGAGGTGAGAGAAATCCCCTTCGACGATCGCTCGGAGGATGACTCGCTCTGACGTCCCCTGGAGGAAGGTGGTGAGGAGCGAGATAAAGGAGGATGGAGCCGAAGGATGGAGGATGGGGCAGGATGACATCATGGCGAGAATCTTCTTCCCGAAGGGCAGTGAGAGGGCGGCTATGGGATACTCCACGAATGGAGATGAGGGAGGGAAAACTATTTGATTTTCTACTCTAGAGGAGCATCCCAGGCTTGGGACAAGCTCTCTCTAAAGCCTTGGAGGTGGTGACAGGAAGAAAGGAAGAGATGAAGAAAAATGGAAGAGGCTGGGGCCCTTTTATAGTGGAGGAAAGAATCAAATTCATATACATGACATTTAGTGACGGTCATAAGCGTCGCTGAAGATCCGTCGCAAACGTCGCTAAAGACAGCCCAGATGCCTACTCTGCCGCTACGCTGGCACATGCTCCGCGCGTCATGTCGTGCGCCTGCATGCGCTGTTGTGTGGCACGTGCGTGTGCAAGAGCGGCTTGGGTTGCGCCATGTGGCACGATCTGGGTCGTCCTTTTCATTGTATAGGCAGCTACAGAGGTCGGATTGAGTTGATTTTTACGCTGTTGGGCTGCGATCATCGACTTGAATCCATCCGCGCAGTCAGATTTGTCGTTTGAAGCTCCAAATTATGTCACCTAGTCCCTTGGCCATTAATCTTCCTCGGACTGCATATGGTGCTACGGAACTCCGATAAAGGCGATTTCGGAGGCGTTGGACTCTGATTGTTGTTCTGATTAGATCCGTACGGTTGAATCGTCAAATCGAGGATCTGAAATAAATCTCATTCTCTCCTGACCACAAAAAGGATGTAATTAACCTAAAATATACACTACTCTAAATGCAAAATGATACATGTTATGCAATATTTATAATATGGAATGCAAATCTAAGCCTACGAACATACATAAATAGGCATTTGAACCTAAATAGATGTGTCTATATCATACCCTTATGCCTGTCTTTTGCTAGTCCCTAGCAAAATTAAACTACATGCTATGTATAAAATCAAAATTAGGATTAGATCGCTTAGGCCTAAGTCGGTTATTAACAATAGAAAATTTCAACTAAGGTCCCAAACTACGAAGACTCAATAGTACCTAGGTGTCTACCAGAATGCAGACCGCCCAAGTCCTCGCTTTATTTGAAAAGAGAAGATACATTTTTTTTTGCTTTTCTTTTCTAATTTTTTTGTACTTTTGGAGTTTTAGAGTTCCGGGATAACTTTTTACGGCTACCCGACCTGCCCAAAACTCGAAAGGACTATAAGTGCTAAACATCTAGTGAAAAGAGTGAAAGACTCACTAGGCGGGCGTTAAAATGGGCTTCGGGTTTCTACGACCCTAGGTGACCTTACCTAGAGGTTTATCTTTTCGAACGGTAGCTTTCTCCATACTTCTTTTGTTTATGGGGTCAACACAAGGGCGAACCTAGTATATATCTCCCTGGCTTATTCTACTTCCCCGAATCTTCCCTAAGTGTTTTGGGAATTATTGTGCATTTTTGTGAGCTGGGCTCTAGACAACTGGCCAAAGGACTGTTACCCACGACAACTTGCCAGCCATATTCATGCAGTGAAGTGTGGTTTTATTTTTACTTTTATTTTTTCCTTTTCTATATATATTTTTTTCTTTCTTTTTTTTCTTCTTTTTTTTTTTAAGTAGGTGACTTCCCTGATCTAAGATTTACCTAAAAGCAATACGACGAAAATGGTCTTGTGGCTAGACTTTGGACAACCAACCGATGAGTTGTTACCACCAACTTGCTAGCCATACCACCCTAGATAGTTCATTAGCTATCCAATTTCCAAAGAAATCGTCGAAAAGTGAGTCAGCGCAAAAAGTGTAGATCTTACGCTTAAAGTCCCCGTAAATCAGACGGCAGGTTGATAAGTCGTATACTTATCACCCCAATTTATTTACCGAATTAAAATAAGATTGACTTGATGAGGACTCTAGACTAAGTCCACATTTGAGTGGACACCCGGGCTAATTAAGCTCGAAAATCTGAAGAGTCTAAGTGTTTAGGTCATCTCATATCATTTCCTGAAGTTAATAACGCCTAAAAGCCTAAGTTTTCTTCCCCTAATTCTATTTTCTTTTTTTTATCTTTTTGAATTTTCATTCTTTTTTTTTAAAAAAAAGAAACTGAAAGAAATTCTACGGAGTTAACAAAATGATTTCAAGATAAAGTATCCACCCTCCCATGCCTAAATGATGCAATATCCTTAGTGTAAAAATAATGACATCAAAAGGGCGGAGTAAACAGAATATCACCTGAATTTCGTGACAACCCGGTCAGCTCTGCAGAGAGAAGAGAGTAAACACATGTGCTAAGTTTAATGCCTTCAGCTAGGCATAATATACATACAAAGAAGAAATTGAGAATTCACAAGTGCGGGTCAGAATCGAAATAAAAATATTGATCCTGAGACCCGCCAACAGAATATGTTCACAGATGTGGACCAAGTTATAGTGTAGACCCATGCCCTAGGGTCGAGTAGTTCTCAGGTTCTGGATGAAAATCACCTAGAACCTAAGATTTTTGTGTTTGCAGGGCCGGGCCTGTGATTTTGTGGTGTGCAACCCAAGACCAAAGTGTCGGACAACGGGTAAAGATGGTTCAACAGGTTCAAATGTCCTCTTAACATTCAGCTCAGAAAAATAATCAATTATTTCGAGCTTGGGTTGCACATGAAAGATATCGTAAGGGTCCTGGCAGAAAGTAGGTGGTTTCAGGTCAACAGGAATCCTTAGATCCAAAATCAAAGTTCCCTCAGAATTAGCTTCCCAAATTTTTAATTCCAACTTCCTATCCTTCGAAATTAATGTTTTCGAGACCTCTAAATCATTGTACACCCCATCTAAATTACCCAAGTCCAACAATTATGACTGAATCAAGATTGACTTTGGTTTGGTGATCTCAAAAATATCATCATTCAATTCTTTAGGGTGTGTTTGAGGAATGGGGTTGCTGATTGAATCATCAGGATTCGAATCATCCAAGTTAGCCCCAACATGATCATAATCTTCAATGATCGGGCTATCAAATAGTTCGTCATACTCCTTGAGTTCGATTGTCTCACTAGAATCCTCTTCCTTGAGTTCAAATGAGACTTCACCAAAAGATTCTTCACCCTCAAAATCAAAGAATTTATGATCCTCATTTATATGTCTCAAAATCGATTGTCATTTCCTAGTTCAAAGAGACATATTTTTCCTCGCTCCCTGGCTCAGGGATCTCGGGTGAATCAATCAGTTCATCCTCAATGGGTTGCTCTAGCCGAACCTGGTCATCCCCAGTTTCAGAACATGTATCCCCCCCGACAGGCACCTGAGCCGGTTCTGACATTGGCTCTCCTAAAAGGGGTTCATCTTGAGAATCATCTCAAGATTTGACTAGGGCAACCACAAATTTCATCCTCAACCTCGATAATTTTCCAAGTAGAAACTCACCTAGGTCCCTATCCTTAACATTTTGGAGTAAATCCAATAGAGAACTATTAAGTTCATCAATCATTTTGATCATAGGCTCCAATGCTTTAGTGCATAGTGTTAGCTGAGCTTCTAAAGATTGTATAGTGTTCCTTAAATTAGCCAACACCCTATCCTGGATCTAGTTCACCTGAACCGACTGGTTCGGTTCAGGGTTGGGTGGGTTTGGGTTAAATCTAGGGGAGTCAAGATATCGAGGTTCTCAGGTCCCTCCTTGATAGTAGGTCGTTTCAGGTTGTTTAAAGGATGGTGGTGACCTATATTCAGTGGAATACTGGGGAGGGTAGGTGTTATAATCATTATATCCTTCCTGATTGTAGATCGGGTTGGTTTAGTGATCAAAGGATGAAGATCTATAATCATTATAGCTCTGGGAAGGATAATAATCATAGTCTTATTATCCAGGGTTAGGCCCTGGATACTATTCATATCCCCAATCAAAGTCATCCCGACTAGTGGATGGGTAATTACAAGTCAAGTCGGAATAGTAAACATCTTGGGGATAAGTGGTGGTAGGAGGATAGGATGGGAAATGCATGTAAGAAGTGGAAGGATACATGGTAGAATATGAGGGAAAACAGAAGAGAGAAAGGTGCCCTGCAATACATGCAATCAACCCTGTCCTTAGGTGGTTAGCCTAAAGACCTACAGACTCCTAGGACCCATCTTGAGATTATAAACGATTTGGTCTACTTTTATCCGGTCAATCCAACCAGTTAGAAGGAGGGATTGGGCAGAAGGTTCTTCTTTTGGCTTACGCCTCTGGTTCCTAGTGTACCCCCCAGCCACAATCATTTGACACTACTCCCCTAGCTAGACATCAGATGGACCAGCAGAAGTAGATTAATAAAAAAAAATCTCAATCTGAGCCCTGAAGAGCGAATCAATCCTTAAGGTCAACGTCTACTCAGTTTTAATTAGGCTTGGGATGATTGTGCTCTTGGAATGTGACGGGCTCTTTAGATGGGTTGTGCCCTTAATGATCAGTTAAAATGTGTGTACATGCATAACCAGGGTTTGCAAACAAGGTAATTTGATGATGTGTCTTTTAGGGTTTAACCTTATTTAGTAGCTTTTAGGGTTTACTCTTAGGTATATTCAATCAAGTTTAGGAGAACACTCCAAGTTTTGAAAGCATGGGTGTAGATATGTTCCTTTAAAAATAAAAAATAATGTGGAGTGCCTGGTTCTGCCCTAAGAATCAATCATAAGTGGCAAGCTACTTGATGTATCGCTTTTATCTGAAGTGGTGCGGCCCAAACAGTTCAATCAGTTGGCCTATTGCACCACTTAGTTAAGGCACACAAAAATGTTTGACCTATTCAGATTTCTACTCATTTGTTTGTTAAGTGTACCGGGTCCACAGGTTACATCCCGGTTAAGTGGTAGAATCGATGTGATTGTGCGTCTTAGGGTAAGAAGTTGTGGGTGTTAAGTGTGTAACTTTCAGAAAAACCCACAAGAGAAGAGTATTTTTTTATTTTTTTATATATGCGAGGGTGAGATGAGTGGAGGTGGCAAACAAACAACCAAATCTATCCTAGGATTTATAAAAAGTACCTAAGTTGATTTGGGTTTGAGTTATTAATGAGGTGAAATGAACTAATGGGTGGGGGTGGTAGGGATAAACTTACAAAACCTTCATCCACACTTTTCTTCGATCTAATCGCTTTGGCCTACCTCGCAAGAGTACCAGCAATCACAGTAAGATCAGAGAAAAAGTGATAAAAGTTAGGTAAGGTGGAAAAAATGCGAAAAAAACCAAAGAGCGTTGCCTCCCCAGCAAAGGCGCCAAAATGATTGCACTGGTTTCACGTGTTTGAAATCGAGGTTTGGAGGACCCGTCGTCGTAGCTCGCAAAACGCATCATTAAAAAAAATTTATAACTGAAACTCGAAAAGTGAGTCCCAGGTCAAACACGAGAAGGCGAATGTTTTGTTTTATAAAAATCCATGCTTCACTTTATTTCTTTTTGTCATTTTTGTCTTTTCTAATTTTTTTAGTATTTTTAATAGGGCAAGATATCAGGTCGATGAAATCTAGCTAATCTACTTACAAAATAAAAAGAGAGACAGAGAGAGAGAGAAACAATCATCTATTTATTAACGAATGTTTGTTACACTACGAAAGTGGAAAATCTACACTATGAAAGTGTAAAAAGATAGAATGAGGTGAAAGAAATCTCCCTCGACGGTCGCTCGAAGGATGACTCGCTTTGACGTCGCCTGGAGGAAGGTGGTGAGGAGCGGGATAAAGGAGGATGGAGCCGAAGGATGGAGGATGGGGTAGGACGACATCGTGGCGAGGATCTTCTTCTCGAAGGGCGGTGAGAGGACGACCACGTGATACTCCACGAATGGGGATGAGGGGGGGGGGAACTATTTGATTTTCTACTCTAGAGGAGCATCCCAGGCTTAGGACAAGCTCTCTTTAGAGCCTTGGAGGTGGTGAGAGGAAGAAAGGAAGAGATAAAGAAAAATGGGAGGGGTAGGGGTCCTTTTATAGTGGAGGAAAGAATCAAATTCGTATACAGGAAATTTAGTGACGGTCATGTCACTGAGGATCCGCCGCAAACGTCGCTAAAGATAGCCCACGTACCCACGCTACCACTACGCTGGTGCATGCAGATCGTGCGCCTCCGCTCCCTACACACCTGCATGCGCTACTGCTGCGCGCGCGTGCGCGCCCGCGCTGCTATGCACATGCGGTGGTGCGTGCGTGCACATGGGCGGCCTGGGTTACGCCATGTGGCGCAATCTGGGCCGTCCATGTTCTTTTCGTTGTAGGGGCTACTACAGAGGTCGGATTGAGTCAATTTTCATGCCGTTGGGCTGCGATCGTCGACCCGAATCCATCCGAAGCTCTGAATTATGTCACCTAGTCCCTTAACCGTTGATCTTCCTTGGACTGCATATGGTGCTACGAGACTTCGATAAAGGCGATTTCGGAGGCGTTGGACTCTAAGCATCGTCCTGATCAGATTCATACGATTGGATCGTCAATTTGAGGCTCCGAAATAAATCTCCTTCTCTCCTGACCACAAAAAAGATGCAATTAACCTAAAATATACACTACTCTAAATGCAGCTTGATGCATGCTATGTAATATTTATAATATGGAATGCAAATCTAAGCCTAGGAACATGCATAAATAGGCATTTTAACCTAAATAGATGTGTCTAAATCAATGGTCATTTCAAAGGCTAGAATATTTATGGTAGGGTCTTTAATGACGCTTGTCAGTGTTGCTGTTGGCCGCACGTCCTTGAAGCTCGCATGGAATCTTTGGCCGCTAGTCGTTGATCCAACCACTCTCATCGCGCCACGTCACGCGGCGCCTGATCTTCAAGCATTTTAAGGCGTGGGATGATCTCAGCCCTCTAATCCTCAGCATCTGACTTTTGCAAATCTACATCTTCGATTATGTCTTTCCTATGAAGATTAGATTACTTGAAAATGTGACTTCAGATGATCTTTCCACCACATCTAGTTCCACTTCTGAGCAAGTAGAAAGGATGTCTAATGTGGGAGATAACTCTTCCTATTCTAAATCCAATGAAATAGAGAATTTTGAACCCAAGAGAAGTAAACGACTAAGAATTGTCAGGGATTTATGAAGTGATTTCTTTACTTACCAAATTGAGGGCGATCTCCTCACTTATCATGATACTATGGCTTATTCTGAATGTAAGCATTGGAAAGATGTCATTAAGAATGACATTGACTCAATCATCTTTAATGGCACTTAGGAGTTGGTTGATTTAACTTCAGGGTGTTCTACTATTGGGTGCAAGTGTTTAAGAGGAAACTAAGGCCTAATGGATCAATTGAAAAATACGAAGCTAAA
Organism: Thalassia testudinum; assembly: GCA_037157565.1. Lineage (NCBI taxonomy): Eukaryota > Viridiplantae > Streptophyta > Magnoliopsida > Alismatales > Hydrocharitaceae > Thalassia > Thalassia testudinum. The sequence goes on along the minus strand of JAZHRO010000031.1, from coordinate 156,861,159 downwards.
CTTATTGCCAAGAGGTTTAAGCAAATGGAAGGTATCGATTACTTCAATACTTATTCTTTGATAACTAGGATAACTACTATCCGAATGCTTATTGAATTGGCCTCCATTTATAATCTCACTATCCATCAAATGGATGTGAAGATCGCCCTTCTACATGGTGACCTCAAGGAGGAGATCTATATGGACCGACTTAAGGGATTTGCAGCTCCTAGGAGTGAAAAAAATGTTTGTAAGCTTGTTAAATCTATTTATAGTTTGAAACAAGCACCCAAAAAATGACATAAAAAGTTTCATAAGACTATCCAATATTGGCTTTTGGGGTCATGAGTCCAACAAGTGTGTCTACTCTGTGGTTAAGGGTGATATATGTATTGTCCAATGCCTATATGTAGATGATATATTTGTTGAATTTTGTATGTCTTGAGCAAACCATCCAGGTTTTTGTAATAAGATTACATTTTATCTAAATGAAGAATTCAACTATTTATTAGCTAATAATTTGAGTTCTTCAGTATGATTAAGGTTACATACTTGACCAAATCGAATGAACTTGATATGTATTAATTTAGAGATCTAAACAGTTTAGATAATCTAATAGCACATCAAAAAACTATCTGATTCGATCATATGTTTCTGATCTGAATTTGGATGACAACCTTCTCTAGAGGTCATCGATTGATGCTTTCAAATGGGTCTCTATTCACGAATACATACATTTGGTAGGCCAATAAGTTGATACAAGACAGTCGGTGTATGTGGGAAAGAACAAGACACACATGTTCTCTTGAAGGGATTATACAAATTTGTTATATAAGTATATGCAACAGTTGCAAGTGTGAACTTGCTCCACGTATATTGGGAATGACAAATTACACATGTGGCTATAGAGTCCTGATCAAACTTAAGGCAAGAAGAGAAGATAAACCTTTAGAAAATGTTCTAATCTTCATTCTTGTCTCAATGATACAAGGAAATATCAAAAATAATATTATCTATGGAGGAATGACAACATTCTAATGGGATTGGACCTTAGGATAATATTTTCCTTCAAGTGTAAAAGATTCATGAGCATTCGAAATACTTAAGGGGACGAAGTGCCAAAATTTCACATATCTTATCGTTAATTATTGGAATGATGAAACTAATAATGATTATTGGTGAGTTCCTAATTGAAGAATAAATCAATTATAATTTAAAGAGTCAAATTATATTTGAGTTATAATTAATTACACCTAATTTGATTAGATATAAAATTCAAGTGTTGAATTACAATTAATTTAAGTTTAGATACTTGATTTGACTTCTGAAAAATTATTTTGAGTCAGATGCAATTGCCAATTAAGATTTAATCTCATCCATTGATAGAGATCCAAAGGATCCAATTGATTTAGGATTGGAAAGGAATCCCTAAAAATATCTCCCAAGGGGAGAAACCCTAATTACATTTCCAATCAATCAAGTGTTGATTAATTCCCACCACCAAATCCACCAAACTCTCTAGTCGGCAACCATCAGGGAAGAGTAGGTGGCAACCCCCCCCTGCCGCCATAATAGCCAATCGACCAAAATCCTTTTTGGTCGGTGCCAACAATAGTAGCTGAGCAACAAGTTAAGGAACCAGATGATCGGCTACTAAGGGCTGATACTGCAACCCTCTTCCTTATTGCAACCACCTTTTCACCCCTTTGTAGCCATTCGACTGAGTCTTTTGGATGTCAACCGGCTTCTACAGGTGTGGCAGCTGCGAAACCTTCTAAAGCCATTCTTGAGGTTTGTTTGGGATTCCAAGGCAAGGATCTCCTCAATTCACAAAGGAGTTCTTAAATTTTCGATGGGATTTGTCTTCCACAACATGAGAGCTTCACCTACCTATAGAAGAGAAGCAAGAGGGTTCTCCTAGAACTTATTTGAGGCACCACTACGTGTGGTGCTACACCACACAACCTCGAAGGTATAATCTCCCTATTCGTGAGATGCCAAAACAAGAGAAAATTAGTTCCTTTCATAAAGTTTCGATTTTAGGTGTTTTGGTTTTCGTTTACTTGATTAATTTTGGCATCATTTTGATCTTTTTTTAAAAAATTTTAAAACATCTGTTCTTGTCTATTCATGCTTTCGTAATGCCACAAGATCGTTATGAACAATCCCAACAAGATTATTGTTTGGGTTAGATGTAAGGATTGTGAAGGAAACTAAGTTATTCTTGAGTAGGAAGTTTGTGTTGGTGCTAGAGCACCACGATCATTTGTTTTGATGATAACAAAACACGTGTTATTTAACATTTGCAATTTGAGTCCTAGATTTCAGGTCAATTGCAAATGAAGACGTGTTTAGACGGAACTCGAGCTCGCATCCAGGATGGATTGGAGGAGCTTGACGGAAAACAGAGGAGGTTCGCGTGGAGCGACAGATTGAAGATGGAAGGAAAAGAAGAATAGGATAGATTCTTTCTTCTGTACTTGTTGTATTTTTCATTTCTTTTGTTGCTCTTTATTTCCTTAGATATTTCATGTTAAAGAGCCTCAAAGTACCCTAACAGTAGTCCTAGGAACACCGGCACAACCCTAGGATACTTAGGTTTTCTGTAGAACACTTAGAAAACCAATATAGGGTTCAAACAGACTTTTCAAACGTCTAATCCACAAATCAGACGTCTGATAAAGAATTTTAAGACGTCTGACTGTTGTTTCAGACGTCTGATAACTGTTAGGCTGGACATAGTTAGTTCTGTCTGATGAAATCAGACGTCCAGACCTTAAACCAGACGTCTTAGGAGACGTCTGATGAATTTGCCAGACGTCCAATTAGTGGACCGTTGGCTGGCTTAGAAGACACTCAAGATTATGACCGTTAGAGCCTTATCAGACGTCCATAGGACTTTACAGACATCTGATAATTGACCGTTTTGCCTCGACTGACCCGAAAATCTCTTCTCAGAGATTTTCTAGCCGTTGCAAATCCATTGCATAGTAAAAGTAGGTTTCCAGACGTCCATACTTAGTTCCAGACGTCCTGTATGTCGTCTGATGGACTTGCACAAAAACCCTGTTTAGATCTGATTCAAGTCAGGGAGAAACCCGCATAGAATCAGACGTCTGACCTTGGAATCAGACGTCTTAAAGTGGACTTCCAGACGTCTGATGCCAGAGTTAGACGTCTGATAACCCTGTCAAATGCAATCATTGTCCTGATTTCGGCCTGATTCTCTTGGGCTTTGCACCCAACGGCTATGGAAGCTTTTCCAAGCCTTCCAAAGCCTTCCTAAGGCCTCTATAAATAGAGGAGAACCTTTGTAACACAAGAACACAAGACATACACCTAGAGAGACATATACACACTAAGACACACACCTTGCAATACACTTTCAATCCTTTTGTGTCCAAAGAAAAGACTCTCTGGCTCTCCAAGCTCAAGCTCCATTTTCTTGAGAGCATCAACCGTTGCGCACCCGCTCTCCCGGCTTGTTAACGAGAGCAACGTAGCGCCATCGCGTGGCACACGCACCGCGTCATCGTCGACGCACTCCTTGCAAAGGGGAGTTTCCTATTTCCTATAGAAGCTAGGTTTAATTACTTTGTTGGCTCTATAGGACTATTGTTTCTTTTATCTTTGTCTTTTGGTTGGGTATTCGCTTTGCGAATTCCCGTCTCCTTCGTGGGACAAAATCCTTCTCGTGGAGAGAAGGGGTTGAGGAACGCTACCCTCGTACTTGTAGCGTGGTTGTATTGAGGTTGAATCACCCTCGTTCAAAGTGATTCGGTTAGTGGATTTGATCAACTAGGTTGATCGGAAAATCCTAACTCGAGAGGGTTAGGTGGTGGTTTTCACCCGGTTTGGGTTTCCACCTAAAAATACCTGTGTACATTGTGTGATTGCTTAATTTCTTGTGATATTGCTTTATATTTTTATTTCCGCAATTTATTACGTCACCCCTCCTGGTAGGGACGAAATCTTTCAGTTTGAGATAAAAGATATGAGTGTTGCAAATGAGATATTGGACCTCAAACTTATTCAATTACCAGAGGGAATAGTTATTTCTCAATCTCATGATGTTGAGAAGGTTCTTTAAAATTTTGACTATCAAGATTGCAAGGTCGTAAGCTCTCCTTTTTGTTTATCAAAAACTCTTTACAAGAACAAGAGTGGACCACCTCTTCCACAACTTTGATATTCACTAATTATAGGAAGCTTGACGTATTTGACTGACTGTATTAGGTTGAATATTTCCTTTTCCGTGTCTAAGTTAAATAGATACACAAGCCATCCTCATCATATTCACTAGGATACCTTGGATCGAGTACTCAGGCACTTGAAGGGAACTATTTCCCTTCGTTTGCATTATGGTAAATACCCCTTGATTTTGGAAGAATATAGTGATACAAGTTGGATAGGTCAAATGAAGGATTTTGAGAGTAATGGTCTATTACAGGGTATGTCTTTAACCTTAAAGACAGTGTGATCTCCTAGCGGTCTACAAAACATACTATTTTAACTCAATCTACTTTTGAAGTTGAGCTTTACGCTTTAGACGCCACTGGAATTGAAGCTAAATGGCTAAAAGAACTTTTTTCGAAAATCCCCATAGTGGGTAAGACGATTACTGCGATATCTTTAAATTATAATAGCATGACTGTAATAACAAAGATGAAAAGTTCAAAGTTTAATTAGAAAACTATAAGACATATCCAAGTCAGACTTGAGTCTGTAAGGGATTTGGTGTCTCAAGAAGTGATTATTGTGGACTTTATACGGATCAAAGATAACACAGCAAATCCATTTACTAGCAACTTAATAGTCTGAGACCCATTCAAAGTTCACCCGTAGCAACAACCCAACCTAATTGACTGGAGATCCCACAACATATCTTCAATGTGGTAATAACAAACCATATAGGGAACTAGTTGGCACTCATCATTAAATGCTTTTGCACCTGAATTTAATCCCTAAAAGCCTGTCTTAAGCTATAAATTTAGAAAGAGCAAAAGCTCTAAACAGGTTCAAGCCTTTATAGCAAGATATGAGTATTGCATCCTTGGAGAATGTCACCTATGTGAGTGTTACTGTGAGTCACAGTTAAGGAAAGAGTCTTTTTCAAATACTCATGAAATAAGATATGATGCATAGCTCTTAAAAACACCAATTCTGAATATTATCACTAAAAACATTACTTTGTTGTCATCACTGTATACCGTACATCAAAGGATTCCAATCAAAAGGTACATTTACTGAAAGTAGAGTGTAGCAGCTAAAGAGTCTTATCGTTGGATTTCAATCATGAATTTGTACAAGAATGTTATTTTCAAAAGCCTAATTTTATTTTATTGAGATGCAATTGATACGTAATAACATGGAAATTCATGTTGAAACTAATGGAATTTGGCGAAGGTTGTCAATACCAAATTGAAAGTGGATAAACCTCCTAGTAGGTATAAAAGGTTTTTGTCACCCATCACTTATGTAACAAAAAGCAAGAGGTATGGCTGAGGACCACATGCGCAAGATCTCAAGCTCAAATGAGAATCGATTTGAAACTTAAAACTTAGAACCTAGAACCTTTTGCTACAAATTTTTAATCTCAATAATTTATTAATTGACGATAAATGGGTCAATTGGTCGATCAATTTATTTAATCGATTAGTATGATATTTTTGTTGATCAATTAATTTAATCGATCAATAAGATTAATTGATCAATCATTTGATTGAATTCCATAAACATCGGGTTGTGGACTTTACATAACACTCTCGATGGTGCTCCCATTTAACACAACTTCCAACACCCCTCTCTCTCTCTCTCTCTCTCTCTCTCTATCTATACGTTTAGTTGACGAAAGATTGGTAAATCAATCCTCTAATCTGATCAAGAATTTCATGTAAGGTGTTGAGAGTGATCGCTTAAGAGGCACTTGATCAATCAACCAATCACATTGATCAATTAATCCAAAATTCAATTGATCAATATTTCTATTTGATGGATCAAATTGCTCGACTGGTTTCTCCTTAAGTGATTTTTTATGACATCTAAACTCAAAATGCATCGAACCATAGAGGTGAATAATCATATCCTAAGAGAAACTTGCTAAATCCCAATACATCGATATTGTAGGAGATGATACATTTTTTAAGAAAAATCCTCCATAAGCACTTTGATCAATGTAACATCTAATTCATTTTCATTTTATTTATTAGTCCTATTGAATGTCACTTGTTTTTTATCTTATTCTTAATTTTGCCATATTATGTCAACCTTTTTCTGACTTTCATGAAATCTTTGAAAATGTATATTCTTTTATTTACATATTTCTTACATGCATGGCTCTCAACATGTAATGGGATAGATAAGAGGGGATGGTTGTAGCAAAATAATATTGATTGTAACTCCCATCCAAAAGCATCTAGAGTCTGCCACCAGAGTTGAAGGCAAATAGGGTCATGGTGTTGCCCTTGGCAGGGAAAAAATACTTTAACTTCTATGGATGTTTAATTCCAACGTCCAGAAAGAATCGCCATGCCATCCAGGTTAAGGAAAGTTTAAAAGCAACTAAATAAAGACATGCCACGGTACATGCGTACTAGATTAGCAATCACAGATACTTGCTAAAGCATAAAAAAACGCATACTTATGCTCAAGCTACAGATTCAAAGGAAACCATTTCATAACCCACCAAAGCGTAGAGGAAAGCTAGATGTGTATGCTCGAATTATCTCAACCTCCCTTGTCTAGACAACCATGAATCACCTAGATAACTTCAGCTACCTTAACATGACAATACCAGAAAAGACATGAGAAGATGATCGAGTTAGCTCTACTATTATGATGGAAGCTCAAACCAACATTACAAACAATGTCAAACATACAAGCATAAATGAATCAAATCTAAACAAATGTATCTAAATTTAGTTTGGTACCATAACAATCTTCCAAAGGTTCAGGTTCCATTCAAATTCTATAAAAAAAATAAATATAAGGTTCAGATTCCATTCAAATTTGATAAGAAAAAATAAAAATAAACATTCAATTTGATTTACTTTTTGTTATGATAGATTCGATTCAGTTCATTTCGATATATAATTTAAAATATTAATTTAAGTTCAATTTATTTAATATTTGTTTAAAAATTTATTTATAATTTCTTTAAAGTATAATATTTTATTATAAATGCAAAATATAATAAATCATAATTAAAAAAATAAATTATGAAACAAAAATTCAAAAATACACTAGTTACATTGTGAACATTTCAAGTAATGTTTCTTTAAAATACAAACGTGGAGAACAAGCAGACTCGTGATGGGAGGAAAAGAGATGCATCGTGGGCAAGAATGCATGGCAACGAGTGGTGGACTGGTGGCATGGTATATATATATATATATATATATATATATATATATATATATATATATATATATATATATATATATATATTGTGCTCAAAAGATTCAAAAGAATCCACAATTGTATCAATTCATTGGTGCTTTGTTAATGAAAACTATTCCAAGTTAAACGATGATTTAGAAATTTAGAAAATCATCCTTCTTGAAATATATTCAATTATTTCTAAAAAAATATCTTTTCACAGAAATATCAAATTACATTACAAATCTTTTCATATACTATATTTAAATGTAATTAGCTATTTATTATATTATTAAAAAGTAACCATTTCACATTAATGATTAATCATGTTGTAATACAAATTCACATTTTACTACAAAAAATATTTTATAACACAAGTCTATATCACAAATAGATCTGAATTATTACTTGTATTATAACTATAGGTGTAGTTGTAATATAAATCAATTTTTATTTGTAATGCAAAATTTAACACTTACACTTCTAATACATGTTTATATTACAAGTAATTCTAAATTATTACTTATATTATAAATACACATGCAATTATTATACAAGTGTGTGTATAACATAGCTACCCCCAAAGGAGAGCCAATTAGATGCCCCCAACACTCTAAACTTCGTCTATGTATTACATTTTGTTGCAAATCTTTGGGGATTAAAATAAATTAATACAAGAAAGATGCATTCAAAATTTTATTTGAATTGAAGACCCTTAACTCCATTAAGAAGAGTTGATTTTTGGCACTGTTTGGCCATCAAAAATTTAACATCGTTAATGGAGTGGATAAAATTATCTAATTGAATTCAAATTTTATATATTTTTTAGTTACATTAGGATAGTGAGATCCCAAGTGAGTGTGTCAAACTTTTAATAAATCAAAATTAAAAGAACCTATCTTACGATTTGTTTATCTAAACGAGTCTAAGATTAAATTTATATTTGATTAATTTATTTACAAAGTAAATCTAAATCAAACTTTTAACAAAACAATCCTAAACAAATATCCAATATGAAAATTTTTGACAACCCTACATACTAGACACGATGCTGAGCAAAAAGGTCATTCCATATTCATGTTTTTATCGTAAGCTCTCATTATAGAAGCAAGTTTAACCACAAAAAAAAAAAAAAAAATCACCAAAAGAAAAATCATACCGTCACCTGTTACTTTTTACTTGAAAGAAGATATGATACATGTTCACTACCTAGTGAACTACCTTTCTCACGTTATATACACATTTTACTGTTAAGAGTACCTCTTTCAAAGATCAACTTTCTAGATGTTAGGCTTGCATTTCATATGGCAAGTTGACGTACTCCTGCATAAGCCGAAAAACAACGTTAATGAAAACAAAGAAGCATTTCTAAAGTTAATTATATAGCTACAAAAATTTATTCACAAGAAACAAAACAATTATTTACATTAAGTTGGTAGGCCCATGTACAATGGTGGTAAATTGTTCTAAGGCTTTTAGATAGCTCCATTCAGCAAAGACAATTGGGCTGGATGGCCATGTAACATTACGCTGGCAGGTAAGTTAGCCTCAGATTCCATGAACTTCTGAACACCTTTCCATGGACGCCACATGGGAAACTTAGCAACAAATCATCTGGGCATTCTCCTTTTAACTGCAAACTCACCAGCTATTAGTAAAAGGCAAAGTAGGAAAAATATTTCACATGTTATACGAGATAAATCAGTAATAGATGCAAAACAAATGAAGTAAATCAAAACTACAAAGCATAGGGAGTCCAATGGCATCCCTTGCCATCAAAGGTATTTGCCATGTTCTCAAGTGGAAGGCCTTTTAGAGTATCCTCGAGAAATTTTCTCATTATAAAGGGTAAATTCTACTTAGTTGGAGCTCTAAACATTGGTACAAGACAATTACATGACCTAATGTTTCAATTACTCACCTAAATAACATCCATATTAGATTTAGATGATTATTCTTTAATTAGTAAACTCTCAACAAAAAACTATTGATTAATGATAACAAGTGATTAAGTTAAATAATTCTTCATGGAATTTTTTTTGAAAAAAGAGAAGGGGTTACCGAGAGTTGTTAACCTCCTAAATTCCTTAAATAAAAGAGCTAATTACACCGGTAATCACACAAGGAAGAGAAACGGCCCAAAACCCCATCAACACTAGCTCTTTTCCATTTAACCAAATGCAACACAAGAGAAGGTATGATCTCCTAATTAAATTAGTGTCCTAGTCATCTACATGGCCCCAATGCTGTGCCCAGAAAGCCTCATTTGGAGAGTAATCCAATGACTAATTCTGAGCCCTATGCCAACACCGCTGTGCAAAAGGGCAGGCAAAAAATGGGTGATCCACATCCTCTACAGCTGAAGAACAAAGCCGCAAGACACGCCCACCTTCGAAATCCATATGCTCTTAAGTTGGCAGGTGATCAATCCCTTCCTCCTCAACAGCCAGATGAAGAAGCAATCCTTTAAGGGCAATTTATACCTCCAAATCCGTCAGCAATCTTTAGGCATAACAGGATCGGCAGGTGCATATGCACTCACAAAAAACTTGCAAGCCTTACTAACAGCAAAATGGCCATGTTTTCAAACCCAACCATCACTCCCGGCCCCTAAGGCAAGCTCTTCCACTCTGGTGTCAAAAAACAAGTGAGAAACATTTGGCAGCCATAATCCATCCCAGCAGCACTGAGCAACTACTGAAGGATCCATAACTAAAGCAGGCAACCTCAAACATTCCTCGACAATGATCCTGAAAGGGGACCAATGATGCATCCGAAAACATGACATCCTCCCATCTCCAAGAGTAGCTCTGCAATACGGATGGAGTTTCCTAAAGAACTTGCACAAAGCCTTCTAAAAGGTAGAAGCACCTCTAAATGTCATTCCTTTTTTTATCCCAATCAACTGTGTCCCATAGGATTCACAAATGTTTTTCTTTCAGAAGGGTAGCATAATTCCTATACTTTGTAAGATCCACTTGGAGAGCAGTACATCATTGAGCTCTAAGATTCAGGGCACCAAGCCCTGCATTTTTTTTAGGTCTACACACCTCATCCCATGCTTCCAAGGACATGAATCCATCACCAGTGGAGCAGGTCCAAAGAACTTCCTTCCAACAATGTCCATCATCTACAAAACACGGTTACACGAGTGGCCACCTTCAGGACCAAGAGGAAATAGATAGGCAAAGTAGAGAGCACTGAGGAAAGCAGGACAAGTCTCCCCCCTCTGGGTAACAGCTGTGCAGCCCATCTTTCAAGTCATTTCTCCATTTGCTCAATCACTTGGATCCAATCCATGGAAGTGATTTTTCCAGGTGCTTGCAGAAGACCAAGATACTTAATCGATAACTAGAGAACATGAACACTCAAAGCTTCTACACATGCACACGACTCTTCTTGCATCCCAAAGGAGAAATCCTGATTTCCGCAGATTGACCACCAAACTAAAAACTTCCCAATAAGCTGCAAATGTAATCTAGCTTTCCTTACCTCAGCGGCGGCTTCCTCTATAAAGAGTATGGTATATCAGCATACTATAACATAGGCACCACCATGCCTCCTCTTCCTACCCTGAAACCACGTAATTCATTGGCTGAATACAGTGAGAAACATGCATTGGCAAGGAAATCAACTGCAAGGACAAACAACAGAGGGGCCAAGGGGCAACCCCACCCTACACCATTTAGTGGCTATCCATCCACCTTTTGGTTGCCCATTGATAAAATGGAGAAAGATGCTGAAGTTACACAAGTTTTCATCCAAGCAAGTTCACAACTAAAGGACACCTCACAGCAGCAGACATGACCATAAAAACTTACTGTCGAGGGAATTAGAGGCTTTAGAAAAATCAACTTTCCAACGGAAAGATTTCCTTCCCTCTTTCAAGCTGCTAAAATTTCTTCTCTGACGACAATTTTCTAAGATTGACTGCTTCTTAGAAAAGACAATTGTACAAGATTGATCGAGGCATCCAAGATTTCCGCCAACCTCAGTGAGGGTTTTGTCCATTGGAAGATAAATAGAAATATAGAGAACAATTCGCTTGTAATCCTAAACTCAGCTGCAGCATCCCTCCTAAGAGGGAGAAATCAATAGAAGACATTAAGCTTGGCAAAGCCCTCGCTGGTTGAAAGTGAGTGGAAGATTACAATAACATCATCCTAAAGTAGATGCCAAAATTCCTTCAGGAAAATCGGAAAGCTGTTGGGACTAGGAGATCCCTCCTGTTTGAGGGACCAAAGCACCCACCATACCTCATCCTCGGAGAATGGAGAAAGAAGGGATGCCGCATCTTCAGGTGTGACACTTAGGTCGGCAACTGCCTAAATGCCAAGTTCTGTCAGTTCTAGTGGTGAAGAGTTGGCAATAAAAGCCAATGAATGCTTTCCCAACCTCAGATTTGCCATAAACTCTTCTTACCTTGATTTGACAATTTCAATCCAATTCTTTCTCCCATTAGCAAAACATGGAAGAACCATGTGTTCGAGCCCCCCTCCTTCAGCCACAATTGTCTAGATCTTTGTTGCCAAACCACTTCATCTTTCCTTTCCTATACCTGAATCTTCTTCCTAAGTTCTGCCCTTTCTATTTCCTCCTCAGTCAACAGGTCAGTTTCATCCTCCAATCAATCCAACCTAGAGATTCCTCCAAGGAGTTCTTCTCTAACCCTATCACAAACAGCCTTAAATTACTCCTTTAGCTTTATCCCTGAGAACCCTATGCTTCATCTTCTGGTATATAAACGACAGATATCCAACAGGATTACATTCCCTCCACCAACCATAATTTGAAGTAGATCCCAAAACACATGCCATCACTCGATTCCCAAACAAGGGGTGTGATCTAAAAAAAGGGGCATGGGAGGGTTTTCCCCAAGCCCAAGGGGAAGCATTCATAGAAAGCAATTAATCCAAACAGGCAATCAAGGTGGGACCTAGGGCCACCTTCGTTAGAGCTATGCCAAGAGAAGCGACAGTTGGGGCTTCTTACTCCACAACACCAGCCCCAAGTTCCAGTCCAAAAAGCCTTCCACCCTACCATTGGCCCTCTCTTCCTCTCCTCGCATAAAGGGGGAGACCCTCACCAGCGGACTGCCGACAGAGGCCACTGCCACCAACGACGGTGGTAGCAGACCCAGACCGGCTGGGTGGCACTTGTAGGGGCCCTCCTACTCACATGTGTGCTCCCATTTGATCCATGCACAGCAAGATCATCCTCCTAGCATGATTTTTGGAACTCCTTTTGTTCGGAACTTGTGTTAGGATCTGATTTTTTCTTGTTACATGTTCTGCATGGTCTAAAAATCAATTTTCAGACCTCTGATTGCTGGCCATTCCTTCTTTGTTGGACGTCATGGCCCTCCTCTTCATCATCCGAAGTCATATCGGAGTCTCCTGTTGATACTGGAGACATTAAGAATCTATTTTTTGTTCCCATTACGAAACTTGATGAGACCAACTATACTCATTGGTCTCAGGCGTTCCTCATGACGATTGAAGGACACGATAAGGAACACATTCTTCTAGAAGCAGAGTCTAATAACAAAATCACGAAGCATGCCACATGGAAGAGACAATGCCATGGTAAGAGCTTGGATCATGAATGTCGTGGTGTCTCACATTAGTGATTGTATCATGTATTACAAGGTTGTCAAGGAAATGTGGGATTCTCTTCATGACACCTATTCTCATGAAAACAATTCCAATAAGGTCTTTCAGATCACTCATGACACCTCTCTCAAACATGATGGTCTTACCTTGTCCCAATATTATACTCAGCTGAAGGGAATACTAGAGAACTACAATGCCTGCAGACCGATCTGTATTTGCGCTACATAGAGGGAGTATCGCAAGGAGTTTACGGTACTCAATTTTCTTTCTGGCCTAAGTTCTGAGTATGAATCAGCACGGTCCCAAATTCTTATGTTGACAGAGCTTCCTAGTCTGAAGGAGGCTTATAGTCAGATCAGTAGACTCTCTGTTAGGTCTACTGCTCCTGAGACTATGGGACAGACCTCTGCTTTTGTTGCTAGAGGAGGTCGTGGAAGATGTGGTGGTTCTGCTACTCCTAGATGTGGTTGAGGTCGAAGACCACCCGGTAAGCCACGCCCAAGTTGCACTTACTACAGGTGCATCGGACATGTTGAGGCTTCATGTTGGAGCCAGTATGGGAAGCCTCTGTAGCTAACCAAGCTATAGTCACTACTGAGACAGACTAATATGGTACCCAAAGCTGAGTTTGACGCCCTTACTCAAAGATTGGCTCAGGAATCACCATCTACCTCAGATATTGTTGCCCTCGCCTCCTCAAGTATATTGTGTGATTCTAGTTTCCCTGTACCCTTCCAGTATAGTAGATCTACTTGGCTTGTGGACTCAAAGAGCCTCACTACATCTGAGTGGTGATCAGACTTGCTTTAGGCAACTTCAGTCTGTCGCATCAGGTCGTATAGTACAGGTTGCAGATGGGTACCACACTAGAATTGATGGACAAGGGGAGGTTTCACTCACCTCCAGTTTACAGTTGCCTCGTGTTTTATATGCACATGAATTTCCTTTTAGTCTGTAATCTGTTACAGTCACTAAAGATCTCAACTGCCAAGTTATATTTAATGATGTGGGCTACATATTTCAGGACAAACTCACGAGGAGGATGATTGGTGGCAGACATGAAGAAAGGGGGTATATTGCTTGCTTCAAACATATAGAGTTGCTTTATGTCATGGAGACTATAGTCTGACTGTTGAGACTACCATGGTTTTAAAAAACACACCTCGAGGCTATAGAGGCGTACACCTCGAGGCGAAGCAGCCCCAAATAGCCTCGAGGTTGTAGCCTCGAGCTGTGATGAGAGACTCATCATGAGCCATAACTAGCTCATTTTGACCTAAGAGAGAGAATAAGAGCTCCTACATAACCTAGAGAAGGACCTAATTCAAGGAATAAGTGTTCTGAGAAGAAGAGATGAAATAAAGGTTAAAATTACAATTTTACCATTGCAGTACATAAACATGATTTCTCAGAGGCAAAACATAGGTCAAATGGTCTGAATAAGATAAAAAGTGGGTTGATTCAATCAAAAATAGGTTCATGTGCAATCTAGGAATTAAATAACATTCTGTAACCCTAAAACAGACCCGCTTAATTCAACAAGGTTCTAGTCAGGATAAAAATCAAGTAAACCCTCTAAAATTCATGGAAAAATATCTCCTAGGGCTTAGAACCTTCAAATTGACCTTTGGAACCTATTTTGACCTAGATTAGGGTCCTAGCCCATCAATTGACCTAATTTGGATTTTTGTGCAAAAAGTCCAATCAAACATGGTCAAACCTAAAATCCAACTTCACCATTGGATTCCTTAGGTCCAAATTAGGTTTGTACCAAAATTTGGACCTAAGGGTAGGTCATCTTGACCTACTTTGCAAATTAGTACACCCAATTACATTTTAGTCCCTACCTTTTGAAAATCATTGCACAGACCCCCCTAACTTCCTCGCCACTCTTACAAACAGGTCCCTCCACCATTAATGGAGGAGAAATCCTACTCCGACGACGAATAGAGGGGGAATACTCCCTGATTCCTCAGAGATCTCCCAGATTTGGAAGGGAGATTCTCTGAGGAATTCCCTTCCATCTGAGCGTGGTCCTGATCTATGATTTGCACCCAATCTCTCATGCGTTTGGGTACCCCACAGACTTCCATCTCCGGCGAGGATTCCCATGCTTGGAAGCTTGTCTTCCAACCATAGGAACCCCTGCCAGTGCCTATAAAATGACCCTCAACTCCGGCCGCACCTCTTTAGCCCGACTTGGCCAGAGATCCACCTCGATTTCTTCTCCTCCGGCCAAGTGGTCCAGCGACCTCCAGCGAGCCTCCCTCTTTCTCGTCGCTCTGCCATAATACCAGTGGCAGAACTGTCCTCACCATCCTCCTCCACGTTGCGCAACACCCACGCGAGCATCCCTAACCCCGTCGTCGCCGCCGTCTCCCTCCACTGGACGCCTTCTTCTCCGGCGACAGCAGGTACTACCAACCGCCCTCTCGCCCCCTTCGTCCACTTAATTAGGCTAGAACCACTCGTTTCATTCCCTCTTCAATTCCCCTCAACCTATTTCACAAAACACCCCTCAACCGCCACTGTCCACTGCTATCGTCCCCATCTCCGGCCGACCTCCGGCGAGACGCACCCGTCATTCCACAACTCCACACGTCTCGCCACCAACCCCACAACCTCCGCCACACTCACCTGAACATCATCCACCCACTCACAGACCGCCTACACCACCACAAACACCCCCTGACCTAACCCATAAACCCGGCCACAGAACGACCTAGGCATGCATGCCTAGGCCGCCCCGCGGTCTGCCACCTACCGCCTCACCTTCCCCATGACACAACGAAGGTCCTCCTGTGGTCTAATAGAGTCGCAAGGCCTCTTTTGTGTTGTGCAGGGTTAAGCTCCCAGCCGCCATTAGCGACGACTCGAGCTCGACTGTTCTCCAACTCCAGGCCACAATCATCCGCTCCCAGCCTTCCAAACTGTGCGAGTTGCGAGTGTGCGCAAGTTCAGCCTGATAGAGGATGCTGCGAGGCCTGCAGCTACAGTAATTGGAAGGAAAAGCTGCCGCGGGTGTGCGAGCAAAAGCAAGTGGGACATTAGTCCCACCTCGTAAACGTCTGAGTAGGCGCGTGCAATAAATTGGATTTGTGCTATTAGCTGTTCGCCTCGAAAACACATGGGGTGAGGTCCCTCACCTATACACGCCTCGTCCGTGAATTCATCCCGTGGATCTGGCACCCGACCCGACTATCCTACCGAGCACTCCTCGCGCACCACACCTACGCCGATGCACCTGGACCTGGGCATGCGGCCCGACCCGATTACCCGACTCTGGGAGAGCGTACTGAAGAGTGATATGCAGAGAGAGAGAGACGCAGGGGTGGGTAGAGGGGTAGGTTTTGCTCTTCGATTTATGCAGGGAAGAAGAATGGGAAGGAAGGCACAGCTGAAGGGAAGCTGACACTTAGATGCAAAAGGAAAAAGAAGGAAGGAAGGCTAAAGAATGAAGACTCGTAGAGGAAAAAGAGAAGGAAAGACAAGGCAGAAGGAAGAGGCGAAGCCAAAGAGAAGAGGAAGTCAGAGAGCTAAGGCTGAAGAAGGAAGGAAGGCTAAAGAAAGAAGACCCGCAGAGAGGAGAAAGACACTGCAAAAGAGAGGCAAGTCAGAAGACAGAGGAAAATAAGAAGGAAGAAGAAAGGCAAGAGCAGAGAAAGGAGCTACAGAGAAGAAACAAGGAAGAAGAAGCACACGACCAAAGAAAAAGAAGAGGAAAATCAGAGAAAGAAAGTCAGAAGAAGAGAAAACAGACAAGAGAAGAAAGAAAACATCTTTTTAAGACGTCTGATCTCATGATCAGACGTCCAATTTCTTTATTTTTGCCACAATTAACTTTTAAACTCATTCATATATATATTCTGAATTAAGTTTTGAGTAATTAAGTATTCAATTACATTATTGAGATTAGTGAATAAATTCTAATTGCTCCCTGTGTTCGACCTCGAATACTTAGGTTTTCGAGTAATAAATTTTTATTTGTTGACAACACTTGGTCACCTATACTACGCCGTAACTGACTGTTAAAACACAATCAAGCCGCATCAACAGGCTGCATACAAGAGGCATGCGCCTTAGTTGAACCGAGGTGGTCTGAGGCGGTGAGTCGCACATGAGGCGCTGCCTCAACTGTTTAAAGTGTCAAGTGCTTGTCACATGATACCTTTTAGGGTTGCAAAAGGTAAGAAATGAGGCAGTAATGCAGCTGAGACCAAAGCCTACGAATTCAGATATGTTCGATCGATCTTCAAGCAGTGGGGAATCTACTACAGCAGTGTCGTCGGAGGAGCAATGCCGGTTACCAGTTGCTGCAGCAACGTCAGAGGAGGAGCATCGCCGGTGGTGCAGTAGCATCGTCGGAGGAGGAGCATCGCCGATGGTCCAGGTTGGTTTAAGATGGTTGTTTTGCTTAGGGTTTAGGAGAGTTGTTTTGCTTAAGGTTTAGGAGAGTTGGTTTACTGCAAAGTTGATGCTCTTTGTATTAGAGGTGATGCACACAAGTGCTTAGGGTTTTGTTGGTTTATTGCACAAGTGAATTTGTATTGATTTGAGTCGGAGAAAATGACATCTTCTCAAATGAAACCCTACACCTCTTTATATAGGGAGTGGTGTTGGGAAAAATACATAAGTCCAACAGGACAAGAAACATGACATATGACTCTAATAACTCTACCAACACTCCCCGTCAAGTTGGAGCATATATATCAATGATGCTCAACTTAAAACAACACTTATCAAAAGCAAATCTGGCAAGTGGCTTCGTGAATATGTCTGCAATCTGATCTTCAAATGGCACAGATGAAGTGTAGATAATTCCACGTTGTATCAAGTCTCTAGTGTAGTGGCAATCAACCTCAACCTATTTTGTCTGCTCATGAAACATTGGGTTGTTGGCAATATAAGTAACACGATTATCACATCTCATCTGCATTGGTCCCTCTACCTGAATATGGAAATCATGTAGAACAGATCTGACCCAAATCATCTCTGCAGATGTCTGAGCCATAGCCCTGTACTCTGATTCTACGCTGGACCTAGATACCACATGCTACGTCTTGCTTCTCCACGTCACTAAGTTGCCTGCCACATAAGTACAAAATCCAGTTGTTGACTTCTTGTCTATCATGCAACCTGCATAGTCAGCATTAGAGTAGCCAACAACACTCATAGATGTGCCCCTCTGAAATAAAACACCTATGCTAGGTGCTTTCTTCACAAATTTAAGTACCTGTATAGCAGCATCCCAGTGTTGCTTGGTCGATTTGTCCATGAATTGGCTGAATTTTCTTACTGCAAGGGAAAGATCCGAACGTGTAATAGTAAGATA
Source organism: Thalassia testudinum (assembly GCA_037157565.1). Lineage (NCBI taxonomy): Eukaryota > Viridiplantae > Streptophyta > Magnoliopsida > Alismatales > Hydrocharitaceae > Thalassia > Thalassia testudinum. The sequence continues at coordinate 156,842,859 of JAZHRO010000031.1, read as the reverse complement.
CAACTTACCGATCAACTGCCTATATAATCTGCTATCATAGAGATGCCCTTTGGGATCCATAGGTATACTGGCAGATTTGGACCCCATCATTCCTGTTTCCTGCAAGATATCAAGGGCGTACTTCCGCTGACTAAGAACAATGCATAACCAAGAGAGGATCAGGTCATCATCTCAGCTATCCCAGCAACATCATCTTTAGAGAGGATCAGGTCATCCACATAAATAAGCACAACCACTCCCCTTTTACTCTTCCTAACAAACAAGTGATCAGCAGAGGACCTTACAAGTCCCATTACATATACCTCCTCCGAGAGTCTCTGGAACCATGCTCTTGGACTTTGCCTTAAGCCATAGATTAGTTTCTTCAATCTATAGACACTCCCCCTGAGCCTCAAACCCAGGCGGTTGTTGCATATAGACCTCTTCCTGAAAAACTCCATACAAGAACGCGTTCTTGACATTCAATTGATGAAGAGGCCAATCACAGTGAGCTACTACAGACATCAAAATCCGAATAATACACAGTCGAGCAACTAGAGAGAAGGTATCAAAGAAATCTACCCCATATGTTTGGGTAAATCCCTTTGCCACCAATCTTACCTTGTCTCGAGAGATTGTGTCGTCTAGGTTGTATTTAACGACAAAGACCCAACGACATCCAACTGTTCTGGCATAAGAGGCAAGGTAGTAAAATCCCACGTCCCTCTAGACTGTAAAGTAGCCATCTCATCCTTCATGGCCTAACGCCAGTTTGGATCCAGCATGACCTGTTGATGGGAGGTAAGAGCATACGTTGCAACTAGTGCTGCTATGAATGCAGCAAAGGAACTACCGAGGTTGGCAATGGAGACTGTCTATACATTATGATAATGGGCATAGCTGCATGGAGCCTTCCGAATAGCAATTGAGAGGTCAGGATCCTCCTCACTCTGCTCAATAGTACTTGGAGTATGAGACTCATCAGAGGAACCTACACAAGTACCACTAGGACAACTGACGTCAGCATCAACACATACCTAACTAGGGGAGGAGATAGGTGGCTGAGGTGTAGTGAGGGTGTGTTTTTGTCACCATGTATGCTGTCTGTATGTCATAGGTAGCCTATATACCTGAGTATTTTCTGCTCTCTACCTCATACAAATCTCCGTGGCAGGTATATCATCATGATGTGTAATAGGGATTTGCTCCAAGGGAACTGGTGGAATAGGCATAGGAGCCAAATTCCTCGCAAATGTCACATGATGACCATCTGTAGAGAAATAAGGAAAATGGACTTATGAAAAGCGACATCTACAGTCATAATATTTCTTACCACGTGGGTCATAGCATCTGTATCCTTTTTGGGTGCTACTATATCTCAAAAATACACACTTCACTGCTCTTAGAGCCAATTTATCTCTACCAGGTCCAAGAATGTGAACAAAGGCAACATAGCCAAACACGCGAGGTGGAACAGTGAATAGATCCTTCTCAAGATGAAGAATCAGCAATGGAACTTGTTCTTGTATGGTTAAGTTGGGCAATCTATTAATCAAATAACATGTAGTCAACACTACATCTTCCCAATATATCTGTGGTACATTATGCTGGATCAATAATGTTTTAGCCACATCAAGAACATAACGGTGCTTTCTTTCTGCTACACCATTCTGTTGCGACGTATGTGAACAGGATGTCTGATGAACAATCCCAAAAGATCTATAAAAGCCTGCCAACTTAGATGTATATTACTCTAAAGCATTATTAGACCACACAATCTTCACAATAGTAGAAAATTGAATCTTTACTTGTAAGATAAATGTTTCAATCACTGATCCAATATCAGATTTATTTTTCAAAAGAAATAACCATGACATCCTAGAAAAATCATCGACAATAATTAGATAAAATCTATAACCCAGTCTGTCCAGGATACGACTTAGTCCCCATACATTCATATGCAGTAAATCAAAGATAGCATTAGAACTATGAGATGAAGTAAAAGGAAAACTGGTCCTGTGATGCTTTCCTAGCTGGCATGCATCACACAATTTCTGTATCAGGTGAAATATGAGAAATGACACGTCGAAACCTGTCCAATGGTGAGTGTCCAAGACGTCGGTGCCACTAATGAGTTGTACCAGCACTAAATACCTCGCCCTAACATGTAGCGACAACTAGATTCTGGACCAGTCGATACACACCCCCTTACTTATGTCTACCACCAATCGTCCTCCCTGTGAGTTTGTCCTGAAAAATATAGCCTAGTTCATCAAATATTACACGACAGTGCAAGTCTTTTGTAATTCTACTGATAGACAAAAGACTAATAGGAAATTCAGGAGCATAAAGAACATTAGGCAATGTCAGGAATCATTGTAACATCTCCTCTGCCATTAATCCTACACTACCTGCCATCTGCTACCTGCATAGATCTCCCTGAGGGGACATTATGAACCTGTCCAAAACACGTCTCATCCCCACTAAGATGTTGAGATGCGCTAGAATCCACCAACCACAATGTCTGTCAATGTTACCAGACCTGTAAGCGAAAGTCATACCTGAACTGGCTAAGGCAGCGGTATCTGCAGTAGTAGTAGTAGTCTCCTGAGTCAGCTGGGAGAGACGCTGGATCACAGCATCATAGTCTGCATGGGACACCATGTCACTTCCCTCCTCCAAAGCGACAGCCTGGTTGGCCATGGAAGGTCGATCATGCTTTGTCCAACAAGAGCCCTCCGTATGGCCTTTCTTTCCACAATGCGAGCAAATGGTGCGAAGTCTGCTACTCGTATCTCGACCACCACACCCTCTCCCCTAGTGGATGGAGCACCACGTCCTCCTCAAGCAGTAGTAACAAGTATAGAGGTTTGTCCACTTTCTGACACGGGTTGCCTACCAACCACTCTACTCCTGCAGCTATAAGCCTCCTCCAGAGATGGTAGCTCAGCCAGAGTAAGGATTTGGGACCTAGCAACCTCATAGTCAGACCCAAGTCTGTCAAGAAACTGAAGGACAGCATACTCCTTCCTATGTGTCCTCTGAGTAGCACACGTGCAAACAGGTCAGCAGGCATTATATTTCTCAAGAAGCCCCTTTAGGGTAGCATGGTACTGCGACAAAGACTGACCCTCCTGTTTCAGACGACGAAGGGCATCATGAATCTCAAATACTTTGCTAGAATTCTTTTCATGAGTATGTATCGCGAAGAGAATCCCATATCTCCTTGGCTGCCTTGTAGTACATGATCCCATCACCGATCTGAGGTTCAACAGAATTCATGATCCAGGCACGGACCATGGAATTATCTTTCTTCCACGTGGCATTTTTCCCCATTTGATCTTGTGGCTCCATCTCCAACAGTAGTTGTTCCTTATCATGGAACCTCAATAGTCATGAGGAACGTCTGAGACCATCTATCTAGCATAATTAGCCTCGTTCAACTTGGCAATAGGAACAAAGAAAGGAGATTTATAACCTCTGTTGCCCCTAGCAGTAACCGATGACACTTCCGAAGATTCTAAGGAGGTCATCGTGCCTTAGGACTGCCACAAGATACCATAAGAGCAATATGAAATCAATATTCAGATCTGAAGACTTTACAACCAGAGAAAAAATGATCTCTTGAACATGAGATCTAAGGAAAAGAAATCCTAAAAAACATCTCAAGAATCTCAGAAATCATGTAGATCAGGTTTTATCGCATGTTAGGACATGTCCTAATAGCGCTTGGGCAGGCTCAACTGACCCCGAGAACCACCACTGTGACCTACAAGTGATGGGCGATGGAGGTGGCAGCGCTACAATGGTCTGAGGCGGCATTACGGCGATGGGAGGTGTTGTCCCGAGGCCAGGGGAGGCGTCGGGGCGATGTTCCGAGGTGCTAGACCAACCGCCGGGCAATGCTACACCCTCAGGGCAACGCCGCGACCTCCAGACCGGCCCTCATTGTGAGGAAAGGCGGCACAGGGCCTCGAGGCGGCGCTGCAGAGCCCTTGAAGAGGCTGTGGCACCTTCTAGGGCTCGAGGAGAGGTCTGCTAGGGCTTACTAGCAGCGCTAGTGCTCGAGAAGGCGATCCGCAGCTCAAAGAAGCTGGAGTCGCAACAGGCACAAGCAGCCGCTGCGACCGTTGTAGCCTCCTAGGGCCGACGACGGCTAGTGGCTGGCCAGCGGCAGCTCCCGCAGGTGTAAAACGGGAAACTGGGGTTTTGGTAGAGGGGTACGGAGGCTCATGAGGGGTGGGATACCATACGCCATTCTAGGATCGCCGCTCTGATACCAAGTCGAAGAAAATGACTTACCTTATTCTCAAATGAAATCCTACACCTTTTTATATAAGAAGAGGTGTTGGGAGAAATACATCATAAGTCCAACAGGACAAGAAACATGACATATGACGCTAATAACTCTACCAACAATTTGTAACAGAGGTACCACACAGACCATTTCTCTTCAATGTTAGCTTTAAACCAACAAATTTGATTTGTATCAATGATTCAATGTTACCTTTTTTTCAATTTTTTACCTTGGTTCAAGTTTTTACTTTGATATGGGTTTTTACCTTTTGCCATTACCAGTTAAACCATGTGTTATTTGATTACATTTTTTTTGTTTACTTGGTTGTGTTTCATCATTGTCAAATATCTTTAGGATGAGTTTTGAGGTGTGCTTTAGAGTTTGAGGGGAAAGTTTGGATCTCGGTAGGGCTTAGTTGTTAGGATTTTGGGTTTTTAGTGAATTATATCTTGGTCCGGTAATGTTGTTATCTAGGTTACGATAAGACTCAGTACCATTGGCAACTTGCCTTAAGTAGAGGCTCCAAAATGACCTATTTAGGTATTTGACTTTGATAATTTTATTTATTTCTCAGGTTTAGGTCATTTAGGTTGTTTATTTGGTTACTAGTCTCTTATGATTTTAGACATGGCGCCAAAGGCAAGAAGAGGAGGAAAAGAAGGATCCACTGGCAAGTCTGATCCTGAATGGAAGTATTGCACGGAAATTGACCTTCAAGGATCTCGAAAGGAGAAAGGATATAAGTATGTGAAGTGTAACTTCTGTAGGAAAACTATCATGAGTGGCATTGCAAGACTGAAGGAGCATTTAGCGAAAACAAACAAAAATGTGGGAGCATGTGTAAAGGTGCTACCTGAAGTTGAAACTGAAATTAAGTCATTCTTAGCAAAGAAGGAAGTTGGTAGAACACTTGAAATGGAAGAAATTCGTCGCATAGGTACATATAAGTAGAAGGTCCATCTAGGCATGATGAAAATGGTGCGCAAGTGGTGAGGGGTCCTATGGATTTATTTGTTGCAGGAATTGGACAGAAAATAAGGCCTGGAAGTGATGGACCTGATAGTGCTCCTCAATGTCCTCCAAAGCAGGTTACTTTGAATTCTTCTTGGAAGAAAGAACAAAGAATTAGAACATGTCTTAGTATTAGTAGATTCTTCACTGAGAATGGATTGTCATTCAATTTGACCACCAGTCCATCTTACTAGAAAATGCTTCAAGATGTAACTATGGAAGGGGGATTCAGAGGTCCTACAATGCATAAGTTACGAACTTGGATTATGAAAGAAGTCAAGACACTAGCTACTATGACGGACCAAGCAAAAGTGTCTTGAGAAGAGATTGGATGTAGCATAATGTCTGATGGTTGGACAGATACAAAAGGATGCACCTTGATCAAATTTTTGGTTAACCCAAAAGGTACGTGATTTCTGAAATCTGTTGATGCCTCTGATGAAATCAAAAATGTTCTCTTCAAATTGATGGATGATGTTGTTGAAGAAGTGGGTGAAAGCAATGTTACCCAAGTGATGACAGATAATGCATCAGCTTATAAAAAGGTTGGAGAGAAATTGATGGAAAAAAGGAAACATTTGTATTGAATTCCGTGTGCTGCTCAATACATTGACCTTATGTTGGAAGATATCATGAAGCTACATCTTTATGACTGTTTTCAAAAAGGCCAAACAAATAATCAATTAAATATATGCACATGCTTGGGTAGTGGCCATGCTAAGGAAGCATATAGGAGAAGACTTGGTGAGACCTGCCATTAGTCGGTTGCTACTGCTTTCCTTACCTTGCATAGATTGCTAATGACCAAAGATGCTCAAGTCTTTTTTCACCTCAAAAAGGTGGTAGTGCAGCAACTATGCATTGAAGGTTCAAGGACAAGCAGTACAAAATATTGCCCTAAAAAATAGAACATTTTGGCCTGATGTAGCCTATGTGATAAGGACAATCAAACCGTTGGTGTTGGTTTTAAGAATGGTGGACGCTGAACAATATCCACCCATGAGATTTATTTATGAGGCTATGGATAGGACCAAGGAAGCTATTGCTAAAATTTTGGGTAATGATGAAAAGTAAACGACAATCCGAGACATCATTGACACAAGATGGGATAGACAATTGCACACACTTACATGCTGCTGCCTATTTTCTGAATCCCCAATGCTAGTATGAACCAACTTTTAAAGCTGATTCAGAAGTAAAGATGGGTTTGTACTCATGCTTCCAGAGGTTGATTCCTGACAAAGATGAGAGGTTGAATGTGGATCTCCAAATAGATGCATTTGTTAATGGAAGAGAATTATTTGGATGGTCCAATTAATAAATTTTGTTAATTTTTTCCTATATACTATAAACAAATTTTCCATTACAGCGGATTGGTAGAGAGCATTTGGTGATGAAACACCTGAGTTGAAGTTTGCCATGCGCATTTTAAGTTTGACTTATAGTGCATCTGCATATGAGCGAAATTAGAGTGCTTTTAATCAAGTAAAAAATCCATATTTGTGTTTTAAATTTAAAGTAATATATAATAATTAGGCTATGATTATAAAAAATTTAATGGTGAACTTTTCATTAAGTAGGTCTATACTACGAGAAGGAAAAGGTTGAGACAAGATAAACTCAATGACTTAGTTTATTGTATGTTCAATTTGAAATTGAAACACGAGGAGAAGAAAAAAACAATGGATGATCCCCTATGCTTAGAGGAAGTGGACTCAGATGATGAGTGGATCGCTGAGCTACAACTTTGTGAAACAGAGATTGATGCTTATGAAGAGCTTAATGCAACTATAGCTCTAGAAGAGGATCCTATTGATCTTGAGCAGTTAATAGAAGCAGAGGGAGGAATACAAGTAGGAGGAAGTAAAAGAAAGAGGAAAAAGAGAACAGACAAGGGTAAAGGTAATATGTAATTTTATATTTTGTTGAACTATAATATTTAAATTTACAAATTAAGGTTCTAACTTTTAAGAGATTATTTAAAATGACTTATTTTTTAGGTAAAGCTGTTATTGACGTTGAGGAGAGAGTTTCAAGAGTGATAGAGATACTGAGGAAGATGATGATGAGGGCAGAATAAAGTTTATGGATGACTCTTGGGATGCGACCAGTCCTAGTGACAACATTGATGAGCTTGACGGTGTTCAAGGAGGAGACTAGAGTCTACAATGTGTTGTAGTTCTTTTGAGTTTTTGATGTGGATGTTTCATGTACCTTCATTTTAATGTATGTTTTAACTCCTAAGTCTCCCAATGGTTTGAGAAGTTGGTTTAATTTGTGCTTTTATTATGGTTTCTAATATTCTATATTATATGGATATTTATCTTTTCATTTAAACGTCATCTCTCGTTTAGTTTCGTTCTTTCAATATTGTGATAGAGAAAAAATGTTATGAAAGTGTCATTTACATTATTATTTCCTTATTAGCACTTAATAATATATCATTTCATTTTTCTATATTTTTTATACAAATCGTGATACTTACGTCTCAACCGCCTCGAGGCTTGCACCTCGCCTCGATGAAGGCAAACTGCCTTGGTACCACCTCGCTTTTTTAAAACCTTGGGGACTACACTTCAATGGCAACATCGTCTCGAACATCTTCCTCTGGACAGGCTACGACGCATTATCCCTCATTTGTCACCTACAAATGAGATTAGATGTAATGCTTGTCAGCTGGGAAAACATCACCGTACATCTTATCCTACGAGTTCTTCAGTGTCTTGAGTCTATTTTTGATTTGATTCATCTAGATGTATGGGATCCCACTAGAGTGCCAGATTGATTGGGACAGATATTATCTCATTATTATGGATGATTATTCTCGTATGTCGTGGTTGTTTCTTCTTAAGAATAAGTCTAATGTGGACACAATTATAGAAGATTTTATTATAAAAATAAAGACTTAGTTTTCTACCTGTGTATGTGTACGTTCAGATAATGTTTTGGAGTTTTATACAACCAGATTGCGTGCTTTCTACAGGTCTCATGATATTGTGCATCAGAATACGTGTCCACATACATCCCAACAAAATGGGATAGCTGAGAGAAAACATAGACATATTTTGGGTGTGACAAGGGCCCTTCTTATACATCACAATGTACCCCAGGTGTATTGGGGTGATGCAATTCTCACATCATGTTATTTCATCAACAGGATGCATAGTTCTGTATTATCAGAACAGATCCCATAGCAGATTCTATATCCAAATCGTGATTTGTTTCTTGTGCCACCTCGTACTTTTGGATGTGTAGCATTTGTACACATTACTAAGCCAGGCAGAGATAAGCTGGTGCCAAGATCTATTAAGTGTTTTTTTGGGATACACTCATACCCAGAAGGGTACATATGCTACGATCCCATTACCAGGAAACATTACGTGAGTGCAAATGTCACAATCCATGAGGAAGTACCTTTCTTCTCCATGGCTACACGACAACTATCTTTTGAGCCACAAGCCAGCTCACCTCAGGTTATTGCTCCTATGCCAGTTCCACCTATACAATTTGGTGACTCACCTATTTAGATTTCACAGAATTCTTCTGTTGAGCCAGAGCATGATAATTTCAAAGAGTCAGCGGTCTATAAGAAGCCTGTGACGTACAGGCCACGAATCACTACTACTACCCCCCTCTCCCTGCCTCAGTGCCATCATCCTCCTCACCTACACGGGTACATGTTGATGCTACTGATGCTTATGTGGCATCTGATATACCTACAGGTCCTATTACTCTAGATGATACTACTCTAGTGGCTCCAGAAGATGATAATGACTTTCCGGTTGCAATCCGAAAGGCACCTCGTAGTTGTGCAAATTACCGACTTGCAAGCACTTCTATGGGTGATGACCTTGGTGCCAACTTTGTTATATTCACTTTGGCTCTTTTGACGACGTCTATACCCAGTGCCTATCAAGAGTCAATGCTTCAACCAGAATGGCTTAGTGCAATGGAGGAGATTACTACTCTTCATGATAGAGGCACATAGGAGCTTACACTTAGACCAACAGGTGCTCGTGTGGTTGGTTGCAGGTGAATCTTTGCCTTGAAATACAACCTGAACGGGTCTATTTCTAAGTATAAGGCTCATTTAGTAGCCAAAAGGCTCGCCAAAATATATGGGGTGGACTTCTTTGACACATTCTCACCAGTTGCGAGGCTTCCTATAGTTCGTATACTCCTTTCTGTGGCAACTAAATAAAGGATGGGATCTACACCAGCTTGATGTGACCTGAAGGAGGTGTACATGTAACAACCCCCTGATTTTGAAGCTAAGGGGGAGTGTGTGCACAAGTTAAAGGCAATTTATGGGTTCAAGCAAAGTCCCCATGCATGGTTTCACAGGTTATCTGAGGTAGAAGAAAGCATGGATTTGAAAAGATCTACATCGGATCATTCTTTATTCACCAAGAGAACTGAAGTAGGTGTTGTTGCTCTTTTAGTTTATGTTGATGATATTATTACTGGTGATGATACTGTTGGAATAGTGCAGGTCAAGGAACAATTAGCAACACAGTTCGCTATGAAAGATTTGAAGTCCTGTGTTATTTCTTACGAATTGAGGTGGCTAGAGAAAAAGATGGAATAGTTGTGAGACAAAGGAACTATGACTTGATGTTCTTAGGGATGCTGGGATGTTAGGAGCCAAGGTGGTTAACATTCCCATGGATCCCAAGGTGCATTTGTATGATGAGGATGCATAACCTGTGGAAAGCGGGAGTTACAGATAATAGATTGGAAATTTGTTATATCTTACAATTACTAGACCTAATATTTCTCTTGCAGCTAGGAAGCTTAGTCAGTTCATGGAGAAGTCCACTAAGCAGCATTGGAATGCTACAATGCAGGCCCTTAGATATCTAAAGAAGGCACTAGGTCGTGGATTGCTTTTCAAAAAGGAGTGTCCTATGACAGTAATAGGTTACTCAGATGTAAACAATGCTGGATGTTTGGCAGATAGGAAGTCTACTACAGGATTCTGTACATATGTGGCAGGTAATCTTGTTACTTGGAGGAGCAAGAAACAGACGGTGGTGTCCAGATCTAGTGCATAATCCAAATATCGTGCCATGGCTCAAACTACAGCTAAGATGGTTTGGTTACAATCTATACGAGATTTGCATGTTCAGATAGAAGGATCGATGGAGATGAGATGCGACAATCTTACTGCCACATACATAGCCAATAATCCCATGTTTCATGAGCGTACGAAACATGTGGAGATAGATTGTCATTATACTAGAGATCTCATTCAGAAAGAAGTTATCTATACTTCAGTTGTGTCAGAGGACCAGATGGGAGACATCTTCACAAAGCCCTTAAGCAGAACTGCATTTGATACTGTGACAAGCTGAGCGTGATAGATATCTACGCTCTAACTTGAGGGAAGTATTATAGTAGGGGCTTTAGTGTCATTTACTTATTTTTATTAGAGTAAGTATTTCTCTGTTTTATTCTTTTAGTCCTTTGTAATAATTTACCCACATCTCTCTCTATTAAAGAGATGTAGGGTTTCATTAGTTGAATTGAGAAACTTGTTTCCGTTGCTACAACCAAGAAAGAGAAGCCATCAAATTTGCATTGGAAGTCCAAAGTAACAGATAATCTTTTCTTAATGATGTTGAGGTAGCCAAAGGAGTCCTCATTCCAGCCAACCAAAAGTCCAACTAACCTGCCTAAGGCATTGAGTGCATCGAAATGATGCAGTCACAGTCCCCTGATCGGGTAACAGATTTTGATATCACAAGACTTTAGTGTTATCACATGTAGCAGCATGGCGTCCACCAACCATTCCAAGGTGTATTTCCTAACGATACTCCTCTTGGAGTCCTCCCCTAAGCCCTTTCTTCCAAGTTGTGTTGTCCTCTTCAACACTACTCTACTTAACATGTCTTCCACGAACGATTTCTAAATTCCATATAGACCAATCATACTAGATATACGTGTCATTTCTTGCTAGTCCTAGTTAGCAAAAAGATTTACAGAGGTAGCGGTTGGTGGTGGGTGAAGCAGCAGAGGCATAATGTACTTAACTACCCATACCATCCCCAACCCCCTTAACCATTCCCCTATCTTGAGTGGCAAAGGTATGGTCATGTTTTCTACAATCGCCACATAGCAAACAATTGGTGCATAGCACTCTTGAGTTCAAGTTGATGATGGGCACATTCAAGATCCCACCGGCATGCAACTAATAGGGGTAGTTTAGGGTAAAGGGGCATATTGACACGAATCAGTTCTTGATATGTAGGTGCACTGGCGATTTATCACCCGTATCAAGCCTACACCAATTGTGTTGATGCCAGCTGCTACTGGTCTTGTGTGTTAAAGCTGGCATGGCTTCATTAACGGTGGTTGGAGATGGTTCGGACTTCAGGGTGGTGGCACAAGCCTCCAGGTGAGTAGGGGAGATGGTGGTGACTGATGGTAATGGGTTCGACTTGGTGGTAGTGTGTCACTATGGCTCGTGGAGAGAAGGGAGGAGAGGTGGTGGATCGGTTGGTCATACGAAGGAGAGGGAGGTGTGGTGGGGTCTGTTGGTGGAGTGGAGTAAGGTGGTGGTTTACGACATGAAAGGAGATGAGGTGAGAAGGAAAAAGATGAAGAGATAGGGTTGTTAACTAAGGGTCACTTTGAGAAGGAAAGAGATGAGAGATATTCTTCATAAAAAATGCATAAAAGATTAATCGCACGATTCGCACCAATAGACTTTTAAAAAAAAACCCATAAAAATTTAATCACATGGTTCGCACCAACAAACATCTTTATAAAAAAACCCATAAAAAAATTAATTACATGGTTTGCACAATCTAGATCAAAGACTCCCTGATGGAGATAGAGGATGTGGATGCACAAATGATGATAGGCGGATCTAAATCAAAATGGTCATCTGATAGAAGAAGAGAAATGAGTGGTGGTCAATAGCAAAGTTGTATGGTAGAGACTACAAACAACTACACACCAATGTGCATGGTCAACATAGTCCCAATCCTAGTTTACCACCCATGGATTATAAGGGATATGATACTGCTTGCACGAACGATTTTAACTCATTCGTGGGTTCCATAAGCTTCCATCGCAAGATTTTCAATGAATCGCCTAGCCATGATACAAGATCATGTTGTCAAAGTTATTACTATCAGTCTTTTGCACCACCACCACCTTTATATTCATATTATCGATCTTATCAACTTTACCCCAAGTAAGGAAATTAAGAGTACACTAGCAACACCTCCTCCTACAAGGCACCCAAATATGGCTTCTCAAATTATCAAGCCCCACAGTCAATGTTGCCACAACCTCAACCTTATCATCATGGCCCCCAAATCAAAAAAACTAGAACAAAGAACTTCAAGGCAAGTAAGATCCTCACATCAATCGCTTAGCAATTAGTACTACATATAGTAAATATCCTCGTATTGGCATATCAATTAACAAGAGTGATCGGGTGTACAAACAAGCAATGATGGAATACCAATCCATGTATTCGTGTATGATAGACTGCTTATTATTACCTTGAAGCCTTACAAAGCCGTAATAGGGGATGGAATCAACAAAGGGGCAATGATAGTGATGAAGGTCTTTAAAATTTTCATTGTCTTTTAAATTTTTAATTTGGTTAGTGTACTACTTTAGATGTGCATGCTTTATTTGATTTGAATGTATTGATTCAACACTTGTATTTTCACATGTATGCCCTTCTTACATAACATTTTAACATTTTAAGTTAATAATTTGTAATTTACTTACAACTTTAATCATTTTACGTAAATTCAGTCAACATTTATCAGCATGCATTAGCACACACTCGACGTGTACTCGATGCGCATAATTTCCGCATCGCCGATAACCAAACATTGAAATGTAGGTGTTTCCACAGCATGCCCTCGACATGCCTCCAATACATGCACTTGAAAATTTATCAACACAACATCGATATCAACACTTAAAACCTTCACCCATGACCATCATAAGGCTTACCTCGATAGCCAATAAAGGCACAAAGGCAACATTAAGAACAAAAGTCGATACGTGGACAACATCAACTAAAGAAGGAAGTTCAAGGATAGCATGCCCTTGTAAGTTGAATCCAAAGGTTTGTAGTTAAGTTCGAACCCAATTGAGCAGGAAGTGTTTGTTTAAAATCCTCCAAGTGCACAACATGGTCATTTGACTTTGGTCCAAGTAAATTTGCCTACGCCAACCTTAATTGCCATCAATAAGGGGACATTTGGTTCCCGAAGTGAAGGTTTAAACCAAAACACCCACAAAAGGGACACCATCATAGAAAAAGGACCATACCCATGCAATTTGGATCCAAATCAAGCTGCATGGGTTAGATCTTTCTAGGGATGAAAATTATTGGAAAAATCCATCCTCTACATATTGGTATTTTCTAGTAATGTCATCCCACCCTTGCCAACCACATCTAATAACAAAAGGTGGTAATTAGGATCCCCAAAAAAAGCTCATTTGTGGTGAAGTTCATAATTGGAACAAGTTCAAAAGTTGAGGCACAAGATGCATACTCATCAAAGCTGAATACAAGGCAAAAGTAAAGACTTAGATGCAGCTAGGACACAAGATTTAGCATAGCCACCATTCTATGCCTCACATCACTAGAATAGTCCAAAGAACTCATTTTGGGTTTATGTGCCTGGCATCAATAAAAATATAAGTATCAAAAGGGGCGAAGCTGCATCTATGTAAATAGAAAAGGGAGTTCTACCATACCCACTCCAATCGAATCCAAGGTGTAACTAAGTGGCTAGATCTAGCTATGTGGCAAGCAAGTCGATCAATCCAAACCCATCTACATAATGATGCCATTGATCGAGGAGATCGTTGCTACTTAAGTCAATGGTGCCAGTTCAGCCATCGAAGGAGGAAGGGTATCACCCCCCTCCTCTATGTCAAGCGCCAACAATAGTGGAACTGTAGGTCCATCACCACCATCATAAGTAGCGGTGGCGATCCAAGCACTAAAACAAACCCCAACACAAGAGCCCACGTGTTTTTCGAAGGAGGCAACTTCAACGATAGAACTAATAGACGATCCAATGAGGATCATCAATGACCCAAATTCATATCCAACTAATGATCAGGAATGTCGCCTGGATTTGCTGACAGATCCGCATGTAGACAAGTCCCAAAGTGCAACATTGGTGTTGGAGGGTTCTAGGTGCCCAAAGCTAGCATGGTTGGGGAAGCTTCTCGAGGGCTCACCACTATTGGCCCTGCATGAAAAATGAGGAATGGGATCCCCAAGGATACACCTCCAAAAGATGCTATGGCTCTTCTGATGATTACAAAAAATTCTAACGACCACAAACGAAATGACTGGACTGCACTTGGCCAGCAATGTGACGTCATTCCAACAATACTCCATTACAAAGGATGGACACCCAAATCAACATCAGAGCGAAGAAGCCTATATAACTGCCTCTAGGAAAATGCTAGACCTTTCCAACAAGGCGATGAAAGACAACATAATCCACTACAAGGTGATTGAGGCGCATACAACCTTACCATTCCTCCCAGGCACCACAAAGATAAGCCTTGTGGTCGCAATGTAGTTGACCAAGGTCACCTTTAAGCAATGATCAAGATACCGTCAGCATACCATCGACATGCCAACGAAATGGGGGGTTTTGCAGGAGAACCATATCAACACGAAAGGAATATTGAAATACAAGAGTGTCGACTGCACTTTTGTTGGCTGCTACAGTGCTCCAAAGTGTAAAGGAATTAAATATCATGATATATCGTCAATACATCACTCAATATATCACATATCGCTAACATGGAATATATCGATTTAGGTTATGCATCATTTTTCCCATAAATTGAGCAATATATCACCGATATTAAGAGGAATCGACCAATATCCCCCAATATTGGTGGGTGCCTGTGTAATTTTCCTATATTTCGATGATATATCGAAGCATATGGGCAATATTTCAACCATTCTTTAGCCATTCGCGTGAACAGATCTATGCTATGCTTTCAACCCCCTGTTGCTATCGATCTGTAATTGAAAATTGATTTTTTTTTATAGTTATCTCAAAAAGATTCTACTAAAATTTCAACTCATGCTTAATTAATTGATGCCAATAACTCTAATGACTAGTGAAAAACCTAAGCATCATCTCTTTCCTTCCCTCTCTACCTACATGAATGCTCAATCCCAAATTTTTGTCAAGAGAAAGATTTTCCACCATCATGAGGCAACTCCAACTACTTAGGATCATTTTCTGTAGCAAAGTAAACACTGCATGTAATGCATTTACAATATGTTTTCAATCAAAGTTTATGACTTTTGATCTTCTAGGTGTTTCTCCATGCATGTATTGATTATTAAAATGTTATTTCATCAAATTTGTGACATTTTGAGCCATTTCGAATCATTTTACACGATTAAGCCAAAATTCTCTTATATTAGCAACATATCGACAATATATAGCCTTTTTGACTTGATACAATATCAATATTGATATTTAAAACCTTGGTATAGGTGCAACTTCTGCTACGGTGGCCGAAGCACTGAGTTTGATTACTTTGGTGGTGGTGACATTGTGACTCACATCTTGCAAGGAGAAAGAAGTGGTGAGTCCTATTGGGTCACACGGAGAGAGGATAAGGTTCAAGGTGGAGCGTCTATTACTAGTAAAGTAAAATGGAGGATTATGGTGAGGAAGGAGATGAGGTGAGAACAGGAGAGGTAAAAAGATGAAGAGATGTGTTGTTCAGTTACTTTGGTGAAGGAAGACGAGAGGTGGTGTCATTGGGAAGGAAATAAATGAAACAAAGAGTTCTTCATAAAAGTGCATAAAAAATTAATCGCACGATTCTTTAGACATCCTATGCATCAATTGCTTGACGTTCAAATTTCACCTTTTAAATTTTTTACTTTAGTGACGTGCGAGAAACGAGAATCGTAAAACACACATCATAGTGCAGTCGAATCGTGCAAATTGACTTTTAAATTTGTAATTTCTCGAAATAAAATCCTTACTCCGTGGTCGTTCACTAGGAGCGAATATGCACGAATTTACCACTATCTAGGTTATTTACAAGTAAATTTGTATTAAATGCCAATTTTTAAGAATCGAACAAGTTCGACGACGCACTTGATTTTACAAAATAAAATGATTAAACTTAAATCTCAAGTGTAATGAACAAATGAAAGTTTTAATGCTCAACAAACCAAAAGGATCAAGTGTGAATGTAGTTAATAACTAAATAATCAATTATCAAGAATGTTTGAGCACTAAAAACCCATTCATAATCAAATCTTAAATCAAATCAGCAAATATTGCAAATCAGTCCTCGAAAGACTAATTCTTCCACGTTTGCTCATTACACCTTGCAAATGGGCCCCTAAAACCTTTTTTTTTCAATTGTGCCCCTGCCATCAAACAGGAGCTCAACTCCCTGTCGATGAAGCTGCAGGGCAGATCTTGGCGAGAAGGCTGGGGAGCTGGAGGGTGCTTCAGGCCATGCTAAGGGTTGCAACAAGTTGGCCTACCCCTCACGAAGCTTCACAAGAAGCCTCGAGCCTTGGGGATGGCCAGTGGGCAGTTGCCGTGGTCGGGGAAGAGGGCGGAGACAGCAAAGTTCGATTGTGCAAGGGAGGGGGTCTAGGCCTCAGGCGAGTGGTCGTGGAGACTCGTCAGTGGCCAGCAAAGGTGGTGGCGATGTTGATTTCGTGTGAAGGGGTCGAAGGAGGCGTGGTGGCACCGAGGTCAGCAGCGGACAGTAATGGTGTCTGGTGGAGCAAAGTAGCTTCGAAACCTTCAATTGGTTGAGGGGTTTTATTCCCCTTGACCTTCTTAAGCTCCTACAGTTGTTGAGGGCGAGCGATGAGGTGCACAAGTAATGTTTGATGGCTATCAGAGTCTCCACCAGAGGCGAGGAGGAAGACGAAGGGGCAATTTGTGTGATCGAAACCTACGTCTAAGGGTCCTAAACTACTCTACAAGGAGAAGAGAAGAGCGAGTGCTACCTGAGATTGGACGAGGGGGGCGAAGCACGTCCGGCGTTGGCCGGCCGATGTGAGGAAGGAGAAGGTAGTGAGGTGATTTGGAGCGACGAGTAGGTAGGACGACCAACTTCTTTGATGGGAAGCACGAAACAAGGGAAGTTGATCCATGGCCTCGTTTAACGGTGAGGTACGGCAAGGGAGCGAGGTCGAGGAGCTCCAAGGTCCTTCAATGGCGACACGTAGGGAGAAAAGGAGGGTCTTTGCGCTCCCAAATCCGGACAAGTCCAAGCATAGGAGCATGGTTGCGCTTTATAGGGCCATGGTTGTGAGAATCGAGGCGAGAAGTTTCAATTAGGTTGATTCGCAGCATTACCTTTCATGGATTTTGAGCACAAATCACGGCTTCCACAGATGGAAATCAAGGCTAGAAAGAACCTCAATCCGTAGAGTTATGATTGGGGGATTCCCCCACCAATTTTGGTAGGATTTCATTGAAGAAACAAGGAGATATTGGCTCCCCAAATCGCGCCTGCAACATAGGGAAGGTGTTGGCCGATCTACTGAAGGCCAGGGACTTTAATGATTGGAAATTGGACCAAAATGAAAGAAATTCAAATTTTAAAACCTAAAATGCAGAGTGAAGATGAAGTCAAAATGGTTTCAAACTTTTAGAGTAATCTAATTTGGATATAAGGAATCTAATGGTGATGTCAATTTTGAGTTTTGAAGTTTGACTGGTCAATTTACGATTTCACCCAAAATGTACCATATACCCTCCTTGATCTTCGTTTAAGGTCAATTTAGACTCATTTTGTAAAATTAAATGTTCTAAACCTTATAGAATATTTTTCAATAACTTTAAAAGGTTCATATTACATTTATTTCCATCAAAATCATTTAAATTAAAATGAGGCTGAAATTAGGATTTTATTAATTATAATTTAGCTTTTATTTCACAAAATCCTTAAATAAATCAGTGTGAGCTCACTTATTGAAATTTGAGCTTAGTTGACTTCAAATTAATTTTAGATTTACCCTTGGTTAATCTAGACTTATTTTTGCCTGTTAAAATAGCAAAATTAAACTGTTTTTACGCACACCTTCAAATTCTTGAAATTATTAAGCTATACCATTTTGTTGGTTAGTGAAGTGAATTTAACATTAAAACTTAGTCAAAGTAGACTAGATAGGAAGGATGATGGTGTTATCATCATACCTCCATTCTACCATTTGTTAGCCCTTCACAAATTCTTAAAATTCAACGAAGATTTTCAGCTTAAAGAGTATTCTAACATTCAGCTCATTTAGAAATAATGTCAACTTGTTAATCCTAATCAAACTTCAATAAAAACATGAGTGCACTTGTGTCTAGGACTTTAGACAACCCAGTTCCTCAAGACATCAGATCTAACAGCTCTCTAATTTAATCACCTGAGACTTAATTTTTAAAACACATGGGCACACAGTTCATGTTGGTCTCAGTTTTAGTCCCGGTTTCGTTGTTATCAGGCTTGGAACATGCGTAGTGAGAGTGCATTGAGTTAAAAGTCCTAAGTGCTAAATTAATAACTTATTGGACTCAGTCGACTACTCCCACAAGAATTTAGCAGCTTTCTAGCCACTCGCCAGAGTCAACCTCACGATATATCTCCCCACAAAAAGAAAAATAAAAATCTGGCACTATTTTTTCTTTCCTTTTTTTATATCTTTTTCTTTTTTTTTTTTTGCTCTTTCTCTATTTTCTTTCTCTGGTACAAGTCTGTGAGGCTTTTTGTAAGCCTTTTGGGTTGGTGAGGATAGGTACACTGCTTACTAAGACTTATGCATACAAGCCCCACCAAAACAAAAATTAAATCTATGTACCTTATTAAGAAAGTGGCTCTCCATCCTCCATGGGCTAACTGCTATAAAAGTTATTTTCTAACTTTACTTAAGTCCAATGTTTTATCAATTTTCTACTCATGTCATAAAACTCAATTCGTGCATGTGAGTGTTTCGATTCTTCAAACTCCTAGGCCAAAAGTGACAAAGAGATTGATTTAAACACTCGTGCCCTTAGTCCAAGAAATCATACTTTCCGTATGTGCTCAATAAGGAAAATTAAGCCATGCTTACTCAAGCATATTTGGCTCAAAACATCTAAGGTCAAGGATATGGATATCCTGATATGAGACTAGAGCATAAACAACTTTTAGACTTGACCAAGATTAACAAATCAATCATTCAGCATATTTTCTTCTTCCCCTCACCACCCCTAAAGGCCCACAAAATGCCCCCCACACTTGCACCAAAAAAGGAAAATAGGAAAAGAGCAAAAACAAAACAAAAAGATACATAAAAAATAGAAAAGAAAAAAAAATTGAGCTAGATTTTTATTTTTCTTTTTCTGGGGAAATATACCATGACGTTGACCCTGGTGGGAGGCTAGAAAGTTGTTAAATTCATGTGAAAATAGTCGTCTGAGTTTAATAAGTTAATAATTTGACACTTATGACTTTTAACTCAATTCACTCTCACTACACATGTTCCCAACCCTAATAACAACGAAACCAGGAGTAAAACTGAGATCAACCTGAACCGTGTGCCCTTGTGTTTAAAAATCAATAGTCAAGTGAAATTAAATTAGAAAGTTGTTAGATTTGAGTGTCTTGAGGAACCAGGTTGTCTAAAGTCCTAGGCACAAGAGCACTTTTGCTTTTACTGAAGTCTGCCCAGGATTAACAAGTTAACATTATTTCTAAATGATTTAAATGCTAGAAATATCCATTAAGCTAAAAATCTATGTTGAAGTCTAAGAATTTGCCAAGGATCTAACAAATGGTAGGCATAAGGATATATGATGATAACACCATCATCCTTCATATCTAGTATAATTTGACTAAGTTGTAAGGTTAAATTCACTTCATCAACCAACAAAAGGGCATATCTTAACAATATCAAGAATTTGATGGTGTGCCAAAAAATAGGTTAATTCTGTTTTAACTAGCAAAAATAAGCGCAAATAAACCAAGGGGTAAACCTAAAATTAATTGAAGGTCAACTAAGCTCAATTTTCCAATAAGTGAGCTCACACTGATTTATTTAAGGATTTTCTAAGATAAAGGCTAAATTACAATTAATAAAATCCTAATTTCAACATCACTTTAATTTAAAAGATTCTAATGAAAATAAATGAAATCTAACCCTTCTAAAAATCATTGAAAAGTATTTCTAATGTTTAGAACATTCAATTTTACAAAATGAACCCAAATTGCCCTAAAACGGAGACTAAGGCAGGTATTTGAACATTTTGGGTTAAATCGTAAATTGACCAATCAAACTTCATCTAAACCAAAATTGATGTCACCATTAAATTCGTTGAATTCAAATTAAGTTACCCTAAAAATTTTAAGCCAATTGAACTTCATCTTCACTTTGCATTTTGGGCCTTAAATTTTGAATTTCTCATTTCGATCCAATTTCCATTCATTAAAGTCCCTATATGACGTTAGCCATCTTCTACCTTTAGCAGATCGGCCAACACCTTCCCTAAGCTACAGGCGTGATTTGGGGAGCCAATATCTCATTGTTTCTTCAATGAAATCCCACCAAAATTGGTAGGGGAATCCCTCAATCATTGCTCTATGGACTGAGGTTCTTTCCAGCCTTAATCCGCTAAAAATCACATCGCAAATCAACCAAATCGAAGCTTCTTCTTGCCTCGATTCTCGTAACAAAGGCCCTATAAAGCGAGGTCGTACTCCGCTTGGACTAGTCTAAATTTCGGAGTGCAAAGACCCTCCTTTTCTCCCTACGCATCACCATTAAAGGAGCTTGGAGCTCCTCGACCTCGCTTCTTCACCGTAGCTGGCCATCAAACGAAGCCGCAAATCAACTTCCCTCATCGTCTCTGTGCTTTCCATCAAAGCCAGCCATCCTACCTCCTCGTCACTCCAAATCACCTCGCCACCCTCTCCCTCGCGTTAGTCCGGCCAACGCCGGACGCGCTTCACCCTCATCCAATCCCAGGTAGCACTCTCTTCTCTCCCTCTAGAGTAGATTAGGACCCTTACATAGGTTTCGACCACACAAACCGCCCCTCCATCTTTTCCTCGCCTCCGGCAACCCTCAAACGTCACTCTCATGCCTCGTCGCTCACCCTCAACCACCATAGGAGCTTCAGAAGGTTAAGGGGAATATAACTGTTGAACGTGTTACGAACCTACGCGAACGTGTTCGATTTTGAAAAACCCGTCGTTGTAGTTCGAAAGCGAAGGATTCGAGTTCAACAAATAAAATTTATACCGAAATTAAAATTCCGGGTCGAACACAGGGAGGCGAACATTTGATTTAAAAACTTCACGTTTATTTTTATTTTGTCACGAAAAAATTTAATTTAAACTATCTAAGTATCTTCAACGAATAAAAGAGAGAGAGGGAGTAAGAGAGAGAGAAAGAATACTACACATGGAAATCAAAATGAGATGTAGAATAGATAAGGAATTTATCATAAAAGAGTTCATTCGTTACAACTAGAAAATATAAAACAATTACTCTAGAAAGCATTAAAAGAATGGAGGGAGAAATGTCCTCATTGACGATCGCTCGGAGGACAAATAGACTACTCTAGAAAGCAGTAAATCTATACTAGAAAGCAGTAAAAAGAATAGGGAGAGAGAATCCTCCTCGACGGTCGCTTGGAGGACGAGCCGGACGGGACGACGCCTGGATGAAGGAGGACGAAGCGGGACGAAGGAGGACGAAGCAGAAGAACGGGAACGGAGCAGCACGTCGTCATCGTCGCGGGATCCACTTCCGAAGGGGGACGAAAATTTGGACTTTATCTCGCGAGAAGCATCCCGGGTGTGGGACAAGCTTCTCTTGAGCTTTGGAGAGGTAGAGAGGAGAAGGGATGAAAATTTCGTATGGAGGGGGTCTCCTTTTATAGTTGCAAGGAGTGGGGGCAAAATGGACATTACATCTTCAAAATAATAAATAAGGGGTCTTTAGTGACGGATAAAATCGTCGCTAAAGCCCCGACGTCGCCGTCGCCGCCGCGCCCACGCGCGCCCGCTCGGCTGGCCGCGCGCGTAACGCCTACGCACGTCCGCGTAGTCTCAGCCGTCCGATCGCGAGATCAGACGGCTTAGATCGCGTCCGCGCCCGCTGCGTAGCGCGGCCGCCCGCGTGCAATCGCGCGTTACGCCCGGCGTCCAATCGCGCGTCGTCCTGATTGAGCGCGTGCAGCCGTTGGATCTTCATCTGACGCTCGTCTGCGCCCGCTCGCCCGCGCCTTTCACCCCATCACCGCGGCTCGAACCCGCGACCTCCGCTTCGCCCGCAGCTGCGTCACCGCTGCGCTACGCGGACGGAATGGTCGCGCGGACGCTTTTAAGCGCGAGCGACCGCAGCCGTTGGATCGAGATCCAACGGCGGAGAGGAGACGGTGCGCGGTCTTCACAAGACGCATGCGGCCGATTGGGCGGCTGAGATGGCGCCACGTGGCGCCATCTTGGTCGTCCATCTTCTGGAAGTTGTAGATGGTGCCACGGATGTCGGATTGACTCGATTTTTGAGTCGTTG
Organism: Thalassia testudinum; assembly: GCA_037157565.1. Lineage (NCBI taxonomy): Eukaryota > Viridiplantae > Streptophyta > Magnoliopsida > Alismatales > Hydrocharitaceae > Thalassia > Thalassia testudinum. The sequence goes on along the minus strand of JAZHRO010000031.1, from coordinate 156,820,027 downwards.
GGCTGCGATCGTCGATCCGAATTCATCCGTGTGGTCGGATTTGCCATTTGAAGTGCGGATTTACACCATCCTGGCCCTTGATCTTCTAGGGTTCCCCGGTCTCTATCTGATGCTACGGATGCCTGATTAGGGCGATCTTGGAGTCGTTGAACTCCAATCGTCGCCCTGATCATATCCATACGGTTGGATCTTTGATCCGAGGCCCCGATAAAATATTTGCCCTGTCCAAGCACATAAAAGGAGACAGTTAACCTCCATTTTATTCAAACTTCTCTAAATGCAAGATGATGCATGTAATGCAATATTTATATCATGAAATGCAATCCTATACTTAAGAACATGCATAAATAGACATTTTAAGTAGTGTAAATGTGTTTACATCAATAACACCTCAACCAATTGAAGGTTTTGAAGCGTTCTCCGCTCCACCGGACACCATCACCATCCGTCGCCGACCTCGGCGTCGCCACACCTCCTCTGACCCCTTCGCTCCAAAGCTAACACCACCACCACCTTCACCGACCCCTGACGAGTCTCCACGACCACTCGCCTGAGGCCTAGACCCCCTCGCTCATACAGCCAAACTCCATCGTCGCTGCCATCTTGCTCAACCACAACAGTCACCCACTGGCCATCCCCAAGGCCCAAGGCTTCTCGTGAAGCTTCGTGAGGGCCAGGCCAACTTGTTACGACCCTTAGCGTGGCCTAAAGCACCCTCCAGCTCGCCATGGTCTGCCCTATAGCTTCATCGACAAGGAGTTGAATTCTTGTTTGATGGCCAGGAAAGGTTTTAGCGACCCATTCACAAGGTGTAGGGACCAAAACATGAAAGAATCAATCTTTCAAGGACTAATTTAATTGTTAATTTGCTAATTTGATTTTAGATTTGATTCCAAAGGGATTTTTAGCGCTCAAACATTCTTGATAAATGATTTAGTAATTAACTACATTCACACTTGATCCTTTCAATTTGCTGAGCATAAAAACTTTCATCTATTCATTTCACTTGAGATTTAAGTTTAACTATTTTATGTCGTAAAACCAAGTACGCCGTCAAACTTGTTCAATTCTTAAAAATTGACATTTAATACAAGTTCACTTGTAAATAACCTAGATAGTCGTAAATCCGCACATATTCACTCTCAGTGAACAATCTTGTAATACATATTTCATTTCAAGAAATTATAAAGTTAAAAGTCGATCTGCACAATTTGACTGTACTACAATGCGTGTTTTACGAATCTCGTTTCGCGCACGACACTTTTTAGCGCCATTACCGGGGAGCAACATGCGCTTATCAATATCATTGTGTATATTTTTCATTTTATTTTGTGTATATTTTGTATTCTTTTGTTTTATTTGTGAATATTCATTTTTCGAACTCGTCTCTGCTTTAGTTGTTTATTCTCCAGATGGGATCTATTGAATTACAGAGTCATAACATTTGAGCCAGTCGCTCTAACAAGGGTGTAACCACTCCAGGGACAAGTTAATTATTCCTTGTTCTCTCTCTTCGTTCTATATAAAAAAACAAAAAAATCTTAGGAAGCCAACCTTGCCTTATTGTTCTAGAACTATCATTTGAGGCAAGATATTCTTGTTTCTCTGAGAATTAATTACGATTGAAGAGATTGTGATTGGATTAGATATACACAATACCCAACATTCCTGTGCCTAATAAGGACTCGAGCTCATTTTGATCAGCAAATTGGACTGTCACCTTCTCGATTGAGTCCAAGATGCTGTTTAATTTAAAATTGGATTCCATTTTACAGCCAATTAGGGTTTTGACATATTAGGGTTTTGGAAGTGTTAGTACACATTTGCACTCTTTAAAAGGAAATATTTACCTACATTGTGTGCTACCCAAGCCCTGTTTGAACCAACTTAGAAATCTCAACCCTAAAATCCAGGCTCTAAGATCACTTGAACATTAAAATTGGGACATAGCAACCTATTTGCAAACCAAAACATGGTGGTTCAAGTGAGTTAACCTGGATTTCATCCTCGAATCACAGGATAGGTCAGGTGAAGTTGGTTCACATTGTGAATCAACAAATCTAGAAATTCGGTCACAATTGAAATTCATTTCTAAATCAAGTCATAATTAAAGGCACAAGCCCAATTATGCCTTAAAATTGGTAGACCAACTCACACATTTCAGGTCTACTTGGAACCGCAATGACAAGGAAAGTCAGGTGAGGGAAACCCTGTAACACGTGGGGACGCTCTACCGTGTAGGGGTCTTTACGGGACTCTTCTTTCCTGGCTGCCCAAGTATTTCTCGACGTGCATGAGTATGTAATTTAGAGATCCATCGGCCTTGGATCAACCATAGTCATCCAATTGTTTTGGGTGCCTTGATTGCATCCTAATTCATTGCCAATCCCTCTCATCTTTTCTGCAGTACACACAGGAGGAAGTCCTTAAGACTCACCTTAAGGCCTCCATTGGAGTTTAATCCACATCGAGGTCAAGCCACGATTGATTGGCGTGATTTCTAATCTAGTCAGCTTCTTTTCTACTCAAATCTGAACCTAAGCTCGATTCTTCATATCTTGGCCCACCACTTGATTTGATTTCTATCACCTTACTTGGGAATCAACCTGAAAAATTAGGAAAATGTCCACTAACTCTGAATCCTGTAAGAGCATGAAAGATCGAATGATTAACGATGCTATCAGACATAGTGAAGAATTTTTCAGAACCTCAACCCCCTTTAGCGGAGATAAAGTTAGTGAACCTACTGTTTAGAATCCCATTCTGAACCACATCCAAATAATAGTAACCTAAATACCATGTGGTTCAACCTGGAATACCCTCTTATTAGATCAAATGATTACTTCGAGAAAAATTCATAGAAATGATGATTTACAATATTTTTCAAATCCTGTGGAAAAATTGCTAAGATTTTTTCAAACAACATAGGGATATGTTAGATCAATTAGAGAAGCTAATTAATGAAAGATACCCAAAATCCCACCTGGACATTGATTATGACTCTTGGGGTAATTTCAAGGAAGAACTAAACTTTCCCGAACCCAGGTTCAAGAATGGGGATTTCTGTGCTGAATCCCCAACCCAAGTAGAACCAAATGATGATTTTGTTTAGAATGAATTACTTGATATATATAAAATCAACTTTTGGGTTACAAGGATTCCATCACAAGTGTTCTTGATTTTGATACTAAATTAACAGCCAATATTCTTTAAGCCGATTCAACTCAAAAAGAGTTTCAAATCACCTTCCTCGAGGATATAACTCTCGCACCTTATCTTGGTAAGGTCTTCCTAGAGCATAGTTCTGACAACCCAATTGAGCTGAATTTAGATTCTAGTGACTCAATTCCTACACTTAACCTAAAATCTAGACCTTAACCTATTTGAGATGATTATAAGGCTCAATTTGATAAGGATGAAAACTTGCAAAATATGATGATTTTGAGCCTATTTTTTATGATGAAACCAAGGTTATCAAAGAAGAAAGGCGCTAAAAGGCAAGGGTCCAAAATGCCTAAGGCGCTAAGCCCTTACCTAGGCACTCGCCTGAGAAAAATGAGGCGCTAATATAAATATATATATATATGCAGCCATACATATACACACAGTAACTAAAATATGGTATGTTATGATTACATATATATATAAGTGATTAGACAAACAAGCACCATGCATGTACATATGCACATTGATACATATCATGAGTGCACATACAATTTCGTACATTTACATATACACATGTAGATGTATGCATTATATTTATATGTTATACTTATGCACTTGCACACATGTATGTAATATATATCTGTATGTATTAGTTGACATGTATGTACATACATACACATACAAAATGTGTGTATAAGCACATGTATATGTATATATCTATACATATGTGCATATACATACGCATAGGTGTGTTTAACTAAGAGAGAGTATCCAATAGTTATGTGAAAAGAAATTAAAACCCTTAAAGGTATTTAAAAAATGAAAAACAAACTTAGTTCAGGCGCTTGCCTGGGGTTCCTAGCGCCTTGGCCCAGGCAATCGCCTAGGTAGTGCCTCAGGAAAATTAGGTAAGGTGAGCCTTTTCAAGGCGCTAGGACCTCGCCTCACCTCAACCTGGCACCTAAGCGAGTGCCTTGACAGCAATGGATGAAACCTCTCCAGATTCCTCATAAGAGCAAATCGATTTATTTGAATTAAAACCAATTTATGATACAGAATCAAAGAATCTAAAGAGCTAGGATTAGATCGGATATATCCTAGATATCCTGAACCCAAGCCTATGCCTAATAAGGATATCCTTATTAGCCTAAAAAATCAAAATCCAGGTTAGACCAATCTCAGGTTGATAATTTTGTAAGTTTTGATTCTTCTTGTGGTGGTGATCGTAATTCTTATTCAGGTTCACAAAATTCTTTTCACCAATGTTCTGTTCTTGGATTCTCCTACTCTAATGCTAATTTTGAACCATATTCTGATTCAGGAAAACCCTTCCTTCCATAGGATTATAGCCCAATCTATGGCCTCGATGTCCATGACCTGTTCTTTAACTCTGATTCCGAGGTCATTGATTTGGAGCTTGAGATAGTTGCACCACTTAATCAAGAGACCACCACACAGGAATTGTTGCTTTAAGACTCAACAATCAATCTCCGCCACGACTCCACCGAAATCCATTTTTATCCTGAATCATCTCATTCCAATCCAGTTGGAGCTGATTTTCCACCTCAGTTTGGCAATGAGTGGAACATTAATAAAACTGATGATCAACTGCTATTTACTGCTGATCCCATAAGTAGGGTTCCTATTTTTTTCATTAATCCATTATCATTGGAGGATCCTTACTCTAAACTAGCTAAACCTGTGCAGCCAAACCCTTACTTCACATTTCCACATCTTTTAAGGCAGACTTCACCTGCTGGGTACCACACCTATTGATTCAAATTCCTCAATCCACCAAATCAATTGGGTTTGGTCTGCATAATCAGCCAGTTAATCTAAACAAACACCTAGTTGGCCCGACCAAGTTAATCATCAAGGTGCTTGTTTTACAAAACTCCTGCAATTTTATCACTCCTTCCTCTTGACCATCTTCCACCCAGTTGAAGGCATTAAATTTAGCGATTAACGAGAGACAACCCATCATTTTAAAAAAACCTGAGATCTTTCATATCTTTCTTGAACAACACTCCTATTGCACTTTGAGATTCATTTTTCAGAGCAGCCGACTCCACCTCCAATTTTCACATTGGAGTTTGAAATCGTTCGCAACCATTTCCGACCCAACTTCCCACCCTTATATAAACCTGTTCTAAAAATATGAACTAACCTGAATTCGAACCCATCCTTTTTGCAATAAGAGCATTGCAAAACCTAGGCATGGAGAGATATTAAAGTGCAACTGATTGATAATTCATTTTCTTTGAAAGGCTCTCATTAAAAAAAATAAAAAATTTTGACAAAAGGAGGGAGAATCTTTTTGAACTGAATTGCAAATCTTTTTAATGGCGAAAAGAAAGAAGAAAATATGCTAAATGATAAATTTGTTAGTCTTGGTCAAATTTAAAAGTTGTTTGTACTCTAATTTAGTATCACGACACCCGTATACTCGCCCTTAGATTTTTCAAGCTAAATATGCTTGAGTAAGCATGACTTAATTTGCCTTACTGAGCAAAGCCGAAAAATCTGATTTCTTAGATTAAGGGGCCCGAGTGTTTAACTCGGTCTCTTTGTCACTTTTGGTCTAGGATTTTGAAGAATCAGAACACAATCTCACATGCAAGAATTGAGTTTTAGAACCCGAGTAAAAGGTTAATAAAACATTGGACTTAGAGTTAGAAAATAACTCTTTTATAGTAGCTAGCCCATAAAAGATGAAGAGCCATTTCCTTAATAAGGTGCATGCATTTAATTTTTATTTCGGTGAGACTTGTATACATAAGTCATAGTAAGCAGTGTACCTGTCATCACCACCCCAAAAGGCACACAAAAAGCCTCACACATTTGCAACAGAAAAAGAAAATAGAGAAAGAGCATAAATAAAGAAAAAAGACAAACCCTTTTGTTGGTTAATAAAGTGAATTTAACCTTAGAACTCAGTCAAATTAGACTAGATATAAAGGATGATAGTGTTACCATCATTTAGCGCATATATATTTGAATCTTTTATCTTTGTATACCTTAACTAAATTTGGACAATAATGAAATTTAATTCTTAAACTTCAACATGATATAGTAGACTTCATATTGCATATGAATATTATAATATAACATTCTTATTCTTGCATAAACTAGCTTAAACTCTTGATTTTATTACAATTTTAATCATTTTAACTACTGCCATTTTTGTCGGCATACCCTCGATGTAACTTCTAAATCTGTCATCGAAATACAAGCATTTCCACGACATGCCTCCAGAATGCACACTTAGAATTTATCGAAACAATATTAAAATCAACATTTAGAATCTTGCCTTTAATGCTCCAATTGATGTCATGGACACCTTTTTAAAGCCATCACTAATACTATCATGGCAAGGACATTGCAAGCACTCCATTGGACAGTGTCCATGATCGTGACAATGGTGACAACCTCTAGCAATGTGACTAGAGCAATGGAAGCACTGGACCATTCCATGTGACCATCTCACTTGCGAGGCAACCATGAGTGACAAGGGTCAACTCATCTTCATCATGCTCCACATGCATACTAAAACTACAATCAAATTGTTGATGTCTTGACAAAGCCTGTCAACATCAAAATATTCTCCAAGCTAAAGAACAAGCTAAGTACGTGTCCCCATACTCAATTTATAGGGGGATGATAAAACTAAAAGTGTATTTGGTTCTCTTGTAAATAAAAAATATTTTACATGATTTTCTATTGTAATTTCTGCATTACTTGGAAAGTAAGAAATTTGTTCATTATAAATAAATCCCTAACTGGCTCCTCTATTCATCATTGGAGTAAGGAAATCCTAGGCCCAAATGTAAGAGGCACACTATCTCTTGAGCTGGGTTAACAAATGTTCCCTATCTCTGTTCATTTGTGTTTTGTTTTTCAATGTGGAGGTTGCCATCTCTTCTCCGATGGCCAATTGTCGCCGGACCACTAAACCAATTTACTCACATTGCCTATGAGCTTGTACTCTAGTTTTACTCCCCTCCTCTACTTCTGCTCCCTTTGTTCTCTTTCCATAGTCCTCGTCGTACTCCCTTTTCTCATTTCTCCTCCTTGTCCTCACTATTCTCTCTATTGTCATCCTTTCTTTTGCTTTCACTCATCTCGCTTACTCCTACAACAAGAAGCTTCTGAGTTATGTCTCTCTTCATAGAAAATTATGCCAACACAAAGACAAAATTGCTTGAAGCCCAGACACAAACCAAAGCACACCTTACTTCGAGAGGATGGTTGATGGCTAAAATTAAATACCTTGATATTGAATGGCTTGTTGATCCAATTTCTTTTACTGGATGGACAAGCTAACTTCTCTTATAGCTCAAAACCTTTCTTGAGGAATGCCAA